>NW_019167982.1:2076978-2788686 GCF_002303985.1 Durio zibethinus
TGGGATTATTAAATAAAAAGTATAGTAATAAAATAGGATCTTAAATATAAACAGTCACACTAAACTCTACTTAGATGTTGGAAGTCAAAGTGGTCTCATTCTACTTAAGAGCCAAATTTTTAAATTGCATTTCATCTTACATGACATTCATTAGCATACATACGTTAGCGTGTTATCATCGGTAATTGTCTGCATTCTTTTGTCTTTAATTTTTATTTACTATTTGATGATAAAATATTTTATAATGAAAAAAGGACAATAAATTTCTTTTGTGGTATTTAAAATAAAATAAAAATAACATTTCGAAGAAAATAATTCTTGGTACTCTATCTAAATGTTGGAGAGTTACCAATAATTATCTTCTATAAAGAGTGTTATTTCATTTTAAGGATTGTTGTGATAGATCTTAAGCAAAAAAAGTTATTTTAAATTCTGCCTAGATGTTGAAGAATTTAAAGATAATTCTTTAACTCAAAGACTTTCTTAATATTCCTAAATAAAGAGCTTTAGCAAAAAAATTTTATTTTTTCAAATGAAAGGGATTATTATTAAATTCAAATTAAAACCATTTTATCCAACACTGAAAATAGTGCATAATTAAATGGTACCAATTTATGGGCGTTGTGAGAGTGCTAATCCTTCCCTACATGTAACCGACTCTCGAGCCTAACCTAGTTTTTCTTAGACAAAAATTTATCTTTTTAATAAACTTTAAATCCGCTTTTATAGTTTTATTAAAAAGATAAGCTTTTGGGTGACCAATTATACCCTAAAACAGATTGGTGACGACTCCCCTTTTATTTTCTTGATTTTAAAATTCTTGACATCTAGCGGTCCTAAAATCGTTACAACATTGGTACAAAATTAAAAAATTGGTATGTTGAGGAGCTACCTGTAGTTTTTAAATTTTTTCCAAAGTAATGTGTTGAACCTAATCTAAATGCTTTTGTTAAAAGCACTAAATATCTTATGTGTGTTTGTTTTCTCATTTTTAATTGAATAAATGACAAGTGTAGCACATTTGTCCATTTCTTTTGCCTCTTTCATTGCAATTCCTTGCAATACTATACATCCTTCTACATTTCGTCCATTTCACTTATTTTCAAGTATTTAAATAATGAATATAAAGATCATCATGACAATATTTCATGATTTGATTTTGAAAATTCTGTTTATATTAGTGAACTCGATGATGAAGAAAATGTGGAAGACTATGCCATATCCCCAGAATTATTGAGATTAGTGAAATAGGAAGAGAAGCAAATTATGCCTCATCAAGAAACCACTGAAGTTGTTAATTTTGAGGATGAAAAAACTAAAAAAGAGGTTAAGATTGATACTTCAATGTCATCACCAATAAAACAGGAGTCGATAAAGTTACTACATGAATATGTAGATGTGTTTGCTTGGTTGTATCAAGATATGTCGGGGTTGGATACTAAAATTGTAGTGCATAAGCTACCATTGAAGCCTGAGTGCAAACCAATTAAACAAAAGCTAAGAAAGATGAAACCTGAAATGTTGTTGAAAAAAAAATGAAAAAGCAATTTGATGTGGGATTCTTAGAAGTGGCCAAATATCTCGAATGGGTGACAAATATAGTCCTAGTGCCCAAGAAAAATGGCAAAGTGAGAATGTTTGTTGATTATAAGGATCTGAATAGAGCAAGTCCAAAAGATAATTTTTCATTACCTCATATTGATACTTTAGTGACAATACTGCTAGGCACTCTCTATTTTCATTCATGGATGGATTTTCAGGCTATAATCAAATTAAAATAGCACAAAAAGATATTAAAAAGACTACTTTTGTGACAGTATGAGGAACATTTTCCTATAAAGTTATGCCTTTCAGTTTGAAAATGCTGGGGTAACTTATCAAAGAGCCATGGTAACTCTATTTCATGATATGATACACAAAGAAATAGAAATGTATGTAGATGACATGATTGCCAAATCTTGTGAAAAAGAAAATCATGTAACTAATCTCAAAAAGCTATTTAAGAGGTTAATAAAGTTTCAGCTCAAGCTTAATCCAGCTAAATGCACTTTTGGTGTAACCTCAAAAAAATTATTGGGATTTATTGTCAATAAAAGAGGAATAGAGGTGGATCCAAATAAGATATGTGTCATCCAAGAGCTACCACCTCTACGTACATAACAAGAAGTAAGAAGATTTTTAGGGAGATTAAATTATATTGCTTGTTTCATTTTCTAACTTACAGTCAAATGTGATCCCATATTTAAGATTTTTTAAAAACATGGGCAGGAGAATAGGATAAAGATTATCAAATGGCATTTAAAAAAGTTAAAGAATACTTATCAAACCCATCAGTATTAATATCGTCTGTCCCTGGAAGACCTCTTATCCTATATTTGATGGTGCATGAAAAATCAATGGGATGTATTTTAAGGCAACATGATGAAACATGAAAGAAAGAACAGGCCATTTATTACTTGAGCAAAAATTTTATTGATTACGAGTCAAAGTATTCACCATTGGAAAATATATGTTGTGCATTAGTTTGGACGGCTCATCACCTCAGACAATACATGTTGTATCATACTACTTGGCTCATTGTAAAATTAGATCCAATCAAATACATCTTTGAAAAACCTTCATTGTCAGAAAGAATAGCAATATGGCAAGTTTTACTTTTTGAATATGACATTATATATGTGTCCCAAAAGGTAATCAAAGGAAGTTTTATTGCTGAATTTTTTACAAAATGCACTTATGAAGATTATGTGCTTGTGACATTTGATTTTTCAAATAAAGACTTAATGTCTATACTGCACATAGATAAAGAAGAGCATAATAAAGATATATGGAAGATGTATTTTAATGGAGCATCAAATGTTTTGGGGCATGGTATTGGAGTAGTTTTGATATCTCCAGAAGGGGATTACTACCCAATCATTACGAAACTAAATTTTGATTGCACCAATAATATGACAGAATATGAAGTATGTGTTCTGGGTCTTTAAGCTGCTCTTGAAAAAAAGGCTCATGCTTTAAAAGTTTATGGAGACTTTGCTTTGATCATATACCAATTGCAAGGAGAATGGCAAACCAGAGACTTAAAATTGATTTTATACCAAAAGAACATATCAAAATTGATTAAAGAATTTAAGAATATTTGATTTCATCATTTACCTCGAGAAGAGAATCAAATAGCTAATGCAATGGCTACATTGGCAACAATATTCAAATTAAATGAAAATACTGAAATTCAACCCATCAAATACACCTTACGAAAGAAACCAGCTCACTGTTCAAATGTTGAAGAAGGAATTAATGGAAAACCATGGTATTTTGACATATTACAATATGTTAAATATCAACAGTACACAGAGCACATATTAGAGAATGATAAGAGAATGTTGAGAAGGTTGACAATGATTTTTTTTCTAGATGGAAAATTTTTATATAAGAAAAGTTGAGACCAAACACTATTGAGATGTATGAATGCTATTGAAGCCAAAAAGTTACTAGAAGAAATTCATGGAGGTGTTTGTGAAACTTATGCAAATGGTCACATAATGACTAAACAAATAATAAGAGCAGGATACTATTGGTTGACAATGAAAAAGATTGCATTAAGTATGCTAGAAAATGCCATAAATATCAAATTCATGCAGACAAGATTCAAGTTCTTCTAACGTCCCTGCATGTTATGTCAACACCTTGGCCTTTCTTTATGTAGGGAATGGATGTGATAAGGCCTATTACACAAAAAACCTAAAATGGACATTGATTCATTTTAGTGGTAATTGATTACTTCACTAAGTGGGTAGATGCAATTTCATATGCCAATGTGACAAGAATGGTGGTTTGTAAGTTCATCAAAAAAGAGATCATATGTCGATATGGCTTTTTAAAAAGGATCATTTCGAATAATGCTCTTAATTTGAATAATAAAATGATGACTGAAGTCTATGCTCAATTTAAAATCAAACACCATAAATCAACACCTTATCATCCAAAGATGAATGGGGCAGTTAAAACAACCAATAAGAATATAAAGAGAATTATTAAAAAGATAACAGATGTGTATAAAGATTGGCATGAAAAGCTACCATTTCCATTACATGCTTATTGAACTTTGATTCGTACATCTACGGGAGCTATACCATTTTCATTGGTATATGGGATGGAGGCAGTGTTGCCCATTGAAGTTAAAATTCCTTCCTTGCACTTTCTCATAAAGGTTGAGTTAGAAGAATCTGAGTAGGTTCGCACTCGATATGAACAATTGAATCTCATTGAAGAAAAAGATTAGTTGCGCTTTACCATGGCCAACTGTATCAAAGAAGAATGATGTGAGCTCATGACAAAAAGTTCACCCACACTAATTTTACTATGGAGAATTAGTATTGAAGAAGATTCTTTCTAACTAACAGTATCCTCGAGAAAAATGAACTCCTAATTTAGAAAGCTCATATGTGGTGAAAAAAGCTTTTTCTGGTGAAGCACTAATCTTGGCAAGAATGGATGGAGATTATTTGTCAAATCTAGTCAATGCCAATGCAGTAAAAAAGTATTATACGTAAAAAAAATAAAAAAAACAAAATGAATTAAAAGATATTTGAGTTGAAAACCTGAAATGACAACCTAGATACAAAAAAAAAAAGATAATGAATGAAGTGGCTCAATCCTCAATATGTGCCAAAAGATCTCAATGGTTTTGGACTAGTTTGGTTTGCTGCATTTTTGAAAAGTCAAAGGCACCAATCAAGAGTCTTCATAAAAGAATCCATGATGAATTAGTTCATGATGATTTGAATATTTGTTATGTGATTACTTATTGTCCTTTTTATATCCTTTTTGATAATGCATAAAACACTTATCATTTTTTTCGAATAAAATACCTCTTTATTTATCCTTTCTTTTGTCCCTCTCATTAAAAAGATAAATGTACAATGTATTATAATTATCATAAATTCAAAAGATGATGAAAGAATAACAATGACCATAAAAGATGCACACATTATTTTAAAGGAGATTTAAAATGATATGCAAAATATTAAAGAGCAAAGGTCAATGAGAAGAATGGCTTATAAGCCATAAAGTGGTTGACATGGAATATGGGATATGAAGAGAAATCTTTTTTATCTGAACTTAATCAACTGCTGGAATGCATAGGATTCAAGAAAAGAAGAAAAGAAATAAACTTTGAAAAAGTTTAAGAATTAAAGAAAAATGACAATAAAAAAAAGATAAAAAGGATAGGGTCTTTTCATTTGCATAATAAGTGCATTCGCATCATGATCATCATTTATTGCATGGCATTACAAAAACATGAAAATGTTATTCACACATTCATGTGACACGACAAATGTATGGGTCTAGGACAATCCAAGACCAACAAAAGAAAAAGTCAAAAGTAGAAAAAATGTGAACCCTCTATTTAGAGAAATCTTTCAAATACCATTTCCTCTCAGATTTTAATTTAAAGTTTATTGCCTTTGGTAAAAGTAGCTTTTTAATATTTAAAGTTTGTTGCCTCTAGTCAGAGGAGTTTTTTTTAATTTTAAGAGCCTTTGGTTGGAGGACTCTATCAAAATTAAGCATGATTTGTAAGATCAAGTAGCATAATCTATAAGTCCTCTCAGATCTTTAATTTAAAGTTTGTTACCTTTGATTAAAAGAGCCATTTAAAGTTCATTGCCTCTGGTCAGAAGAGTCTTTTAACATTTATAGTTTGTTGCCATTGGTTAAAGGAGCTTTTAGATTTAAAGTTTGTTGCTCCTGGTAAGAGGAGCTTTTTGAATTTAAAGTTTTTTGCCTCTTGTGAAATGAGCTTTCTGAATTTAAAGTTTGTTGCCTCTGGTCATAAAAGTTTTTTTTTTAATTTCAAAAGCCTCTAGTTAGAGGACTCTATCAAAATTAGGCATGATTTGTAAAACCAAGTAGCATAATCTATAAGTCCTCTTAAAACTTTAATTTAAAGTTTGTTGCCTTTAGTTAAATAAGACATTTAAAGTTTGTTACCTCTGGTCAGAGGAGCATTTTAACATTAAAAGTTTGTTGCCTTTGGTTAAATGAGCTTTTGAAATTTAAAGTTTGTTGCCTCTTGTGAGAGGAGCCTTTTGAATTTAAAGTTTGTTGCCTTTGGTTAAAGGAGCTTTTTGAATTTAAAGTTTTATAGCCTCTGTTTAGAAGAGCCTTTCAAATTTTCTTTCAAAAAAAAAAACTTTATGTTCAATGTTTCATTGTTTGTATGTGTTTACCTGAACAAATTGGTGTCTTTTTATCTTTACTTTATTCCTAATTCTCATAAATAAACAAAGAGAGATAGTTATAGGCACCAATTTTATTCTTTTTTCTATTATTATTTAATTTTGTTTATTATTATTATTATTATTATTATTATTCTTTAAAACAAAAGGAAAAAGAGTTTTAAAAAAATCTTTGATTTCAACTTTGACAACCGAAATCAAGCTGCTAAAGTGGTCCAAATTTTTTCCTGACACTGCCTAACATGGTAGCATGAAATCTGGTTGATCAAAAGTCACCGGATAGACACTCAAATTTTCCAAAAAATGATCCTAGAAGATCTGAGATCTTGAATCTCAGAAGCTCTATAAATAGAGCTAATCTCTAAAAAGAATACACAACAAAAAGAAAAACAATAAGAAGGAACACACATAATAAAAAAAAAATCAACAGTAAACACAAAAAAAAATAATTTTGAGAATGAAATTCTCGATCTAGGAAGTTATAGATTTTTTTAAAAAGAAATTGGGCTTGGAAAGGTGTTTAAAAAGCAAAAAAGATCACTGGGGAATTTTTGAAATTTTTTTGGATTTTTTTTAAGTCGTCAGAGCCTGGGAAATTTTGAATTTTCGGCACTGAAATCTAGAAATGTTTGAATTTTTCGGTGATCGTTGAATTTTTTGGCTACCGAAATTTGGAGATCTTTGAATTTTTCAGCGCCATAGAAGTTTTCGGCCATCGGTGCACAGCAACAACCAACCGAAAACTAGGCTCCAAGACGGGCCGCATAGGAGCTGAATTTTCTAGAGATAGGAGCTATGGGTAGAGAGAGAAAAGGGAAAGGAGAAAATAAAGAAAAAAAAACTAGAAACAGGCCTTTTATAGGCCCTTCAAAACGACGTCGTTTTGGACGTCTGAATCGAACCCGACCCGTTTCGCAAGTTTTTCCTTTTCTTTTTCTTTTTATTTTTTGTTTTGATTTTTATGTTATTATTATTATTATTATTATTATTATTATTGTTATTTTATATTATTACTGGTAATAATTTAAAAAAACAAATAAATAAATAGAATAAAAAATAAAACTAAAATAAAATAAAGACCTAAAAAAATATAAATAAAAAATTTAATAATAATAACTATTTAAAAAAAAATAAATTTTATTACAAGCAAAAATATTATTTAAATTTCACTAAAGTGTTGGGATAATTTAAAAATATAATTTTTGCTAAAAAATAAATAAAAATTGTTAAATAAAAAATAAATTGTTTAAATGAATCTTTTAAATGTAATTTTTAGAGAAAGCTAAAAGAGTTTAGTTTTCTTTAATTATTGCAATGTAAAAATAATTTTTTGGATTTCACCATAGAGTTGGGATAATCCAAAATTATTTTCACTAAAATAAAGATTGATTTAAACAATGTAAAACAATAATAAAAAATAAAATTAATAATAATTGATATCTTGAATTTTTTAAAAATATATATATAGAAAATTAAAAGAGTTCGATTTTCTTTAAACAAGATATTATTATTTAGATTTCACCGGTGAGTCAGGATAATCTAAATTTCTTTTTACAAAAAAAATATAATTAAAGAATAAATAATAAAATTTTTAAAAATAATCATAATAAAGATTAATTAATTTCTTTAATTATAAAAAAAAATGATTTTATTTAGGATCTTACCAAAATTAAGATAATCTTAAAACTTGTTCAAAATTTGTTAGGATTTCACCGAAGAGTCGGATAATCTTAAAATTTGTTTAATAAATTTTGGGAACTTACCAAAGAGTTGGGATGTTTTTAAAATTTTTTAAAAAAAAAAAATTAAAATCTTATGATGAAATTTTGAGAATTTTGTGAATGATTAATTTTCTTGAAATATTTTCTAAATAATGATTTTCTATAAATTCCACCAAAGCGTTGTAGAATTTTTAGAATACGGAATAATAATTATAATGTTAATTTCGTAATAGAGAAAAATATTTTAAAATAAATTTTAGGAAATTAAACTTAAATAAAAAAGACCATGTTATCAAAATTATAAGATTACGCATGTTTAAATGGTACCGTTCTTTGAACGGACGATGTAAAGATGCTAATACATTCTTCACTCGTAACCGTATTCTCAGACCTAGTCCTGATTAGTCAGACCTAAACTTTTTTTAGTAAGTTTTAATTAATTTTAAAATTTTTTACTAAAAGATGATATTTTTTTGTGGCCAATCACACTTTATAAAAAGATTGGTGACGTCTCCAAAAATTTTCATCAAGTCTAGCGATCAAGTTCCCTTGGTCGAAAAATCATTACGACAATAATTTTGTTTCATTCATCGACTTAAGCCTTTGAAAACATTGGAATATCGATTGGGGCAATGCTTTGGTAATTAAATTTTTGGCTTTTCTCTGCATCTTCTTCTATTAACTCTTCATTTGGATGGTAAGTGAGAAGGATTCTCATCGCACAATCACGTTGTTTTGAGACCGGATATTTAGGAGTTCAGTGTCAAAACAATGTGATGATGGGCTAGGAATCCCTTCCCATCTACAAAAGAAACATAAGTTACTGGGATATGAAATTAAGCTAATTTGAGATTTCACTCGCCAATGTTGTTCGGAAAGACAAAATTTGGGGCATCCTTTAATTTGCACGGACATATTGCTCCAACAATTTTTTCATCATCGAATAACAGGTGATGATACTATCTCTATACTGAAGATTACAATTAAAACATTAAAAAAAAAAAGTAAATCTGCGGGCCTGGCCATGGTGTAAAGCAGGAGATTTTCTGCACAAAAATAAATACTAGTTAATAAGAATCTTTCTTCAGAAACTTATGCTCCTAAAACGGATGAGGATTCCTTTTCGGGAAACGAACAAATTAATATGCTTTTAATGAAACAGATAAGCACATTCTAATTCCAGTTCAGACAAGCTCAAGAATCTATTTGCATTAAATTCTTCAAAATGTACCATATTAAACTAAGCAGCACTTCATGAGCCCTTATGTCCTTGAAACTTATAATCAAATTTTGTTGGTCATATACTAAAAAAGAGTGAACCCAAACATTTGGTTCATCTATTAATTGGTTTATACCTTCTAGAAGAGATGTTTGGAAATGTTTAGAAAGTCAATGAACCCTCCACCAAAGAACATTATCTGTCCCTGTATGTTAATTAATAAGCACAAAGAAATTACCTTATATTTGAGCTTTCCTGAGAATATAAAAGAAAGATAACATCTTGGTTTATAATGAGTATATAGTAACGGACAGTGCAAAACTTCAATTTGTTGCTTTATGAAATGGTAAGAATTCTGTGTCTTCCTGGTATCAGAACTCTTCCATATTTTTCTTGTGGCATGAAAAAGTAGGGTAGCCTTCCAACATTACTGCATATTTCTTCAGTACTCCTCTACCTATTGTTGCATTATGTCAACAATATTTTTGCAGGATTGGAATCACACATTTCAGCTGGTTTTGTGGTTGCTGATTTTGGGATCAAGCAGTGTATTTTCTCAGCTTATTAACGTTATGAAATATGGAGCTGTTGGAGATGGACTGACTGATGATTCCCAAGTACATTTCCTTGAAATATATTCACACACACGAGCTTTTTGTTTTTAATTTTTTGGATAATTTATTTACTGCTTCCGTCCCTTTTTTTTTCATTTTTTTATTGAAATGTCTCAAAACTATATTTTTTAACACCTAAATTCTTATGTTTTTATATTCTAAAATTATTTTTCATTATTTTTCTATTTTTTATATTAAAAATCACGAAACATCAACTTTATTAAAAATTAAATTTGTAGCTTGGAATAGGAAAAAATATTACAATTGTTGAAATTTAAATTCTAAACTTATTATATGTTAGTTCTTAACAATTGTTTATTTGAACCAATTAAACTAAACTTCAAATTTATTATATAATAATTTATGTAAATATTTTAAAATAATTTATTAGAATTAATATTATAAAAATTTTAAATATTAGTGAAGTTAATAACATGTAATCAGTATTTTCGTGGTTATTTATAAATTTAATTTATTATTACATTGACAGTTACCTCAATATTTTTAATTTTTATTTAATATTCATTGTATTTGATAAAACCAAAATCATAAATCAATCACAAAAAAATGTAATCCACACTTTCAAAGACTCGTGGTATTATATACATAATATCATCATATCAAATTAGTAGATATCCTATTATATCATACTATTTAGGACCACGGGGTTATATTATCTTATTATTGTAATATAAAAAAGTAAGTGATAAAAAGTTATAAAATAAAAAAAGGGATAATTAAAAACATAATCAATAATACTAAACTTGAGAAGTTGAAACTGACAAAGAAAAAGGCAGCAAACAATAAAAAAAAATCACAAATAAGCCATAAACTCAAAAAAAAAAAAAAAAAAGAAACAACTATCTTAGTTATTCTTTGTACCAAAACATTTTTGTTGTCTAAAAGAACAATATGAAATAATTATATAAGTATCAAATCATGCTAGGCTTGGAATTCGGAGCATTATAGTATGCCAAATCATGAGAAATCACTAAATTGAGAAAATCCTTTGTTATGTAACTTACGTTTTGATTTGCCTATATCTTTCTACCGTTTCTAATTACTTAGTGAGAATTAAATTTATTTTAATTTATATCAATTTGTCATTTGAGAAAAGAAGATTTGGACCTTATATAATGTTTTAAATATGGAATCAGGCATTAATCACTGAACTAATTGTTCAAATGTAAAAAATGTAATTTTTTATGAAATATTTCTTAAAATATTTTAAAATTACAAAATATATATCTTATTTTATAAATGGAATAAAAAGAGTATATTGTTTAGAAGAACATATTACTTATAATTATCTACAATTATTGTGGTAAAAATTAATCAATTGTAATTTAGTATTTGTAAAATTCACAAAAAATGATGTAAAATTCACAATTTTAAATAGTAGATATTGGCTAATGGACCTGCTCATGGGTCGAGTGGTTCGCCTGAATCTGAAAACTTGTTTAAAATTTTAAAAGGTTTGGACAAAATATTAAATCCGTTAAAAAGGTCTAAACAAATAAATAAAATCTGATAAAAAAATAAGGTTAGACTTGAATTTGAATATTAAGTCTATTAAAAGGGTATGGACAAATAAATAAAATCTAATAAAAAATAAGGTCAAGCTTGAGTTTCATTATTTAAAGTCTAGGCTCAACCCTACCCAACTCGAAAATAAAAAAATATTTTTATTATAATGAAATAAGGTCTATTTGGTTTTTTTTTTTTTTTTGATGGACAAAGCCTATTTACTTTATTACTTATAATATAAGATAAAATCCAATTTTTTATGCAAAATATTAAAAAAAATTATCCAATTTAAAATTGTATTCAACAAAATTAAATTGAATCCAAGTCCAAATGATTCATATATTCAATTAAATTAATTAAATTAATAATTTACTAAAAAAATGAAAAACTTATTTTTTAAATTTTAAATACTAATGCTTTGAGCAAACTTAAGCTTTATTATTACATATAAAAATGGACTTGAGCAGAAAATAGGGTCCAAAAAATCAAGTTGGACTTAAATTTATATAAAATACTGAAATATCATGCTAAACTCAACCCGAACCTGACCCATAAACAGTTCTATTGGCTAATCAAGCATTGTAATAAAGAGTCATAAATATATAATAGTCTCTTATGGACCAACAAATAAGATCACGTTCAATATAATATCTACACTATAGTTTTTGCTTTCAAATTTTCATTAACTTCAAAAGCAAATCACCGATAATTTGTCTTCATCCAAATTATAGCTGCGCAAATTAATTAACATTTTATTTGGATTAGTGAAAAATGTGCGAAAGGCTTTTATTAAGGCATGGGAGGTAGTTTGTGGAGAGAGATCGAGCATGCCTGTCCTCAATGTACCAAAAGGGAGGAAGTTCTTGCTCAAGCCCTTGCAATTTGGAGGTCCATGCAACTCACCGAACGTCCATTTTCGGGTATAAAATTGTTAGAATTAGAATTTTAATTATTAAAATTAAGAGTTTAACATTTTATCAATAGATTATGTAACTATTAACATGAATTATATAGCCTCTTCGAATCCTATATTTAATGCAACTGAATCAAAACTTTGTAAAAAATGTTGGTAATGGATTTCAGATTGGAGGAAAAATTATTGCACCAAGGAAACTATCAGATTGGAGAGGCCATGACATTTCGAGGTGGCTTTCCTTTCGAAATATAAACGGACTTATTGTTGATGGAAATGGCACAATTGACGGTCGAGGTGTTATTTGGTGGAAGTCTGCCAAAGATGCGACTGGAATACCTACGGTAAGTTGCATCTTTCTTGCCTTATAATTTCTTTTTTCTACTAAAATGAAAACTTAAGTATTTGATTTAATAGATAATATTTGAAACTATCAAGAATTAATTCTAAATTATTAAAAAAATTCAACATTTTATTAACGGATTATATGGTTATTGGTAACTCAATAATAAATTTAAGTGTATATATATATTGTTGTTTAAAGGTTAAAAATCTAGATGTTATATCCAATATTTTTAAATATATAATGCTTGTCACACGTGCAAATTGCACAAAAAAAAGAAACTAGTAGAAAAATATATATATATCCCCTTCCATTAAATGGACTGATTCATTATATAGAATATACGTTGAATTTTTCTATTCTCGTATATGTTCAATAAATTTTAACATGTTGATGATGGATCTGATGATAATAGGCATTGGCATTTTCCTCATGCGATAACCTTAAACTCAGTGGATTAACACATATCAACAGCCCTAGAAGTCATATCTCAATAAATTCATGCACAAATGCAGCCATCTCAAATCTACATATAATCGCCCCAGAAACTAGTCATAATACTGATGGCATCGACATTTCTTCTTCATCCCATGTTCAAATTCGCAATTGTTTTATTGGAACAGGTAAATTTTCTTTTTTAATTTCGCCTGAATCCTTATAATCTTAAATTTTTTTTATGTCTCTTTTCTCTCTTCTTGATTTGAACGAAAATTTTTATTTTTTATTGTTCACCTATTTTTATTGTCCTTAATTAATAACTTCAACAGGGTTTAGGGATTTTTTATTATTTATTTTGGTTTACTATATTAAAATTTTTATTTTTTAAAAATTGATGTTTCATGATGTTTAATTAATTCTAAGAGTTAAAAAATCATGAAAACAAGTTTGAAATATATAAAATATGAGAGTATTAGGTGTTTAAAAAAAAGTTTTGAGACAAAAAATATGAATAAAGAAAATGAAATGGAGGAATTAGAATATTTTTCTTCCGAATTAATCATGTCAATGCTTTTTTTTTATTACTTTTCTCCTTTTTTTTTTTCTTAATTTGGATATAAACTTTTGCTGCATGATTTCAGGTGATGATTGCGTTGCAATTAACTCAGGCTGCAGTAATATCAGCATTTCTGGGGTGGTCTGTGGGCCAGGCCATGGTATAAGTTTTGTCATTAATTAATTAACCCTCTTAAAATTTTTATTTGGGTGATATATTTTTGAGTTTATTTGTTAATATAACTGTTGGAGTTTTTTAATTTTATAAGTAAGATTAAGATATCGATAAGTATTTTTTATATTAATTTTTTAATTATAATTTTACTATGCTCTATGAAATATGTGTTACTTTATTAATTTTTATTAACAATGACTAAGATAAACTTTTTAAATATAGCAATAATAATTTTAAGAAAATTTCTTAAGTATTTTAGCTTGTTTTTTGTAATTTATTAATTCTATGATGAAGGAATTTTAAAAAAAAAAGATTAATATATTAAATAGTCCCTAAACTATAATAAAATATTTAATATGATCTTTAATTTTTAAAAATCTCTAATTTAGTGTATGAATTATGAATATTTTAACACATAACGTGATTAATTCTAAATGATAACACATAGTTGAGAAGCAATCTTACAAATATCATATTATAATTAATAGATTTATAATTTAGATATCATATTTTAAAGTTGAGAGATTATATAGAATATTTCTTTATAGTTCAAAAACCATTGAGATATTAACCCAAAAAATAAAATCTAGGGACTCTTAAAGTTGCCCTTTAGTTTAACATATATGCTTCCGATAATAAGATTGAAAACTGAAAAGATTAGGTTTAATTAAGCAAATAAAGTAGTCTATAGATTTTGCCGTTTTAATTTTGCCTTGGGAAGTAAAATCTCAAACACTGAATTTTCCTAGGAGTTGTTGGAAAAGCTAGTTGTAATGAAATTAAACAACATACATATATTTGTCCTTTGCTAAGTGAAAAAATCAATTAATTCCCAGAAGAATTTCTTCTCAGTGTTGGAAGCCTAGGAAAGGGCGGGGCAGATGCACAAGTGCAAGATATACGTGTAGAACACTGTATTTTCAATGGAACCCTAAATGGAGCAAGGATCAAAACGTGGCAGGTAATTAAGATTAAGCTTACGTTTTTTTTTTTTTCAATTCAATACAAATCTCATTTTCTTCGACCATGTATTTGGCTGCGTCCAGGGAGGGCATGGATTTGCCAGGAAGATCATGTTCATAAACATAACTCTCATCAATGGCTATAAACCCCATCATCATTGACCAGTACTATTGTTTACCTGGTACAACCTGCCAAAATCAGGTAGGAAGTGCTAGCTATCCACTTTTTTCTACTATTGGGTTTTCACTAATCATGGTTTTGATTTTCTGCATTGTTAAAGAAATCGGCTGTTAACCTAAGCGGTATTTCATTCATGGGGTTTCGTGGGACATCCTTGAGCAACGACGCAATCAAGCTAAGTTGCAGTAAGAGCGTTGGTTGCACCAACATTTTATTAGATCACATCAACATAAAATCAGCTGTTAGGGGCACGACTGTTTATTCCTCTTGCATCAATGCTCATGGCAGATACATGGATTCATTCCCCAAAGTAGATTGTTTGTTACCCTGAAACTGTTTCTATTTTATTGTGCATTTACTTTTAAGAAACAAATAAATCTGTTAGAAATGGAACAGAGAAAGTTGATGCTTTCTTATGGATATTATAGTAACCCATTTTATTCGGATCTTTTGAATTATTTTTTAAAATAATTTGTGTTGAATTACTAGAGCAATCCCTTTGAGTTTCATTCGTTTTAATTTTAATCAAGAAAAAATCAGAAAATTAACGAAAATAAAAAAAATCCGAACTGAAATCTAATAAAAGGAACAATCAGATTAAATTTGGAAAGGTCAAAGTTTGAGAAGCAAGAAGGAAACCAAACAATTTTAGAAAAAAGCTTAAAGGCAAAGTAAAAATAAAAAGGAAAGAGAAAATCATAATCATATCTGTGTTGGCTTATCCGATTTCTCCAATCCTCTGTTTCAATTAAACCCTAAGATTTTTTGGACTATGAACCTTATAAAAAACAGCCATAATCAGCAAGCAATCACACAACAATCAAAGCCGCAAAAATAAAACAATTAACACAGAAGTAAACAATTTTCACCAAAAAGGAAAAATCACTAAGAAAATTATTATTATTATTATTGTTATTATTATCATTGATAAATTCTACCGTGATCTTCCAAATTCAGGAAGGAAAACGGTAATTAAGGCACAGAAGAAGCCTTTTGATCAATTAAAATTATTACATGTATGGAGCTTGTAAGATTACAACCTGTTTTTATCAGGTTGTAAGCCTTAGACAACATTCAGTTGGCATCGGTAAGTCGAGAAAGCCAATTGATTTCTAGCTGCAACAACGCCTTTGGACAGAATAGATGAATTATGGAGCCAAAATCCTGTCTCCAGAATATAATTTGAGGGACACTGTGGTTTATATATAACAGCAAGCCAGATACATCATCATTCAAATAACGTAATATTGTATCATTACTTAAACCTTGGAAAACATTGGAAAATCAATTGGGACAATGCTTTGATAATTAAATTTTTGGCTTTTCTCTGCAACTTAACTTCTTTTGTTAAGGCTTCATGTAGATGGTGGATAGGAAGGATTTTCACCGTGTCCTTGCATCATTTTGAGACTAGATGTTTAGTAATTCAATCTCGAAACGACGCGATGGTGGGATGGGAAATTAACGCAACTTGAGATTTCACTCATCGATCTTGTTTGGAAAGACAAAAATTGAGTTATCATATTAGATTTATACGAACACATTGCTTCAACAATGTTTTCATCATTAAATAAATTCTAGGTAAGAACAACCTCTCTGCAGGAACTTGTGTTTGATAATATCCAATTCCAAGTTTTTAAAACTGATTAGGATTCCTTTTCGAGAAACGAACAAATTAATATGCTTTTAATGAAACAGATAGTAATTCCACATCAGACAAACTCGAGAATACATTGCATTAAATACTTCAAATTATACTAAATTAAGCTAAGCAACACTTCATGAGGAATTCTGCGGAAGGAAAGGATCATTTTGCCATTTGAAACTTGGGTTTGGCTTCAGCCCCTTGTTTTGTTCATTATTTGTTAACACATTCATCATCACCATTCAAATGTATAAAATTCACCTAAAAATGGTAAAAGTCATACTTGTGAGTGATGATTAAAATTGAATGGAAGGGAAACTGTCCTTGAAACTTATAATCAGATCGATTTTATTAATCAAGAATACTAAAAAAATGAGTATTCTAACATTTGACGCAATGATTGATCCATGATCTCTTTGCTCAAATAGCAAAGTTATATTCCTCCCAAGGAATTCTCCTCAAACAGAAAAATATATATTAAAAAGGACTTCAACATGGTTTCATTTATTACTACAGACAGCATCCAGAAGAAATGAAGTTACATTTGGAAAGTCATTGAACTCTCCAATCTGTATGTTATAATTTATTGATTATATTTGATTATTCCTGAGAAAATAAATGAAAGACAACATGCATATTTATAAAGGGTATATAGTAAGGGACAGTGCAAAACTTCAATTTGTTGCTTTGTGAAATGGTAAGAATTCTGAGTCTTCCTGAGATAAGAACTCTTCCATATTTTTCTTGTGACACAGAAAGTAGGTTAGCCTTCTAACAGTGCATAATTCAGCACTAATCTACTAACGTAATGCTGTTGCAATATTACAATAGAATTTGTTTTTGTTTGTTAATATTTTTGCAGGATTGGAATCACTCATTCCGGCTGGTTTTATGGTTGCTGATTTTGAGATCAAGCAGGGTATTTTCTCAGCTTATTAACGTCATGGATTATGGAGCTGTTGGAGATGGAATGACAGATGATTCCCAAGTACATTTATATTAACCCTTTATATTTTTGTGTGCAAAGTTTAATTATTTTTGTGTGCATGTATTTAATTAACATTTTATTCGGATTGTTGCAAAATGTGCGAAGGCTTTTATGAAGGCATGGATTGTAGTTTGTGGAGCGAGATCGAGCATGCCTGTCCTCAATGTACCAACAGGGAGGAAGTTCTTGCTCAAGCCCTCCCAATTTGGAGGTCCATGCAACTCACCTAATGTCCATTTCCAGGTATAAATCTTTTATAATATTTAACAATAAATTATATTCTCTTTTGTGTATTCGAGATTATTAGGATTTGAATTTTAATTATTAAAATTAAGAATTTAATATTTTATTAATAAAGCATATGGCTGTTAACGTGAACTATATAACCTCTTCGAAACCTATATTTAATGCAATTGAATCAAAACTTTGTCAAAAGTATTGGTAATGGATTTCAGGTTGGAGGAACAATTGTTGGTCCAAGTAAACTATCAGATTGGAGAGGCCATGACATTTCGAGATGGCTTTCCTTTCGAAATGTAAACGGACTAATTGTTGATGGAAATGGTCTAATTGACGGCCAAGGAGCTATTTGGTGGAAGTCTGCTGAAGAAGGGAAACCAAGACCTCTGGTACGTTGCATCTTTCTCTCATTATTAAATTTGCACATTTAAATAAATAGATGATGCCTTAAAACTCACTTTTTAGAATCATTCTAATGTACAATTTAAACTCATAATATGCCTGAAGTCGTGTTTGATTAAAAACCAGTAATAGTATATTACTAATTATATTACTTTCAGGTAGGGTTGTAGCAAATTAAATTACCATCTTTTGTTTTTTGACTTTTGAATTAAATGGACTATTAAATGGACTGATTCATTATAAAGTTTATATGTTCAATTTTTCTATACTCGTATATGTTTAATAGATTTTGACGTATAATGATTTTTGTTGATGAATCTAATGATACCAGGCATTGGGATTTTCCTCGTGCAATAATCTTAAACTCAGTGGATTAACACACATCAACAGTCCTAGAAGCCATATCTCAATAGATTCATGCACAAATATAACCATCACAAATCTTCACATAATCGCTCCAAAAACAAGCCCTAATACTGATGGCCTTGACATCTCTTCTTCATCCAATGTTCAAATTCAAGATTGTTATATTGGAACAGGTACATTCTTTTTTAAATTTGCCTAAATTCTTATGATTTTAACCTTTTTCTATGTTTCTTTTCTTTTGTTCTTAATTTGAACGAATATTTCTATTTTGTACTTTTCTTCTCTATTTTTGTCCTTCATTATTAGCTTCAATGGTGTTTAGGGAGATTTGTTATTTTGTTGTTGGGTTTATTATATTAAAATTTTATTTTTTAAAAAAAAATTGACATTTCATGATTTTTAATTTTAAAAAGTAAAAAAAATATGAAAAAATTATTGAAATATAGAAAATATGAGAATATTAAGTGCTTAAAAAAAGATAGTTTTGAATCATTAATAAATATGAATAAAGAAAATGAAATGGAGGAAATAATATTTTTCTTCTCAAATTAATCATGTAAATTCTTGTTTTTTGGTTTTCTCCTTTTTTTTTTTAAATTTGGATTCAAACTTTCGTTGTATGATTTTAGGTGATGATTGTATTGCAATTAACTCGGGCTGCAATAATATCAACATTTCTGGCGTGGACTGTGGGCCAGGCCATGGTATAAGGTTTGTCATTAACTAATTAACCCTTTTAAAATATTTATTTGTTTAATATTTTCTTAGAGGTCGGTTTTAGGTGGATTTTTTTTTTTTTTAACTTCACAAGTTAAAGATAAATATTTTTTTATTGTATTCCTTTTTAATTATAATTTTAATTTTAATAAATCTCATGAGATATGCATTACCGATTAACTTTTATTGACTGTGAATAAGATACTTTTTTATTTTGATATAATAATAATATTTATAAAAAGTTTCTTAAGGGATTTTGCCGTGTTTGTAATTTATTAATTGAATGAAATTTTCTTTTTAAAAAATAAAAACTAGGAACTCTTAAAATTGCCTTTTAACATATATATGCCTCAAATTATAAGATTGAAAACTGAAAAGATTTTTTTTTTTTTGAAAATGAAAAAAGATTATGTTTAATTATATCTATTATATTTATTAATTCAAGCAGATCAAGTAGTCTATATGTTTTTAATTTTTAATTTGTATAGATGGTTTCTAGTTTTGAAGTTTATAAGCTAATTCAATTAAAAATCTCAAACACGCTTTGCTAAATGAAAAAATCAATAAATTCCAATAAGGATTTCTTCTTAGTGTTGGAAGCTTAGGAGAAGGCGGGGCAATGGCGGAAGTGGAAGATATACGTGTAGAAAACTGTACTTTCAATGGTACCCAAAATGGAGCAAGGATCAAAACATGGCAGGTACTTGAAGATTAAGCTCATTCCTTTTCCATAATTCAATTCAATTCACATCTCATTTTCTTCGACCATGCACTTGGTTGTGTCCAGGGAGGGTCTGGATTTGCCAGGAAAATCGTCTTCACAAATATAACTCTCATCAATGCTTATAATCCCATCATCATTGACCAGTACTATTGTTCGCCTGGTAAAACCTGCCAAAATCAGGTACGAAGTACTAGCTATCCACCTCTTTCTTCTATTGTGTTTTCTCTAATAAGATTGGTTTTGATTCTCTGCGTTGTTAAAGGAATCGGCTGTTAAGCTAAGTGATATTTCATTCATGGGGTTTCGAGGAACATCTTTGAGCGACGACGCAATCAATCTAAGTTGCAGTAAGAGCGTTGGTTGCACCAACATTTTATTAGATCACATCAACATAACCTCAGCTGTTCCCGGCGAGATTGTTTATTCCTCTTGCATCAATGCTCATGGCAGATGCATTGATTCCATCCCCAAAGTAGATTGTTTGCTACCCTGAAACTGTTTTTTATTATATTATTGCTCATCTGCTTTTAAGATGGTTAGAAACGGAACAGTGAATGTTGTTATTGCTTTTCTTATGGATATTATATTAGATACCCATTTTGTCCGAGATCTTCTGAATTATTTTTTAAATAATTTAAGTTGAATTATTAGATCAATTCTTTTAATGAGCTTAATTTTATTTAATTTTAATTTGGATTTTAAAATTATATTTGATTTTCATAACTCATAGTCAAATTTTATTAAATCGGCTTAAAACTCAATTTTGAAATCTAAAATTTAATTTCGTAAGTTTCGAGCTTTACTTTCAAGCTTAGAATTTGCTTTTGAACGTTGAGATGCACTTTTGGATCATTTAATTATTAATTGGGTGTTAATTTTGTTTTTCAATTCATAATTGGACTTTGAATCCAAGTAAAAAAAAATGCCCGAGAAAACTTAAACCAAATTAGGGAGGTGTTGGATATAAGAGGAAGATCTCATTCGAGAAAACTAGGTTCATCCGACCTGGTAGCCCTATTATTATCGACCAGTATTGTTATCCCAGTAGAGTGAATTGTAAAAACGAGGTGAGTAAACTCGAATCAAAATGAAAAATCTAGTTGCTCTAACTCCTAATCATTTTCCTTGAGGTCTTCATATCTAATATATATATATATATATATGTATAAAATGGATATAAATATGGATCTGAATCCTCTAAATATATGAAATTTAAAAAAAAAATTGAATGCTTCTGAATTGACACTCGTATCTAGATTTAGTAACATATAGACATAAATAATTAATAAATTCATACAAAACACGAAGATGTTTATTATTTTTTTTTTTTTTCCTATCAGAGTCAGACCAAGTCTAAATCAGGTCATTGGACTATTACAATACCAACATACCTTGTGCTTGATCAAGCATGTTGGTCATTAATCCGGAAAATTTAACAATTCGTATCATATTCTTGATTCTTTGATAGAAGGCTGCCGATGAAATCTTTCGCGATTGAAATATCCTGTTGTGTTTATTTTAATGAATATAATTATGCTATATATTGCAACCATATATGTACGCTGACAGTTGGTTTTCCATCCAAATTTGCAGACATCAGCAATCAAAATCAGCGTCGTATCATACAGGTTGATTGTTGTAACATCAATCACAAAAAAGTCATCAATTTGAGCTGTGGCCAAATGACTGACAATGTGATAGAATCAATACTAATTTAGCAATAAATAAATAGGATCAACAAAAAATCTTTGGGCTTTATTTAAAACACGCTTTATTACAATTTTTTTTTTTTCTCTGTGGGGAGGCCCCATGTGGGGCTATGGCTCCCCGCCTATGGTTCCAAAGGCTTCTCTTACCATGCATTAAGACAAAGTCTCATTTTTGGCAGTTGACTTTTTTTTTGTTGTAAATATTCAGTAATAAAAATTATCCTTCCCTTTGTGCAAAAGAAAAAAAAATTCATCGACAAAAAAATAGAAGAAAAAAGTAAGAAATATGGAAAGATATTCGCCCCAGATTTACCTACAATTTCTTTTATAGATAAGAAACAATGGAAATTGAATTGAGAGAATCAAGGGTTAGATTTTATAATTAATACAATGAGTTTGGCTGAGAAAAAAAAAATCAAGAGTTAGATTACAGAAGCAACTTTCCAATTTCGAAATGATGATTACTTTATATATATATATATATATATTTATATAAAAGACAAGCTCCACTACAGAGTAAAAGATTCACAGTTTCTCACCATTTTAGCTGATAATTAGAACCAAATTTCTCTCTTACTCTCTCTCTCTCTCTCTCTCTCTCTCTATATATATATATATATATATATATATATAAGACAAGCTCCCCTACAGAGTCAAACTTTGCTAATAGCTTTCTGTGATATTCAAAACATATATATATATATATATATATATATATATATAGAGAGAGAGAGAGAGAGAGAGTAAGAGAGAAATTTGGTTCTAATTATCAGCTAAAATGGTGAGAAACTGTGAATCTTTTCTTATTTCCTTTTTCTTTGAGTTAATTATAGTAATTAAAATGAAGTTGTTGATGCAGGATTTTTTCACAATCTTGTCAAATGTTATGCTTATGCATGGCTACCTTGGGTTATTCTCAAACTAATTTTGATGTAACCAGTTATGGAGCTGTTGGAGATGGTACCACGATGATTCCCAAGTACATACCCTTTAATTTCCCAATTAGCCGTAATATAATTATTATCTATATTATTTTCTCTGTCCTAAATTGAAGAAGAAAGTTTACTACTCCTTCCGTCTCAATAAAAATGAGACATTGAGACTTTTATTGGTAAATTTTTTTCAATTTTGACCTTTTAATACTTTATATTAATTATTAATAAATTATGAAAAATTATAATTTAAAGACTTTGAAAAAAGTGATTTTTAAATATATATTGTAAAATTTAATTAATTAAAATATTAAAATAATAGAAGCCAAATTTAGATAATTTTAACAAAAAACTCAAATGTGACAATTTGGGACAAACAGAGTAATAATTTCGAAGGAAAAAAAAGTTATTTAAACTTTAGCGCTCTAAAGCCTCCACCATAAATTCGCAAGTTCCAAACAAGACTATATTTGATATGTACGAAGGTTTTGAGAACGGGAGTAAATTTCTACAATTCCAAAAGGATGTTTAAATAATAGATACAAAGGAAATGATGAAGAAAAATTTTATAGTTCAATCCAACTTAAAAATTTTTTTTGTTGGATAATTTATTTACTATTTTCTTCTACCTATGTCTTATGTAATATTATATACCCAAAGTTATTTAATTGTTGTATAAACTTGTTTAAAAACATTGTTTTCTATTTTCAAAAAAACAAAAAAAAAAAACCAATGTTTTTCTGTTCAAATGGTATACTCATCAATGGGTTTTATAAAAGTCATTTCAATCTTCGGTAAATCAAGTACATGTATTTAACTAACATTTTATTCGGATTGTTGTAAAATGTGCGAAGGCTTTTATGAAGGCATGGATTGCAGTTTGTAGAGCGAGATCGAGCATGGCTGTCCTCAATGTACCAAGAGGGAAGAAGTTCTCGCTTAAGCCCTCCCAATTTGGATGTCCATGCAACTCACCTAACGTCCATTTCCGAGTATAAATCATTTATAATATTTAACAGTGAATTATATCTTTTTTTATTCAAAATTATCATAATTTTAATTTTAATCCTACATTTAATTCAATTGAATCAAAAACTTTGTCAAAACGTTGGTAATGGATTTCAGGTTGGAGGAGAAATTGTTGGTCCAAGCAAACTATCAGATTGGAGAGGCTGTCACGTTTCGAGGTGGCTTTCCTTTCGAGATGTAAATGGACTAACTGTTGATGGAAATGGCCTAATTGACGGCCAAGGAGCTATTTGGTGGAAGTATGCTGGAGATGCGAAACCAAGACCTTTGGTAAGTTGCATCTTTCTCTCATTAATAAATATGCTCATTTTAAGAAATAGAAGATGCCTTAAAACTAACTTTTTAGAATTATTCTAATATATAATTTAAACTCATAATATGCCTGAAGTTGTGTTTGATTAAAAAACAATAAATTATATTACTAATTTTATTAATTTCAGGTAGAGTTGTAGCTAATTGATTAAAAAACAGTAATACTTTTATGTTTTATTCTGGTGATTTAAGTGAAAAATATAAAAATTTTTAAGGATTATAATAGAATTTTGGAAATAAAATTTTATGTGACTGTGTGAAATATGTGTATTAAATGAATATGTATACATTTTCCTTGATGTTAATAAAAGAACTAAAAGCATGAAACATTTGTGAAGGTTAAATGGACTGATTCATTGCAAAGTTTATACGTTCAATTTTTCTATACTCATATATGTTCAATAGATTTTGATGTACAATGATTTTTGGTGATGAATCTGATGATACCAGGCATTGGGATTTTCCTCATGCAATAACCTTAAACTCAGTGGATTAACACACATCAACAGCCCTAGAAGTCATATCTCAATAAATTCATGCACAAATGTAACCATCACAAATCTTCGTATAATTGCCCCAGAAACAAGCTATAATACTGATGGCATTGACATCTCTTCTTCATCCAATGTTCGAATTCAAGATTGCTACATTGGAACAGGTACATTCTTTTTTAAATTTGCCTAAATCCTTATAATCTTAACCTTTCTATGTTTCTTTTCTCTTTTCTTAATTTGAATGAATATTTCTATTTTCTACTTTCCTCCTTTTTTTTTTGTCCTTAATTAATAGTACTTTTAATGGTGTTGAGGGAAATTTTATTTATTTTGCTTTTCGCTTTACTATATTAAAATTTTAATTTTTTAAATAATTTGATGTTTCATGATTTTTAATTTGAAAATTTTAAAAAAAATCACGAAAAGAATTTTGAAATATAGAAAATAAGAGAGTATTAGGTGTTAAGAAAAGATAGTTTTGAATCATTAATAAATATGAATAATGAAAATGAAATGGAGGAAATAATAATTTTCTTTTCAAATTAATCATGTAAATGTTTTTTTTTTTAATTTGGATTTAAACTTTCATTGCATGATTTTAGGTGATGATTGTATTGCAATTAACTCGGGCTGCAATAATATCAGCATTGCTGGCGTGGACTGTGGGCCAGGCCATGGTATAAGGTTTGTCATTAATTAATTAACCCTCTTAAAATATTTATTTGTTTTATTTTTTTTTTTAGCTTGTTTTTGGGTGAAGTTTTTTTTTTTTATTTCACGAGTTAAAGATAAATATTTTTTATTATATTCCTTTTTAGTTATAATTTTAATAAATCTTATGCGATATGCATTACCGATTAACTTTTGTTGACTATGAATAAGATAATTTTTTATTTTGATATAATAATAATATTTATAAAAAGTTTCTTAAGGGATTTTAGCCTTGTTTGTAATTTATTAATTGAATGAAATTTTCTTTTTAAAAAAATAAAAACTAGGAACTCTTAAAATTGCCTTTTAACATATGTATGCTTCAAATTATAAGATTGAAAACTGAAAAGATTTTTTTTTTTTTTGAAAATGAAAAAAGATTATGTTTAATTATATCTATTATATTTATTAATTCAAGCAGATCAAGTAGTATATAAGTTTTTAATTTTTAGTTTGTATAGATGGTTTCAAGTTTTGAAGTTTATAAGCTAATTCGATTAAAAATTTCAAACACGCCTTGCTAAATGAAAAAATCAATAAATTCCAATAAGGATTTCTTCTTAGTGTTGGAAGCTTAGGAAAAGGCGGGGCAAAGGCAGGAGTGGAAGATATACGTGTAGAACACTGTACTTTCAATGGTACCCTAAATGGAGCAAGGATCAAAACATGGCAGGTAATTGAAGATTAAGCTCATTCCTTTTCCATAATTCAATTCAATTCACATCTCATGTTCTTCGACCATGCACTTGGTTGTGTCCAGGAAGGGTCTGGATTTGCCAGGAAGATCGTGTTCAGAAATATAACTCTCATCAATGGTTATAACCCCATCATCATTGACCAGTACTATTGTTTACCTGGTAAAA
Source organism: Durio zibethinus (assembly GCF_002303985.1). The sequence continues at coordinate 2,103,001 of NW_019167982.1, forward strand.
CCTGCCAAAATCAGGTATGAAGTACTAGCTATCCACCTCCTTCTTCTATTTGGTTTTCTCTAATTTAGATTGGTTTTGATTCTCTGCATTGTTATAGAAATCGGCTGTTAAGCTAAGTGGTATTTCATTCATGGGGTTTCGTGGGACATCCTTAAGCGACGACGCAATCAATCTAAGTTGCAGTAAGAGCGTTGGTTGCACCAAGATTTTATTAGATCACATCAACATAACCTCAGCTGTTAGGGGCAAGATTGTTCATTCCTCTTGCATCAATGCTCATGGCAGATACATTGATTCAATCCACAAAGTAGATTGTTTATCACCCTGAAACTGGTTGCTATTATATTATTGCCCATCTACTTTTAAGATGTTTCTGATATGAAACACAAAAATATGTTAGAAATGGAACAGTTAATGTTGTTGCTTTTCTTATGGATATCATCTTAGATACCCATTTTCTTCGGTATCTTTTGAATTATTTTTAAATAATTTGAGTTAAATTACTAGATCGATTCCTTTAATGAGTTTAATTTTATTTCATTTTAATTTGAATTTCAAAATTATATTTGATTTTTGTAATGCATAGCCAAATTTTATTAATTCGGCTTAAAGTTCAATTTTGGGATCTATAATTTAGTTTCATGAGTTTCGAAATTTACTTTCAAGCGTCGAGATTTGTTAATTGGGTTTTAATTTTATTTTTGAATTCATAATTGGACTTTGAATCCAAGTAAAAAAAAAATGTCCAATAAAACTTGAACCAAATTAGGGAGGTGTCGTGTTGGACATGAGAGGAAGATCTCATTCGAGAAAACTAGATTCATCCAAGCTAATAGCCCTATTATCGATGAGTATTATTGTCCCAGTAGAGTGAATTGTAAAATGAGATGAATAAACTCGAATGAAAATGAAAAATCTAGTTGCTCTAACTCCTATTCATTTTCTTTAAGGCACCCATATCTAATATATATATCCAATGGTTATGGATATATATATATATATATATCTGAATCCTCTAAATATATATAAAATAGAAAAAAATTGAATGCATTTAGATAGACACTCATCTTTAATCTTAGTAACGTATAGGCCTAAATGATTAATGAATTCGTACAAACAACAAAACGTCTTTTTTTTTTTTTTGGTTTATGTCAGGGTCAGAAAAAGTCTAAATCAGGTAATTGGCCTGCTACAATAAAACCTTGTGCTCGATCATTCGTGTCTAAACTTGTCCAAAATGTAGTCGTTAATTCGGAAATTTTAAAAATTCGTACCATGTTCTTGCTTGTTTGATAGAAGGCTGCCTATGAAATCTTTCACGATAGAAATAATCTGTTGTGTTTATTTTAATGCATATAATTATGCTATATATTGCACCCATATATATACGCTGACAATTGGTTTTCCATCCAAATTTGTAGACATCAGCAATCAAAATCAGCGATGTATCATACAGGTTGATTGTTGGAACATCAATCACAGACAAGGTCATTAATTTGAGCTGTGGCCAAATGACAGTGAAAATGTGATAGAATCAATACTAATTTTAACAACAAATGAATTACATCAGTGGAAAATCTTTGGGCTTTATTTAAAACACGCATAATTGCAAAATTTTTTGACTTTGTGGGAGGCCCCATGTGAGCATTGGTCCGCCTATGGATCCAAAGGCTCCTCTCACCATGCATTAAGACAAAATCTCATTTTTGGCAGTTAACTTTTTCTTTGTTGTAAATATTCAGTGGTAAAAATTATCCTTCCTTTTGTGCCAAAAAAAAAACATAGACAAAAAAATAGAGAAAAAAAAGTAAGTAATATGGAATAATGGAAAGAAATTCGCCCCAGATTCAACTGCAATTTTTTTTTGTAGATAAGAAAAAATGGAAATTGAATTGAGAGAATCAGGAGTTAGATTTTATAATTAATAAAATGATTTTGTCTGAGAAAAAAAAATCAAGGGTTAGATTGCAGAAGCAACTTTCCAATTTCGAAATGATGATTACCGTATATGTGTGTGTGTATATATATATATATATATATATATATATATAAGACAAGCTCCCCTACAGAGTCAAACTTTGCTAATAGCTTTCTGTGATATTCAAAAATATATATATATAGAGAAAGAGAGAAATTTGGTTCTAATTATCAGCTAAAATGGTGAGAAACTGTGAATCTTTTCTTAATTCCTTTTTCTTTGAGTTAATTATAGTAATTAAAATCAAGTTGTTGATGCAGGATTTTTTCACAATCTTGTCCATGTTATGCTTATGCATGGCTACTTTGGGTTATTCTCAAACTAATTTTGATGTAACCAGTTATGGAGCTGTTGGAGATGGTATCACAGATGATTCCCAAGTACATACCCTTTTCTTTCCCAATTATCTTTAATATAATTATTATCAATATTATATATTAGATAAATTATGTATTATGTCATTTAATTAAAAGAGAAACTGACAAATCTCTTCTTAAATATAGTACTATGTTTCAAAGAATTTTCATTTTTTAATTAAGGAACCCTTTCTTGGCTATTTTAATATCATAATCTCAGAAAATTCATTCACAACATGGGATTTTGCTCATAGAATTTTGTTTGTATTATATATTCGGTTTTTTTAATATCCTTTCATTAATTAAAAATTAATGTATTTAATATTTATTATATTAAATGTTCCTATAATGTTAATTTAGAAATACAAAATTCATGTAATTTAAAAAAAAAAAATGTAAAAATCATCTAGAAAAGTTTTTTTTTTTTTGTGAAATTAACAAAAATGAAGATAAAAATTCATACTAGATAATTAACATTTCTTGTGTGTTAAATGGTTGGGGATTGATTACTAAGCTTCTTTTTTAAAATTAATTTATTAATTTCCAATGGAAAGGCTTTCAAGATGGCGTGGCAAGAGGTGTGTGGAGCTACTTCCACAAGTCCTACATTACATATAAATTAATCAAATATTAAATTTTCATTTTTAAATTTTTTTTCAATAAGTTCTAACTTAGAGATGGACTCTAAATTTTGTTTTCACTAAAAATTCATAAATATTCTTAATCGACTTACAAATTTTTTTATGTTTTTTTTTTATTATTATTTTGATTAACCTCTTAAACAAACAAATCTAATGGCAAAAAAGTAATTTACATTTTCCAAATATAGACTTATTTTCTCTGTTCTAAATTGAAGAAGAAAGCTTACTACTCCTTTCATCTCAATAAAATTGTCATATTTTGACTTTTATTGGTAAATATTTTGACCTTTTATTATTTTATATTAATTATTAATACATTATAAAAAATTATATTTTAAAAACTTCGAATAAAGTGATTTTAAATATATAATTTTTGTAAAATTTAATTAATTAAAATATTAAAATAATAAAAGTCAAACTTAGATAATTTTAACAATAAAACTCAAGTGTGACAATTTAATTGGGACAAATAGAGTAACAATTTAGAAGAAAAAAAGGTTATTTAAACTTTAGCGCTCTAAAGCCTCCACCATAAACACGCAAGTCCTAAACAAAACTATATTTGATAAGAATGAAGGAAAATAGTGGGAAGAAAGAGGAATGTGTGAAGGTTTTGAGAACGTGAGTAAACTTCCACAATTCCTAAAGGATGTTTAAATAATAGATACAAAGGAAAGGATGAAGAAGATTTTTCAAGTTTAATCCAACTTAATTTTTTTTGTTGGTAATTTATTTATTATTTTATTCTACCTATGTCTTATGTAATATTATATACCTAAAGTTACTTAATTGTTGTATAAACTTATTTTAAAACATTGTTTTTCTATTTTAAAAAGAAAAACCAATGTTTTTCTCTTCAAATGGTATACTCATCATTGGTTTTATAAAAGTCATATGAATCTTTGTATATCAAGTACATGTATTTGATTAACATCTTATTCGGATTGTTGCAAAATGTGCGAAGGCTTTTATGAAGGCATGGATGGCAGTTTGTAGAGCGAGATCGAACATGGCTGTCCTCTATGTGCCAAGAGGGAAGAAGTTCTTGCTCAAGCCCTCCCAATTTGGAGGTCCATGCAACTCACCTAACGTCCATTTCCTGGTATAAATCATTTATAATATTTAACAGTGAATTATATCCTTTGTTTGGCATTCAAGATTGTCCGGATTTAAATTTTAATCATTAAAATTAAAAATTTAACACTTTATTAATAGGTCATGCAGATGTTAACATGAACTATATAGCCTCTTTGAATCCTACATTTAATGCAATTGAATCAAATTTTGTTAAAGTGTTAGTAATGGATTTCAGGTTGGAGGAGAAATTGCTGGTCCAAAGAAACTATCAGATTGGAGAGGCCATGACGTTTCGAGGTGGCTCTCCTTTCGAGATGTAAATGGACTAACTGTTGATGGAGATGGCCTAATTAACGGCCAAGGAGCTATTTGGTGGAAGTCTGTGGGAGATGCGAAAGCAAGACCTTTGGTAAGTTGCATCTTTCTGTCATTAATAAATATGCACATTTTAAGAAATAGATGATGCCTTAAAACTCACTTTTTAGAATGATTCTAATATATAATTTAAACTCATAATATGCCTGAAGTTGTGTTTGATTAAAATACAATAATATCATATTACTAATTTTATTACTTTCAGGTAGAGTTGTAGTAAATTGATTAAAAAACAGTAATATTTTTATGTTTTATTCCGGGGATTTAAGTGAAAAATATAAAAAATTTTATGGATTTATAATAGAATTTGGGAAACAAAATTTTATGTGAGTGTATGAAATATGTGTATTAAATGAATATGTGTATATTTTCCTTAATGTTAGTAAAAGAACTAAAAGCATGAAACATTTGGAAGGTTAAATGGACCATTAAATGGACTGATTCATTACAAAGTTTATACGTTGAATTTTTCTATACATATATGTTCAAAAGATTTTGATGCACAATGATTTTTGGTGATGAATCTGATGATACCAGGCAGTTGGATTTTCCTCATGCAATAACCTTAAACTCAGTGGATTAACATTAATCAACAGCCCTAGAAGTCATATCGCAATAAATTCATGCACAAAGGTAACCATCACAAATCTTCGTATAATCGCCCCGGAAACAAGTCATAATACTGATGGCATTGACATCTCTTCTTCATCCAATGTTCAAATTCAAGATTGCTACATTGGAACAGGTACATTCTTGTTTAAATTTCCCTAAATCCTTATGATCTTAACTTTTTTTTTTTTAATTTGAATGAATATTTCTATTTTCTACTTTCCTCCAATTTTTTTTGTCCTTAATAAATTGTACTTTCAATGGTGTTGAGGGAAAAAAAAATTTTTTATTTCTTGGGTTTACTATATTAAAATTTTAATTTTTAAAAATTGATGTTTCATGATTGTTAATTTTAAAAAGTAAAAAAAAAAAATCATGAAAACAATTTTGAAATATAGAAAATATGAGAGTATTAGGTGTTAAAAAAAAAAAAGATAGTTTTGAATCATTAATAAATATGAATAAAGAAAATGAAATGGTGGAAATTTTTATTCTCAAATTAATCCTGTAAATACTTGTTTTTTTGTTTCCTCCCTTTTTTTCTCTTTTAAATTTGGATTTAAACTTTCGTTGCGTGATTTTAGGTGATGATTGTATTGCAATTAACTCGGGCTGCAATAATATCAGCATTACTGGCGTGGTCTGTGGCCCAGGCCATGGTATAAGGTTTGTTACTAATTAATTAACCCTCTTAAAATATTTTATTTGTTTGATTTTTTTTGTTTGTTTTTGGGTGAAATTTTTTTTTATAACTTCACAAGATAAAGACAAATATATTTCATTGTAAATCTTATGAGATATACGTTACAGATTAACTTTCATTGACTATGGATAAAATAATTTTTTGTTTTGATATAGCAATAGTAATTATAAAAAAGTTTCTTAAGGATTTTTAGCCGTGTTTGTAATTTATCAATTGAATGAAATTTTCTTAAAAAAAAGAAAAAACTAGTAACTCTTAAAGCTGCCTTGGGAGGTAAAATCTCAAACATCATTTGCTAAATGAAAAAATCAATAAATTCAATAAGGACTTCTTCTCAGTGTTGGAAGCTTAGGAAAAGACGGGGCACAGGCAGAAGTGGAAGACATACGTGTAGAACACTGTACTTTCAATGGAACCCAAAATGGAGCAAGGATCAAAACATGGCAGGTAATTAAAGATTAAGCTCAGATTTTTCCTTTTACATAATTCAATTCAATTCACATCTCATTTTCTTCGACCATGCACTTGGCTGTGTCCAGGGAGGGTCTGGATTTGCCAGGAAGATCGTGTTCGCAAATATAACTGTCATCAATGCTTATAACCCCATCATCATTGACCAGTACTATTGTTTATCCGGTAAAACCTGCCAAAGTCAGGTATGAAGTACTAGCTATCCACCTCTTTCTTCTATTGTGTTTTCTCTAATTAAGATTGGTTTTGATTCTCTGCATTGTTGTAGAAATCGGCTGTTAAGCTAAGTGGCATTTCATTCATGGGGTTTCGTGGGACATCCTTAAGCGACGATGCAATCAATCTAAGTTGCAGTAAGAGCGTTGGTTGCACCAACATTTTATTAGATCACATCAACATAACCTCAGCTGTTAGGGGCAAGATTGTTCATTCCTCTTGCATCAATGCTCATGGCAGAGACATTGATTCCATCCCCAAAGTATATTGTTTGTCACCCTGAAACAGTTTTCTATTGTATTATTGCCCGTCTACTTCTAAGATGACTCTGACATGAACCATAAAAATGTGTTAGAAATGGAACAATGAATGTTTTTGTTTTTCTTATGAATATTAATAATAGATATCCATTTTGTTTGGAATCTTTTGAATTATTTTTTAAATAATTTGAGTTGAATTACTTGACCAATTTATTTAATAAGTTTAATTTTATTTAATTTTAATTTAGATTTCAAAATTATATTTGATTTTTCTAATTTATAGTTAAATTTTATTAAGTCGGCTTAAAGCTCGATTTTGAGATCTACAATTTAATTTCATGATAAGTTTCGAAATTTGCACCCATACCAGACCTATTGTAATGGCCTGCAGCCTTTAGGCCTTAGCCTTGTAGTTAAAATGCTACTTTCATGGACTTAATCATGTGATACGGAATTAATGCAATGAAGAGAGAAGAGACGAGGGGAAATTGAAAACAGATACAGAATTGGTTTGGCTAACCAAAAATTTTGGATCATGGCGTGATAATAATCTATCATTGTATGATGTACTTCTAATTGTATTATTTGTTTATATTAATAATAAAATTAAATTAAATTCACATATTACAAAGAGATTTAAATTTAAGACTTCAAGATTTCAAATAATAAAAGAGTCTAAAATTTTTTTAGTGAGACTATGTTAAATATACTAAGTTTTATAAAAAACAAAATAACAACATAACAATACTAAAACATCTAAAATTTTTATATTCAATAATAATTGTAAAAATTTTACAACTATAGTTCACCAGGTTTCACAATTTGAAAATGTTATACAATAAGTTCGTTATCAATACTTTTAAAAACACATTTTTAATATACAAAATAAATTATTGTTTAAATGTTGATATTTCTTTTGATTATGTAAACAAATTTTCAAAATGTTTATTACTAAAAATGTTTTCTTTCCTATGACAGTGAGGACTAATAAAATCAGTACTAATTTTAACAAAAAATAAATTGGATCAATGAAATATCTTTGAGCTTTATTTTAAACAGGCATAATTGCAAAATTGTTTTGTTTCAGTGGAAAGGCCTTATCTCCGCCTATGGTTGCAAAGGCTCCTCTTGCCATGCATTAAGCCGAAGTCTCATTTTTGGCAGTTAACTTTTTCTTTGTGGTAAAGATTCAGTAGTAAAAATCATCCCTCCTTTTGTGCAAAAAGAAAATCATAGACAAAAAAATAGAAAAAAGTAAGTAATATAGAAAGATATTCCCCCCTGATTCACCTGCAATTTTTTATTGATAAGAAACAATAGATGTTGAATTGAGAGAATCAAGAGTAGGATTCCAGAAGCAATTTCAAAAAGTAAAATTCCAATTTCGAAATGATTATTATTTTATATATATAGTATTAATCATTTCGAAATGATTATTACTATATATATAATTATCATTCCGAAATTGGAATTTTAATATATATATATATATATAAAAGACAAGCTCCCATACTGAGTCAAACTTTGCTAATAGCTTTCTGTGATATTCAAAATATATATAAAGAGAGAGAGAGAGAGAGAGAGAGAGAGAGAGAGAGAGAGAGAGAGAGAGAGAGAAATTTGGTTCTAATTATCAGCTAAAATGGTGAGAAACTGTGAATCTTTTCTTCATTCCTTTTTCTTTGAGTTAATTATAGTAATTAAAATCAAGTTGTTGATGCAGGATTTTTTCACAATCTTGTCCATGTTATGCTTATGCATGGCTACTTTGGGTTATTCTCAAACTAATTTTGATGTCACCAGTTATGGAGCTGTTGGAGATGGTATCACAGATGATTCCCAAGTACATACCCTTTTCTTTCCCAGTTACCTGTAATATAATTATTATCTATATTATATACTAGATAATTATGTATCATGTCATTTCATTAAAAGAGAAACTAACAAATCTCTTCTTAAATATAGTACTATTTTTCAAAGAATTTACATTGTTTAAGGAACCCTTTCTTGCTATTTTAATATCATAATCTCAGAAAATTCATTATATTATGTTTTATGACTATATATTCAGTTTTTTTTGTAAATATCCTTTCATTAATTAAAAATTAATGTATTTAATATTTAGTATAGTAAATGTTCTTATAATTTTAATTTAGAAATATAAAAATCATGTACCAAAGTTTTTTGTGAAATTAAAAATAAATGAAGATAAGAATTCATACTAGATAATTAACATTTATTGTGTGTTAAATGGTTGGAGATTGATTATTAATTTTTTTAAAAATTAATTTATTAATCTCAAATGTAAAGGCTTTCATGATGGCATGGCAAGAGGCTTGTGGAGCTACATCGACAGGTCCTACTCTCTACATCCCAAACCAAAAAACATTCTTTTTAAACCCCATAAGGTTTGAAGGTCCTTGTAAGTCTCAAGTTCGAGTTCAGGTCAGTGATCAACGTTTTATAAACTGTTATATATTTTCATTAAATCAAATATTCGAATATATCATGTATCTATCTTGATCAAGCACAGATAATGGGTCAAATTATCGGGCCTGCCGATGCATCAGCTTGGAATGGTGAAGATGCAAAAATGTGGCTCACTTTTGCAGGTGTCAATGGGCTTCATGCATTCGGGAATGGACAACTTGATGGCCGAGGGGAAACTTGGTGGAAGTCTTGCCCAATTGTAATTAAGTTGTTACATTTACATTAATTTTATTTCCTCGATCCTTTTTTTTTAAATTTTTTTGGTTTGCTTTAGATTCTCAGAAGGAAATTTCTGCACGTCTAATTTGGATGTAAAAAGTAAACAATATTATCGAAGAATTAAAAATGAAAATTTTAATTTTTATATCGATAACAAAATGAATGATTATTTTTATTTTGTAACAATTCAATTCAAATTTTACATGGGTAACACATCTCTCTTTGATTTTTTTTGCAGATGAATGGCTGCATGAGACCCACGGTAAGAGGAAATTTTTTTCCTTCCTAATATCTTGTCTATGTTACCGTTCATGTATAACTCTCTCTATGTATACCGGTATATACAAATATTTTTGCATTTTTTTCAATTTTTGAAAGAAAGATTCGAACCAAGTTCTACGAAGATAATATATTTTTTCCACACCATGGGTAGCTTTATTCGATCATGGTTTAGAGCAAAAAAATTATAAGTTGAAGACTCGAATTCCTTGTCTCTTTGACTGATATTGATGTATAATTGTTTAAGGCTTGTGATTAAAATGTTCATATGAAATAATCGTATTAATTATGGTTAGGCATTGGCATTCCTTGGCTGTAGCAACCTGACGGTGGATGGACTGAAATCGATCAATAGTGCACAAAATCATTTAACCATAGGAGGCTGTGAAAATGTAGTCCTCTCCAACCTCAAGTTATCTGCCCCTGATGATAGCCCTAACACCGATGGCATTAAAATTGGTAGCTCTACCAACGTTCAAGTTTTCGACAGCACAATTGGAACCGGTGAGTTCTTTTTACTTCAAATGCTTATTGATAACCAATTTCCTCCTTTTCACTCCAAAACTAAGCTCTTTTTTGGTTCATAATCAACAGGGGATGATTGCATTGCAATAATCTCAGGCAGCTCTTTTATCAACATTTCTGGGATAGCTTGTGGCCCTGGCCATGGCATAAGGTCTGTTGTTAACTTTCTCTTTGGGAATGGCCCTCAAAAAACAAAATTTTTTTGGGAGGTATGTTTTTATTAATATTGAAATGGAAGCATTCCTCACAGCATTGGAAGCTTAGGAAAAGATGTAGAGAATGCAACCGTTGAAGAAATACATATAAAAGATTGTATTCTCAACGGAACTGATAACGGAGCCAGGATTAAAACATGGCAGGTGCAAAAACAAAGCTCAAATCGTGTACTTCTTTTCATATATTATAAAGGGTTTTCGTATTTTAGGATTATTTTCACTTTTTGATAAAGATGTTAGTACTATTCTTTGAAAAAAAATTTTCGTGAACAATTATTTTATAAAAAAGTTGTTTCATAAGTATATTTAATTTTATTCAAGGATGCTAATGTTGTGCAGGGTGGGGTTGGCAATGCTAGGAAGATCACATTTGAGAACATCCAACTCAATTCATCTCGCAACCCAATCATAATTGATCAGTTTTACTGTCCTACCGATGGATGCAAGAATCAGGTAAACCCAATTCATTGGAATTCAAATTTGACGATCTGATCAACGTGCATTCTCCTAAACAAAAGTAAATTGTGTTACTAACACGTTTTTATTTTTAATTTTTCTTACAAAAAAAAATTTTTTTTGATCGAAGAGCAAGGCTGTTGCAATAAGTGAAATTTCATTCATCGGGATTAATGGGACATCAAGCAGTGATGAGGCCATCAAATTTATGTGCAGTGAGAGCATCCCTTGCACTAATATTTTGGTACAAAATTTGAACGTAACGTCAGCTGTTGGAAACAAGACTATATTTGCCTCTTGCCTCAATGCTCGTGGAACATCTTCTAATTCTGTTCCTAGTGTTGATTGCTTGTCAAATTAAGCCCATATACATATATATATTATATGATTTGGGATTTAGGATTTAATGTTATATGTATTAGAGATCCACTTATATTAATATGAAATGTTTTACTTTTATATTGGTATAACTAGATTCCTTCTTGATTAATATTATAAATTACACATGCTTCCCTTAAAATTGATCAAAAATATATATTTAACCCTATACTTAAATTGTCACAAATATAGCTATATATGCATGCATGTCATTGGTGTAACATGCATGTGATAATTAAGGAGAACAACTCAAGAACCAAATTTTTATATAGATGAATGATATTCTCCATACAAAGGACCATATCTTCCCCATTTTTGTATTCCTATTTGTATAGTTTAGTTTGTTAAATATTACTACAATTATCTCTAAAAAATAGAAAACAGTGGGAAAAACCAGAAACATTAATAGACAAAACAAAATATCAGAAAGATAGCAATAGACAACAAAAAATTTCAAGCGAATGAGGTAACAATATTTGGCGAGACTTAAGAGCCATCAGCCTCTATGATTTGGCATGTACCAACAACCATACAATCCAAAATACACATCAAATTCCTTTACTAGAATAAGGTTGCAAAACTTTTTAGCCAACTACCAACCTAGCAAAACTCATTCCTTGCCACCCAAATCCTCTTCATTTCCTCCTTGTCTCTCCTTTTCTTGGGTGCATAATACCACCTCCCACCACCCTATCTAACGTTGGTGTTGACCGCTTTTTCGTCGACGTCTCTTCCTCAACAGCCATGGGGAAGGGGCTTCCATCACCACCTCCATCCTTCGATATCGAGACCGGAACCTACAAGCGACATCATAGGAAACGACCACCTCCTCCACCGAAGTTTTCACCTCCGGCCCCGGAACCATGGCTTGCTTGGCTCATGCCTCTCGTATTTGTGGCTAACATCGCAATGTTTGGTGTCACCTTGTACATCAATGATTGTCCAGCCACAACCGGGTCAGAGAACTGTCTTTTCTATGATTATCTAGGAAGGTTTTCGTTCCAACCTTTTGAGGATAACCCTCTTCTTGGCCCTTCATTAATCACGTAAGAATTTGCTTCTCTCATTTTTTTTTTTTTGTGTCGCACATTAATCCTGGTGATAACCCTTTTATGTCTTCATAAATTTTTTTTTGAACGAATTAACATTGTCCTTAAAATTCTTTGGTTTGATTCTCTCTTTGCGTTCTTCTGCTAACCATGAAATTTGAGATAAATCCAATTATCTCTTGTCCTGCACCAATGGAGTCTAAAATTAAAATTCAAGTAACCTCTTGCATGTAATTTTGGTTTTCACAGGCTGAAGAAACTAGGAGCTCTTGATTGGAAGCTAGTAGTAGAGGGCAATCAAGCATGGCGCCTTATATCCTGCATGTGGCTTCATGCTGGAGTAATCCATTTAGTAGCTAACATGATGAGCCTTTTATTCATGGGAATCCGACTCGAGCAAGAATTTGGATTCTGTAAGAACTTAATCTGTAAATATAACTACTGAGTTTTCATAAGGTAACTAATTCTCAGTTACTTGAACATTGCAGTGAGAATTGGACTCTTATATATGATTTCTGGCTTTGGTGGGAGTTTGAGGTCTGCTTTAACTCCTGGTCGGAGAGAAACCATATCTGTAGGTGCATCAGGTGCACTTTTCGGGCTGTTGGGAGCCATGCTTTCAGAGCTCATTACAAACTGGACAAGCTATAAAAACAAGGTAAACACTGTATGCTTCACAAGATTTTAACTTGTTTAAGCAAAATAAAAATCTCTAAAGACTATTTTGAGAGATTGAGCTAACAGAGGGTTCTGACTCTTGTCTATTCAGTGTGAAGCTCTGTCGACCATGTTGTTGATTATTACCCTGAATCTAGCAGTCGGATTTTTACCTCATGTGGACAATTCAGCTCATATAGGAGGATTTATCTCGGGATTTCTTGCCGGATTTATACTTCTAATGCGACCACAGTTTGGATATGTAAGCAGCAAGCACATTCCACCTGGATATGAGATGAAACATAAAATTCCAAGGCACAAATGCTACCAGTATCTGTTTTTTGTTATCGCCTTAGTTCTGTTAATTGTCGGGTAAATTACTAAAAGATCTACTGAAGATTTTGACATTGAAAGTAATCCAACTTTCAGCTAACTTTTCTGGCATTTTGGCAGATATGCAATTGGCTTAAATAGGCTATTTGCAGGTCAAACGTTTTAAAGCAAACCTCTCATGGACAAAGAGACCATTTTTGTATCAGCTCCATTGCCTTCTTTTCAAACAGCACAGGTATGATACCAGAAACTCTCCTTTCATCTGTTTTAAAGGGCAGTTTGAATGTGAACAACGGTACATTCTTATGTTCATGTTGATGCACAAATCTTCAATGCTTGTTGTTTGAACATTACTTTCAGGCTACTATCTTCCCGGTGGATCCATGTAGCAGGAGGTCAAAGAAAAACCATAGCAGAAGCCTCTATAATGCTTTTTAAACTTAATATAGCTGGATTAATAGTATATAAACGAAACACATGCGTGATGACTCTTTGTTGTATTGTGAAGAATCAAAATTAGATTACAATGATGTATAATTTACTCATTATTCACTGTTTCATTAATTCTAAAGGAAAGATTGATGTACATATTGAATTAGAGATCAGGAACTTACTTGTATAATTCTTTGCATGGAAAGGATGAAGTTCGAAATCTTTTCCACATTTTTTAAAATCTTTGCAATACATTTCCAGCAAATCCTAACCCAATTGCCTAAAGTAGTTGAGCGGTGGGAAGCTAAAGAGGACAAAAAAAATTCATGAATTCTACCTAATGATTCCAAAATTCTCAATACTCAGATACATCACAGGGTTTGTTCTAATAACAGTTGATTAAACTTCAAACTCATCCCCGCTCATGTTTAGGTAACCTTTTAAACATGATTTTCTTCTAGGATACTTTTGCATGAATTAAATTACAAGAAGCTATTTTTTCCAAAATAAATGACGAGAAAGTTGTAAAGCACTATCTCACTTCAAATCTAGTGTACAATTAATTAGACATTCAAATCAGTAAACCATTTGACTGGAAAACTTTATGTTCCTTGGCCTGTGATCTTTGTAGTCCCCATTAGTTCGGGCAGTCGGCAGTTGAAAAATGAATATGATAGGATTGATACAGAAGCAATCTAACAAGAATCATAGCTGATTCAAGCACCGTCATTTCTTTCTAGTACATCTTCAGCCAAACTGTCACGAAGTTTCAACCTTTTAATAATAAGGGGTTCTTCATTACCATCCAGGAAATGTAAGCAACTCATCAAGAACTTGACAGAAGCGAAATGTTGAGAAGAAAGGTTGCTGCAAGTGTACATAAGGTGCTCGATCTCCAAATTTTATATTTCAAATTTTTGTTTCAACGTGCCGTTAGAACTTGTAAAAATATTGAGAGGACAGGAAAGAAGATGATCAATAAGAAAACTAGCTACATTTTGGACTTCAATTTCATACCACTTCATAACAATTCAAAGAATCAAGCTTCAACATCATGCTTTAAGAAAGCAGAGTGGAGGAAAGAAGATAAATTAAGATGAAGAGAAAGCAAAAACAAAAAAAAAAAGAGGAATATCACTAAAGGCTGTGACTGTCAGGCAACAGCATAAGTGAACCATATTAAATGGTCGTATTAAAGAAGTAAGCCTCTGAAACTGCCCTCCGCATTGCAAAAAGTATTACCGTGGCTGATAACTAGTTTAAATTGTGCTTTCTCAAGGCAAGCTCTATGTCCATCACAAGTCACATAAATAATCAAAATTCAGAAACTTGACAACAAGAAAAATGGACAAGGAAAAATCCCGTTTTAGCATTAAACAGGCCATAATTTGAACAATAAGCTTAAAGCATAGGATCTTAATGTGCTTATATTCTGTTAGAGTAATGACATCAGAAAGTATCTCTAAGGAAACAAGGCTATAAAAAATTAGATTATGCCACTGCAACTTGAAAGAGAAGTTCTATAGCCAATGAAAACATCAGGATTCATATACAGTAAGGCATATCAAATTGAGACTAAGAACTCTCGATTCATACTTAGTATCTCAAGTTATTCTGTTCTGTGAAGCAAATATCGGTTGAACAGATTAAGATCCCTACATTTCCACTTCCCTATAAAAATTTCTTTGAAAAAGTGTACTGACTGACTATATTCCTTCATATCTCACATGAGTCTGAATAACCGAAAATTGCATATCGGTTGTTTGCAATGTTGTCATACATATAATCCCTTACGAACCTGCAACCCAAAAAAGGAAACAAAAAAATTCATGACAGAGATCCCAATTCACTACCTCCATAAGCTAAGGGAGTAACGCATAACTTACAAGGGTACAAACTGTAGAAAGAATGCAAGCTGAGGGAAAGGCAAGTCTAGGTATTCCATGATCTTCAGCACTGCTTCTGACTTAATATATGATCTGAAATCCACCATCAAATCTCTAGATCATCAGACATTTCTTAAATTAGACACGCTAGTTTTTTCTAAAAAGTTTGGCTTGAAAGTTTACAGTTTGCCAAACTCTTGTTAGATTCTCTTCTCTTATATTCTTGTTATTTCTTCGAAGTTCATACAAAACAGAGTATCAGGGAAAACTGAAAAAAAAAGCCCAGCGGCTAAAATCAAGCCAATAATCATAATTAGGAAAGAACATTACCTATCCTTTTCAACAAGAACAACACTAGAAATATCGTCAGGAGCTCTTCCGGACCTCCTCAACAGCTTCTTCCCTGCTTCACTCTGAAGAGCCTCGAACCTAATTCTCCTACTAACATTGACAGAAACAAGGAAAAAAAAAATCAATCCACAAAACATAGTTAATTAAGCAACCCATACTTGTAAAAATGTAAAAATGACATCTTCGTCCAAACGAAACAACAGTTTCTTCATAGGGGATTTCACTTTTCCTCCCAAATTTCATTTACTGACCTGTTCCGATCAACATCACGAACAAACCTCACGCCTCCATTACACAAGTTACAAACTCCTGTCCAAACAAAACAAAATTAAAAAAATTTCAAGTGAACATGTCTGAACTTAGTTAAAACTAAACAGTAAAAATGCTGTAATAAATAATAAAAAAGAGCTGTTAGTGTTGACCATCAAACAACATGATAGGCCTCGTGTCTTGGTCGAAAAAGCTGGAAGTGGCTTCGACCCAGTTCACAGTATCAGGCCGAGGTGGGGACAGAGTAGCAAAAACGGTTGAACGGTTTCTGAATTTCGCAGGAGGTGAGAAGGTTAATCGTGCGCACCCGCTGGAAAGAGTAAGCGCCATGGCAAAGAGCAGTGGCTGAAAGCTTCAGTTCTTCTTTTTTTTTTGGGTTTAAGAAATGGTTCAGTGGAGATTTATCTGGCTCCACGTGGAATTTTGGATACCATATAAGACCTAAAATGAATCAAGCGCGTGTCCAACTTGTAATTTAATCAAGGGTTGACATTATGGTGAAGTTGAAAACAATGATTACCGTGAGATTAAAGAATGCATCTGTAAATTAAAATTAATAACGGTGAAATGTGTTTAAATGCAAATGTATCCATCACCGTAAAATTGGATATGACATCGATTATTTTGATAAAAAGAAATAACAATTATCTTAAAAAAGAAAGAATCAAATGGATTTAATAAAAAATAAATTTTTGATAAAAAAAATTAAAGAATGAATTGTCATAATTAAAAATATACTTTTTAATTTTAATTTCAAAACAGTCGAACATCTATCAATTATCTATAAGACCAATGAATCATTGGATTTTTTTTTTCTAATGAAAAAAAATGATAAGATTAGAATAAACCAATTGTAGCATACCAATGGGATCCAAACGCCCCTTCTATACCAATGGATCCAAAAACTATCCCATTGAATCGAGTGCTGTTAGATTCAAATGGGACCTTAATTTTAAAATAATTAAATTAAAGGATATAAAATTTTTTAAATTATAATTAAAATTTTTTTTAATTTTTTAATTTTTTATTATAATTAATTAGTTTTTTTATATCATTTATATTTAATTAAGTTTTTATTTGAATAAAAAATTAATATTATTAATTTTTTAATCAATTAAGATAAAATTTCATATAATATAAATAAAATAGATGAAAATTTATTATGTGATATAATTAATATATGTAAAAATTAAATTAAATAATTTTTCTTATTTTCTTTATTTTTCTTTCTAAGATTTTTTATGGATTTAATTAATTATATATCAAGAATTAATTAATTAAATTTTATCACATATTAGATTAAATCAAAATAAAAAATTAAAAAATTTAATTGATTGCAATAATATTAAAATTTTAAATAATTATTAAATTATAGTTCAAGATATATTTTTTACCTTTTAATAAAAAAATTATTTAGGAGTAATATTATTATATTAATAATAAAAACAAGACATTTCTTTTATTTTAATAAATTAAGAAAAAAATCTTAGGGCAAAAGGACTAAGTGAAGCGGGGAATTAGGTTAGCACCGTACTAGGGGGACTGGGGATTTTGTGTCTCATAATTTGTACCAATCGGAAGAAGAAAAACAAAGCGGAGCAGCCAGAGAAACATAAAGAGATCGAAGAAAAGAAAATGGGTTGGATCGGAGACACCGTAGACTCCATCAAATCAATCCAGATCCGCCAGCTTCTCACCCAGGCCGTTAGTCTCGGTATGTAAATGGCTTCTCTAGTATATGTTGCAGGAATGTCACAGATTTCCATGCCTTTTAACTGTAACTAAAAAGCTGTCAAATTGGTTCAGTTCGAAATGAGACAAATTTTTAATCTTTTGGGAAACCCAAGCGAAATTGTGTTACCCCTTTTTAGAATTTAAGAACATAGTTTTGATCTTTGTTTCGGATAGATCCGGAGTAGAGTATTTATTTTGTTTATGGGTTTGTTTAGTGGATCATTCGGGTTGTCTAGAAATTTACTTGAAGTTGACTCCTATTGACTTTCAATGGTAAGACAAGAAAAAGAATGTCCTTTTCTTCCTTTTGACTCATGTTGATCCCAAATGTTTTGAATTTGATTGAAGATATGAGCATAGCTATCGTGTAATTAGTTTATTTTGATTGCGGCTGAAATAAACTCTGCAAAAGTGTATGATATATCTATGCATGTCTTTTGAGTTCCTTTCAATGTTTCATAGAAGCTTTAAATTGCAAGCTTGTTGTAGGATCATGTTAGGGCATGCATGGGTTTTCAAATAAACAAATTTATTTTGAAAGGTTGTCAGTCATCAATTATTCACCCTGTGAAATTTTGATCATATAGAAAGCGGTACTGTTTCAGGTATGATTGTTACATCGGCCCTTATAATATGGAAGGCATTGATGTGTATCACTGGCAGTGAATCTCCTGTTGTTGTTGTTCTTTCAGGAAGTATGGAACCTGGCTTCAAGAGGGTAAGTCAACTTAAGAAGTGAATGCTTTGATGATTTTGCTGTGTCCAGCAATCTTAGGTGTAACCTTCTACCATTGTGCACCTTTCTTCTTCTGAAGCAAATGGGATGCGAATGGTCCTCCAGGATATTTGAAAATAGAATATAGGAATCCTCATTTCTGCCTCTGTCTTGAACAGACAACCTTTTTTTAAACTACAATTGATGTTATATTTTTCCATGTCCTAGGATTGGTTCTTTTCAAAGCTCTGTTTTCTTTCTTGTGACTTTTGAAGTTAAGCCACTGAGAGTTTGCACCCATGACATTCTTCTTTATGGTGCACTCAATCAGGAGGAAATATTTCCTTCAGATTAGCATCGCCGTTGTTCCTCTTGAGAGTTGTTATCTTGTCATTTGGAGAAGTTCAAATTATACTCTGTTATTTTAGAAAGAAACATTAGAGAGTTTGAAAATGAAGATTTTATGGTTTTGAAGTTCTAACTTTACAAATAAAGGATAGAGAGATTGCCAACTCTGCCATCTTACATCTTATAAAAGTGCTTTTTTTAGAATGTACTATATGAGCTGTATATGTTATGTAACTTAAAGCTTTAACTAATAACTTGCATCACTTCTGTTTACTTAGAGCTGTTTTTCTGGAAACTGATATCAGTTTTTACCTATACTTCATTCGTCATTATCATGTCAATGTCTGTCCGCATACTGCTTTTATCTGACATGAAATTCAGGCAAACTAAAGTACTTGGTTGGTGGCAACTGCACTCTACTAGTTATTGTTAGCAATCTGCCAATAATCAAGTTCGTGTCATTTCATTTAATGAATAACTTGCTTTGGATGTGTAAAAAGATCCTAATGAAAGTTATTTTGTTATATATTCACTTCCATAAACCTACTTGACATGTTGAATCATTGTTGTTCATTTGCCCATGTGTGTAGATGTTGCTTAATTAATGAATTGAGGATTATATCATACGCAGGGGGACATTTTGTTCTTGCACATGAGTAAAGATCCTATCCGTGCTGGGGAGATTGTTGTTTTTAATGTTGATGTAAGTGCCTTTTTTTTTACATTTTATTTTTATTTGGTTCTTTATTTTTGTATTTTTTATTGTTGATGTGGTTGTTTTTGCCTTCATGCTCTTCTGCTAATTCTTTTCTTAAACTGTGAATTTCTCAGGGACGTGAAATCCCAATTGTCCATCGTGTAATTAAGGTAACATTTTAATATTTCCACTTATTTTATTGATCTTGGGCTGAGTTGTATGTATTATGACCGTAAAAAGTGATTTTCAATTGATTTTGAAGCATTGCTATTACCATCTCCATCTGGGCATTCATGCATATTAGCAACCATTGTTTTCACTTGCCATTTATAGGAGCACGAAGTGAATTGATTTAATTTTCTAATTTGGTTATAAACAAATGTTTCCATGTAAGAGTCAGTGTGTTAGGAACATATATTTGCTCAAGCAATTGGTACATGACCAATCAATTTATTTGTTATAGATGCTGGATGACTGATTTTTGTTGGTAAGGATATGGCCTGAGGATAATGATTTAACAGGACATTAACAACAGGGAACTATTGGCAATGAAGCTTCTCTCTGCTTTCTAGTTGCAGCAAATGTGTTAGAAAGATAATAATAATTTGCACTTACATATTCTTTATGCAAGTGTAAAATTGCAGCAAATGTGATGGTCAATACTTGAAAACATCATGATTTTATCATCATATTGTATCAGCACACGCAAATCTGATTTCATTGTGTTTGTTTAACTGTTATTTGTGTGTTTTGCATCTCTCAGTTTCTTTGTTTATTTCTTTGGGATTCATATCTTTTTGAACTATTCATGAGGTATATTGGTTTTTTCTTGTTTCCTTCATGGATTATACTATTTTTTCCCTCAACTCTTATGTTATCATCAAGATGCAATCACTCCTAAAATTACATTTCTATGTTGCTGAATTATGTTTTCTCAAAATTGTATGGTTTGGAGATTGTGATTGCTGTTATAGCTTGCTGCAATTATTTTCAATGCTTGCTTGTGGATGTTCACATTGGAGCTAGCTGGTCAATACAGTGATCATTCTTGATTTAGATGACCTATTCTTGGGACTCTAGTTTCTTGAAACTGTTAAATGTCTTACAAAGCTTCTATACTATCTTTAATTTGAATCTATATAAGTTGAAAAGAAGAACCCTATTTTGTTATTTGAACAGATTTATCAATGAACATGGTCCTGGCATCTGTTGAATTTTGATATTTGATATTATTGTAGGTCCATGAAAGGCAAGATACTGGAGAAGTTGATGTCCTCACCAAAGGTGACAGCTTATTTAAATAAAGATTAAATTTGTTAGAAATTGCCAGAATTGCATTGTTTGGTATTTAAATGTTTTTCCTTTATCTCTGCATTTTCAGGAGACAACAATTATGGGGATGACAGGCTTTTATATGCTCAAGGTCAGCTCTGGCTTCAACGGCACCATATCATGGGCAGAGCTGTGGGGTAAAGCCTCTAGCATTCAACCTTTTTTTTTTTTTTTTTTGTGTGTACATGCAGTTGATGGATGATTGTCATTCTTTGTGGTCATCTTCAAAATTCATAGCATGTCTTAAGAATTACATACACTCATACACACATGCGTGTTATGGAGACTTTGACATCTTTGTTAATTACTGTTACTTTTCTTTGAAAGTTGAATCTTAGTGTTTCCACGTACAATACCACCCTCGAAATTGGATACTGGAAAGTCAATTTATTAATGTTAGGAGAGGAATGTCAATTCTAGAGGAGAATTTATCCTAAGGGAAATGGCTTTCTTTTGGGGGCAAGTTAAAAATGGGGGTGGGAATTTGATTTCTCTTAAGTGTTTGGATTGGAAAGCTTGTTAACAACTAGTGATGTCAGTCCATGAAAATGATGTTTTATGCTCCAGGAAAGACTTGAACAATGTTTCAGACATAAGTTTGTACCAATTGGCTTGTTCATCCAAAGGTTTTGCTGTTGCTGTGCCTTTATATCGGTTTATGGGAGTTATGTAAAAGATCTTGCAAGGCTGAGTTTTGGTTTGAACTGCTCAATCAATCTTAAGCAAAAGGGTGATGTATCATTTAATCGAGAAAAAAAAAGAAATTTCTAATTGCTTACCTTAATTGCAGGTTCTTGCCTTATGTTGGTTGGGTGACTATAGTCATGACTGAAAAGCCAATTATCAAGGTTTGTTTGCTCCTTTTTTTTTTCTTCTATAATTGGAAGTTTTATTTCAAAATCCAAAAGAAGCAGAGACAAGTCTGCTGCATAGAAATAGGGATTACTTGTAATAGATAGCCGACAAGCGATTTCCTAGTATGCTAAAGAAAATTCTCATATTCACAACTGGTGACTACAGTTATGTTAGGTTTACTTGTAACCTTTTTCGGGATTTCCCGTTTTGCATTCTGCATCTTTGCATTACTGTTGCATATCCAGCAACAAGAAAACAGTTCCCCCTTTCATTCATATTGCCTTGGTCTCACTTTTATAGTTTCATGTATATCAGACATTGAGGTTGTGGGGTGGCCTGTTTTACAAAGATACGGATTTTAGAAGTTCCATAACATGTGGTGCATAAATGATCATCTTATATGTCATCTTTTCCTTACAAACTTTCTTTTTGTTTGTTCATTGCAGTATATTCTTATCGGGGCATTGGGATTGCTTGTTATAACTTCCAAAGACTGACAGCTGAAGCAAATTCAAGGTTTGGCCAAACACCAAGCAGATCCTTCTATAAGACTAAAATTGCCAACTGCTTCTACCCTCTCCTTTGTATTGGTCATTCCTGGCTTTTGTATACTGAGAACGGAATACTTGGTTATGATTTGATAATTTAAGGCCAGAAAGAATTGTAGTGAAGCAGGCATCAGCAACTCTGGTTTTACTTTCTATTTATATATGGGATTTTTAGCTACCGCTACCTTGTCTCTGACCGAATTAAAGATTGATCTGATCTTAGCTACGAACTTTTTTTTTTTTTTGACAAACATCATCGAACAACCAAAATTAAGAATTCAAGTAGCTTAGGCGCTGAAGTTCCGACGCAGAAAAATCCAATCAAACGGACAGAGCTGAGAATTGTCTTTTTAGCCATCCAATCCATAACAAGGTTTCTTTCACGACTAACATGGCAGAAATTGATATTAAAAGAAAAGGGTAAGCAAAACTTGGATGCTTCAAAGTATTGGGAAAACTTAAGATCCACTAAGCTTTTAAGTCGTGGTATAATAACCTGAGATTGTATCGATTGCAATGCCACTACAACACTAATCCAAGCTCATTTCTTTGGCCAATCAAGCGGACGGCATTCCTGGAACAGCAACTGCAGGGGACGTTTAACATTTGGAAGTTTAAAATTGTCAACTCCCCAAATGATTAAAGCCCATAAAGCCTACCCAAAATCCGTTACTCTTTTCTTTACCTTCTACTCGTTCATCATCTTATGTCTAAAACCCTTCTCTCTCGCATCAAACCTCTCCACACCCCTAAACGAACTCCTCCTTCACCGTTTCGCGTCCCTCTCCACCTCAAAAACCTTATCAATGAAACCATCCAAATCCTCAAAACCCACCCACAATGGCCAGATTCCCTGGAAACCCGTTTCTACGACAAAGAAACCCGCGTTTCGGAGATTGCCCATTACGTGTTTGATCGAATACACGACGTAGAATTAGGTATAAAGTTTTTTGATTGGGTCTCTAAACAAGAACCCCAGCATTTTCCCCTCAATGGGTTGGCTTATTCTTCATTTTTAAAGCTCCTAGCGAGGTTTAAACTGTTTTCCGAGGTTGAAACCGTGCTGGAGAACATGAAAATTGAAGAAATAAAGCCTACCCATGAGGCTTTAAGCTTTATTATTCGCGTTTACTCGGATTGTAGCCTTGTTGATAAAGCTCTTGAACTGTTTTATTCTGTGGTTAAGATTTATAACTCTGTTCCTAGTCTTTTTGCTTGTAATTCGTTGCTTAATTCACTTGTGAAGTCAAAGAAAGTTGAGATGGCCCGCAAAGTGTTTGATGAAATGGTTGTAGGAGATGGCTGTGTGGATAATTATAGTGTCGGTATAATGGTGAAGGGTTTATGTAACATAGGGAAGGTTGAGGAAGGTGAAAAATTGATTGAGGATAGGTGGGGAAAAAGGTGTGTTCCGGATGTTGTCTTTTATAATACATTAATTAATGGGTATTCCACTAAAGGTGATGTTGAAAGAGCTAATGAGCTTTTCAAGAAGTTGAAAATGAAGGGGTTTTTGCCTACATTAATGACTTATGGAACTATGATAAATGGGTTTTGTAAGAAAGGGGATTTCAAGGCAGTTGATAGGCTTTTGCAAGAAATGAAAGAGATGGGTGTGCCTGTTAATACTCAAGTTCATAATACTATTATTGATGCTCAATATAAGCATGGTTTTGAGGTTAAAGTGACAGACACTATAAAGCAGATGATTGAGAGTGGATGTGAACCTGATATTGTTACGTATAACACTTTGATTTGTGGTTTATGTAAGGATGGGAAGGTTTGGGAAGCTGGTCAGCTTCTGGAACAGGCAAAGAAGAGGGGATTGATACTGAATACGATTAGTTATACCCCTTTGATACAAGGCTATTGCAGAGTAGGGGAATATTTGGTGGCACAGGATTTGCTTATTGAAATGTCAGAGAGAGGATATAAACCTGATTTAGTTGCTTTTGTAGCTCTTGTCCATGGACTTGTTGCAACAGGAGAGGTGGATGCTGCATTAACAATTAGACACAGGATGGTTGAAAGGGGAGTTGTACCTGATGCTGGTATATATAATGTTTTGATGAATGGACTTTGTAAGAAAGGAAAATTTTCTGCTGCTAAAGTCCTCCTCGTCGAGATGCTTGACCAAAATGTACCCCCTGATGCTTTTGTTTATGCCACTCTGGTCGATGGGTTCATCAGAAATGGCGACCTTCATGATGCAAAGAAACTCTTGGAAACCATGATTGAAAAAGGCATGGATCCTGGTGTTGTGGGATACAATGCCATGATTAAGGGTTTCTGCAAATTTGGAAGGATGAAGGAAGCACTGGCATGCGTCAGTAGAATGACAGAAGCACATGTCACCCCAGATGAGTTCACTTACTCTACAATTTTAGATGGTTACATAAAGCAGCATGACATGGGTGGTGCATTAAAGATTTTTGGACAGATGGTGAAAAGAAAATGCAAGCCCAATGTGGTGACATACACCTCTCTGATCAATGGATTTTGTCGAAGTGGAGATTTCAATACGGCTGAACAAGCTTTTATCACGATGCAATCTTGTGGTTTGGTGCCTAATGTAGTCACATACACTATACTTATTGGGAGCTTTTGCAAGGAAGGTAAACTTGCAAAAGCAGTCTTCTATTTTGAATTGATGCTGTCTAACAAGTGCATGCCAAGTGATGTTACTTTCCATTATCTTGTAAATGGCTTCACAAATAATCCAAGTGCAATTCTGGATAGTCAGTCTTTGGAGAATAAATCTCTTTTTCTTGAATCTTTTAATATGATGATATCTGATGGATCTGCTCGAGGAGCTGCTGTTTATAACTCTATCCTCTTCTGCCTTAGCCAAAATGGAATGACTAGAACTGCTTTGCAATTAAAGGAGAAGATGTTGAATAAGGGCTTCATTCCTGACCCTGTTTCTTTTGTTGCCTTTCTACATGGCATTTGCTTGGAGGGAAAATCAAAGGAATGGAGGAACATAATCTCCAATGATTTAAATGAACAGGAGCTTCAAACTGCTTTGAAGTACTCGCAACTTTTGAACCAATATCTACCTTATGGAATAACTTGTGAGGCATCACTTATTTTGCAGAACTTGATTAGAAACTGCAGCTACGAAAACCAAAAGGAAGATCTCAAAGTCTCTATAACATAGAGGAGGAAAAGTCCCAAGTAAAACACCTCCTCTGGGTTTACTAGAAAGACATATGGAAATGAAAATAATACTTAGTTGGCTTCAAAGGTGAATTGCTGGTCCTAAATGAGGTAGAGGTGGGTGGTTAACTGCCACTTTCACCTGATCACTCAATGAGTATATGGAGAACATTTTTTTGGCTGACCTTGGGAATCATTTTAGCTCCAAAGCAACAAATAATGACATGGTGTAAATCAGGTAGTGTACAGTCTTCTTCAGTTTCTATATTGGTGGAAGCTTAGGATGGATAACGACAATTATGGGCTAATCTCACTAATGGTGCTTCTGTAGGTGGGTGAACTATACTTACATTCTATCAAAGCAATTATGTCCAGCGAGAGATTCTGGAGCAGAATTGACTTGGAGGTATTTAACAGGATTCCTTTACTTGACTCTTAATATGAGTGTAATCTTGAAAGTGTCTATAATTAGTCTTTTGCACTGCATAAACAGTTAGTGGCAAGTTGCTACATTCAGTCTTAAGCACATAATTGAAATTTGACTTCTGAAGTAGTTAATGAGCTGACAGCTAAGTAAAATATGAATCTAATTTATTGGGTATACATTCTAAATTAATATCTTGATATCATCTGGAATTTTGGTTATGAGATAAACTGATTTAGATTTTATATTCTTAGTTAAATTTGTTATTAATTGATTTGATTATTTTATTATTGGGGCAAAAATGTTTTTATCTGATATATAGGATAAGAAAATTCTTACCTGATTATACTACTATAAGATGCATAACCTTTGTTGGCTGCCTGACATTACAACTTGTGTCTGTGATTGCAAATTTGCAATATATGGCTACATTTTTTCCTTTACTTTTGGATAAACATATTGGCTGTATATCACCCGATACATAAACAAGCTTTATTGTCTGATTGTCAAGATTGCTCATGGCAAGTGATTTATATATAAACGATAACTCTGCATTGGGCAGTATGTGATGAAAGGTGATTTACGTATATATAACCGTGCATTGGGCTGTATGTGACGGAATTCAACAAATTCCAGGTCATTTTTTTTATAGTTTTGATTTTGGGAATTGCAAGTCAAGAAGATGCCTCCTCTTCTTTTTCAAGTGTTAAAAACATATTAATTTGCTATCAAACTATGAGCTTGGCTGGATCTTGTGTTGGGACCTCATGAAGAGAAGGCTCTCGGGCAGAACTTTGAACCTAACAAATGGTTTCATAGCTGGGTATGGAGTTTGATTTGGCTAGGTCCTCCCCCCCCTCCCCCCGGGCCGTGTTTTTCGTTAACCAATGGCTTTTGTTCTTGGTTATCAAATATCTGAAGATGTAAGGATTTTTTATTTGTAGATATCAAAAATCTGAAAAAAAAAAAAAAAGTATCATTTGCTAGTGTAAAAGCTATCATCAGTGTCCTAAATCACATCCAATCCAAGGATCAAATTTTAGGTTAAAAATGATCTGAAAAATGCAACATTAATTCCTTCTTGTACAAGTATCCTAGAAAATAATCCATCGTGCATCTTAGAGCATATAACTTCAATGTTGTTTTATATAACAAAGGTAACTGAATGTGATCTCCAATGTGATCTGTCCTTTTATGTAACAGCCTCAAATAGTTGTTGCTAAGGCTATGATTCGATTGAGGGAAGGTGAGGGGAAGGAAAGGAAAGCAGAGGAAATAAAAAAAAAAAACTTTTTTTTTGTTTGGTTTATCATTTACCTTTTAATAAAAGAAAGTAAAAGAAGCTAATTGAACATACCTTCCTTTCCTTCAAAATTTTCAATTTTTAACTATCCCACATTGGAGTAAACAAAAGGAAAGTAAAGGATTAAAATTTTTTAAATATAAAATAATTTTTATATCTTTATTATATTTTATTATTTTTCAAAAAATATTATTATAATATTTAAATTTAACTATTGATGTTAACAATTGATGCTGCATTTAAATATTTTGCAACTCATTTTTTGACTCGATAGGAAAATATTAATACTTAAATAAACTTATGATTAATTTTATCTTAATAATATATTTTTAAGTTTTTAAGTTTCTCATTTCTGGATTAATGTCAAAAAAATTTTGTAGTATAAAAATAATTCCAAACATAAATTTTTTATGAATTAATTATTAATAATATTCTCTTTAACTGAAATTATTTTTAATAATTTTTAAAATTATTTAAAATAATTAATATCAAGATTATTCACATGATAGAAAAAATATTTTATTTTAAAAGGATATAATTACAGCTAAATAATATAATATTTTTTTTCCTTTTCACAACTTAACCAAATAAAGGTTGTGATCAATTCATTTCTTTCCTTTTCTTCAGTAATTTTAGTTATCCAAATAAGAGAATGAACTATCATTTCTTTCGCTTTCAAAACCTTTCTTTTCCTTTCCTTTCATTTACAAACTTCAATCCAAACATAAGCTAAAGTTACTGACAATTCTTTCAATCAGTGAAAGAATTTTGGACTTCGTATTAACATCTTTATCACACTTCTAATATGTTCACTATTTGCAATTTCTTCTTACACAGGCAGAAGCTGGTACTTTGATCTGATTGTACCCATGCTAGCTACTCTCTCAAATCCTGCAACATGTCATCACTCATCATAGTTAAATTCAGAGACAAAAATTCCATATAGCTTGGTCTGCTCTGTTTTCAATTGAGAAAAATGAAGAAGATAAAGAGGTATTTACTGGATATATTCGATATTGATTTTCCTTCCACGTCGATGAGAAATAGTTGCAAAAGCATCCTTGGACAGCATAATTGTAGAGGGGCATGGTGTGACGGGGCAGAAATCCACCACTTTGACATCAATGGTTCTACGCTTACAAGGTCTCTTGGGTCCGCTTAGGCATCTTAATCTGTAGCGCCTCCCACAAGCAGCACCATTGTCCCATAATCCCTCGCTAACAGCAACAAACAGATTCCCAGGTGGAAACTGTTCTTCTTTATTACCGTCACATTTTGTTGCTGCAAAAGAATGAATGATCCAAAGGTTTAATAAAGACGGAATTGTTTATAATTCAAGTTCTGAACTGCTATTCCAACAGGAGAGGCGTTTGAAGGAAGTTCTGCAAAGAGAAAAACGTAAAAAAGGAGAAGAAAGTAAAGATACTCACGTATGTACGGAGGGCTATAAAATGATGCAGTGCCAATATCACCATGGACGAAGCAGGCTTCTTTGCTTATCACTGCAGCAATCACAATTGCCAGGACCACGAGTGCCATTACCTGAAGCAAAGAACTACATAAACTATGTTTTCAATGATGCCTTGTGCAAATCTATGTGCGGGTTAGTTTCACTCTTCTTCCCCTTTTTACTCCTGAAAAATAAGTTTTCTAACCATGCCCAAGTTGGAAGGAGTATATTTCTCTTATCTATCATAGTAGGAAACTTTCTTCAAGAGTGATATTTGATGTGAAGTTGTCAAGGAAACATTGTAGATGACCTAAAACACCTTTAAGATCACCAAACTTGTTAAGTATAAATTGCTTGACAGCTTTGGTTAGCTTGAGACAAGATCACATTCGTCAAGACTAACGCTAACCTATAACGAGAGTCAATTTTAGAGTTGGTAATTTCCACCTAAGGTTTTGTTTCTTTCTTCTTTTTTTTTTTTTTTAATTTATAAGTCTTGTTTTTGGCTTGATTTGTGGCTTTTGTTGCTATCTTTACTAGTTGTATGCAGGGAAAAAGCAGAAAAAGATTTTTAAAAATTAAAAAAGACTTGCTTACTTCTAGAAGGTGCATTTAGCTTGAGGTATATAGCTAAAATCATAAATTATTGGTATTAATTTTTAGTAAATTTGATAATTTATGTATTTGTATTATATTTGTTTCATGTTAAAAATATATAAAACACGAAAATTATCAACTAACAATTCATGTTAATGCATTAAATGCAAAATACATTTTATATTTTTGTTAAACTTATATACGATATTTACAAAAATTTTAAATCATGTTTACATTTTTGTAACTTGTTATTGTATCATATTTAAAATTATCAAGTCTATTTTTTTATTTTTTATACAACAAGGTTGTGTTTTTTTTTTCTTTTATAATAGAATTTAGTAAAACAAAAAGACATACATAGTAAAAAATAACAAGTATAAGATCCCTTATGATTCTGTTATTTCTTCTAGCTTACATTTTTCACTAGTGGAAGGCACAAGGTTAGCCTAGTACCATGTATGTTAACTACAAAATCTTTAAGTAATTAACAAAAGTGGTCTATTTCATTGCTTGTTGCTTATGTTTATGTTCACCATCAGTTAAATAGCCACCCACCAACTTGTGGTTGTTGTTTGCTTTGCTTACAAAGCATGCCAATTTCTTGGTTGTTTTCAGATTCAATGCCCACTTTATATTTTTGGATGCAATTTTACATGACGGTGTTTCTATCTACTTTCATGCAATAATAGATATCGGAGAAAGAAAGTATTATTCATCAAGTGAAGTTAATTCAACAGAACAAAATTTTTTTTAAACCAATAGAAAGAGAAATTTTCTATCATAGAAGTAAACCACAAGAAAATTTTTTCTTGATGATATGACGTAGATGAAGATGGAAATTTTCTATCACAAAGGTAAACCATAAGAAAATTTTTGCTGATGGTATGACGTAGATGAATATGGAAAAGGCTCGATGAATATGGAAAGGATTTGTTTGTTGGATGACGTAGAAAAATGTGCTGATTGGCAAGCCAATCAGCACATTCTATGATAGCCTGGTAAGTAAGTCAACAGGTTTTGGTTCTGAAAATGGAGGACTTTGACCGATAGCCAGCCAACTGTTCGTGGTCCTATCCAATTTCTTGATGCTTTTGGTCAGGAAAAAAAAATTCTAGATGCTGAAGTAAAAACTCATCAATCCATCAGGAAATCAGTTTGCCATGGACATTGGACATGGGACACGGCACTAGACCAGTCCATTCCCCCTTGAACTCCTCATCATGGCTTCAATAAAACGTTTTTGAGGATCAAAGGAAAGAACCCATTTCTAGAAAGGAGAACCCTGTAGCATCAACTCTCCCGTGTTAAGCACAGCCTCTGATAAATTCCCCTTCACTGTAACATCATTTTTTTTTTAAAACTACATACCCAACCATGCCTAATCATCAAATCTTACTTAGAGCAATGTACCAAAAGACGAGCCCAGTTCTACAATATCAAGACCTGCTTCTTTTGCCAGGCAAAAGTAGAAAAATTAGAAACATATTACATTGGAGTGGCTAACTAGCCAGAAAGTGTTTTGCATTTAAGCTAATTACACAGTATGTTTCAAATCTCAAGAACCCGAGTTAAAAGGGTTTTAACTATCCCATAGGATTTCATACCAAAAGAATACCTAAAAAAATTAACAATGAATCGTCACAAAAAGGAAAAATGAAAAACTTATCTTGAAACTACAATTTGAATTCACAAAAGCAGTCTGGCAAAGCAGACCCTCGCCCCATGGTAAAATCATCATTGTGAGCCTTCCGTAACGCTTGCATCAACTGTTTTCCTTCCAACCCTTTGGAAGTAAACTCGGCAAAAGCTCTTCTGCTTAAGAAAAGAGTTTTGTACAATCCTTTAAAAGCTCGCATTGCTGCCACCATCTTATCCATGTTTCCAAAGTATGTAGCCACGTAAGAATCACTATTTATAGATATATAATAATCCAACGCAGCTTTTGTGTTCCCATGCATGCTTTTGAAATCCTCACTGCTAAGAAGGGCAGACTTTGTAAATATATTGGTAAAAGTAGAGGTTAAACCTTCAAACTCCATCAGTCCATCCCCAGCTGCAAGATAAATATTTGTGTTCGTGGGTATAGAAAGTGCTTGAAGTATAAAGGCAGTCTCATTAGAAGTAAGAGGGCACTTTCCCCTATTCCTCCAAATTCGAGCTGCTTCTCCAGTCCACGGCTTTCTATCATCTCCGCGTGCAGCTTCAATGGCTTTCATCGAGGTAGGAGAAAGGCCTGAGTATTGACATTGGCTATAAGCTACCATGTCTGGTTCAAACCGAAGATGAAGGGAGAGGAAAGGCTTGGGTATGGCTTCTAGAAGCTCAGTAGCCTTCTTCTCCAAGGATTTGGTCAGCCTTAACGCACTGTAACAGGCTTGACAAAGGGCCGCTTTTGCATAGTGAGGGTACCTACAAGATGTCATAGCAAAAAACAGAAATGTGCTCTTCATCAATGCCATAATTCTATCTAACTAAATTGTGAAATTTTCTAAAACAGAAAAAGCAATACCTATCCCTTCTTTGGCTCATCGCTGGTGTGATAGAGATGTAATGATATTTCAACAAGGATGGAAGAACACTTTCGATGTAATCAAATTGACCTTTCCGTTTACTACAATCTACTCGATGGGGTTCTTTTGATGATATCTCTGGTGGCAATTCTCGAACAACTTTGACAAAACCATTCATCCGTTTTATGAAGTAATTGACATCAAATACATCTGCAAAGCCACTGTGGTGAAAGGAAAGCATTATAAAGATTTTAATAAAAACATAAAATGGTAACATAACACATTTGGATATCATTAGGCACTCTACCATAGGAAAAACTTTGGCTTTACTCATCTGACAATAAATTATGTGTAATACTACAACAAAAGAAGCCATTAACAACAACTACAATCACAATTGAAATAACTATGACCAAATTTCAAGCACTCAATAAGAAATTTCTACCGATAATTATTTATAATTCGAATATTTAAACAGGAAAAAAAAAAAAGCCGATGGGTACCTCTATGAAGAAACAATAAAGCTCTAGTAGCACTTGAATCATTCACAATATGAATTTAAGACAGGACAGTTACGTACAGGTTCAATTTCCTAAAAAGAAACTCGGTTGCTTGAACCAGAAAATTTATCCTCCCCAGCTTCAATTAATAAAGCCTTCACTAAATTCTCCCCCAGTTTAATAGTTCATAACTTCAGTAACTTAAATTCAAGCAACATGTGCAATGCTATGAAGTTCATCCCTTGACAACTATCAGCAAAATTTTCAAAAGAGAATAGCACAAGCATTTATCAACCTAACCACAAACATCAATTTGATAAAGGAAAAGGAAAGTACAACAATAGCATAGGGCAAGTGTTGGTGTCTGGAAGACATTATTAGCAACACTAATCCCCACGACTACCATACTATAGTTAATCAGGTATTGCATTGGTTTTCATTTTACACTCAATTTTTGTTGTAATCCTAACTTCAATAAGTAGGTGCATAATTATTAGAATTAGATCACCACCTGCATTCACTACTGTCTAGATCTCAACTGTCTTAACATGTTTAAAATTGTTCAATAACAATTCAGAAATTACAGGCCCCCTCAAAACAAGATATCCTAGTCACTTCATTTCTACAATCAACATTAGCAATGCCAAAAAATACCTATCCGTACGTTGAGTTAT
Organism: Durio zibethinus; assembly: GCF_002303985.1. Next base: position 2,136,073 of record NW_019167982.1, read on the forward strand.
GACAAATAGTAAATATCGATGAGAATTCCAAGAGGCATACATTACCTCGATTCATTCCAATATGCAGCCACCTCAAACTTTGGCAACACCAAAGTAGCATTTAGCAAACGTGCAATACCAACACCATCACAGAACTTCCCTCACCATGAAAAATAAATGATTTTTAGTGCAAATTAAGTTTATTTTAGAAAAGATTAAAAAAGAAAAATTACAATAGATATGCACTCACATCTCTTCTCATCTGATTGAGACCACCATAGCAATCCACACGGATATACCCATTACTCTTGGCTGGTAGAGCTGCAGGATTTCAACAAAAAAACCAATGCAAATGTCTGCAACGATAACCAATTAAAAAAAATTGACTCAGAATATCAAAATCCAAACAGAAGGCTTTAACCTAACCCAAACAACACTTCTCACTCCTTTAAAACTATAACACAACTTCCCAAAATGTACCCCTTTTCCATATACTCGTCCCAAATCTACATCAATCAAATCGATGAACCTAAGTCATTAAACCATATAATATTAGTATAATCCAAATATTACTTTTGACACTGACTAAAACAATGTTTCCCTATCTTTTACATGAAAAACTTGAAAAACCCAGTTCCCAAATTCTAAAATTTGCTCCTTTTCTTTCTCCATTGGCAGCTAATCATAATATCTATATATATATATATATATATATATATATATATAATATGTACACCCACATATACCACAAAGAAATAATCTTAACTCCAAATACATCATTGAATTTCCCCCAAAATCTCAAAAATAAGGCAATAAAGATAACGCAATAATAACTATATATGTATATAAAAATAAAAACAAAAAACAAAGGAATACAGTAAATACTAACGAGTTAAGTGGGATTGAAGCCACCAATTGCAAGGTCTCCATTCTACGATTCTCGTTACACTCCATATATCCGATTTAGAACTGTAATTTTACCAAATCAACAAAGATTCACAAAAAAATTTATCACACATATGTATAAAGTGAAATTGAGAATGAATTGGTAACCTGTTGGGAGAGTTCAACGAGTGTGAAGGCTTCCAAACCGGCGTCGAAGGAGAGAGCAAAACGACGGCCAAGAATAAGGAAAGTGTCGATATTATTACGAACAATAGCTTCACCCTCATTTCATCCAAATTTTTTTTATTATGAGTTTTAGATCAGATTCGATTGGATTTGTTCCTTCTTTTAAATGTGATTTCGACTTTTGGGCTAAAAAAAAAAACAAAGAAAAAGAATGGGTTTTTAGAAGTTTTACAGAAAAATACGTGTATACATGAATATTGAGTGCTGGGCTGGATTAGTAAGTCATGTCGTGCGGACAGATTGCCATTTAATGGTTCGGGTTGAACCGGAGATCTACGACACCGGTTTTTTTTTTCCTTTTAATGGATATCATAGAATGTCAATATTATATTAGTAAATGTTAAGCTTAATATTATCTTATTAAAGTATAATTTTACTATAGGATTATAACATTTAAAATAATTTAAATTTTAAACGATAAGAAAAATAATTATAAGTATTAAAATTTAAATTTAAATTTATCAATTAATATTTATTAAAAGTGATCACATACATAAATTAAACTACATTTCATTACACGTTTCCCCAGCTATTTGAAAAAACCCCGTTAAAACATAAAGAGTTTTAGCAATGAAAATCACTCACATATATATGAAGCCTACCTGTTTCATATTTCATCATTTGTCCATATCAAACAATAATCTTTGTTTTAATCAATTTCTCCTTTGGTCCTTCAGCCTTCGCCTAGATTGCTACGTTCTCAAAAGTTTCCACTTTTCTTGGAAGCTTATCTTACAACCAACACAAAAAGTCTTTCATTGATATTGGAAGTCACACCTTCTATCTGGATCAAAAGTTTTAGCACATCATGGGCAATATGTTCTCAATCTCATGCTCAATAGATGACACCATCCGTTGCTGCTGGGATTTCACTGTTAGACAGGCAACTTACACTTGTAAGCTTGACGAAAATCTTAAAGAATTGAAGGATGCCGTAGAAGAACTGAGAGCACAAAGGAATGACCTGAAGTTGGAGGTCGAGCTTGCTGAACAAAAACTATTAAAGCAACTCAACGAAGTTCAACTCTGGCTTTCAAGGGCAGAAACTTTGATAACAGAGGTTGAAGAATTGATAGACTTTGGTTCTCAAGAAACAGATGAAGCATGTTTTGCAAGCTGTTGTTCCACGAATTGCAAGTCTAGCTATAAGCTTGGTAAAAAGGTCGCTAGAAAATGTAAAGAAATAGCGATTTTAAAGAGTCAAGGAGTTTTCGACAAGGTTGCTCTTGGACGGCCCCCGGCTCAAGTGGAAGTAATGCCTTTTCAGCCCACAGTTGGCCAGGAATCAACATTTGATGAAGTTTGGAGCTGCCTCATAGAAAAGGATGTGGGACTTATTGGTTTACATGGCTTAGGAGGAGTTGGAAAGACAACACTCTTGACCCAAATCAATAACAACTTCGACAGTATACCAGATGGCTTTGACGTTGTAATTTGGGTGGTGGTGTCGAAAGATTACACAATCGAGAAAGTTCAGGATAAGATTGGGGAGAAGATAGGTCTTTCTGATAATCAGTTGTGGGTTAATAAAAGCTCATATGAAAAATGTAATGATATCTTTGAAGTTTTGTCAAGAAAGAAGTTCGTGATATTGTTGGATGATGTATCGGAGGGGGTGGATTTGATGAAAATTGGGTACCAGTACCGAGCAAAAATGGTTCTAAACTGGTTTTCACTACTCGGAAACTTTCCATATGTGGTGAAATGGAAGCTCAGAGAATAATTGAAGTGAAATGTCTAGGATCAGATGAAGCTTTGAAATTGTTTGAAGAAAAGGTTGGACATGAGACCCTTGCCAGTGATCCAGAGATTCCGAAGCTAGCTAAAATGGTGGTTGCCGAGTGTGATGGACTGCCTCTTGCTCTAGTTACAATCGGTCGTGCCATGGCTTACATGAGGAGCCCACAATCATGGAGAAATGCAATTGCTAAATTGCAGCAATCAGCACATGAGAAAATGGAAAGGGTATATCATCTTTTAAAATTCAGTTATGATAGCTTGGATAATGACAAAACTAGATCATGCCTCTTGTATTGCAGTCTATATCCTGAGGATTATATGATTCTCAAATCTGACTTGATCAATCATTGTATTTTTGAGGGGTTTTTGGGTGAGTTTCGCAACCTAAGTTCAGCTCAATATGAAGGATATGACATTATAGATTCTCTTGTTAGTGCTTCTCTATTAGAAAAAGAAGGAAACGAACATGTGAAGATGCATGATGTGGTTCGTGACATGGCTTTATGGATAGCGAATACTAGAGAAGCACAAAACACTAAATTTTTTGTGCAAGCAGGGGCTCAGTTAACTGAAGCACCAGAATTTGGGGAATGGAAAGGTGTCGAAAGAATGTCATTGATGCAAAATAAAAAACGAAAACTTGTTGGAAAACCCGAGTGTTCTGCTCTCAAAACTCCGTTTCTCAACCAGAATGTGTTGAAGGTGATCAATGATGGCTTCTTCCACTCTATGTCCAATCTAACAGTTCTAAACTTATCAGGGCATATCAATCTAAAAGAATTGCCAAAGGATATTTAGGATCGATTTCACTAGAATGTGTCGACCTATCAGGGACCGCTGTAAAATAGTTGCCAATGCAGCTAAAGGCCTTGGTGAACTTAAAATATTTGGGCCTGAATCGTTTAAATCTCAGAAGAATCCCACAGAAACTGATATCTAGTTTTTCAATGCTGCAAGCCTTCATGATGAATTCACCCACTGAGACTTTCATAGAAATAGTGGAAGATAATGTGCTATCTTCTGGTGATAATGATAGTTTAATAGAGGAATTGGGGGGCTTGCAACATTTGGATATGCTGAGTATGGGGATAAAATATGATTTAGCTTTTAAATCACTTTTATGCTTTCCCAAGTTGAAGGGCTGCATTCAAGAACTGTTGCTTGTGTTAACTACATCAGAGATTTTGCATTTAGAAGATATGGAGCGTCTAGAGAAGCTACAGTTCTGGTACTGTAAAAGTCTAGAGATCAAGATACAAACCTCGTGGATTGCACGTAATGCATGCTTTAACAGCCTTCGATATGTGGTGTTGAGTGACTGCCCCGAAGTCAGGGAACTGACATGGCTTATTCATGTTCCCAATCTGAGGACTCTCGATGTAATGGACTGCAAAAAGGTGGAAAAAGTAATCAGTGAGGTGGTTGAGAAACCGAATCCATTTCCTGTGCTGGAACACCTTTACTTAAGATACCTACCACAATTGAAGAGCGTTTATTGGGATGCTTTACCCTTCCAGCATCTGATCCATGTATTAGTGCTTTACTGTCCAAAGCTTAAGAAGCTGCCACTGAAGTCTGACAGTGCAAAGAAAGAAAATTTCATCATCCATGGACAGAAAATGTGGTGGGAAGCGCTTGAATGGGAGAATGAGGCCACTCGAAATGTTTTTCTTCCATATTTCAAACATGTCTGAATGAAGACAACTGAAAAGACTTCAAAATGTTTTGAAATTGGCAAAGGATGTTTCCTTTCATCTTTTCCATTGTTTTAAGGTTAAAATTCCTTTCTGCTTTACAATAATTATGTAAAGACTATCATAATGTGAATCTTTTTTCAATACTTCGGTTTTGGATTTCAGTGACTAATCTTTCTTCAGTATGTATGAAACCTATGAAATTGCCTTGCCTGGAATGTCTCAGTCTAGGCTACACCAATTCTCAAAAAAATATTAATCTCGTTGTCTTCTTATTTGCTTTCTTTTTCCACAAACTCGTTGAACAGGTGCTTAGAAGAGGAGAATCTGGCCAAGGAGCAACATGATCCTCTGGTGCTTGGACAATTTAGCTTGTTTTATGAAATAGCTAACATTCACAATAAAATCAGCATTTGGAGTAGGTGGAAAAGTGGTAGAATAAAAAATTGTCAATTTCCTCTCAATGGTCTATACATTTATCTTGAGAAGCAGAAGATAATGAAGATTGCAAAGTATTGTTTGTTATTTTGTTCTCCTTGTTTTTTGCTTGTCTTGAATCTCTTGAAGTAAATTTTATAAAAATTTAAAGACAACATACACAAACTTTATCAAACTATAAAATCCAAACACCAAATTTCCATTTACTTTATATGAATTTTTTTTAGCGGCAAAGGCTTAAATATTAAGCACATATTTAAGTTGTATGGTATGAATTCTATTTAATTATCAATAAAACTATTGCCTTTTGCCTTTGCTTTAGGAAGCAAAACGCGAAGGAAAAAAAAACTAACACTTAGATAAAGAAAAACATTGAATTCCATGGGAAGATTTTTCTCGACAATGATGCTGAACCTATTGAATTTCTATATAAATATTGCAATTATTTTTCCCTAATTGCACAGATTATAAACCATCGTAACCTTAACTCAAGCTCTTTAATTTAAAATAAAAGCCAAAATTCCTTGGTTTAAACTCAAAGACTCAACCTATTTTACCATCTCTCTGTGTGCTCTTAGGTAACAAATAAAAGACTTGTACATAACCTTATTTAAGGATGAACTTGAGATTGATTTTGTATTTGAGAAGCATGAAACTGAAAGCAAGGTCGTTTTACTCACTTTCAAGCTCTGTTTCTTCACTTCTTGTTCTCCTATAGGCTGTTTTACCTCTCATTGCATTTGCTAACTCTTGTATTGAGCAAGAAGTGCTTCGTGCCATCTTGTTTGCGAGTATCTCAACATTGTCCAAGAATCCAAACCCCAACAACCGATTCCTCACTAACTCAACAGTTGAAAAATATGGAGGTATACCCTCATCAATCATCATCTCAAAATATTTGCAAGCCTCCTCTAACTTACCTCTTTTTTTACATAAACCATGAACCATGACAGCATAAGTTGATACAGAAGGATAAAATCCTTTATCTGCCGTACTCTCCCACAGCTCTGTTGCCCTATCAAATCTTCCTATGCGAATTAGTAACTTGAGTGCCATGTTGTAAGTGTGCCTGTCTGGTAGACATTCATTTTTCTCCATTCTGGAAATCAATCTAAGAGCCCTATTAACCTCAGAATGTTCACAATGATAAGCCAGGATGGCATTGAAACTCCATGTATCCGGAGTAATTCCCCTCTCAAACATCTCGGTTAAAAGCTGGTAAGCCTCATCAACATTATCATTGTTGCAAAGCTTTTTGATAATGCAATTGTAAGTGAACAAATTAGGGACAAGATTGTATCTTCTCATTCTATCAAGCACCCTAAATGCCGCATGAATATCATTGGCCTCACAATATGCACGAATGAAAACAGAGTAACTGCAAGCATCTGGCTCAATCCCACTCGAATCCATTTCTCCAAACATCTTATAAGCTTCCTCCACGTTACCACCTTTGCACAAGGCTTCCAACAAGCTATTATAAGCAAAAACATCGATGGAACAACCTCGATGGACCATTTCGTCAAACATCTTACGTGCATGGTAAGTTTCACCGACATCCCCCCAACCCCTCACCAAAATGCTATAACTTTTTGCACTAAGCTCAAACTCATGCTTAACTCCATCAAAAAACCCTTGGGCTTGTTTCACATGCTTCCTTTTACATAACACAAACAAAAGTTTATCAACATCATGAACACTAGGCTTAATTCCAAACTCCACCATTCTATCAAATGCCCTGATAGCATCACCAGGCAAATTTGCTCCACAATAAGCTCTAAAAATAATCCAGAAAATTTCTGGGGTTATCTCAAACTGTTTGCTATCTCTAATTTCTACCAAGAAATCCCATAAAATAGCAAACTGTTTGCTACTTCCTAATACATCAACCAAAATATGGTAGCTTGTATCACTGTGTTGAAAACCCGGAATTTTTTCAGCCCAAAGAAAGAATCTGTGGGCAGAAAAGCCGAGATTTTTGCAGCGTTTTAGGACTTGCTCGACGAGTTGAGTGGATATATGAGAAGAGAAGCCGGTGAGAGAGGGGTCTAAGTCATGGTGAGGACTCCTGTGGTCGCTTAGTACGCGACAGATTTCATTTACGAGGTTTGCTAACGGCGGAGATACAGGCTGCTGTTGGGTGAGAGAAGAGAAGAAGAAAAAGGGTTTGAAGTTGTGGAATGAGCAAAGGAGATGGTGAAAGGGACGTGCTTTGGAGAGAGATGCAATAGCCATTCTAGACAAGGTGCTGAAACATAGCTAGAAACTAAAAATATGGGAAGCGAACCACGATAATTAAAATGCCTATTAAAAGTTTGCTGAGGAGTAAGAACCAGTTCGGAACACGATTCCTTCTTTGTCCTCCAAACTTAAAGGGCAGGCAGCCCGATCCGTCTCCGATTAATTTGGGGACCCGATTTAATTCGACTTTTTAGAGTCAATTTAGGATCGAATTTTAAGTAAACTCTTGATCCAATGTAATATACATTTAAAATTTTATTTTTTAATTATTTATTTAATTTTATATTTATATTAAAAATAATATTTTATTATTTCAAATAAAATTTCATACAATATTACTTTAAATTAAATTCAAATATAAAAAATAAAATTTTATTTAATTAAATTTAAATATTATAAATATAAAATCAAATCGAATTCTAATAAATATCCTTCGATCGATTACCGGCCCTATCCAAACTCAATTAGCTGCAATCAAAGTCAATCTTGCTCCCTTGACACTGACACAATCACACAACTAATGTGGGCTTGGTTTAAATCCTGCCCGCGGACACACATCCTTGTCCCAACAATCAGGATTGGACAGTGGACAATGGATTTGTCCTCGTTTGCCTGGGTTTGTAGATAGATTACCATGCTTATGGGCCGTGGGGACAATGATCCTTGGTTGATGGTTTTTAAATTTTAGCAAAACCTAAACCTAAACAGATGAAGTCCTTTGAAGTAATTTGTAATTTAAAGTTAGGTTAAAGGCAAGGACCAAATGACCATCTTTTCTAAACCAAACCCTTAATTATTGCCATGATTATTTTAGAAAATTTGTCGTCTTATCATGATTATTTAATGAATATTTCATCAACCAAACACTATAATAATCAAATATATCCATTAATATATTGACATAATCAAACAATTAATCTACTAATTTATTCTCTTAAATGCTTCAATACAAATACGTAAAAATCCTACTATTAAGATAATATTTGAAAACCGTGAATGGAAAAGAAATACTACAAGGATTGAAATGTATGATTTGAACAGAACACAAGGAATCGGAAGTGATTATGTAGATATACAGTGGCATTGGCAATAATCCCTTCCCTTTCTCTCCATTTGTATGTTGAGATTTTGAAAAAAAAAACAAAATTAATATAAACAAGTACAAAAATCATTAACGTATCACAAATACAATTAGGTCACAATAATAAATTTAAAAAGGAAGCTGAAAAGCATCACTGGTTAATCATGCATGCTATTATCTTTAGCAAAACCTTTTGAGTTGTAGCTCTCCTACTTTTTAATTCTTTATTAATTTCATTATGAATTTTAATTAATTATCAACCGCCGAGTAATAAAATATGAATTTTTTTATTTTAATAATTAAAATTTAAATATTGATAATTTAAAGTAAAAGAGTCTTTAATTAATTAGTAATAGTTGGTAGATTAGGATTAAATTTAAAAATAATAAAATAAAAGTACTTGTCACGAAAGTTGTTAATCTGTAAGTGATGTAATCACATCATATTCTATAATTAACATGTTTAGATTGTGCATGCTGACAAGGATAAACGTGGAAAGCTCGAGATGTTGTAGCAAATTGACAATGATAACATTTTCTTTCACTTTTTGTAAAATTAAATTCAAAAAGAAGAAAAATGTGCAAGGGAATCCACTCATTTTTTTTTTATTTTCTTCCTTCACTTTCCATCCCACCAAATACTAACACAAAGGTAGTCAAATTCAGAGTGCTAGTAAAATGTTGTTTTCAGGTATAATATAAAAATTTATTTAAATTAAAATTAAATAATCATTCAATTTTATTATAATTAATTGAGTTCCCAAACATTTATTTTTATTAATTTTTATTAGATAAAAATTAATTAATCTCCAACATTCATTTTCATTTAATTAATAGTTTAATAGATGAAAATTAATATTTAAAGATTTAATTGGAGTAAAATAAATTTTTAAATATTCAAATATTAGATGAAAATAAATGTTCGTGAACTTAATTGATTATAGTAAAAGGATAAAGACTTAAATAATTATTTAATTTTTGTTTAAAGATTTTTTTGTTTTGAATATAAGGGGTTTTTTTTAATATATTTAAGCCTTATTTTTATAATCTATGAGTAATTCAATTCTCTTTATATAAGTATTTATTATAATTTGAGCTTAAAATACACAGTTAGCTGCAAGATGGCAAGTTCTCCCAAGACAGTTAGTGTGAAAATTAATTATATTGAATTTTACGTTCTTTTAAGAAAAAAATTTTACTTTTATTAAAATTATCAAAATTTTAACAAGTGGTTCTGTCTTTAAAAAAAAAAAAAAAAAAAGCTAAATGATGATGTCTCTAAAATTATATATATATATATATATGAGACATCATCATTTATTTTTTCTTCTTTTTCTAGTCGAGAACAAGAATATTATATAATATATATTTATATATATACCTTCACCATATTTGTAACAAATTTCCAGGTTTGGTTTCACCTTCACCAGATTTGCAACACATTTCCAGCTTTGGTTTCTATTCTGGAGCTCGAGACAGAACCATTGATGTATAATATTGTACCAATAATTTGACCCCTCATCCACTACAATAAGTAAATAAACATTTCCTATATCATTTCTAATATGTGAGAAATGGTTAAAAAAATATATGCTTTCTAATTCTTATGCATGTAATATGAAAGCTGCCTGCTTGATCCATCAGTTGTCATTTGTAAATTTATCTCTAATCATTATTATTATTATAATGTATCATGTCTCCTTGCATGTGTCTTCTTCAACCTTTTTTTTTTCTTTTCCATCCTCTTGTCCTTTTTTTTTTTACCTTTTCTTGAGATTTCTTGAAAGCTAGCACACAAATTCGATTTCAGTCTACTTGTCTAGTGCTATTTACATTGTTTTTAGCCTAAAAATTAACATTCACGAATCAGTCACAGATTTCGTTTGGCACATTATGTGCTAGTCACAATTTTATAAAATGCAAATGCTCAAAGTAAAATGTAGGGTTTTTTTAGTTGGAAAATCTTTTTAATTATGCATCCAAGCATTTATCTAAGTAATTAATGCATGATTTTTCTAATAGAGTTGATGCATGATATTTGCTTGTGAATCCTCTTTCTCTAAATAAAAAAAGTTAATATGTGATTTATTTTTTGAGTTATATAACTTCTTACGATACATATTATAAAAAAAAATGGTTTAAAAGGTTTATTTAAAAATAAATTAACGGTTAATGATTTTATTTTTGTGCAAATTAAATAGTACAATTTTATTTGAATGTAACAAAAATATAAAAACTTATTTAAATAAACTTATAAAATTTAAGAACTTTTTTATTATTTTAACTTTGAAGAAACAAAATTGGAATACCTAATCATGAATTTTTTCTATATACCAAATTATATTAAAATAATATAATTCAAAGATCAAATTACATAATAATCCATAAAAAAACTGCCAAGCAGGCTTCACAGTCGACAAAATCACCATAACTGCACAGTCTACCTCAGTTTTACTGGCTCTTCTCATAAATTTGATTGAAGATTCATTAACATCCCCCCCCCCCCCCACTTTGTTTTTATTCGATGTCATTCTCAATCGCTTTATTGCAAATAGCAAAGAATTTGAACAGAGCAAGCTGTGTTAGTGGAAGCAAGTTGACAATTGTTTGTACCAGGAATAGAGGATACCTACTTTGAAATTGGACACAGCAAGCTTTGTTAGTGGAAGCAATTATCTTTGCTTGCTAATGCTTGTAAGTAAAAGACAATTATCACTTGGATCCCACTCTTCAACTTAATTAAAAAAAAAAAAAAGCTTGTGTTTTGTTTTGATTTTGGGTCTGGAAAGATCTTAAAGGGAGAACGAAGGTGAAGACAATAACAAGGACGAGTGAAATAAAAAAGGTGATTTTTTTTGGTTTTTTTCTAATTGGTTTTCATTTATGAGATTTTTTACTATTGATTATTACACTAATCGTTTATTAATTCTTATTTATAAATTATAATATGTAAATTGCTTGAGTGATGATTATTTATAGTATTATTAATTGGGTCATTTTAGCTTCAAATTAATTTGAATGGGTTTCGTTTAAACAATCTTTTGGTAATTTTGGTTGAATATAATTATTATTTTTTGTTTAATTACACAAAAATATATTTTTCAATTAAAAAAATAAAACAGAAAAAACAATAATATCACGACATAATTTCTCGACCACATAGCACGAGACCCACACTAAAAAATTACTGACAAAAGAAATAACAAATTGATAAAAAAAAATTATCTCCATTACTATTTACTGATCATTACTTTTGAAATGCACATTTAAACAAATTTATGATTAGTATTTATTTAAATAATTTTTCTTTTTTTAGCTAATTTCGTTTATCTTTTTATTTAATTTAAATTTATTAAATTTTAGCCATAAATTTATTTAAATGTGCATTTTAAATCTTTAGATAAAAAAATTGCAAGTGTCCACTAACTTTTTTAGTATGGGAGAATATCTTTTCTCTAACCACAGTGATTATATCCTATTTAACTCCTAATTATATTGTCTGCCAGTTTGTCACAGACCACATGACAAAAGGATCCTAACTGGACTATCCTAATTTAAATCTCATTTAACTATATATCCTTATATAAAGATACCTGAATTTGTAATTAATAGGGTAGTAAATAATATATTAATATTTGTAAATTATTTGGATTTGGTTTGAATAAAATTTTTATTTGACTCGATTTTAATAAATTGAGTTTGAATTTAAATAATTTAATTTATCAAAAAAGTCAAATTCAAGCATTTTAATATTTAATTTGAATAACTCGTAAGTTTAATTAAGATTTTAAATTTTAATATATTTTTATTATTTCTATTTAAAAAATTATTTATCTTTATATATATATATAAATACTAATTCAAACTTGAATTTGAGTTTAAGCACATAATTAAATTTAAAATTAAATATTAAAATCGAGATCATTTTTATTAAAAAAGTCTAATTGAGCAAAATTTAATAATTTAACTTCTACTTCGAATCGAGTTTAAATTTTAAAAATTAAAATACTACACTTCAAATAATAAATTTTGAATTAAATTTGAATTTAAACTCAAATTTTTTACTTTATCAATTCGATGATGAATACGTTACTAATAACTAAAAAAAAAAAAAATCAGATTGGAAGGTTTAAGTTGTAGACGAGGGCTAGCTTAAGAATACAAATGATTTTATTCTTTTCTCTTTTATATAAAGTCTAATTTCTTTGGTTCTTAGAAAAATTTTTATTTTATTTGGAAGCACAAAGTGAACATATAACTATATAAAAAAAAAGCACTATACTTTGAATATATGATTCAATAATAAATGTATTTTTTTTTACTCAAAAATCATTTTGAATATCTTGTTACTGATTTCTATTTTAATGCTTCAAATCAATTTTTGATAATTTTATATATCGTGCATGTCAGTATGACTTCTAACAAAACAAGCACCATTACCTAACCTATCGCACGAGCCAAAAGAGAAGAAATCATATTTGGTTTTTTTTTTTTTTTAATGTATGTGCATGGATGAGTCTTTCTCTCTCTTTTTCTTTGTTTCATTATCTTTATCTTTACTTGATTTGTAAATTTGAAGGGTAAACGTTTCCTTTTTATTTTTTAACTTAAGAACCATTGAGTTTGGTTTGATATGTTTTGATGTAATAATGGTGAAATTTTTTTAGACAATTTGTTAGCTTTTTTTTTTTTTTGGAAATTTATTTGAGATATTTTGGAGAATGAATGTGACTTATAATTAAGATTATCTTTAGGATTTGCTTGAATCTAATTTTTTATAAGATTTTAAGAATATATTTTCTCACATCAATATGTTATATTCAAAATTTTATTTTTAAAATATTTTCTTAAAACTCCAATTGACGGAAAAAAACTCTTCATTTACGGACTAGATTACCATTTATTATTTTTAATTGCAAAATTTTCTTTATTTTTTTTACTTTTTCTAATTTCAGTTAAAATAAAACTAACAAAAAATGCTAAATGTAGTCCGTACATTTGGTCGAAAAAGATAAATTTTATATATTTATTCATCAAAAAAGAGTTAGAATTCTTTTTTTTTTTCAAATAAAAAGAATACCAAAAATTACCGCATCAATCCACAATCATAAATCTGAAATTTTTTATTAAGAAAGGGGCCCAACAAGTGTTGTGCAGAAACAGACACCTGATAAAAAATAGTTATAATAAAGAAAAGACACTTGACAAAGTTACCCGCCGAGTCCGACAAGAAGCCGTAAAAAAATCAATCTCTGACCAGAATCTTTCTGTTTGGTTCTTTGTTGCACTCCTAGTCAGCAGTGGTGTCTACGTGTCAAAATATTCCTATTAAAGACACGTGGCATGCATGTAGAGGTCTCCATTGCCTCTTTCCCTCTGTATATAATGCCCAATTATTTTGCTTCTGTTAGTGGAGTGCCGTGGCTTTCTCTTTGTTTCTTCACTTCTAAACTCGTTTGTTTTGTTTGGTTTTGCTAATTATAAAATTTCTGGTTCTCACATCTATCTGTTTTTCTTACTCATTTTCTCTCGAGAAATCTTTATCTGCTCTTTCCCTGGGGTGTTTGTCTTGGTTGAAATTTTTTTCTTGGAAAAAATAAAGATGAAGGAAAGTGTGGAAAACCCTCTTCACCTGAAATCTTTGAACCATATCTCCCTTGTGTGTAGATCAGTTGAGGAATCCATTGAATTCTACCAGAAAATTCTTGGGTTTGTTCCCATCAGGAGGCCTGGATCATTTGACTTTAATGGGGCATGGTAATGCAAAAAAAAAAAAATGATCATCTTGTCAATCTTAATTATTTGTTTGAAGAAATTTCCTCTCTAATATTGTGATGAAAAGGGAAAGAAACCTTGGGTTGATCTTCATTTTTCAGGTTATGATTTTATTTGTGTGGGTATTTTTGTTATGCAGGTTGTTTGGATATGGGATTGGGGTACATCTTCTACAATCAGATGATCCAGAGAACATGCCAAAGAAAAAGAAAATCAATCCCAAGGACAACCACATTTCTTTCCAGGTCAATTTCTTTCTTTCTTTTTTTTTTTTATTTCAATCTGTTCCGTTTGAGAATAAGGCACTGCAAAAAAAGACCAGTTAGCAAAGTACAAGTGTAATACCGATCTCTTTTTATAGATTGAAGATCGAAACTGAAAATTTTTAAGATTTATTTTGGTTGAGTGAGTCTTGGACGTTTGCATGACAAAATGACAACATTTTGATGCTCTTCTGAAAAGGAAAACATCCTTCTTTTGGAGTCCTTAACCAAGGGGACACTTCATTGGTTATAGTTTAATTGGACTCCATCTTGGAGGTCTTGAAAGAAAAAAGAAAGCATCTTACTCTGTTTCACTTTAATTATTCTTGAAGGTTCACTGAAGGAATGAGTGACCAGAATTAGGTTACAATTTCTTCTTTCATGAAAAATTGGTTTCAATTTCAATATCTGTATCGGTAGATAATCATAATAGATGTTGTCTACTTGTTATTTAGTAATAATGCAAATGCAACTGCTAAGGATTTGAATTCTGATAGCACCAAGTCAAAGAAATCAAGATACCTTGTTGTCTTTCTAGTATTTGATCCTTTCTGATACTAAAACCACAAACCACTGTTCATCACCTACCTCTTTTTCAACCTTTTTTTCTCAAGAGTAATCATGTTGGATTATTAGTAGGTAGGGAAGAATTATATAAATAGTAAAACTTGAAAGGTTAATTGTATGCATGGCCGGCCATGTCGATTATTGAATTTGTTTGTGCTGATCATGGAATTGACTAACCTATTGATTGTGTTTTCGTGTTTAGTGTGAGAGCGTGGGGGCAGTGGAGAAGAAGCTGAAGGAGATGGACCTGGAATACGTGCGGGCAATCGTGGAAGAAGGTGGGATCTATGTTGAACAACTGTTCTTCCACGACCCAGATGGGTTCATGATTGAGATCTGCAACTGTGAAAAGCTACCAGTGATCCCACTGGCAGGTGAGATGGCTCGATCATGCTCCCGAGTGAATCTGCAATTGCTGCAGAATCAACAGATACAGCAAGTGGTCCAGCAGTAAGAGCACACCTGCAGCAGCAGAGCTGAGTCATTTGACAACCATATGCTTTGTTTTTGTCATGCTTTTATCTATGTATATTCTATGTGCAAGTACTACTTTTATTAATTTTGCAATAAAGACAAGGCAGAAGTGATCATTTTGTGAGCTTATTTTAATTAATTAAGAAATGGACTCTATTCTCCAAAGTTTTCTTTATGTAGTAATTATGTATGTTCCAAAGTGTTTATGGACACTTTTAAAGATTGAAAAAAAAAAAATGAATGAAAATATTAGCTTAGAGACTTTTTTTTTCTTCATAAAATTGATAAATTTATCGTACTTATATACATTATAAGTAAACTAAAAGAAAATTATGATTCACCGCTAGCTATTATTAATTGATATACAGCGTAAACAACCATCCATGTGAGTTAGAATCAGTTTTTTGGAAACCATGTTATTTGGAATGAGACAGGAACTTCTGATATTTTCAATTTATTTACCCATCAAATTATTGTCCAAAGTATTTTGATGTGAATACGTTTAATTTGACATAGAAAAGACCTCTCATTGAAGAAGAAACAGGGTACAATATTTAGAAAGTGCCTGATTTTTGCTAGGGTTTTGATTATAATCATCAGGGTTGATTTGATTAATGATTTGAAAAAGTATTATGATAGGCAGAGAAGAGTTAAAGAGAGAGAGAGAATGTCTAAGAGTTTGGGTAATTTTATTCATATTCACGTTGAGATGTTTAAGAGTTGTTGAGAGTTGTTGATGGGGTTTTGAAGCCCACAAAATCAAAGCCCCATCCAAATTCCAGGATTTTGACGGAAGTTAGCATAGTTCCCTCGAAAGTTGAAACTTGAATTTTTTTTATTAATAAGAATTTAGATGAGAGAGGCCACCATTTTAAGATAAGAGTATGTCGCAAATTTTAATGAAAATTTATATTGAAATTATAGATTGCTCAAGTTATAGAAAAAACTTACGAAATCAAACGAAATATTCAAATTCTTACAAATTCAATTAACCTCCATCCACTAAACTTGAAATTTTGTTCCTCTGTTAAATTGTTTAAAAATTAAGGCACTGCCATGTTCTTAAAATTGATCATTGATTTGGCTTTTGATTTACGTTTGATGCCTTATGTATCTCATGTTCATACTATTACTAGTATTTATTAAAAACTAAGATGCTCAAGTTAAACAAAATCTCTTCTTTCTGATCACTTTTTTTTTTGCATTACGGACAAACATAAAATCCAATTAAGGACTCGTATATGGCATTCTTTAGAACTACTTTTCATCTATCAAGCTTTCCAGTTTAGACATGAAAGACAGAGATGGGAATTACAGGGGAAAAAAGGACAAGCAATCATCAGGAAATATAGAACGTATTACAAAACAAAAAGCTTGTATTTATAATTATATAATAATATGAAGAATTATTGTTTTACATAATTTCAACCCTTATATCATCCATATGTATCCATTCATAATAGAGAAAATTCAAGCTAAAGAAACAAATGAAACAATCGGAAGAAGCTAGCATGAAGAGGGGAATACCAGTGCAGGTTCTTGGAGATAAAAGAAGGGCAACACGATCAGAGCCCTCTAGCCAACATTTGCTCATAATTTTCAATAGATTCAATCCTCTGGAGGAGAAGTTGGTGCCTGAATTTCTGGATGAATGCCTCGGCACTTTCGTTTATGTCGACAGATGGCTTTTTCTCTAGCTTATTTGAGGCTGCAGCTGGCTTTTTCTCTGTGACATTGGACCCCGAGGCTCTATTATCTTTGAAGTTATGAACATTGGGTTCTGGGATTTTGGAGCTGTTCTTCATTGTAATTGTAAGATAGTTTTTTCTCTTGTTTTTCTTGCAGATCTCTCTTTCTTGTTAAGGTGATGGTGAGGTTTCTCCATATTTATAGAGAGGAAGTCAATTGAAAAATAGGTTATTTTAATAGGCTGCGATTCCATCTTACATTTTCTATGCAGGAGCACGCCTTAGTAGAATTTTCAAATACAAGATATCAACAAGTCAAGCCAGATGGAAAACTTTTTGGGACGTGATATCCTGAGCTGAAAAAGTATATATTCTTTTTATCCGATGATTTTTTCAATCATCTTAAATAAGTTCGGAATATAAATTTTAATATTTATAATTTTTTTATTTAAAAAAATTACATTTTTAATAATTTAAATTTCATCTAACAATTCTTATATCTTCTGTAAAAAAGAGTGGAGATCTGCAATTAAAATCCTCACTTTCCTTTATATGTATATCCCATTGTACTAAAAAAATGATGCCCTTCCTCCATTCCAATACTATTATTTCTATGTCAATTAATTGGATAAGATACTTTAGATAAAAGTTCAAATGGTAAAAGCCTAAATTTACATATTGGCAAAGGACTAACAAAGAAAGATGTTTTGGAAAACCATCATACAGCTCAACATTACCCCATTTTTAGGCAAACAAGATTCCTTATTCATATTCACTATCTAATGATAGAATTAGGGATATAAATATGTCACAAGAACTCATATGAACATTATTGTGTTTTTTTTTTACACTATTATTATGTAAATTAATACCGTAAAACATTAATAAAATTTTAAATTTCTCAAAATTATTAGTAAAATTAGAAGAATCATATATATAATTTGATAATCTCTTTCTTAAAAGAAAGTGATTGAGTAACTTGTTAGTAATAACCAAAAAAATTTACTAGAGACTAATGAGTTTTAGTAAAAAGATTTGGATAATAATAGAATGAAACTATCACACTGTTATTTCAATAATATTAGAGTCGATTTTAGAATTTAAAATTTTAAAATTTTACTTAAATCGTAATTTAAAAATAAAACAATCAAAAAACATGGGGAAACTATTACTACCTACTCTGGCAATCTTTTTTGACTTTGAAGAAAGACCTAACTCATAATTTTCTCACACGCATTTAAGTAGACAATTCAAAAGAAAATTGCGGTTTAAGAAAGGACTCGGCTGCTTGAGGCCGAAAGGTGTCCATTCAAGGTGCCATTGTTGGCGATTTAAGGACAAAACATGAACTTGCATTCCCATAGATTAATTGACAATCACAAGTCACATACATATGTGGGCATAATGATAATTGTATTATTATTTTTAAAAATTATTAGGAGTTTCAAGAGATATAAATAAAGGGGAGTACGGGCATCTATGCCTAACTGCCTAACTTGTAGAATATTCATTGTATGTAAAAAAATAATAAAAAATAAAAATAAAAATGTTCACTTTTGAAGAATTGAAATAAAAGTGGTGTGGCCATATTAATATTGCACATGTTTTTAAGTTTAAATTATGGGGTATAACAAGCTGTCACCCATATGGGCGCCCTTAAAGATAGGGTATGGCTAAATATTAGGTTTGGTGGTGATGTTATTTTATTCCATGTAATTAGAAAATAAAAGATTAGTGAATCAAATGCTCAGATGATTCATTTCATTTTCCAAACAAAATAAATTAGAAGAGAGATTTTTGAATGAAATTTTAACTAATAAATACCTAATGCATTAATTTTTATATAAAGTATACCTTATCCCAAACCCATTCATGCTAATGGAAGGATCAGTTAAGTTGTATATAATTGGTGATCTTTATTTGTTTTATGAGGACTAGAGCTAGCAACCAAGAAGCAACTAAATCTGCATTAGATTTTCAGATTAACACTTGAACATTCTAGGAGTGAGTTTGAGCATGATCCGAAGATACCTGCTTTAGCAAAAGAAATTGTATAAAATTTAAAGGGAGGTGCGTATTTAAGATTGATACAATTACAAATGTCGTGATCATCCAAATTAATTCTCCTCAAGTTTCCAATTACCAAAATTGTACTAGCATTGAAGCTCGACAGATTTTCCCCCTTTGGCTTACACCAAAGCATTCGAATGTCGTGTCTAAAAAAGTATCCTAGAACGAAAATATAAGAAGTTCACACAAATCTCTACCAAATCCACCTTCAAAGAAATGCCAAACCTTTCATCCTTTTACTTAACACTTATACATCCTTTCATCCTTTTTACATCCTTCCTCAAATCCAAATCTAGAAGCAACTTCCTCAAGTCAAACTCTTGCACAATTTCAAAGAAAGGAATATTTCAACCCAAAAGGAAAAAAAAGTGATTTATTTTTGGCTTCCAACTTATTATGATAAAGGATTGTCTAGTAGGAAAGAGAAGTTCATTTTCTTTGCTTGATACAATTTAATTTTTCCGAAATAAAATTTTAAATACGTCAAATTAATACGATAAAATGTATTTTTAAAATCATTAAAAAGTAAATAGATCTATATATAATATATATTTATGATTTCAAAAGTCCAAAATGATTTGTAATGTGACTTTCCAATATTTTTTGAGAAAAGGTTTTCTTCACTATTTCAAAAGTAGTGAAAGTTTCACTACTTTATTTAAGGATCTATAATGCACATTTTCTTCTAAATCTATGGTTAATATTATTTGAATCATTTTTATTTTTTTAATTATTTTTGTATTTTATTAAAATAATTAAATTTCAACTATAAATTTAGATGAAGATATATTATTAACTCTTATATAAAATAGTAGAAACTTTCACTATTTTTTAAATAGAGAAAAGGATCTTTTCTTATATTTTGTAAAAAAAAAAAAAAAGAAAAGAGTAGGTTTTCTAGGCCCATCGGAAGCTCAAATTCAGAATAAACCAAACTGATCCCAAAAGAAAAGTTGAAAAAGAAACCCAAGACCAAGACAAATTCAAGTCAAGCTGAAATTGAGGCCCAATCTTAGAATCCAATAGTAATGAACAAACAGTTGCCATTCGGCCATTGCCCTTAAACCCTTTAGCTTCAAAAAACCCTCCTCTCGAACCGTGAAATTACGCCCACAGGCGACCATGGAAGTATTTCACAAATTCTCACTTCGTCTCTTACCGGCAACTTTTAGCCTGAACCCCGCCAAATCAGCCCCGCTGTATCTTTCGACCAGAATACCCGTTTTGAGACCCACATTTCCCAACCTGGCCCCACGCTTGATTCCCCCGAAACCTCTTTCTTCCTCAGCGGTTGCCAAAGCAGGTTGGTTTCTGGGTCTTGGAGAAAAGAAGAAAACGAGCTTGCCCGAGATAGTTAAAACGGGTGATCCGGTTTTGCATGAACCGGCCAGGGAGGTTGACCCGGCTGAAATTGGGTCGGAGCGGATACAGAAGATAATTGATGATATGGTTCGGGTTATGAGGATGCCTCCTGGTGTTGGTCTTGCAGCTCCGCAAATTGGAATCCCATTGAGAGTTAGTTTTTCAAACTATCCATTTTTGGGTTTTTATTAATATCATTCTTATTGTTCTTCTTTTAACAAATTATGACATATTTGTTAATAATTGCTTAAGCTCTGTTTTTTATTTTTTGTTTTGGTTCAAAGTTTAGGCTTTGTTTGATCATTGGTTTTACTTTCATTTTGCTTTGAAAAGAAAAAAAAAAGGCAAAATAAATAAAGATGTGACTTTTTGAGCTTAACAAAATATATGATTTTATTTATATATAGAATGAGTAATGTTACATTTTAGTCTAACATTTTGAGGAATTAAAAAAGAAAGTGAGAAAAGCAACGATGCAATCCCTTCCCTTATCTCCGGGTTACCGCATACTTTGTACACAAAGCCTTGATCAATGGAATCGTTGTTATTATATGTTGTAGCTTGAGTTAAATTATACCTTACCAAGCAGTGCTTCATAAAAATGAAGTTGCTATAACTTTGTTATATATTTTGCAGATCATAGTGTTAGAGGATACAACAGAATATATTAGTTGTGCGCCCAAGGAAGAGATTAAAGCGCAGGATAGACGCCCTTTTGATCTTCTGGTATGTTAATTTATGTGAGAATAGAGAACATGTGAAAATTGAAATGATATCTGCAGTGCTACTGATCCAAAAGTTTTTCACTTTACTATTAAGATTTATTAGTTCTTTTGAGTCAGGTTATCATAAATCCAAAGCTTAAAAAGAAGAGCAATAGGACTGCACTATTTTTTGAAGGTTGTTTGAGGTAAGATTGTAATAGTGAATTCCAAAAGTCCACAATTTTTTAGTATTACTTTTGCTTCTTCCGACTTGTCTGTTACTAATACAAAGTATCTTAATAATCTTTGACATTTATTACGTTGTTCTTTTTGTAAAAAATTTAATTTTTTTAAGGACAATTCTTTGGATGATTTTCCATAACTACTTAATGGTGGGACAAGGGGTAGGAGAGTTAGCATCCCTCCCACCCAACCCCCACTCCTTTTTTTCTTCTTTGTCCTCTTGTTATGTTCTCAAAGCAAAAAAGAACTTGTGACTCCAAGGTCGTCTTAGCATATGGCCAAAAAAAAAAAAAGATCATGATATTAATGAAGATGGTCTTGATGTGTGCTAGGATGACTTTGAATACATTGAACTTTAAATGAGAATGACATAATCAAGCTAGTAGAATATCGTTTCATGAGATCATAACATAAACTTTATGGTGTCATTT
The DNA here is from genome assembly GCF_002303985.1 of Durio zibethinus. The sequence goes on from NW_019167982.1 coordinate 2,157,953, forward strand.
ATGAACGTAGCTGCTTCCTCATTAAATCCATCTTAGTCCTTGGATAATGGGCTTTACTGATATATATATATATATATATAAGGAAACTTTGGACAACAAACCTGGGATTAAAGAAATATTATTCTTGACTGCTTAAGCTGGTATCTTGAATAATCATTTATTCAAACTCATGGTTTCGGTCCAGCTTATCCTTGAGCTGAAAATAAAGAAGCTTAGAGTCCTTTCTCATAGCCAAGCTAAACTATTAATCCGTTCTGGATATGGACATTTCATGCACGCTGAAGAGTCACTAGGGGATTTTGAAATTATAAACTCTGCCAACACAATGGGAGTATTTAAATTCTCCTCAATGTCATTTTCTTGCTTAATTTAATTTAATATTATTTTATTATAGTTAGGATAGTCTATATCAGAGTGACATAGTTGTGTTAGTAGTGTAGGTTTGAAATGTGCTTTGTTGGTTTCCTTAAGACATTGAATTAGTTAATTAGTCAAATTTACATGATTCTAACCTGAAATTTTACCAAAATGCAGCTGAATTTGACATCTAACAATGCCACTTTCTACTTTCTTGTATGTTCTCATGTGAGAAAACAATGCTGAAAATCTGAAACTATCAAATGCTTGATGATCTCAGAATAGTTTTACTAGTAGTATAAAATTATTTAGGATGGTTGCACCGTTTGAACCAACTTATAATTACCAATTATAAGGTGCACAAAAGAGTAGGTGACAATTTAAAATTTCAATGCGAACCTTGACATGATGCTTACAGAGCTTTAAATTATCTCTGGTTGTAATCTTGTATCTATTACCTTACTGTCATATTGCAGTGTTGATGGATTCAGAGCAGTTGTGGAGCGACAACTTGATGTTGAAGTCACAGGTTTGGGTCGTGATGGCCAGCCTATCAAAGTCGATGCTTCAGGCTGGCAGGCTCGCATTTTGCAGCATGAATGTGATCATTTGGATGGAACACTCTATGTAGATAAGATGGTCCCAAGAACATTCAGAACTGTTCAAAATTTGGACCTGCCTCTTGCTGAGGGGTGTCCACAGCTTGGTACCCGCTAGCGTCCAGTCCAAAGACGCACGAGAAATGAAGGCTTAAAGCTAGTTTATGAGGCTTCAAAGTAATAGATATGGTTTCTGGTTACACCTCTCATTCAAGTTGACAGCATTGGAAGTCAGTGTTCAAGGATTTCCTTGAATGGAATGCAGAGTCTATTCATTCACGGCATTTTAAATATTTGGGTTTGAGCTGTTCATGCACTGCAGACTAATTCAAAGAAAGTATCCGTTTAGTGTTGAATGCTCTTTCCTCTGAATTCAGGGTTGTACTTTTCTTCTGTACAAGGAGATTTTCAAACTCTAGATTTATACTCAATCCCTGTGTCATGCTTACCACTTGAATCCAGCCAAATAACTACCACTCAATCCCGTACTATTTCATTTTCATGAAAGCAATATGCTAAATATTTTGCTTTGCAAAGTGATCCCATTTAAGAGGTTCAAAAGTTGTCCACTTGTTTATTAAAATACAGCTTTCATAAACAATGTCAAATTCTTGAAACCAAATACTGGTAATTATGAGCGATCGATTTGTTGATGCACTTAATTGCCTAGAAGATAAATATATAAACATTCAAAAATTCAGAAACTATTATACAAGAATATTCCCACTTGGTGTAGTAAAGGAGAACTACATTATCATCTTTGCTCGTAGGATAATTACAATCTTAGATCAACTGCATCTTAAGGGACTATAATTTGCTATTTTGCCGTGATATATATATTTTTTAATGTGGTAATGTACCTGTGTAATTCTCGTAGCAGCTCTTATATGCTCTTTTGTCTATTAGGTGGGTTGTCAAGAGAAACTTGCTGAACATCCAAACGGTGTTTTCAGAGTTTAAGAAAATAAAGCCCTGCAGCAGAGCTCTAGAGATTCTGTCCTTGCTGACTCCAACATGGTTGGAAAAATGTATTATGATCTCTGCTCAAAAGGAATCAACAGCCAGGACAGAAGGAACTTTCTGCTTAATGAAGCTGTCAGGGCATTTCAGGCATGAAGCAGGCTGCACTAGACCAGAACTTGAGCCATAAGCTTCCCAACAAAAAGATTTAGTTACGCCCCCAGTGTATGATACAAGTTGAATATCTTCCAAATATAATCCTTCACATGGCAAGCTGTCACTGCAAGCAAATCTTATTGCTTCTTCTGTAGCTGAAGTTCCTTTAATGTGCACAAAGGATATATTGTCCACTTTAACAGCCAGTGTCTGCATTCAGATTAATTGTTGACACAATTACCATTACATGAATCTAAGACCTCAAACCTCCATCAAGAAAATTCTTAGGGTAGTAACATTGACAATGAATACTTCCAAAAGAATCTGCTGTAAAGTGTCCCAGAATTACGATCAGGACTTCATTTGTGCAATGGTAACTATTGTTAGCGTCTATGCAACAAATATAAACCCTCGGATGATATAGAGTGTTCTCTCTCCCCTTCCCCCAGGGAAAAAAGAGGAAGAAGAAAGGAAGAGAAGAAAACTTTGGAGGGGATGAATTCTTTATAACTACTTTACATTTCATTGAATCAAAACCAACCAGAATTGTGCATTCAGAAAACCACTTATTCTAATGACAGATTTGTGTTTAAGGCCAAAGGAGGCTTGGCACCGCCCTTGCCCAAGCAAATCTCCTATACCCACTCTTCCATGCTATATTCTATTGTTATAACAAGCTCTTCACTTACTCATTCCCTACCCCATCTTAACCCCACCAAAGCACAAAACAGGAAAGTGTAAGCCTGTTAGACATTTTATGTATTCCAATGATCTGATCTGTGATTTCTATGCTCCAAATCCTAGTTTTTCCAACCAAAGTATATTCAGAAGTTAAGATTTGAGAAAAGTCACATTTTAACTTGTCTTTCATACTTTATACTACCTTTTTCTGGATCATCTTTGTACAGAAGACAACAGGTGGGGAACAACTCGATTAAAGAGAAAAAAAATCTACCAAATATAAAGTTTATTTTCTAGGCATATTCATTATTAAATTCTTCGGAGGGTTCAACTATTATACAGAATTCATACCTGGTTAGCACATGGCAGGTCTGAATCACAGTAATATTGATCAATTATGATAGGATATGATACATTGTCCATATATACATTCTGGAACTTCATATTGGAGGCATAACCGCTACCTCCCTGGCAAAGATAAAAGAAAACACAGATTCATCAAGCATAAATTCCCTAGTAACTAATCCCATTTTCCACACACATGAACATAAGGCAAAGACATTTATGAGAACTTGGTGCTACCTGCCATGTTTTGATCCGCACCCCATTCTCAGTGTTTGAAATGAAAGCTCCATCAACAAGTACATTATGAACCTGATCCCATGAGTTTGATTTTCCCAAGCTTCCAATGCTAATGGGAGCACATCAAAGTTAATTAACTTACTCATGCTAACCCTAATCTTAACCACTGTGAAAAATGATTTTACCTTACACCATGGCCAGGCCCACAGGCAATGTTTCTGATTTTGACATGGGAAGAATTGCTAACTATTGAAATGCAGTCATCTCCTAAAAGAATATTTTGTGTATAAAATCAACATAAGAAACTCCAATAGATGTAATCATGAAACGAGGATGTAAGGTGTTATATTTTACTTGATTAATTACATACCACACTGGAAAGAACAAATGAAACTGAGACCTCTACTTAAAATCAAAAGACAACATCATGTACTAATCTTTAACCTTATTGTGCCACTTGTGTTATTCTAAATATGATCATCTTAAGGTAATCATCAGTTCTCAATACAGACACATTAGTAGCAAACATTTTGATTCACAATCACTTTGTTCTACGGTACTTCATAAGCTGAAACCATTAAAATCAATGGCATTTCTAATAAAGTATAGTCCAACTACTATTTCAAAGTTCATACATCTAAAAGCTGTAAAACAAAATAAAAAGATGGAAAAGGAAAATTATTATTGCTAGGAGCAAAATGTTACAGCAAAAATGAGTGCAGAACCAACCTGTTCTGACAATGCTATTCTTGACTTCAACACCACGGGATGCACTGATGTGGATTCCATCAGTATTAGGGCTAGTTGCTGGTGCTATCACTTTAAGATTGGATACTGTAACCCTTCGACAATTAGTAAACGCTATGTGCATCTGTTGACTGTTGACAACCATAACATTGTGGACTTTCAAATTCTTGCACTTATGGAAAGTCAAAGCCTGCATTTCGTTTGTAATACTGTATTAAGACCTGAAAATAATTCGGAAAACATAACATTCTCAGGGAGATACTAGCAAAAAATAAGATATATGGAACTAACTATCATTTCTCAAGTAAGAATGGAGGACATACAGTTGGAGCATGCCGACATGGCTGCAACAAAAGAAATTGAAGCCACTTTAATGACAGTTCAGAGAAAAAACTGAGAAAGAAAAATAGATCCAAAAAATTGGAGCATCCGTACGTTTGTTTTGTTTCTTTTGCACGAATGAGCCCACCATTCCTGTCCCATCCCATTGATAGTCCCTCCCCCAACTACATGGAGGTGGTTCACCTTTTGAAAGTAGAGCCACTTACGAGGATTCAAACCATCCCATTCATCAGGACTTTTGGGAGCAATAATGGTACCATAGATCTATTAAAACACAACTCCAAGCAATGACCAGATGGGAAGTCAAGTACTACTATAAGGAAGAGAAATATTAGGAAAGAAATGTAGCTTATAACTTTGAACGATCTCACTCGGATAGCTTACCATCAACGTGATCTTTGATTTGCAAGGCCCACCAAGCTCAACAGGATGAACCAGATAAGTAAACCCAGCTGGTATTAAAATCCTAGTTCGGACTGGGAAAGAACATGCTATCTTCCAGGCAATTTCGAAAGCCTAAAACATGAATAATATTATGATATCAGCAAAGAATTTTATGTTGGTCATTGCTATATCAATGACCCTTATTAAATAAACCAGACTTCAGGAAGAAAAGCAGATAAACATATTTTAAAGATTAAAAAAATACAAATGGCTTTTATTTGGTGAACTAAAACGTGTGCAAAATAAAACCATTGGCCCTATAACATCATAAATTGCTCCATATAAAGTAAATCAGCTCACCTAATTATTCAAGAAGTTCTCATGATCGGAGAATCTTCGCATATAATTCTATCCAAATTGCAAAATAAATTAATTTTCACCTACATTATTAACCAATCCATGAATACTATTCTGAAAAACAAAGCTTGAAAGGATATTACATCCACCTCCATCCCCCAAACATTCTGAAATTATTCCAAAATGAGATAACTCTGTCCTGAAATTTCTGCCTATGATCAATAAATTTTTCAATTACTCAAAACTTTCCAATAAAAGGGTACGATTTAACTCACAGTTACACCAAACAAGATGCATCATAGCATTACTTACTAATTAAAAGACTCACCATTTCAAAAACAAATAGATATTTTGAAGACATAAAATTGTTACCTTGGTGTCATCATGGTAACCATCTCCTTTAGCACCAAAATCACCAACAGAGAGAACCCCTTTAGCTCTGGGTCCGATTCTTGGTGACCCAGATCGTGGAAGCTGCAAGAGTGAGTCAAATTGAAAGCCTTTTGAATGTACTACAAAATTGGAACAGATTAACATAGAAATGTAAATGAAAACAAGAATTGTACATGTTGAACATGAACACAAGAAGCCCATGTTCTTCATGTTCTGTTAATAGAACATTAAAACAAGAAAGAAAGAATAGCTGTTAAAGATTTGCTTAATGATGAGGCTTTAGAATAACCTAGGAAGCTTCAAAATGTCGGATGTTATGCGGTTTCTTTACTATAAATATAGATTCCTTTTTCTGTTTTTTTTGTTTTGAGACTCGGGCAAGGTTGTTGCGAGAATGTTGACTTGGTTGGGGGTGAACGGTGTCGGTCTAAGACTCCGGAAAGGATTTTTTTTTGAAAAAAAAAAATATATATCAAACAAAACGAGAACTCATCGAAATTCAAGCAGAGGTGGTGATGGGTAGAGTCAGGCTAAGATTAAATTTATTGGATCTATATTTAGTATTAATAATTTATATATTTATTTATATTTGATTTGATTTTTTAAATTTAAAATTTTTTTATACTTGATTTAAATTAAAAGAAATAAATTTTCAATTTATTTGATAAATTTAATTTATATAATAAAAATTAATTTTTTAGATAAAATATAAAAATTAATATATATATACTTATATAATTATAATATTTTAATTATATATTTTTTATTCATATTGCATTGGGCCAACGTCGAATTTAAATTTTTTTAATATTCATTTTAAAATTTAAATGAATTTAAAAATTATATTCATTCTTTTAATTTTTTATTTAATTTTTTTGAAATTTAAACAAATTTTTTAATCTGATTGAGTAATCCAACTTTTAAATAAATCTATTTCAAAATTTAAATTAAATGATTCATTTAGGTTAAATTTTTATAAAATTAAAGTTGATACTCGTTATTTATATTGTTTTAAAATTTTTTTTAGATTTTAGTCGCTTAAAAAAAAAAAAAAAACTCCACCTTACTTCCTACTTCTATCAACTCATTAATAGAAAAATATTGAAATTCAAATTTGGTTATTTTAAGTCAAATTTAAAGAAATGTATCTCAAATCTAATAGAAACTTTTAAAATTTTTAAGAAAATGAAATTTTGATACAAAGACCCAAGTTTTGACTAAGATGCAGTGTGCAGCCTTGCACAATGCATCAAATAGCCAAAGATAAAAAAAATCATACAGTAATTTCACAATTACACAATTGGGAACAAGATGATTGAGAAAATAAAAATTATATAATTTTATATACAATGTTTGTTTTATGCAATTTAATAGCCCAAAAAATGTTCAAGAGATTATTATCGATTGGGATCAAAGAATTAATTATCATATGGTTTGATCATCTATTTAAAATTATACGATTAAATCTATTTATAATATATAAAAAAAAAAATTTAAAATAAATTTATGATTGATATTAGTAAAAATTTAATGCTAAAGAACAATAAAAATAAAAAATAAATATTCATTTGTTAATCGAATCTTAATCATTTTAAATATATATTAAAAAAGTAAAAAATCAAATATACTTTGTTTGTCAACAGCGATAAGAGCAACCAAATATGCGCTGATTAGCTTTGAAGCTTCGGAGTACTTTCCGACTCGATGATCAATTGGTAAAAGTGTTCACATTTAGAATTGGGGCCGACAATCTTTGGTTCGCCATCTATCATTTTACATGCAACATGCACCTCCTCATCACCATATGATTATATCAAGGCTTTGGTAAAAAACAATGTCATGTCGTCGATGGGCCAATGCTAGCTACAATCTGATTTTATTTGGATTGAGATTGACAGGGACCCTAAGCCACTGTAGAACGTCGATTTTCACACCACAGTAGTTGAACCAACTAGACACGAGAGCAACATCAAACCGTGGATGATGTAGACCTTTATTCTGCCCAATCTCTCTGGCCAGAAGAAATAAGAAACCAGAAATCTGCATCTAAATTTCTTACTTCCCATGTTATAAAAATAATTTTGATAAATAAATAAATTATTATATTTTAATTATTATACACATCAAATATAAAATAAAATTATTTTATTTTATTTATAATATTATCTTATCATATTTTATTATAATCTTGTGTATCGAATATATTATTTTTTTTATTTTTTTAATATAATAAGTTTGGTTTAATTTTTTAGAGGATTAAAAATGCACTTCTTTAGGTAGGTTTAGTTTAGGATTTTTTTTATTTTTAATTGTTTGTATTGTTATTTTTAGATGAATTTGATTAAAAAACAGAAGATGTAAAGTTACCCTTTGTTACAAATAGGTAGGGAGGTTAATTAAGGTTGTAAATAAAATGTTTTGAAAAAAGTGGCAAACTCCAATGAAATTACCATTTTACATTTAGCATTTAACATCTATTGGGGATATATGGCTGAGAATTTCTCACCTATGCATATTTAGGACAGAGTAGGATTGATTTGTGATTGCGTTTTTCCTTCAATTTGGAGAAGGATTGCCTGATTTCAAGACACGTGAGAGAGGAGACAATGGAGTTCTGGGCAAACATCCCGACTCTTATCGCCTTGTTTCTTTTGTTTTATCAATTCAATTATTAGAGGTCGACATCAGGTCATGACGAAATGAGAAGCATATATACGCTTCCGCTTCATTTGAGAGCTCGATTGAATGTTTCAATCACATTAAATTTTGTGTTTTATGATTGAATAGTTAATATTAAAATTTTAAAAAAATTTAATTTATTAAAAAAAAATGACATAACAATAATCATATCGATAAAAAAATAAAATAAAAAGTGTGACATAAAAACATGCACTTAATTAAATAAAAATTATTCAAATAAAAAATATATTTTATCGTATCGTATAATCAAAATTTTAGTAGTAATAATTTTCCAACGTTTGTTTTTTGATTCGAATGGTTAAAAAATTTAATTATATTTAAATAAAACATTGATTTTGAATATTATAAATAAAAAAACAACGTTTTGAAAATTTACTTTCTTATGAGATTTTTCTTATTGATTTCGAATTAATCGAAATTTAAAATAATTATCAAACATTTAAAAATCTCAGACAAAATAATAATAATAATAATAATTTCCAACTAAAACATTAGAGATTATGAACATCTCCAGTTAAAGAAGACTCGAAAGTCATTGTTTTCCCTTTTAAAACATGTTTTGTCTAATTGAGATTTCAAGAGTTTGCTAATAATTAAATAGTAGAATGTTAAATTTGTAATTTTAATGATTAAAAAGTAATATATTTAGTTAATTAAAGAAAAAGACTTCAAGAATTTTTTGAACGTTAATATGAATGGCTTCAACTAATTTTTAGTTTAATGATAAGATTCAAGATCGAATTTTAGTCAAAACTTGTTAGGTAGGTCAATGGGGTATTACCAACTCCTTTGTAAAAATAAAATAAAATAAAATAATTAAAGAATGAAATCACAAAGTTCTTCAGCTTTGGAACAACAAAAAGGAAAATAGCAGGGTATTTAATAATTCATAAGATTAACCCAACCATCATCCCCTTCCTAACCAGTGGTCATTTAAGGACATTTCTGAGATGCTAATAATTTGGTTCAATTAGAAGAAAATTAATAAAACTAAGATGTAAAACTTTAATGACAGTGCAAAAGAATCAATCAACCAACAAACTGGTGGCAACCTGGTTAAAGGGTCCACTCTCCCCTGTTTGATGATCCCCAGAATTCCTGAAATTTTCTGCCAAAGAAAAACAGAACAGAACAGGGGAGAGATTCTCTTGCAACCTCACCCTTTTTCTACAAATTAATATAGAGAATTACAGATTCCCAACACCCCACAAATTTAAATCCTGTTATATATTTCCATTAGGAAGGAATCTTAAAAGAATCAAAAAGAAAAAAATAATAACAAAGATAAAAGTAGATCAAATCAAACCCAAGATGCCAGAGATGCCTTGCTTTGAGAAACAAAGAAAGGGAAAAGAGTGTGAAACAAGATTTTGCCTTTTGTGCATGTGAAAATTGTCTCAACAAGAACCAAAATTAAAACATTTACAGATTATTTTAATTACATATATCCACCCAAACCACAAAATTCTGAATGAAACCGAAACAAGAAACATTAACAGAATTAAAAAAATAAAAAAAAAAAGATCAAAGCTTTAAACACCTAAAGAAAAGACATCCATAAGCCGTTTTGTTTCTTTCTAAAAATCCCACATCTCAGTTCATTGAGATGGACTTGAACTTGAAGACAAAAACATATCATCTTGATCTACGCTTACCAGGCTTTTTCCTATGATTCTTGGTATGTTTCCCAAAAGCACTGCATAAACCACAAGCTGAAACCTTCGGAGAAGGCGGGTCAATAGCAGGGGACACCTTACCAGTACGGTAACCTCGTCTTTCACCATTGGATTGGCTTCTTTCGATGGTATTGATTGGAGTTGGAGCAACGTTTCTTGTCGGCTTAACATCCTTGATAACATCAAATTTTTCTGGGTTATTCTCTTGCGGCTGCCCTTGGTCATCTTGCTTCGTTTCTCCTTCTTCTTGTTCTTGTTTCACTTGGTTTAACTCCTCTGACAAAAACCTGTCATCCCAAACAAGACCTGAAGATCCTTGCCTCCTAAAAGACACTGCCGATCTTTGCAAACCATCCATGGTAGAGGGCAGCTCTCGCTAGATCTTCTTTCTTTTCTCTCTTTAATGAAACAAAAGGCTAATTCCTTATGTAAATTCCAACTGGTTGCACTTGCCAATAATCCTTCATTTATATACGGAAAGGGACAAGACTAGAGAAATCTTGAATATTTGGTTAAGAAAAAGTCATAATAAGGCAACTCAGTCAATATTTCCAAGTTTTTTCATAATTTTTTTTTCTGTCAAATGTTACCGTTGATGAGAAAAAGGGAATTCGGTGAATTTTGGATTAAAATATTTGTCTAATTGTAAAAGTTTATACTATAAAATTAATCATGCAAAATTGTAGTCATTATTGTTTAATATTTTGTTGACTTTGCTATAAAAAATATATTTTGTTTTTTTCGATGTATAATAATTAAGATTTAATTAGGTGGATGTAAATTTTGATTATGACAATATGAAAAAGATTTGTATGAAATTTTTTAAGTTAAGTTTTTTTATTTAAAATTATTAAATAAAAAATTTAAATTGATAAATTAAAAGGCTTTATTACATTGTAAAATTAAAAAAAATTAATTTTATATATGTTTTTATAAATATTTTAATAAAATTTGTATAAAATGTTTACTATTAATAAATACTAATCAAATTTAAATTATAAATTTTATTTTTTATTTTTTTCCATATTACTGATTTTTTATTAAAATTTTCAATTTATCAGTTTAAAATTTTTATTAAATTGTATCTAACAAAAAATTTTACAAATTTCACTTAAAAATTTTTATCTAAAATTTATACCTAACATTGATGATTTGTCCTTAATCCGCAAACCTTCTAAACAAAGGACCAATGGCAAAGGACAACTTATTATCACTTAATGCTAATAATTAATTTTGCAAAGCTTTTTGGCTAATTAATACTAGTGGAAAAGTAAGATCAATTGTTAAATTGGTAATTATATGAATAGTCATTAATATTGTCAATCAAGACACATGAAAATTATATTAATTATTATAGCTTGGCATCATTCACTATGTTTTAATTATACATCATGGATTCATGATCTTTATAATTTACCTCTCTCCCTAAGTATACAAGATATTTGAAAGGGTAGTTAACTCTACGAAGGATGCTACTTTAACTTTAATTACTTAATTGACTCTTGTATAGATTTGAAGTAGATATTATAGATTTTTATTTTATTTTTTTAGAGAAAATCTGGAATTCTTGATCATATAGAATAGTTTGGAAAAATCTCAACGAAAATAAAATCAAACATATCTTACCCTTGACTTATTTTTAGTTTTAAGGTTTTTTAAAACCACTAAAAGGAAGAAAAAAAAATTATATTATCAAAGCATATCTGGTCTTACCCTTCACTCAATTGATCATGATGCATAAGGAAAATACTATTTTTCCCATTAATTTTTGTCCCATCACACTTGTTCTTTGTCCCTCTTAATGTGTTAATAATTTTGACGTTTAAATGTAATCATTAAACTTAACCATGTTTTGATGGATCTTACCTTTGAATATATCCAATAATCAATGTCATTCTTTGAGAATAAAAATATTTAGGACAAAATTGATGGGACAAGTGGCATGTTACATTCACTAATTACTTAGGAGGGAAACTTACCTCGAAAGACATTTAGTCAAAAGTCTTACGTGCTAGCTGGGCACCATCTTGACATATCTCTGTCATGATTATGATTTTTGGCACATTGTTAATGCTTAACAAGGTTGTTTTCTTTTACTGTTTGCAAGTTGGTATTTCTTTTTTATCTTTTCAACTTTTTGAAAAAAATATAATGTTGCTTATGGAGTTTTTCCACTTCATTTACTATAATTGGGTTCTGAATAATCCATGGAAATTAAATTATATTAAAAGACATTTTTTTTACAAAGAATGGAAAAATAAATTATAATTATTGAAAATGAAACTTCAATTTTATTGAAACAGAGATGAATCATTCCAATTAAATTTTAAATTTATTATTCTCGAGGTGTTTGCTTATAATCAATTAGCACTTTCAATATGTTGTGAATAAGTTGAAATGTATTTAAAGCAAATACTCGCCATAAATAAAGTTAAAGGCATATCGCTATTTAATAAGTTACCATCTTTATAAGATGTGTAACACTGTTGTCTATTATGGTGGGATTAACTCTCAAGCAACCATGTATTTAGAAATGAGAATTTTCATTTTATTTTTAAGCGATAATCAAATTTTGAGACAAAATGAGCATATGTAATATCTAGACAAAGGTAAAAATAGGCAAATTGAGTTGAGTCTTTGATAAGAATTTGCAAAGGCCAACCGAGCTTAATTTAATTTTGTATTCAACTTAAAAGATACCTTTAATTAAATTTAACAATTTAACAATTTATATCATATAAAATATTAAAATTTATGTAATTATATTATATTTTATATAAAAATTACGTATTATAATTTTTATTGATTTAAACATATAAAATATATATTTGATTTTATTAAATTTATATATAATAATTATTATTATAAATTTAAAGCATATAATATTTATGTTTTATTTTTATATCATATTCGTATCATGTTATAATTTTTAACAAAAATTTGTAACCTCACCCATGTAAAAAGCAAAGGGGAAAAAGAAAGAAATTGATGGTCCACCTCTTTTAATTACGTTCATTATTGGGGTGTTGAAATTTTGATTAAAAAAAAAGGTAATGAAATTTGATTAATGTAAAATGTGAAGTCTAAAACTTTATCAATATCCCTAGTCTCCATAATTGTCCTTGTCATCTTTGATCATCACATTATCAACAACATTATCATTGAACACCCATTTCTTTGTTTTTAACAAAATTTACAACAAAATTAAAGCTATGCGGTGCCATGATTGATCAAATAATAAAAAAGAAATGAATCAAACGTATTTTTAGGGGGGGGGGGGGGGGGAAGGGGAGGGCTCAATGATAATGACAATACAAAGTAGCTTGACCTTTTATTTGTCCTTTACAACTATGAAGCTAAATGTCATACTTAAAGAAATTGGGAACATGCTTGTGTGATTCGTTGAAAGTTTGTTTTGATTTAGATTCTATGGGGTTTGAAAAAAAAAAAATTAGTGTTTTTAGCTCATCATTTATATGTTGAACACTTATTTCTTTAGCAATATGCCGTGTAAAATTTGTATTCGCTCTTGACGGCGGCAGGCACTAAACTCAAGAGGCCCCCTCAAGTATACTATTGCCGATATGGTTTTTTTTTTTTATAAATATTATATACATAGATACATTAAATACGTATTTTTAAAAAATATATTTTTTTCCAAAATTTTAAAATATATTTAAAATATATTTTCGTACCATTCTCATTTTATATTATTATATTATTTTAATAGTTAAAAATTTGTTAAAATTTTAAACATAAGTGAGATATATTAATTTATTAGTTTGAAAGAAAAACTATGCATTAGGACCAACCATCTGATTAAAATATATTATTTTATGAGGGTGTGGATTATGCTTGGGATTAAGGTAAAAAATTATCATTGCATCGTGAGTTAATATTATACTTTGCTACTGTAATCAATTTCGTAGAATCTTGTTATTTTATTCTTCATTTTGTCCACTTTTTGATAAAAAATAATGAAATTTATGAAAATTTACTATTTGAATTGAGAGAATATTTCGTACAATATTTAAAATTTAATATTTTTGTCGAAAAATCAACAAAATTGTAAAGTATAGCAAACAATTTTACCATTTGCGTTAACATCATATTTTCATTTCATTATTTTTTTCAAAAATTAAGAAATTAAAAGCTTAGTCCTGACCAAAATTAAATAAAATTAAAATATAATTTAATATTCAATCTTAACATAACGATTAATTATATGTTTAAGATTGCATGTATTTGTTTTTAGGATTTTAAAATTATCTTTTTAAAAGTGTGATTATGTGATATTTGATACTTTAAGAGTCTATCATTTAATTATATGTTGCTATGTCATAAATGAGCAAATAGAAAAGTTGAAAAGCTAATAAATTTTAATTTGAAGAAATTAGTTAAAATAAATATGAAAGTTGGAAAGGCTGAGTTTCTAGGTAAGGGGTTCTTAACCAAAGACAGATAACCACTATACTAGTTGCATTATACTCAGCTTTCATAGCTTTTTTTTTTTTTTTTTTTTTTTTTTTTCAATTATCAAAAAGAAAAAATTTCTTGAAGATTAATATTTTCAAAATAATAAAAAAAGGCATTGAGGAAGATTAATGGCGTGGTTTGACAGGTTGCCCAATGTATGATGGGTCACCAAGGAAATATTTAAACAATAAAAATGATACTTCTGTGCTTGGGATGCAAAATTAATGGATATCTTTACTAGATTGGAGAGTTCACAGAGATAAGAAAATTTTTTTAGGCATAAAAAAAGTTTTTATAGAAAATAAAATAAGAAATTTATTAATTATTTTTTTAGCTAAACAAATAGTATAATTTGTGAATTTTATTTAAAGGACTTATAAACTTTTATATTTTCTAATTTATAACGTGGTAACATGTAACTATTGCCATTAATCATATATAAAATTAATATATTATTAGTGTATCAAACATAAATTTATTTTTTTAATTTTTTAATTTTAAAAATAATATTAAAACCCATAATAATGCGGCTAGTGATCTATGAATCAATGATGGCTGCATAACATATTAAAGCCCCAAAAGCCTAATACAAAAATTTATACATTCAGTGGCGCTAATTTTAAAATTTTATAAATCACCCGCCAAAACTACTAGATCCAAGGAAACTTGTTTCTCCTCCATGCCCAGTACAAAATCTCGCGTTTCCTCTTCTTCCAAACACCCAAAATAGGTGCTTACGCTTCATTTTCTCTAAAACCTATTTTTACTGTTTTCTCAACTTTTTCAGGCTTCTCTTTTTACACTGTTCTCAAAGCATTATCGCAAATTTGTTTTTATCTATACTTTTTAAATTATCCAAAGCGTTCGATGAAATGTCTCGATAAATATTGAATTTTGAAGGTAAAATAGAGTTGAAGGGGCAGTGAAAGTTTTATCCTTAAGAAGATGCACGGGAGAAAGGCGTACGAACTGGTGAAAGAGCTTGCCAGTGGTGAAAAAGGGCATCCCAAGATTTTCAACGTAAGGCTACTTGCTTGCTTGCTTTTATATACAGATTATTCTTCTCGCACATTTAAAAATGTTTCAGAAATGAATGAACCTATTTGCTATGATGTAATTGAAAATTTGCTTGGTAATGGTGGGTATGCTTCTTCTCCTTGAATTTGGGTGGTTATGCATAAGTATTTGCTCAAGATATAAAAGCTTTGAAGATTGACTGTTTGTTTCCTAAAGCATCATTACCTCTGTAAGATCCATGAGGATTTTGCACGTTTTGGATATTTAAGGCTATTAGTAATTTGGTATGGATATGTTCTTTATATTTTCGGTATAAATTCAAGATCTTTCGCATGCCAACAACATGCTACCAGCGTAAAGGCCTCAAATTTTGAGCACATTTCCTTTATTTCCTATGTGAAATGATGAGAGAATACTTGTTTTGATCAATTTTGAATAGGGGCTTTTGAAAAGAATTCATTTTTTAGAGTGCATCTGACCTTTTTTTTTTCTTCTGATTTGCCTACCTTCATTCCTCCAACCCCAGTTTTATTAGTTTTTTAGCCCTACCTCATTATATTTTGGTAGAGATTTTTTTTTTAATTTTTATTTCATGAATATATGATGTCAAAGCTGTGTTTAAGTCGATTTGCGCTGGTTTGAATTGTTGTATGTGATGTGATCTTGCAGACTGAGCTGTTTGAACGAGTAATTGAAGAATGCAATGAACATCATAATGCACTTCAGTCATTGATAAGGTAATTCATTTTTGCTATTTTGCTTCTATAGCCTTTTCTTTCTTGTTATTTGTCCTTCCTTATCCCCCTTTTCCCGTAACTAATTCTGCTGAAATTAGGTTGTGCTGCCTCTTTGATTTCTTTAGTCAAAGGGTGAGCATCTGACTTTCACCTCTATGCTCCAAGTTGTCCTACCACCTTCTAGAGATTTAATTCTGTATGTTTTGGAAATTTCTTAAAATTAGAAATGTTGGATGCCAATTGTGAATAATTGATGGTAATGCTTAGAAGTTAGAACTTTCAATTTTTGGCCATTAATGTTTAGAACTTTAAGATAGCGATAGTGTTAACAAGTGGACCTTTAAGTTTAATTCATTTCTGTGGATACTAATTGCCGTAGGCTGTGTGCATAGGCATGCAATGGAGCTTGAGGTTGAAAAATGACTAATGAAATATCCTTTCCAAAGATTTTGGCTACACAATATACAATGCACTCTAGGTGAATGCCTCCTTTTATTTTTTCTAAATTTGGGGTGTGGGGTGGCGGGTTGGGTTTAGACTTTAGGAACAAACTTTAGCTGCATATATATCACTTCTGCACATTAACATGATTTATATTACAATAGGATAATGCAAGATGAGGGACTGGAAGTCCAAACAGCAAGAAATGCAGACCGCTATGGAGCACTCATCCACCACCTTTCTTTAATTCGCAACAAGCGTTGCCTAATGGCATATGTGTAAGCATATCATATTATGTTGTCATTTCTTTAGGAAGCTGCTTCTTGTTAGTTTGCATGTTAGGATTTGGTTTATTTTCATCACCTGCTAATTTTTATACAGGTATAACCGAGCAGAAATTATAAGAGATTTGGCATGGAAGGTAGGGTTGCTTCATGAACTCCCAAGTGGAATTCAGGAGAAGTTTAGTGACTCAGAGGAACAGTATTTCATAGATCATTCAAAATCTTTGAAATTATACATGTCACAACTGAGCCTTGACGTGAATGTGGTAATGTCTCTCTTCTCATATGAATTAAACATTTTACTAGTAAGACCTTCCAACTCTAGGACTATCTCAATGCAAACCTTCTATGATTAAAATTTAAAACGGAGGCCTTACGATTCAGCTGTTAGTGTTAAAGAGAACTGAATGAAATGGTTTAAAAGATAACGTTCCAATAATGGAAACAGGCTAATAAATCTCAACTGTAATTGAGCAAGTAATTGCATTGTATGTAAACTGGAAAAAGGTGGTCTTCTGATACAGATTTTATTCTCTCACAAAGCATCTGTCACTGTCAACTAGATAGCAATGGCTAAAGTTCTTGGTTTGTCAGGATATAGTACCTCCAAAAGATCCCTACATCAAGGTAAGAGTTCTTGAAGATTTGGGTAGTGGAATAATTCTTAGTGATAAATCAGCCAATTTTGCTCTCCACTCGATGCATTTTCTCAAACGAACTGACGCTGAGCAATACATTGCACGGGTGAGTTGCCTTTTCCATTTGGTTGGCTCTACTTGTATCACGAGAAGGGGCTGCCAAATCCTTACTGACTTCTCAATATTTTCCTTGCATCAATAGGGCTTAATGGAGGAGCTGACAAGCTGAACCTGAGAGAGGTCTTTCTGTGATGCCTTCTCCCTCTTCTCTAGGATAAAGATGTTTCATACTAACATGTATTCAGCAGCCATTGCAGTAGCCTAATACCAGACCTGTTTGTTCATCCATTATAAGTGCATTTTAGGTCAGGGACAGATGTCACTTGAAAAAGAAGAAAGAAAAAAATTAAGGAAATTTAGTTATATTATCTTTTTTTTCCCTTTTAGATGATATTGATGAAATTATCTAGTTGTTCACGGTAATTGGTGTCAATACTAACTAGATAGAGCAGTTACACTGGGGATCTCAATGGAAGTTACTAGTTCTCATTAATTCTGCATATTTTGGCTGTTAAGAGATCTGAATGTTACAGAAACTGCATTTTGAAGGTTCAATTATCTCTTGTCAAAAAGAAAAAAAAAAGGTTTTAATATATCTATGTATGAAAAATTGAGATAGCACTTTATTCATCTTTCAACAGTAAATCTCAATCATATTTTGCAGCGAGAAGAACAGGCTTTATAGAGCCAGCCAGTACAGGTCACTCTCTTCAGTTTTTAGATCACTTCTATCTTCTACCACTGCTACTACTACTTGCACCTCTTGACCCTCCAGAGAGGAAAGCATCTAAAGCTGCTAAAATCCGAGCTTCAGATTTGTGGCCTTTCAAGGAGGTCCTCACCTTTCTAACCACCTGTTGTTTCATCACCTTCCGCTCTGCCATTGAAAGATGCTTACACTTGTCCATTGCTTTCAGAAATCCAACCACATTTTCACCAGAGCCCCCACCAGTTTTTTCTAATTTTGTGAGTTTCTCCACAACCTGCAAAGATAACATCCGCTCTAAGCGGGCCTTATTTCCCAGCTCAACTATATCCAATACAAAATGCACGTTGACCTCTCGAGTCTTCACAGATTTGCTCTCAAGGGCATGAGCTATCTTATCTATTAGACCCATTTGAAAGATCTTATTCAAAACAAGAACTCCACCATTGCCAAAAAGCATTTGATGCAGAGCCGTGTAGGCTGAATCCTGCAACTCTGCAATGTGGCACTGCATCATCTTTATCAGTTCAGGAATAACATCATACTCCAGAAACTTCTTAATGCAGGGTTCTCCACCAGAGTAAGAAAGCTTCATGAGTAAAAAGGCAGATTCAGATCTCACAGAATTTTGTTCTGCATGTCCGGATTGCAGAAGTTCTGATAACCTTCTGATAAGGGGACTTTGTACAATCATTTCTCTGAAACTTGGATCCCCAGCTTTTTCAATTATTGGTATGAGATCCTGCATAGCCTCCAACACCTGTTTGTAGTCATTGTCTAGCACCTTGTGAACGAGGTCTTCAAAAGTTTGTGGTGTTGGTAAAAGGCGAATGTTCCTGTCTGGCATAACAAATCTTTCTAGACGAAGTCTCACTTGCCATGGCAAGAGGTCTAGATTAGCAGATCGAAGAGAACTATTTGAAGAAGGGCCCGCCAGCTCATAAAATGCCTTCAAAGTGACAACGGCATGGTGTTGCACTAGTTCAGAACCACTCTCAATAAGTTTGATAAGATTCTTCTCAATCTCAAAAGCAAACATTCTCTCAACAGCTTTTGACTTTCCAGCTTTGGTCAATGACATCAATATTGTAAACATGCTCTCATGCCATTCCTGGGCATTGGGAGAGAGCAAGTCAGCAAGCTGGTTAAAGGGGATACTCTGAAGCACCTTATTAACAGTCTCCGGGCTTCCAAATTCTGCAAGCTTGGCAAGGATGGTTAAAATGTTTATTTGGATTACAGGATCCTCACAATTTTCTAATATATTCACCAACTTGTCAACCACACTGGCAGTTTCAAGGGATGGAAAATAGTTGCAGTAATCACTCTTACTAAATATATTTATGATGGCTTCTGCAGACACTGCAATCAGAATCTGTGAATTAGTTGAGATAACATCTGCAATTCTGGGTCCTAATATCCTACTAAAGCTTGCCCTGCTTGCTTCAAGTTCAGAAATCGAGTTGCTTGCCATGAAAGCCTGAATAATGGATTCTAAGGTGATAACCACTTGCTTTTCTTCTAAAATGTCAAAGAAAAGCTTCATCCTCTCTTCAACAATCCTTTTGACATTCTCTTTCCCAAAAATAAGAAGCCAAGGGCAAATAAATGCAGTTTTTTCAGGTGTAGATCCATGTAGTAGCATCTCAGTTGATTCGGTAGTCTTGCTATCAAGGTACAATGAAACCATGTCATGTACTTGGTACAAAGGATCCATGTCTACTTTCATCAATAAAGACCCTTCGACAAGCTTGCAGACAATGAGAGAAAACAAGCTCTCCTGCCCCAAGAAATGCCCATACAGCCTCTACACATGCTTCTGGTACAGGTCCTGCCCATGAAAGAGCAGCAAGAGCAATGAAGAGCCTCTTTGAGTCTACAGGCATTGCTTCTAAACTGAAATCAAACGAACCAAAAATGGTTAATGTGTCCTCAGCATCTTTCTCATTCACATATGAGACAGGACCTGGTGCACACGTAGCAAATGTTGATAGGTTGGTTATTGCCTTCTCCCATTTCTCAGCTCTGACTTCTTTCCTGAGAGCTTTTCCCATAACAGCAACAGTTAGAGGGTGGTGGCCACATCGCTCAAGTAAGCTCTCTGCTATGCCCTATTAGGATAGGAAATCAAAACAGAAAATAAAGTTCATTGAATAAAACTATTAAACAAAATGCAATTAGAAAACAAGAGTAAATACTAATCATTGACAATTATGTAATAGGTTTAATTTCAGCATTTTGGATAAATTTTTAGACTGTGTTTTCTTTCCATTTTTCCCTTCCGAATTACATTCCCTAAATAAACATAAAATTACAGTTTTGAGAGGTTAGAAATTTTTAAGGTTTTCAACTTCAGTTTATATTGAACTCTAGCTAACTATTAAAGTTCTTGAAAATTTACTCAAGTTAACCAAAACACCTTAATTACTGTTGCAATCAGATATTTGAGAATGCCTGAAAATTTGCATATATAGATCTTTGAGAATACCACATGAAAATTCACAAAAGTTGTTTCACAAAGCTGTGTAGGAGGTTTTATGTCACATAAATGAGATATGCAACTTTCCTCAGAAAAAAAAATTCAACTCACACTGAGCAATGTATTAGCATGCCTATTGCTTCAGGCAATATTAGGCAACAGTAGCTAGATTGCATCAGAAGGTGGGTGAAGATTAAGTAGGTTTGCCTTGACTCCTATTTCTTAGAGCAAGTATATGTGCGGCATTCATGATATGCAAGGAAAGGAGATAAAAGGAGAGCATTCAGTTTCTTCCAAGCAACGATAGCACAGATACCATGGAGAATGGTGCAGTTAAATCTCAAAGGTAAAATACCCCTATCCTGCAGTGATCATTTATAGTTACTAAATTTCTCAGATTAGCTCCTGACTAGTAGAAAGCATGTAAGTCTTTGATGTGTTGATTTACAGCACTATTCAGGTTCGATTTCTATACACAAGTCTTTGATGTATGAAAGCAAAGAATTAGTCAATAATAAGTTTTGTGATTAATCTAGGAAGAAGCCTAAAGCAAAATGACTTCTTTTCTCAAAATGACAACTTCTTACACACCGGAAGCTCTTCTTCGCTGAGGAGGCTATGGTAGAGAAGGATTTTCTTGCTTATCTCTTTTATTTGATCCTTGCTTAGCTCTACCTTTTCAGCTTCTGTAATTTCATAAACAGCTTCATTTCTTGTTGTAACTAAGTACTTACAATCATTATCGTACAGTTTAGCAAACCGCTGAACTATGTCCTGCTCCCAAACATCATCAAGAAGGATTAAAATGCTTTTCCCATACAGGGCTTCTTGAAGCAAGCAACAAACGTAATCAAGATCTCCACTGTTCTCTTTAATTTTTTTCCAAAATCCAATCTGCACCAGGAATTTACTAATTTTCCTTGCCAAACGCTTCTGATATTCAGCCTTACTGCCATTGCAAGCAGCTCGACTACACCATTGCCCAAACCCAAGTTCAACCGCTCCACCCACAAATTTTTTTGGTGGATCAGAAGCTACTTGACGAGCTAAACAGGACTTTCCAATACCGGATAACCCCACGATTAGAATGACTTGATGGGAATCCTCCTGTTCAAGTAGATCCCTCACAAAGTTACATTTGCTAGAAATTGGGAAGCCGTGATCAGTCTTTATTTTCAGTCGAACTGGGATGTCTTGTGCTGTTGATTCTATTACTTTCTCTACATTTTGGGCCAACATTTGGGTTTCAAGCCACCAATTTAAGTCATCTTTAATTGAATGTGTCAGTTTTCCAAGTGGATCTCCAGCCATCGAAATCCAAAATACTTTAGCCAAGTTCTTAGTTTTACTTTGTGATACAATTGTTCTCACCTTGCTGATATTTGGGCGCAGCCTTTCTATCAGGGCATGCAAACTTTGAATTTGGTAATCTAACTGGGCATTATGAAGCTTGTCGGCATGTTTTTGCCTCATTCGTTTCGTCAAATTCTCAAGATCGCACACAAATTCTTCTAGGCTTCGGATTCTCTTTGGAGCTTCATCAAGATTTCCAGAGGCTTGTTCTAGTGCACCAACAGCCCCGACCATATTGGATATTATCTCTGTTGCAGAAGCAACAGCCTGTAACGCATCCATGAGCACTTGAAACAGCAGGGTAGCTTTATTTTCAAAGTTTCACCGGGATCCTAATTATGATGAAACATATTATTAAAGTGACTCCAGTAGACTACATGAGAACTTCCAGTACATAATCCACGGTCAAAGCAAATAGCAGAGATTTCCTTCACCAATTCGTGACAGTAATGAACAGTCAACTAGGAATAATCCAAGTGAAATAGTATATATAGGCCTGTAAACTCACCAGTAACTTAGCCTTGAACCAGGCAACCAGCCATTACAATAATCTGATTTTGCTCAGAGAGAACAAGAATGCGGCCAGAATGAGTCTTCCGCAGTGCCCCACAATCTAGAATCAGGACACTTCTTTAGATCCATAATGTCTCAGACAAGTCAATCCTAGAAGGAAAAATAAATCAGCTGAAATATTGGAAAATTATTGTAACCAAAAGTTCCCTAAGCTGTGCTGCCTAACAGAAACCTCAGATTCTCAAAGTAAGCAATGAACCATTTTTCAAAAAAAGCACGTCACATACAAATCTTTCCTAAGAATATCGATTTCAAATCTAAAATCTGTCCTTAGATTACCAGCCCAATGAAGAGATCACCAATAAAAAAAAAAAGAGAAAGAAAGAGAACCCAAAGTAACCCAAATGCTTGGACACCATCAACATTCAAAAGCAGCTGAAAAAACCCATAGTTTCTATAGAATGAGGTATATATCATTTATATATGATTCTTAAGAGGAGAAGAGAAAAAAAAAAGCCCACTAATCTTTTCAAAGTTAGCCATCATAATTAACACCCAGTTCTTCAAGTACCTTTAAAATTTATCAGAACAATCTAAACCCAGTTCTTATGGAAAAAATCTTAATAAGACCAAGCAACTGTAACGCCAACATATAAGAAGCATCTTGAGAATTGAAACATAGATCAAGCACGTCTAAAAAAAAAGGAGAAGATACCTTGGATGAGTTGAAGAGAAGTTTAACACAAACAATGACTTCTTCTCCGGCAGCTTTTCAAATGTCAGCTTTTGACAGGCCAAAGAGGCTTATATATGTATAACACAAACTAAGAGATATTCTTAGCATAATGCAACCTTTATATAAAATCTCGCTAGTCAACTGAATGTAGCTGAAATGTAAAACATTTACAGGTAGGCAATGATTTGTTTGTGACAGACCAATGAAATTACGGCTTAATTTGCAGGTGTGAGCAGAAGGATATGCTCTTATCCTTATCTTAACTCCTGTTATATCTCGACGGTCACATGGTATTGTCACCGACATGGCTACGAGATCATTGTAATTTCGTGCAATGTCTGAAATGCGGAATTGTTGGAGAGGAAAAACTTAAAAAAAGAAATATTAAGTGATATTTTTTGAAATTAAAATTATTATTTTAAATTTTTTTTCACAAATTCCATATGTTTTTGTTAAATGCATTAATTAAGGCTAACAATCTTTTTCCCAATCTCAGCAAAGCATTTTTTATGTAATATTTTTTGGTAATTTGTTTAAAACTAACGATTAAGTTTGTATCTAACTTGGTAAACCAATAAAAAAGATTAAAAACTTATGTGTTAATAATGATAGGTTAGTACTTTTCTATTTTATTTCAAAATAAAGTTTAGATTTATTTATTTAAAATTAAAAATTTTTGTGCCTATTTTTCTTGTTCATGTTTTCAGATAACCAAAATTTTTTGTCTTCTTTGAACCGTTATTTAAAGTAATATTTTAAATTTTTTTAACCAGTATTCATTAACCCTGCCAGCCTTATCGAGGGACAAATGCAAACTGCTGCATAATAAAAATTTTCAGTGGATATTGGTGCTTACTTTCATGATTGCTGCTGATTCCATTATTGCACTCAAGTTCATAACTACCATAACAAACCTGATTTTGTTTTCGGAGCTTGATGCTTGAAATTGTTAAAAAATAACACCAATATTTACTACTACTAATTAATAAATAGTTTTCCATTGTAAACTAATATTGCATGCAACAAATTGATAGATAGTTTAATACTCTTAATTAGGCAATGTCCTAAACCGAAGTATTCAAATGCAAACGTGTGATCAAAATGACCCCGTGGTTTCAATCCATCACAAATTATTTACCACAATAACTTCTTCCTTCTATTTATTTCTCTCCTATTTCCTCTCTGCAACTTTCTTTTTTTCCTTTTTCATTTCGTGGGTGATTTCTTTCTCCAATGGCTTCTTCAAAGGAATGGGCAAGCTACATATCCTCCATTGCTTTTTTTGTGTATTTCCTTCTTATCATCTTCCAAATCCCTCTTTTCAGGTAAATTCATTTCTCCTCCACTTTATTTTGTTTTCCAATTTAGTTGATAATGATGGATTTGTAGTTTTTAGTTTTATCAAGGAACAAGGGACAAAAGCATAATATATTTCTTGGATTCTTTTTTTTTATTCATAGAAACAGAACAATCCATGTCATGTATTGCTTTTCTCTCTTTTTCTGGCCATCACATGTTGTAGAATCTGGTTTCTAGTCCAATTTTCATTCTTTCATGGCATAGTAGGCTGCATAAAGATCCAGGATTAATGCAGCGTTGGTCTCATTCAGAATCTGAAATCACCTCATAACTCTTCTGCAACTGATAAAATATGTTTGGAAATCCTTCAGAATGCCACTATATTCTAGAAAGAACTCAACATATTTGCCAATCTTTTAGACATTTATTTACTCTGCTCTACAGGGTACCCTGTAGATTTGGAATATGCAAAACACCTATTGAGGTAACATCCGCTCAGTTGATTGCCAGTGATCTCTTCCCCACCTATGTAGTTAAGGTCCTTCTGTATCCAGGGGCTATTGCCAATGCTATCATCAAGAACAGGGCTTTTCCAAGCTATAGCAAATTGTTAAATTTATATAACATCAGCAATTTGAGAACAGCTCCTGCAGCATCTGATCTTCAACGCCTAGAGGTTGGTTTAATTCAAATTTAAACGGCAAAAGACTAATATATTGCTTGATCAAATCTCTGATTAGATATAAATTTTGGTTATTCAGTGATTTCACATTCCCTTTTTTGCATTACACCAGATTCTTTCAGGAAGCTACTTGTCTGTGGTAGGAGCTTTTGTAGGTCTCTTAAGGCATGGAAGAATGAGCCTCTTTGGGACTATGCTTATAATATGGGGCCTTCTCAGAGAAATCATTCTGGGACAATTTTATAGCACGGTTCCCACAAAAGCTATTCATATGTACCCAACAATGATAGTTGCTATGGTTTGTGCTTTTTTGTCAGTTAGAAGGGATGTAAGAAAATTAATCCATAGTTCCTCCAAAGCAAGGCGGGTCAAATTCTTGTGAAGGCAGATGCAAGCTGCACATTAGTTGATACTGCAAAACTTGGTAGTAACAGTATTGAAACCACTGGTGTAAAGAGCTAACTATTAGGCCCACCATTGGGATCTCGGAAAGGAAAGAAGCAACATAATTTTTATGAAATTGAGCTTAATCACAATTTTTTTGGGTACAAAATAGACCGCAGCCTGTTATAGGAAAAGGGATTATAGGTACTGCGATTTGAGTATTAAGATTACTAGATGTCACATCTTAAAGATGATTGGGTGAACCTTTGGGTTCAATAACAATTTGGATTTTAAATTGAGAATATGTATTTCTTGAGCAGCATTGAGATCAGACAGGGGTTAGGCACTTGGTTGACCTAGAATTTATTGGAGTAGATTTCACTATCTTGTAACTTTGCTTCTTTCCTTTATGTAAAAACTTTGAGGAAATGGGGTTTTTACCCTCTGACATTTACATGAAATGGCTGATTGTCCCATTATTCAATTTATCTAACTTCCTCAAGATTTGTTCCTAGAAATGCAGCATTTGTCTATTACAAAAGGTTGCAGTTGACATATATATATATATATATATATATATATATATATATATATTACAAAACTACCGCTAATACAGCATTGTACCTGCAAAACACCAATCACATGAAAACATGAAGAAAAGGGACGGTTTATCAAAATAAGATTAGTGTCAAAGGTTGCTTTTATCTGTCTGCGTTTTCCAATCCTAAACCATTCCGTGAACTTGACAATATATCCACAGAAATGACTTTTGGGCACCTACAGACAATAAGAATTGCATCTAAAGGCTGATAATTCATCACTGAAGATGGATCAAAATCGTGACTGGATGAGAAACACTTCAGATCCTTCTTTTATTTAACACGTAATAATTTTTTACTTATTGAATTATTCTTTCAGTAATTTGACATGTTGAATTATACTATATGCATAAAATAATATTCTTTAATGGTTGTTTTATTTCTCTGCCAGATTTTCATCGATACTCTACTAAACACCAATCGAACCAATTGGAGTTTTACACAAAATTGCAATCCCACTTCTATGATTTTACTTCAACGTCAAATTTTTATTTTTTTATTTTTAAGAAAAAGTTTAAGGTAATGGAAGGCTTTATCTATCCAATGTCAGAATAGATTGCAAGTTTTTAAAAAAATTTACATTAAATTTATAAATCACCTATAGTAAAAAATTGTTGGTAGCAAGAATTGAACTTAAACTTTATAAACAAAATATTCTATTCTTATTAACTCAACCAATTCTCATTAACATTTCAATGTCAAATTAAACCTTTATAAGCAAGTTACCAAAACATAAAAGCTATTATTAGAATTAGGTTGTGCGTGGCAGGGCATCTAGTCTTATTCTTAATGTTACAAGTCAGAATTTTTTTTTCTTTTGGATTTTGGGAAGATGAGACTCAATCTCGCAGGGACTATTACAAGTATTGGACGTAAATTTATTATGTGCGATCTTTAATTTCAATGATCAAAAGTTTAAAATAAGATAATTTTAACTACCAAAAAATTTTATGATGTGTCCCTGCCATGAAATCACACATTTATCTTAACAGGAAGTGCACAAATGGTAGAATATTTTTCAAAATAAAAAGTGAGAAGTGTTAATCTCATGGAAAAGGAAATGTGATACATGTGAATATTGGTTTACAACTTGGGCAATGTAGACAAAGTTCTAAATGGATCATATTTGGTTATTTACATACTATGGATAAAGGGACTTGGCATTGACACTTGCAGGGCATGGTCATTTAATTAGGTTTTTCACTTTTAAAGTTTAAACCCGAGTCTCCCATGACAAGGGCTTCAAAACAATTTTCTTAGCTTTGCTCGAGCGTTGAAGCGTTGTGGACAACTTTTTTCTAGGTGTACTCGTAGCAAGGGTAGGAATTTGGATAAGACTGACCAAGATTAGTGGTTAGTATTTCTTGCTTAGGGATTTAATTCTATATTAATCAAATATAAATTAGAAAGTATTGGCTGACTAATCATATGTTATTATACCAAAAATACTTTAAAATTAGAAATGACTGGAATATCACTCGTAATATTTTAATATTTTTTGATTGACAGAATATTTTAAATATTGATCTAAAGAAAGAAAATATTTGAAGTACAGTCAAAATATTTGATTGGTTTAGGGTTATCTAAACTTCAAAACAGTACCAAAAGTAATCTCTTAAAATGAAAATTATAGTAAAATATCACTTTATTTTTTTATTGAAATTGTGAATATTATTTATTTATTTTTTGAAGAAGTGAATGTTATTTAATTGTATTAGTAGTATATGTGAAATTTATTCCCCTCTTTAAAAAAATTAAAAGTTGATGGCAGAGGATAGAAAATTAAAACAAAGAAAAAAAAAGTAAAAATAGAAACAGTAATAATTAAATTAAGTTAAATGGAAAAGCACAAAAACTGAGAAGGACATGTCAGAGCAGAATTGGTTCCTCTTCCCTGTCCCCAAGTTGCACATTCTACAAGCAAACGGTAACAGACAGTCTTTTTTAAGTTCTGTTCATCATTGCGTCACTTTGTTCTCTTTTCATTTTTTTCCACTTAAAATTTAACCAGAGTTAACAATACAGTTCAGTGAGAATATGTGAGATTGAAGATCCCCATAGTTACTCGAAGCACAAAGATTCTTTCCCACCTGCTGTCAACTGCTGGTCCATTTCTAAACCACTGGTACATATCAAGAAAACCTCAACTTTTGTGTCTTCACTTTGCCTTTGTTGATTTTGGGATTTTCTTTTTGGTTTCTTTTTTGAAGTCTGGCAGCATAGAGAGGAAATCCTTTCTCAGTTTGGAATTCGGTTTTGCTTTTGTGTCTGGAATGTGGAAGGATAATCCTAATTGGTTTGCTTTGTT
This sequence comes from Durio zibethinus, assembly GCF_002303985.1. The sequence continues at coordinate 2,186,599 of NW_019167982.1, forward strand.
AGAGTAGTTTTGTCGTTTGGAATTGTTTTGCTTTGTTTAGAGCACTTGTCTTTTGGGAGCTAAAATTAGAAAAAAAAAAGCTTGGCTTTTGTTTGTAGAGTTTATGATAAAATTTCTGTTTTTGAAGGCTGAAGATCGATCGAGTTTTGACTTTTGGCTAGTTCTGTAAGTGGGTTTTGGTCGTAGAAGGTAGAAATCGTAGAAGGAGATACTATAAGTGGTCTTTTAAATGGTTTTTAGATTAGCACTTTCTGAAAGCTTGGAAATTTGTTGTCAATATCAGAAGTTTCATGGTTTAATGTATGGCCTTCTTAGGTGAACTATGAATTTCTAGCAAAAATTCATTAGATTTCAGATTTGGGTTTCAGCTGCCAGAAGCTGATATTTGCCTGTGGAAGTTAGGATCTTATACTTGTCTGTTGGGTTTCATTTGACACTTTATATGTAGAGATGCTGGACAGAAGCTTGCAAATGTCACTGAATTGCCCATCTCACTTATCAGTCTGTGTAACTAGGCAGAGAAATCTTTGTAAGGGAAGGTTGAATCCGGTTCTAGCTATGTCCTCATCCTCAGTGATCTTACACGCTGGTGAAAGTGGGAAATTTCCTGAATCTAGGAAAAGTTCTAGTTCAGGTGCAGCTCTGCTTAGTCATCCAAACACTGTGGGAATAATTGGAGGGGTATCTGTTGGTTCTACTCTCAATTTCGTGAGAAAACTAGTGCATTGGAGTAAGGAAAATGAAGAGAATTGCATGCCTTTTGTTCTTTGCTCTGATCCAGTTTTGAATAGGGAGCTTTTTTCCCTGGAAAGGAATTCTTCTTCTCTCTGCTGTAGAAATGAACATTCACAATTCGATCATACCCGGATTGTTGAAAATCTACTGAGTAAAAGGGTTTTCCTTGAGAAATCAGGAGCTTACTGCATTGTTGTGCCTTGTCATATTTCACACTCATGGCATGATGAAGTGTTTAAGGAATGTTCTGTTCCTTCCCTTCACATGGGTGAGTGTCTTGCCAGGGAGCTCAAGGAAGCCAAGTTGAAGCCACTTGAAGCTGGGAGCCCTTTGCAAATTGGGGTACTTGCCACTGATGCGACTTTAGAAGCAGGGTTTTACCAAGAGAAACTACAGAATGAGGTAATTTCATTCTGTAAATTTTGTCTGTCTTTTCCAAATTGTTCCGTCCTGAGATATAAGCTTAGCGCAGCTATTTAGGAAAAATTTGTTGTTTGTAAAAGTTTATGTTCTTGTCCTTTTTGAGAAAAATGATTGTATTAGTAGGAGAGTTTGTGTTCTAACTAATAAACAGTTAAATTGATAATAATTATTCAAAAGAAAATGAAGATATTTCAGTGAGGTAAGAGGATCTTTCATGTGATTTGAATGGTTTTGAAGGTGTTATGTGGAGATCTGCATCCAATCTAAAAGGTTTTAAACAGACTAGTTTTATCTTCTTTTTTATGGTCATGACTGAGGCAAGTTGGTAGCCAGGACAGTGGGAGAGGAGGGGTAGTAGCCAAGTTCTTAGAGATAAAGAGCATACAGCTCATAATCTTTCACAGCTTCTAGGTCACCTCTTAGGTCTCAGCTTGTTTAAATTATATGTTTGGCATGATATGAGCACATTGTATTTGATCATAAATCATCTTGCAGAAAGGTCCAATGTATCTGTTTTTAAACCTGTGCAAGTTGTTCTCTTCAACTTCCATGGAGAATTGGAGATTGGGAGTTTGATAATTTGATCATAAATTCAAGTTCTTACTAAGAAGTTAATTTGTTGGTGTGAAAAAAGGGGTTGAGATGATGGACCGATTATTTCATTTTTATGTCTGAATTGCAATTTCACCATCATATTTCACTTCTTGGGAATTTTTCTGTAGATATGTTGGATAGATAGGGATATAATGTTCCCCAAATTTGATGGTACCTATGTTATTGGCCTTCAAGGTTATGACCTCCTTGAAATGATTTCTTCTTAAATCCTTTGCTGTCTTTGATTTGTTTTATCTTAAATTCAAAATTCACTTGTTATGGGGCTTTAAATTCCACAAGGTTTTTGTAGCTAACTAGTTTCAGTACAATCATGCTACTGATTTGGAAATTGTGAGCAGTGGTTCATTACTTCAATATATGCATGTAGGGTTTTCAAGTTGTGCTGCCAGATAAAGCAACCGTGGAACACACTGTAATCCCTGCAATTGATGCTTTAAATAGAAAAGACATGGAAGGGGCATGAAATCTGCTGAGAATTGCACTCCAGGTTCTCCTTGTGAGGGCAGTTAACACTGTAATCCTTGCATCTGATGATATGCGTGACCTCTTGCCTCAGGGTGATCCTCTTCTTAAGAAATGTGTTGATCCAATGGATGCATTGGCGAGGTCAACTGTCAAGTGGGCACAACAAGCTGTTAGGGACGGCAATAAAGGCTGCTAAATTAGTAGTTGTATGCATTCTTTTGTGATTTATTATTGTTATTATTATTATTATAGGGTTTCTTATTATCATTCTTGGGGAATAAGTCCTGAAAATGATCCCCATACTGTTCTGTATTATTTGTGTCAATTAAGAAAGCATAAAAGAGTAAAATATCAAGAACTTTTTATGGGCTTCCATTAGGCCACAAACCTGTTTGGAACGTGTAGTGAAGTTGGAGTTATGCTGTTGGTCTGGTGTAGGAACTCTAATTTTTGTTAGATCAACTCTGTCCCATAAATCATTTAACGGCAAAACTAGTACTCGAGATTCTGTATGTGTCTTGCTTTTCGCTAGAAATTCTGTACTTCTTTCACCCTTCCGTTCTAACCTACTCCCACCAAAAGAGAATATATGGATATGTGACAACTAAACTTCGTTAAAGGATCAGTTGCTGATTGAAACATAAAGCACAATAACACAACTAAAAAGTTTATGTAAGACGAATACTTGAACGAAGTGTGCGGGTGGGTAAGTAACTTTTTTTTTAGGACAAGTGAAAGTACATTTATCCAAAGGAAAACAGAAGTAAATCTGTTTTAAAGACAAATAATCCCAAGGTCTACAACAGAAAAGCAACACTGTAACAAGCAATCCGATTAAGGAACGAGTAATTATAATCTATACCACAATGATCACCAATAACCTTATTTTATGGTTCAGCAGCTACGTTTGATGGGCACACAGACAAGCTTTAAAGTCTTTCTCAATCTGCTAAAAAGGAGTAGCAGGTGATTTTGCTTTCTGGGGGTTTTTTCTCTTCTCTTCAGACAGGGCACGAGTGGCCAGATCAAGTAGGCCTGAGGATAGCAGCACCAAAACTGTCTTGCTGCCCATCTACAATATTTTTCAGGAATAAAGGAAAAATCATATCTTCTCTAAAATTACTCTCTGCAAGAAACATAGTATTTTTAGCAAACATAACTAAATTTCTTCAAAAACAGTGAAGCATTGGACATAGATATTCCCCACAACACTTCTGCATAGTATTTTCAATCAAAACAATATGCCAGGCATCATCATTACCTCCTTTTGATTGGTGCTTTTGCTTCAAAAACAATTTGCAAGACATGTTAGATAAACGTAGACAAAATAAATTAGATATTCAGATTGAACTTCTAATAGACAATATAAAAACATCAAGCAGTCTCAAAGTACAACAAAGTTGAACCAACCATGAAAGTTTCTACTTTTTACCAAATGACCAAGATTCACCAGAAACTTGCAGTTAACCGAAGAACATGATACAACCTAGAAAAGCGACAAAAGCTACATATGACACAACAAGTTCAAGACAACAGTAACAGAGATGGAGAAAGGTAAATGTAAGATTACTTACTGGCAATTTCATGCCTTTCTTTAAACTGCAATGAAACAAGGAAGAAAAGTATTTCTAGTAGATTCGTCCTCCCATTGCGGCTCTTTCCACCATTTTTCCTCTCCTTCAATGCTGATTTTGTTTCCTTTTGCACTGTTAGAGTTGAGTGGAAGTCTCCTCAGCTTTGGGCAATTTTGAACAAAAATTTCCTTGATACAAGAGAAGGGTAGTGCATTCCAGTAAATGCTCTCCAATTCTGGTAGTTGCTCTAAAGTAAGGTATTTGAGTGTTACAAATGGGGTTAAAGTTCCTACAAACTCTGCCACCTACCTCAGTTTTATCTCATTGATTATTTCTTCCATTTTATCGCATTCGCTTACAAAAACATCCGTCAGATTTGGAGCGAGAACAAGCCATGTTATGTCCCTCAATTTTGAGCAATGGGATATGAATACCTTGTGGAGGCTTTGGAAGCAATGATGGGTTTCAATCACAGAGGTTTTAGTGTGGTTCTGTGCTTTTATCATTCTGCCTTCCCCTGCCCACTCCATCTTCACTTCTTCCAAACTTTCACACTCTTAACGATATATATGCTAGAACTCTGATAGTGCTAAAGATAAAATATTCAATTGATTTGAGTCCTTGAACTCAAGCCCAATAATTCAGTAGTTTGATTCTGCATTCAAAATATCTATCAAGAGCAAAGCACTTTTAAACGTGATTAATATATTCAGTGATTATGCCGCAATCTTTAACATGAAGTTCAATTTTTTTTTTACTGCTTATCGAAAGAGATAAGAGTTCAACCATTCTCAATATTCGCAGCTTTAAAACCAGACATCAACCCTCTTGGATTTATACCGTATATGCTAATATAAGTTCAAACATTCAGTTTTGTAAGCCTAAAATTTATTGCTAGCCTTTTATACTTGTAAATGATAGTCAAGATATTCGAAATACCATTTATTGCAATTACGGCATTCTGATAATACCATAACTTCCACTAAGGCTTAGAACTTTTAAGCCACACATAAATTGGAAGAAATCATTGTGAATCACCTTCAACTGATGATTATTGTTGAGAAACAAATTTTGAAGATCGGGACAGTTAGGTGCTTCTGTTAGATTTTCAATCTTGTTTTTCATCAATGACATTCTTCGCGTACCTTTCCATCTTCCAGCGTCTGGCATTTGAGTCAAATGATAACCAGCTTGCACAATAAACTTCCATTTCTCTGCTTCACACGTACATGCTATCTATAAACTCATGTCACGAATTACATCATGCATTTTTATTTCCCAATCATTTACTTCTTCCAATAAGCATGCATTAATGAGAGAACAAATGATGTGGTGGCCGTGGTTTCGAGATTCCCTTATGGTGTCATGTTCATCCAAAAGTCCTTCCCCTATCCAGAAATCTATCAGTCATTCTTTATCAATTTCATAATCTTCCGAGAACAAACTACAATATAAGAGGCAAGATCGAACCATGTCATTTGGCAATATATCATAACTGCATTTTAGAAGTGGATATACCTCTTCACCTATGTTTGGAAAAACAAAATTGGCTGATTTCTTCAAGTCTTCAATTGTGTATTTCCATTCTTCGGGTGTGTTCTTGCAAGCCATGGCACGACCAATAGTGATGAGTGCAAGAGGTAGTCCTCCACATTCTTTGGCTACTTCTTGAGCTAGCCCACGAATATTTGGATGACTATCAAACACATCTTTACCAACATGTTGTTGGGAATATTGACTCAAATCACATAAGAGATTTGTTTGAGATTTGTTAGAGATTTGTCAGATATTGCTTGATGGACAAGAAGACTTGCAAAAGAAGAATTCTAAGAGAAAGAAGATTCTTAATAGGTAAGTTTGACTTGCAAGAGAAGAATTCTAAAAGGAAAGGGATTCTTAATAGGCAAGTTTGACTTACAAGAGAAGAATTCTAAAAGGAGTGGGATTCTTAATGGGCAAGTTTGTATGGTTATAAATAGGTGAAGTCTCTACAGGGTTAGGTATGAGAAAAAGATGTAAGAGAGTTGTAGGATTTTGTGGAATAGACACCCCATGTGTGTATGTTTGTTTGTGAGTGGACTAGAGGAGATTGAAAGGGTCCACATAGGTATGATGTATGGGAGCATATGTGTATGTGTTTGGTTTTGGGGCTCTACGTCTGGGTGTGTATGTTTGTTTGTGAGTGGACTAGAGGAGATTGAAAGGGTCCACATAGGTATGATGTATGGGAGCATATGGGTATGTGTTTGGTTATGTTGAAAGAGTGCACAAGGGTTTGGGTTTGTATTTTTTTGGGTTGAGAATACTCCATAGGACTAGAAGAGATTGAGAGTGTCTTATGAGTATTGATTGTTGAGTGAGATTGATGATATGATGTATGTTTGTAATTCTCTACAACTAGTGGATCTTGTTTCTCATCCGTGGATGTAGGTCAGTTGGACCGAACCACGTTAAATTGTTGTCTCTTATGTGTTTGATTTATTGTTTGATTTCACTTCCGCTGGTATGATTGGATTGGAGGCTTTTAGCCCAACAAATGGTATCAGAGCTGTGGTGTTCCCTAACACATGTTCCTCAAACAATTTCCAGGACTCTTCTTCGGGCAAACATTGCACTTCAATCTTCTTATGAGCTCTCATTTGGCCACACACCTATGTAGAACGAGTTGTAAAAATCAGTTTGGAACCATTTTCTTGAGTCGGGACAGGTATCCCTACCTTGAACAGGTCAACTCTTTCCCATATATCATCTAACAACAATACAAATTTCTTTTCTCTCAAAATCCTGAAGATGTCTATAGCTTTCTCTTCGGGAGCTTTATCACTCCAAATTCCATTAAAAAGGCCAATCCTCTTTGCAATATCATCTTGGACCTTTCCAATATAAAATCCTTTAGACAACACAACCCAAATAACCATATCAAATCCACCGGATGAAACACCAATCTTGTTATTGATTTCAGTCAAGAGCCTAGGCTTCCCAACTCCCCCAACGCCATATAAGCCAATGATTCCAACATGTTTTTCTTCAAAGCTATTCCAGACCTTATTGAACATGGATTCCAAGCCTACGACAGAGTCACTCGGTCTTTCAACCACCGGAGCTGCAGGTGACTCCGTAGTTAGCACTGCAAAAGCTCCGTTTCTCTTTAGATCCTTGACATCACGTAGTCTTTTGGCCACTATTTTGCTGAAATCGAGGGTAGACTTGCAATTCTTGGAACAACAGCCTCCCAAGCATAAATTCTTGATTTCTTCAGGACCATCAATAAGAAGTGCATCAACTTCATTTATCATAGTTTCTGCCCTTGAAAGCCATCCTCGAACTTCATGCAGCGGCCTCAAATTTTGTTGCACAGCGATGTTGACTTTCCTTTCCACATCATTCCTTCGCTCCTTTAATTCGACCAAAGCTGTGTTCAAGTCAGTAAGGTTTTCTTGAAGATGGCATGTGTAGATTACTTGTCCAGCAACACAATCCAAGCAGCGGGAAATTATGGTATCACACGACAATGAAATCGAGAAAAAGTTCCCCATAGTTTTCCACTAGATTATAATTCCAACAAAATGATTAAATTTCCCAAGAAAAAACAAGAAAAATTCTAATGACCAGAGAAGAAGACGAGTGTTCAACAACGAGAGGGAGAAAGAACAATAAGAAGCTTGAATCAAAGTCAACAACAGGTGTAAAGAGCACCATAGCTGAGTAATTAAATCTTAATTTCTTAGTCAGTGGCAATGGAATCTAACTTTTCAAAATTATCAAAATTTACAAATCATTCAAAGTAGAACTGTGGAAGTCAAGTGAGTAGACTTCTTGGATATTTTTCTGTACATATGTTGGATAGATAAGCATATAAAGTTCCCAAATATGAGGGTTACCTATGTTATTGACATTTAAGGTTATGACCTCCTTAGAAATAGTTTCTTTTTAAATCCTTTTTTGTCTTTGATTTGTTTTATCTTAAATTCAAATTTTACTTGTTATGGAGAGCTTTAAATTCCATAAGTTTTTTGTAACTAAAAAAAAAATATATTAAACCTATATGATACCAGTTTCAGTACAATCATGCTACTGATTTGGAAATTGTGAGCACTCATTCATTACTTCAATATATGCATGTAGGGTTTTGAAGTTGTGCTGCCAGATAAAGCAACACATGGAACACATTGTAATCCCTTTAATTGATGCTTTAAAGAGAAAAGACATGGAAGGGGCGCGAAATCTGCAGAGAATTGCACTCCAGGTTCTCATGGTGAGGGCAGCCAATACTGTAATCCTGGCGTCTGATGACATGCGTGACCTCTTGTCTCGGGATGGTCGTCCTCCTAAGAAATGCATTGACCCAATGAACGCCTTGGCGAGGTCAACTGTCAAGTGGGGACAACAAGCTGTGGGAGAAGGCTGCTAAATTAGTAGTTGAATGCGTTGTTTAGTGATTTTTTTTTTTATTATAGGCTTTCTTATTATCATTCTTGGGGAATATTTACTGAAAATGATCCCCATATCGTTCTGTATTATTTGTGTCAATTAAGAAAGCAAAAAAGAACCGAAACTACAGAGAAAATTACTAGTGAGGCGAAGTGCCCTTTTGGTCTAGCAAAATATTAAGAAAGAGAAGCCTTGGACCATTCTGCTTGTTGTATAAACAAGACTTCTTATTCAATTGTTCTAAAATTTTTATGTAGTTTATTGGTTGGATATGATCAGTTCATTGTACAAAATGTCACCCAAAATTTGTCTTTGAAGTACCTTGTGAGTTCAACTTTCGTTTATCTAACATCTTTGCAGCAAGTTCTAAGCTAACACTAATCATAGACCGGAGTTGGGAGTGAAAAACTGCCTATAGGAAATGCTTATGTCTTCTACCAATCACTCAGGTGGTGGCAAGCACTATTCTTTGAACTTTTTATGAGCTTCGTGTAATACCAGTAAAAAAAAAAAGAAGATTATTTTAAGTATTTTTATAAGTAGAGACTCTTTAATAAAGTATGAAAAATGCAAAGGATTTATTGATAAATAATCTAAAATTTTTTAATAGGGTTAACTTATTTAGTTTTCAATCGATGACTAATGGAAAGAAAAATATAAATTTATTTCTATCTGTTTCTTATACAGAAAAGATAAATCGAAAGATTCCAAGTGAAGGGTAACAATAAAATCTGCAAGAAGAATTGTCTCTCAAAAGTGAATAAATAATTTCTTTCAATTTTGGAGTATTAATTTTTAAATATTGAGATATAATTTGTAATCGAAAAATCTTAAAATTTTAAGATTTTCATTATCCCTCTTCAAAATTAGTTTGAGCAAATAATTTAGACTTTAATTAGGGTCTAATTAAGTGTTGAGAAAGTTAGTAATGTGATTTTATTATTGAAGCAGAAATTTGATGGGAATAGAAAGGAAAATTTTTATTTCGTATAAACCTTAACATAAATCTTGTGTTTGTAATGATAAATTAATGTTATATTCTATAATAAAAGATTAAATATTGCTATGATTATTATATATCGTTGGAAAACATGTTGAATCTACTTTATAATGAAACAAACTGGAGTCGAATTCGAGTTTTTTATGAAAAGTTATCTAATTTTTATTTAAGGATGTATAGATTACCTAGTAGCAGCAGCATGAAAGAATTACGAAATTCTTCTTAATTTTTATATAAGGATTTACAGATTAAATCATATATATTTAGAAAGCTTATTGAGTCAATTTTTCAATAAAATAAGCATAATTGAATTTAAAGTTTCCTATGAATAAATACATAATTTTTATGAGAATATATACATGCTGTTTGACAGCAGCATATGATATAAATTGCAAAAATTGTTATAATTAATCCACAATAAATCACAAGATGGGCTATATATGATTAGAAAGCTTAAAGAGTGTAGTTTTTAACGCATTAAAAATATTTTAATTTCGAGTTGGATATCTTGAGATATGATCATTTTAGTTAAAGTAGTGCAAGTTGTTAGAATTAGTTACTTGAGTTAATTCTTGTTTAACTTAATTGTTTTGATATAAGTAGTCTCAAATAGGTTGATTAATTACTATTATGTTAAAATTATCTTGAATAGGCTGTTAATTATTTGAGAAGAAAAACTAGATGGTGGAATCAAAAAGAGGTAAGTAGAATCTCTTACAATCTACTTGTTTTCAAATATATATGTATGTTTCTAAGTGAAAAAATATTTTATTTCATTATTTTTGATGTATGAAAATAGGATCAAGCATACGATTATTTGGCGTTTCTTTATATAAATGATGGATTATGCTTATAAATAAAATGAAAAAATGATTTATGTTTAAAGAATTATTTAATGATAGCTACGTTTTTACATATCTAAGAAGTGAGATCATTGATACTAAAACTAGTTCTATGGCCCTAGCTAATAGGTAGTAGTAGTTAGCATAGACATGATTATATGACCTTGTAAACAGATTATAGTAGTTAATGTAAGATCTTGGCTAGCGGGTTATAATAATTAACAATGATCAAAAGAATGAAATTGTCGATACGGTCAATGTCACAGGTTATAGCAGTAACTATAACTAACAATAAATGAATGATAATGATGATTTGTGATGAATAATTTTTTTTTTTACAAATTGATCCATGATTTGATGACATGTTTGATATTGATTTATGATATATGAATGTTTGACAGAATGCTGATTTTTGAATTATTTTTGATATTATAAGTTGATGAATATTTTTAGAATGATCTATATCATACATATGAAAACAATGTTTGATTCGATAAGGTGTGTGGGTTTATACTTATTAAGATATGGTTTGCTCATTTCCCATGTTTTTTTCTTTTATAGATGATATAAACGATAAGTATAATTAGTCTTATAAGGAGCTAGAAGAATCTGAGCACGAAAAAATTACTTAGAGAAGAGGTTTTTATGAAATATTATTTTTTTTAATTGTAATACTCAACATTGAACTTTTAAAAACTTATTATCTAGGTATTTTACTTAATGATAATCTTATTTTATTTGAGAAATTTTTAATGGTTATGGATTAAGCTTCATATTACTTTGAGATTTTATTTCAAGGTAATATTTTGGGGCGTGACACTTCCATTGGACCACAAACCTGTTTGGAACGTGTAGTGAAGACTAAATGGGAGTTATGCTGTTGGTCTGGAATAGGAACTCTAATTTTTGTTAGATCAACTCGGTCCCATAAATCATCCAATGGCAAAACAAGATTTCATAGTACTTAAGATTCTGTATGTGTCTACAGCCTTTTGCTCAATATTCTGCACTTGTTTTACCCTTCCATTCTAACATACTCCCACCAAAAGAGAAAATTTATGGAGAAGTGACGATCAAACTTTGTTAAAGGATCAATTGCTGATTGAAGCATGATACACAAAATAACACAACTAAAAAGTTTGTGCACGATGAGTACTTAAACAACGTGTGTGGGTGGGTTGAGGGGGGAGGGGGTGGGTAAGTAACTTTTTTGTTAGGACAATTGAAAGTACATTCATCCGAGAAGAAACAGGAAAACAAAAGTAAATCTGTTTTAAAGACAAATAATCCCAAGTTCTACACCAGAAACCAACACTGTCACAAGCAATCTGAAACGAGTAATTAAAATCCATACCACAATGATCACCAATGACCTTATTTTTTAGTTCAGCAGCACACAAACGAGCTTTAAAGTCTCTCTCAATCTACTAAATAAAAAGGAGCAGCAGGTGATTTTGCTTTCTGAGGGTTCTTTCTCTTCTCTTCAGAAATAGTACAAGTAGCCAGATCAAGTATGCCTGAGGATAGCAGCACCCAAAACTGTCTTGGTTCACATCTCATTTATCGATTTACTTTGCAATTCTCTCGGTTTTAATTGTTATTACAATTTAATTTTAATTCTAATTCAAAATTCAAGTATAATTATCAAATTTATCTTGAAATTTGAATAATTTAGGATAGTTTAAATTTAAGTATTTTCAAATTTTAAATTAAAATTTTGATATTTTTTTTGAATTTTTTGAATTGTTTGATTTTATATATTATCTTACGTGTCAAAAATATAAGTTATTTATATAAATATCTACATAATAAATTTTATCAAATATTTATTTATTTTGTAATATAATATTATATATGATTTCTATTTTCCAAGTAATGTTTTGGATGCATATACCGACATTATAGGTTTTCTTATTATCATTCTTGGGGAATATGTAGTGAAAATGATCCCCATATTGTTCTGTATTATTTGTGTTGATTAAGAAAGCATAAAAGAACAGAAACTACAGCGAAAATTATTAGTGAGGTTAAGTGCCCTTTTGATGTAGTAAATATATCAAGAAAGAGAAGCCTTGGAACATTCAGCTTGTTGTAGAACCTAGGCTTCTTATTCAATTGTTCTAAGATTTTTATGCAGTTTATTGGTTGGATATGATCAGTTCATTGTACAAAATGTCACCCAAAATTTGTCTTTGAAGCACCTTGTGAGTTCAACTTTCATTTATCTAACATCTTTTTAATGACAGCAAGTTCTGAGCTAGCACTAATCACAGACAGGAGTTTGGAGTGAATAACTGCCTATAGGAAATGCTTGTGTCTTCTACCAATCACTCAGGATGTATAGCATGCTCTATCAAACCCAGACCTGAAAATTCTGAGACACATTTCTTTAAAACCTCAATTGCATGAATCCATTCGTTTGATGTCTTCTTGCAGGCGATGGCCCGACCAATGGTGATAAGGGCTAGTGGCAAACCGGCACGCTCTTTGGCCACAATTTTTGCGAGCTTAGGAACATCTGGATGCAGGTTGAGAGTATCATTTCCAACCTTCTTCTGAAACAAATGCCAAGCAAAAGGTTGTGGCAAGCAATCTATTTTGAACTTTTTATGGGCTTCCATTATTAAACCATTAACCTGTTTGGAACGTGTAGTGAGACTTGAGTTATGCTGTTGGTCTGGTATAAGAACTCTAATTTTTGTTAGATCAACTCGGTCCCATAAATCATCCAATGGCAAAACAAATTTTCATAGTACTCAAGATACTGTATGTGTATATAGCTTCTTGCTCAATATTCTGCACTTCTTTCACCCTTCCATTCTTACATACTCCCACCCAAAGGAGAAAATTTATAGAGAAGTGACGGTCAAACTTTGTTAAAGGATCAGCTGCTGATTGAAGCATGATACACGCAATAACACAACTAAAGTTTATTTAAGATGAATACTTAAACAATGTGTGTGGGTGGGTTGAGGGGAGAGGGGGTGTGTAAGTAACCTTTTTTTTTAGGACAATTGAAATTACATTCATCCAAGAAGAAACAGGAAAACAAAAGTGAATATGTTTTAAAAGACAAATAACCCCAAGGTCTATAACAGACAAGCAACACTGTAACAAGCAATCCCATTAAGGAACGAGTAATTATAATCTATACCACAATGATCACCAATGACCTTATTTTCTGGTACAGCTGCTACATTTGATGGGGCACACAGATGAGCTTTAAAGTCTTTCTCAATCTGCTGAAAAGGAGCAGCAGGTGATTTTGCTTTCTGAAGTTCTCTTCTCTTCAGACAGGGTACACACAAGTAGCCAGATTAAGTCTGCCTAAGTATAGCAGCACCCAAAACTATCTTGCTGCACATCTACAATATTTTTCAAGAATAAAGGAAAAATCAGATCTTCTCAGAAATTACTCTCTGCAATAAACATAGTATTTTTAGCAGGCTTCATTATAAACTGACTGATGATAACTAAATTTCTTCAAAAACAATGAAGCATTAGACAGATATTCCCCACAACAGTTCTGCATAGTATTTTCAACCAAAACAATATGCAATGCATCGTGTTACCTCCTTTTGGTTAGTGCTTGTGCTTCAAAAACAATTTGCAACACATGTTAGTTAAACATATATGAAAAAAAATTAGATATTCAGATTGAACTTCTAATAGACAATATAAAAGCATCAAGCAGTCTCAAAGTACAACAAAGTTGAACCAACTATGAAAGCTCCTATTTCTTACCAAATGACCAAGATTCACCAAAAAATAGCATTTAACCAAAGAACACGATACAACCTAGAAAAGCGACAAAAGCAACCTGACACAACAAGTTCAAGACAACAGTAACGGAGATGGAGAGAGGTAAATGTAAGATTACTTGCAATTTCATGCGCTTCTTTAAATTGCAATGAAACAAGGAAGAAAAGCATTTCTAGTAGATTCATCCTCCCATTCCAGCTTTTCCCACCACCTTTTCTCTCCATAAATGCTGATTTTGTTTCCATTTGCACTGTTAGAGTTGAGTGGAAGTCTCCTCAGCTTTGGGCAATTTAGAACACGAATTTCCTTGATACATGAGAAGGGTAGTGCATTCCTGTAAATTCTCTGCAGTTCTGGGAGATACCGTAAAGTAAGAGATTTGAGTGTTACAAATGGGGTTAAAGTTCCTACGAGCTCTGCCACCTGTCTCAGTGTTATCTTATTGATTATTTCTTCCATTTTATCACATTCGCTTACAAGAACATCCCTCAGATTTGGAGCGAGAATAAGCCATGTTAGGTCCCTCAATTTTGAGCATTGGGATATGAATACCTTGTGGAGGCTTTGGAAGCAATGTGGGGTTGCAATTAGAGAGGTTTGAATGTGGCTCTGTGCTTTTATCATTCTGCCTTCCCCTGCCCACTCCATCTTCACTTCTACCAAACTTTCACACTCCGTAACTGCTAGAGTATGTAGAGACTTGATATTCGCTAAAGATAAAATATTCAATTGGTTTGAGTCCTTCAAAATCTCAAGCCCAATTTCTTCAGTGTAGTTGTGTAATCTTTCTGCATTCAAATATCTATCAAGAGCAAAAGCACTTCTTACAGACAAGGACAATGCATTCAAGTGATTCAAGCACTGCAGTTCTTCTAACAAGTGTTCATTATTTGTTTTTACTGCCTCATCGAAAAGATAAGAGTCACGCGTTCTCAATATTCGCAGCTTTGAGAAACCAGACATCAACCCTCTTGGGATTGTGATGTGACAGTAAATGTAACTCAAGTTCAAACACTTCAGCTTTCGTAAAGCCTTCAATTGAATTGGTAGCTTTCTTATGTTTGTATATGATAGGTCGAGAAATTCTAGAGATACCAATTTTGCAATCCCCACCGGCAATGCTTTTATACGATTACTTCCACTAAAGCTTAGAACTTTTAGGCCACGCATAAATTGGAAGAAATCATTGTGAATCACCTTCAACTGTTGATTATCGTTGAGAAACAAAGTTTGAAGATTGGGACAGTTAGGTGCTTCTATTAGATTTTCAATCTCGTTTTTCATCAATGACATTCTTCGTATATCTTTCCATCTTCCCCCCTCTGGCATTCGAGTCAAATGATAACCTGCTTGCACCAAAAACTTCCATTTCTCTGCTTCACACGTACATGCTATCCACAAACTCATGTCACGAATCACATCATGCATTTTTATATACAAATCACCTACTCCTTCTTCCAGTAAACATGCATGAATGAGAGAACCAATGATGTGGTGACCTTGGTTTCGAGCCTCACTTATGGTGTCATGTTCATCCAAAAATCCTTCTCCTATCCAGAAATCTATCAGCCATTCTTTATCAATTTCATAATCTTCTGGGAACAAGCTACAATATAGGAGGCAAGATCGAACCATGTCATTTGGCAAACTATCATAACTGAATTTTAGAAGAGGATATACCTCATCACCCATGTTTGGAAAAACGAAATTGGCTGATTTCTTCAAGACTTCAATCGTGTATTTCCATTCTTCGGGTGTGTTCTTGCAAGCCATGGCACGACCGATGGTGATGAGTGCAAGAGGTAGTCCTCCACATTCGTTGGCCACTTCTTGAGCTAGCCCACGAATATTTGGATGACTATCAAACACATCTTTACCAACATGTTCCTCAAACAATTTCCAGGCCTCTTCTTCGGGCAAACATTGCACCTGAATCTTCATATGAGCTCTCATTTGGCCACACACCTCAGTAGAACGAGTTGTAAAAATTAGTTTGGAACCATTTTCTTGAGTCGGGACAGGTATCCCTACCTTGGATAGATCAACTCTTTCCCATATATCATCTAACAACAATACAAATTTCTTTTCTCTAATAATCCTGAAGATGTCTATAGCTTTCTCTTCAGGAGCTTTAGCACCCCAAATTCCACTAAAAAGGCCAATCCCCTTTGCGATATCATCTTGGACCTTTCCAATATAAAATCCTTTAGACACCACAACCCAAATAACCATATCAAATCCACCGGATGAATCACCAATCTTGTTATTGATTTCAGTCAAGAGCCTAGTCTTGCCAACTCCCCCAACGCCATATAAGCCAATAATTCCCACATGCTTTTGTTCAAAGGCACTCCAGACCTTATTGAACATGGATTCCAAGCCTACAGCAGAGTCGCTCGGTCTTTCAACCACCGGAGCTGCAGGTGCCTCCATAGCTACCACTTCAAAAGCTCCGTTTTCTTTTAGATCCTTAACATCACGTAGTCTTTTGGTCACTATTTTGCTGAAATTGAGGGTAGACTTGCAATTCTTGGAACAAGAGCCTCCCAAGCATAAATTCTTGATTTCTTCAGAACCATCAATAAGCAGTGCATCAACTTCATTAATCATAGTTTCTGCCCTTGAAAGCCATCCTCGAACTTCATTCAGCGATCGCAAATTTTGTTGTACAGCGATGTTGACTTTCCAAACCACATCATTCCTTCGCTCCTTTAATTCGTCCAGAGCTGTGTTTAAGTCAGCAAGGTTTTCTTGAAGACGACACGCGTAGATTACTTGTCCAGCAACACAATCCCAGCAGCGGGAAATTGTGGTATCACACGACAATGAAATCGAGAAAACGTTCCCCATAGTTTTGCACTAGATTATAATTCCAAGGAAAAATTTAATAACTAGAGAAGAAGACGAGTGTTTCTCAACAAGCAAGAGGGAGAAAGAACAATGAGAAGCTTGAATCAAAGGCTGTTGCATTAAATCACAGCGGCTTTTATTTTTACTTGTCTTAGACAACAACAGGAGTAAGTGGCACCATAGCTGGCAAGCACAAAAGCAGATAGGTCTAGAACAACGTGCGTAACTGAGTAATTAAATATTAATTCCTTAGTTAGTGGAATGGGTTATTTTATGGGCAACTGAGTAATTAAATATCAATTTCTTAATTAGTGGAACGGGAAATTTTATGGGTAACCGAGTAATTAAATTTTAATTTCTTATTTACTGGAATGGGAGATTTTAATCTAACTTTTGATCAAATTTATTAAATTTTCCATTTCATTCAAAGTGGAACTGTGGAAGGCAAAGTGAGAAGACTTCCACTGGTCTTCCTATGATGGTAATTTGTGGTAAATATTCACTTTTCAATGAATTTTATATTTAAAATATTTTTTATTTTTACTCTTGATCTGAATTTGAAATATTTAAAATACTTTATTCAAAATACATATTAGGATTTTCACTTTCTAATAATTGATACTAGAATTGGTAGAAAAAAATGGTGTTTTGAAAACGGAAAAATATATTTTGGAAGCGAATAATCGATAAAAAGTGGGTATTTTGTTTTTTTTTTTAAATAATGAAAAGACATATATATCATTGATTTTATATTTTAAAATAATTTTATCTTTTGTTATAATTACCAATAATTGATTGAGTTGGTATTAATTTACTCATAACCTCAAATTTAATCATAAGTTTATAATAATATAGATATTTATTTTCGTTCGTTGTAAGTAACTCAAAGCTTCAAGTTTTACCACACAAACTTTCAATTGTTTCAAACTTATAATTGCAAGTTTTGAATAACAAAAACCTGAGTTTTAATATTTGAAACCTGATTTGAAAAAATTCACAAAGAAGATTATTATTGTTTTAGAACTAAATATTAAAATTAAACTCTTATTATTATTTCAATTTCGTATTTCTATTATGTTTCTCTTTTTCATTTCTAATTTTAAAATATTGGGAAAAATAATTAGCATAAAACTTTTAATATTTAAACATAAATAAGTATAAGTAAGAAAAAATTGTTATCACTAAAAGATTAAAATTTTTTATGAAATTATATTAAATTTTTTATAATTTAATTATAACGTCGCAACAATAAAAATTTTGATTGCACGTAATTGAAAGTTGTGGCAATCAATCAAAATTCAATGTCATAGTTTAAAAAATTATGGTTTTTTGCTTAAAATTCTCTTGAAGTTCTTTTGGTTAGACTGTTAGATTAATTTTGATGAAATTAAAAATAGTGATAGAGATAAAATTAATATTGTAATAATGATATTAAAATTTATGATAAAATATATATTTAAATATAAAAATAACGATAGTGATGAGATAAATTGTAATAAGAAAAAATAATCATTAAAGATATTAAATATATTAACTAAAAATTATATAAAAAATTTAAATTATATAATATTTTAAAATTAATAAATAGTTATTAAATTATTTTAAAATCAAATAATAGTTTTATTAATAAATAAATTTAAATGATTTTTAATTAATTTATTATATAATAATAAAATTTATTTTTATATTAAAGTAACAAAATTACTTTATAATTTTTAAATAAAAGACTTAAAATCTAAGAAAAAGGTAAAAAAACCAGAATAAAAAATATTAAAGAAAAAGTTAAAAACTGTTAATTTAAAAAAAGAAAAAAATTACGTTTGAAGTAATTAAAACCTTTTACTCCAGTAAATAACTGACGGAAATTTTAACACATTACAACGATATTTTAATATTAAAACCAGTGTTGATATAATTTTTTATAATACTTGCACTGTCTTTAAAGATCCGATGTATTTCAAATGAGGCCATGCACAATAAAAAACCTTTGCATGTAAAAAATTTAAAAAAGGGGAAAAAGACTTGTAGAAAAGTAGAATATTTTTATTTTCAATACCCCTTTTATCAAATTCCACAAATGATGGGCGCTTGCAGAGAAATTGCTCGGAATCTTCAAATCAGTCAATAAAAGCAGTAGGACCCTATACTCATAGCCGTTGGATGGTTATCACTTGTCCTTTTCGCCTTTAATATTTTACATATAGTTTTGGAAGCATATGCCGACATGATCTTTTTTCTTTTTTTTTTTAATCTCAAATTTTGTTTTTATAATTTCGTTTTTATTTTTTAATCTAAAATGCCAACTCAACCGAAAAATTAAATAGTATGTCTCCATTTCTTTTGAAAGTTTTGTTAATACTACTAATTATTTTTAAGGGATTTTAAATTTTATTGTAACTAAAAATTATTATTAATTAGATAGAGATTTAAACTAATAATTTTTAAAATATTGGTTATAATTAATTTATAATTATCACTTTATGAAATATGGTTGAGATTTAATTTTTTTGTAAGAGTAATTTAATTTTAAAAGTTTATGAATGAAATGAAAAAAAAAATTATGTTTAAATGTCGATTTTATAATAGTTACGAAATTATATCCTGTGAAGTGGAATCAGAATTAAAATTATTGAACAGACAGGAGTTTGGAGTGAATAGCTGCTTAGAGGAAATGCTTATGTCTTCTACCAATCACTCAGGATGTCTAGCATGCTCTATCAAACCCAGACCTGAAAATTCTGAGGCACATTTCTTTAGAACCTCAATTGCAAGAATCTATTCTTTTGGGTTCTTCTTGCAGGCGATGGCACAACCAATGGTGATAAGTGCTTGTGGCAAAACGGCACACTCTTGGGCCACAATTACTGCGAGCTTAGGAATATCTGGCTGCAGGTTGAGAGTATCATTTCCAACCTTCTTCTGAAACAAATGCCAAGCAAAAGGTGGTGGCAAGCATTTTACTTTGAACTTTTAATGGGCTTCCATTAGACCACAAACCTGTTTGAAACGTGTAGTGAAGTTGGAGTTATGCTGTCGGTCTGGTGTAGGAACTCTAATTTTTGTTAGATCAACTCGGTCCCATAAATCATCCAATGGCAGAACAAATTTTCATAGTACTCAACATTCTGCATGTTTTTATAGCTTTTCGCTTAATAATCTGCGCTTCTCTCACCCTTCCATTCTGACAAACTCCCACCCAAAAGACAATATTTATGGAGAAATGACGGTCAAACTTTGTTAAAGGATCAGTTGCTGATTGAAGAAGAAACAGGAAAATAAAAGTATATATGTTTTAAAAGACAAATAATACCAAGGTCTATAACAGAAAAGCAACACTGTAACAAGCAATCCCATTAAGGAACGAGTAATTATAATCTATATCACAATGATCACCAATGACCTTATTTTCTAGTTCAGTAGCAAACAAACGAGCTTTAAAGTCTTTCTCAATCTACTAAAAACGAGTAGCAGGAGATTTTGCTTTCTGCCTCTTCTCTTTAGAAATGGTTTTAGGATAGCAGTACCCAAAACCGTCTTGCTGCACAGCTACAATATTTTTGAAGAATAAAGGAAAAATCAGATCTCAAAAAATACTCTCTACGAGCAACATAATATTTTTTTGCAAGCTTCATGATGAATTGACTGATAATAACTAAATTTCTTCAAAAACAATGAAGCATTGGACATAGATATTCTCCACAACAGTTCTGCATAGTATTTTCAACCAAAACATTAAGCAATGCATCTTCATTATCTCCTTTTGATTGGTGCTTTTGTTTTCAAAATAAATTGCAAGACATATTAGACAAATATAATTAAAGTAAATTAGATATTCAGATTGAACTTCTAATAGATAATATAAAAGTTTTTTCATTTGGACATTTCTAACAAAATAGCAAGTATGCAAATTTCCATAAAATTTAGTCATTGGTCAAGACTCCATTTAGTAGCAAAATTTTATTAAATTTATATGAAGAAAAAAATATAATTGTTTCTCTTTTTTGGTTTTCTTTATTATCACAAATTAAAATAATTAAAAAATTTACCTAATCTAAAAATTAAAATTTAAATAACCAAATAAATAAAACTAAAATTTTAAAAATAGTACGATCAAAATTTGGGTGAAAACCTAATTTAGGCGCCCAAAACAAGTCTATATGGGCTAGTTTGCCACTCAAATTGGGCCGCAAGTCAGAATTAGGCTGTAGGTCTCAGCTTCTTCCTTTGGCTACCGAAACGACAACGTTTCAATATCCAGTAAAATCCCAAATATCGACAGGCTGATCTCGGTTCTTCACTTCAGTTTCTCTCTCTAATCCAAAATTCCTATCCCTTCTCTCTAACCTTTTTATAAAACTTAACAGTAAACGCATCGGAAACTTCAACCGAAACTAGGTTCTGAAGAAGCTCTATAGCTGCCACCGTCGTCCATCATCGGTGCTGAAAACCAAAAAAAAAAAAAATTCCTATTTCGATTTTCCTCAATCTCATCTCTTGTTTTGTACCTGCTTCGATTTCCCTGAAAGGCCCTAGACTTTTCTAGATCTAATCTCAAAAGAGGGGTTTTTCTGGCCCTCCAAACGCCACCGACCGCTTACCAAATCCTAAAATAGAGACAATAGCTACATATGACACAACAAGTTCAAGACAACAGTAACAGAGATGGAGAAAGGTAAATGAAAGATTACTTGCAATTTCAGGCCTTTCTTCAAATTGCAATGAAACAAGGAAGAAAAGCATTTCTAGTAGATTCATCCTCCCATTGCAGCTCTTTCGACCACTTTTCCTCTCCTTTAATGCTGATTTTGTTTCCTTTTGCACTGTTAGAGTTGAGTGGAAGTCTCCTCAGCTTTGGGCAATTTTGAACACTAATTTCCTTGATACATGAGAAGGGTAGTGCATTCCAGTAAATGCCCTTCAATTCTGGGAGAAACTCTAATTTAAGATATTTGAGTGTTTCAAATGGGGTTAAAGTTCCTACAAGATCTGCCACCTGACTCAGCTTTATCTCATTGATTATTTCTTCCATTTCATCGCATTGGATTACATGAACAACACTCAGATTTAGAGCGAGAATGAGCCATGTTATGTCCCTCAATTTTGAGCATCCGGATATGATCACCCCGTGGAGGCTTTGGAAGCAATGTTGGGTTGCACTTACAGAGGTTTGAATGTGGCTCTGTGCTTTTATCATTCTTCCTTCCTCCGCCCACTCCATCTTCACTTCTTCCAAACTTTTACACTCCATAACTTCTAGAGTACGTAGAGACTTGATATTCGCTAAAGATAAAATTTTCAATTGCTTTATGTCCTTCAAAATCTCAAGCCCAATAGCTTCAGTGTAGTTGTGTAATCTTTCTGCATTCAAATATCTATCAAGAACAAAAGCACTTCTTACAGACAAGGACAATGCGTTCAAGTGATTCAAGCACTGCAATTCTTCTAACAAGCATTCATTACCTTCTTCTACTGCCTCATCGAAAGGATAAGAGTGATGCACCCTCAATATTCGCAGATTTGAGAAACCAGATATCAACCCTCTAGGTATTGTGATGGGACTGAATATGCAACTCAAGTTCAAACACTTCAACTTTTGTAAAGCCTTCAATTCAATGGGTAGCTCTCTTATACTTGTCCATGATAGGTCGAGATATTCTAGAGATACCAATTTTGCAATCGCCACTGGCAATTCAGTTAGACCATTACTTCCACAAAAGCTTAGAACTTTTAGGCCACGCATAAATTGGAAGAAATCATCGTGAATCACCCTCAACCGACGATTCTCGTTGAGAAACAAAGTTTGAAGATCGGGACAGTTAGGTGCTTCCGTTTGATCTTCAATCTCGTTTTTCATCAATGACATTCTTCGTATACCTTTCCAACTTCCAGCCTCTGGCATTTGAGTCAAATGATAACCTGCTCGCACAAAAAACTTCCATTTCTCCGCTTCACAACCACATGCTATCCATAAACACATGTCACGAATAACATCATGCATTTTTATTTTCCAATCATTTACTTCTTCCAATAAGCATGCATGAATGAGAGAACAAAGGATGTGGTGGCCTTGGTTTTGAGCTTCACTTATGGTGTCATGTTCATCCAAAAATCCTTCCCATATCCAGATATCTATCAGCCATTCTTTATCAATTTCGTTATCTTCCGAGAACAAACTACAATATAGGAGGCAAGATCGAACCATTTCATTTGGCAAACTATCATAACTGAATTTTAGAAGAGGATATACCTCATCACCCATGTTTGGAAAAACGAAATTGGCTGATTTCTTCAAGACTTCAATTGTGTATTTCCATTCTTCGGGTGTGTTCTTGCAAGCCATGGCACGGCCGATAGTGATGAGTGCAAGAGGTAGTCCTCCACATTCTTCGGCCACTTCTTGAGCTAGCCCACGAATATTTGGATGACTGTCAAAGACATCTTTACCAACATGTTCCTCAAACAATTTCCAAGCCTCTTCTTCGGGCAAACATTGCACTTGAAACTTTTTATGAGCTCTCATTTGGCCACACACCTCAGTGGAACGAGTTGTAAAAATTAGTTTGGAACCATTTTCTTGAGTCGGGACAGGTATCCCTACCTTGGATAGGTCAACTCTTTCCCATATATCATCTAACAACAATACAATTTTCTTTTCTCTCAAAATCTCCGAGATGTCGATAGCTTTCTCATCGGGTGTTTTATCACTCCAAATTCCATTAAAAAGGCCAATCCTCTTTGCAATATCATCTTGGAGCCTTCCAATATAAAATCCTTTAGACACCACAACCCAAATAACCACATCAAAACCACCGGATAAAACACCAATCTTGTTATTGATTTCAGTCAAGAGCCTTGTCTTGCCAACTCCCCCAACGCCATATAAGCCAATAATTCCCACATGCTTTTGTTCAAAGGCACTCCAGACCTTATTGCACATGGATTCCAAGCCTAAGGCAGAGTCGCTCGGTCTTTGAACCACCGGAGGTGCAGGTGCCTCCGTAGCTACCACTTTAAAATCTCCCTTTCCCTTTAGATCCTTAACATCACGTAGTCTTTTGGCAACTTTTTTGCTGAAATTGAGGGTAGGCTTGCAATTCTTGAAACAACAGCCTCCCAAGCATAAATTCTTGATTTCTTCAGGACCATCAATAAGCAGTTGAACTTCATTTACCATAGTTTCTGCCCTTGAAAGCCATCCTCGAACTTCATCCAGCGGCCTCAATTTTTGTTGTCCAGCGATGTTGACTCTCGTCTCCACATCATTCCTTCTCTCCTTTAATTCGTCCAGAGCTGTGTTCAAGTCAGCAAGGTTTTCTTCAAGATGGCATGGGTAGATTACTTGTCCAGCAACACAATCCCAGCAGCGAGAAATTATGGTATCAAACGGCAATTGAAACGAGCAAACGTTCCCCATAGTTTTGCACAAGATTATAATTCCAAGAAAGTGATTAAATTTCCCAACAGGAAAAACAAGAAAAATTTCTAATGACCAGAGAAGAAGATGAGTGTTTAACGACAAGAGGAAGAAAAAACAATAAGCAGCTTGATTCAAAGGCGACAACAGGTGCAAAGAGTACCATTCACCTGAGTAATTAAATATTAATTTCTTAGTTAGTGGAATTTTATCAACTTCCACAAATGATAGGCGCTTCCCAAGAATTTGCTCGGAATCTTCAAATCAGTCAATAAAAGCAGCAGGACCCAAAACTCATAGCCATTGGATGCTTTGCACTTTTCCTCCTGTCCTTTAAAATTTTTATATGTATTTTTGGAAGCATATGCCGATATGACCCCTTTTTATATTTTTTTCCTCGGATGCTTATCACCTTTCCTTTTCTCATTTGATATTTTTATATATATTTTTTGAAGCATATGCCGACATGATCACTTTTTTTTTTTTTATGGTTTTCATCTCAAATTTCGTTTTTTTTTTTTTTTTAAGGACGTAGCAAAAGATCACGCATTGCGGCGGATCAAAAATTTTTTTGTGTGAATTGAAGAGTTTAAGATGGATTTAAAATTTAGAGTCAAAATTTAAAGGGAATTAAAATTCTTTATGATATAAGGTTTTTTGAATTTAAATCCTATAAATACACGCTTATAGCAAGCAACAAAGACACATAAAAAGATATACAATGAGACACAGAGAAATTTAAAAAAAATTGCAAAAGAAGCTAGAAAGTACGAAAATTTAATTGAAAGATTTTTTGTTTAAAAAAGAAGACTTTTTAAAAAATTTTTTTAAGAAATTTTAGTTTTTGATTGAATTTTTCAGCGACATTTGAAGATTTCAGAGGCTTTCCGATGAGATTCTCAATTTTTGTCTTTAGTTTTTCAAAAATTGATGAACTTTTGGTGAACTTCTAGTGACTCAACCCAGATTTTAGCATAAATTCCCAAAATTTGATGTAGTTCAATCGGTGTTCTTGGGGTTCGAAAGAGAAAGAGAGAGAAAAGAAAAGAGGAAAGAAAAAAAAGAGAGAAATTTAAAGGAAAAAAAGGAATTTTACCCTTTTATACGCCTAGTCAAACAACGTTGTTTTGAAGGTTAAACAACTTTAGGATCTATGGAAAGCCAAATACAATCAAAGTCTACATCAGTTCGTTATGAATATGCTCATCAATTGAAAATCAAATTAGAGGAAGATCAAAGAAAATAGGGTAATTACTTGTTTGAAGGTTTTATTTCATTGTTACATGAAAAAGTTTATCTCGATCTCTAACAAAATGACCTAGCTGACCTTAGTAATATTTAGGGATGCATGAGTAGAATAAGACAGAAGGTATTTGAGAATAAATATGGAGACATAGCTTCACTACTTCAAGTGGATGTGGACAATAATTTGATCAGAGCCATCTTTTAGTTTTGGATCCTTTTTGTAGGTGTTTCGTCTTCAATGAAACAAATATAATGCCAATAATTGAAGAATACATGATCCTACTTCGCTTTGATTTGCCAAACCTAGCTGGGACTTAGCTTCCCTCAAGTTGATGCATATGTCAAGACAAAAGGTGAAAGTAAGGCTATCCCATGAGGTTTTTTTTTAGACTTCATCCAAGGATATTTAGATGATGATCAAGGGTTAATGGCAATGGCTATAGCTCTATATAGATTGGTAATCTTTCCAAAAGTTATTGGCTATGTTGATATCGCAGTAGTAGACTTATCGATCAGTTAGAATACAAAGTTCATACAACACTAACCATTTTAGTAGAAACCATTCATTCTTTGAATTTTTGTCCCAAAAATAGTAAAGGTCAGTTTAATAGGTGCTTACAATTACTTCTTTATGTATGGATAAATAGTTATATTAAGTGTGAAAAAGCAAATTTCATAAACCATACCTTCATTTTGGTATTTCAATGAAGGAGTTTTATTGCAGCACATAACCTAAAGCAAAGTCAAAAGAAGAATGGGTTTCATATTTTCGTTTGCTTGATAGCCAAAGGATAATTTGGAGAGCACTTTGGATGCATCATGATACAGTGTTATATAATTATGGGAATTAACCTTAGGTTTTCTTATTGGGCCTATAGGTGCTGTTACTTATGCCTTAACTTTGGTAAGAAGACAATATGGATATGAGTAATTTATTTCAAAAACTTATGGACTTAACCAGTGAAAATTTTTTTCACTAAAAAAAGGGCATATAAAATGATTGAAATGATAAAAAAATGCATGGAAACAAACCATCAGGGTTAACCAGGAGAGGCTTACTTATGATGTCATCCCAGAATATATTATGCAGCATATAAGGAGGGGCCAAGGACATTATGCTTTCTTGAGAACAAATAGTTGACTATCCCTCAAAGTTGATTCTTTGATATTCCTTGCTCAAAGTGAAAATAGCTAAAAGAAAACTCCAAATTGAGAAAAATGAGCTAGAGCAAGAAAATAAGCAATTGAAGGTAGAAATGAGAGAAAGTTTAAAGTTGCAAGAGCAGAAAATCCAAAGCTTCAGTGAGTAAAAAGATCAGTAGAAAGTTTTATTCAATGAGCTAGACAAGATAATTTATTAGTCACATTCGAGCTTACCCGACTCTTAAAAAAAATGAATTATTGAAAGTAAAAGTGGAACAAGGATAAAAGACCATTGCTAAAGCACATAAACATAGCCAAATGCTATAAAGGATAGTGGATTAGTGTATAGCACAGGTAGAAGTTTTAACTAATGAATGCAAGAAACATGCTAAATAGAGTGAGCTATGAAAGGGCATATGCATGAAAAAACAGAAACATCTAAGGCACTTGTTTGATTAACTATGCATTGTTGCAGATAAAACGTTAGAAATGAAAGAAAAAATGGAAAAATTAAAGGGCGTGGTGCAACCAGTAGGAGCTCATGGGCAGCGATTGCTTGACTTCTTGGATAAGGCACAAGATCATTACCAGCAAGTTAAAAAATTTATAAAGAAGCATTAGAGTAATGTTTAGGAAATATTACATTGATGTTTAGGACTTTAGAATATTGTTTTGGCTTTGTTATGATGTAGTTTTTAAATTTTATCAAATAAAGTTTTGAATTGAGATTTCTTTTATCAATGATAGTTATGTAACAAATATTAGTACATTCTATTCATGAATTAAAATACCAAACATAAAATATAGCATTTTTGATAATTTAATTATTGTACTTAAGGTTCAAAGATAGCTCCATCAAGTAAGAACCCTACACAATCAACTTATCAATATAATAAAAGAGCTCAAACCAAACAAATAGAATAAGAAAATTTTAATCATCTTAAGAAAATAAAAAAAGCTTAAGAGAATTTTGAAGGCGAGCTGAGTAAGATTTTGAAGGCTTTGAACAAGTTAAATAAAGGGAAAGGTATAGAGAAAAATACTAGCCAACAGGATCATCCATCACAAGAGGTGACTAACCCTCTATATCTTCCTGATTTTGGTTGGCAATAAGCCTAGTTCACACAAGAGGCACCATCATAGCAATTCATATGCCCTGTAAGGTATACATACCCTGAAATACCATCAACTTCAAATCTAAAGTATTACTAGAGCTACATAAATCTTTTTTTTACTGAGAAAACAGTGAAACCAATCTAGGTCTCTGATTTGAATTATCCAAAAGAAAAAAAATTAAAACCAAAAGGGATCGAGTCACTGAGGGATTCAATATTTGATAAAAAGATACATATGCTCGATGAAAGGTTACGAGAGATAGAAAAAATTAGTTTCTATAGTTCTATAGATGCTGCTGGGCTCTGTTTAGTCTCAGATGTTATTATTCCTTCTAAGTTTAAGGTTTAAAAATTTGATAAATATGATGATACAAAGTGTCTAAAGATTCATATTATCATGTATTATTTAAAAATGGCTACCCATACTAATAATGAGAAGTTGTTGATGTATATATTCTAAGATAGCCTTACTGGCTCTGTTGCTAAATGGTATATTCATCTAGACAAGACTTGCATTTAATCTTGAAGTGATATGGTCTGTGACTTTATCAGTCAGTATTGACATTCATTGATGTAGCTCCTGATTGCCTTTCTTTATAGAATATAAAAAAAAAAGCAACTAAATCATTCAGAGAGTATGCCCAGAGGTGGAGTGACATAGCAACTCAAGTGTAACCTTCTCTAATTGAAAAGAAGACCATAATGTTGTTTGTTAGCATTTTAAAATCTTTTTATTATAAAAAAAAAAGATAGAGAATGCAACAAAAAATTTTATCATTATAGTGATTTTAGACGAAATCATTGAGAATGCCATGAAGAATGGCAAGTTGAGAGGAGGAAAAGCTTTTATCAAAAAGGTACCAAAAAAGAAAGAGACTGAAGCTCAAGCTGTGAGCTTTGACAGACAACAGTTTAGGAGTTATCTATCCTATCCACCATAAGGTTATTCCTCATATTATCCTACTGTAAATAATACCTCACCCTACTTATATCAGCCTATCCTACAGCCATTTGATCCACCAACATATCAACCCACTTTTTGGCCCTAAGTTACCATGCATAGTCTTAACACTCAACCTCCTGCAAGACTTCAAATTTGTCTGCTAGCCCAATAAGTGGTTCACGGGAGTTACAAACTATCTGAGAAAAACTTGTATTTGATTAAATCCCTATGTACCAAGAGCTTTATGATAACCACTTGATTACCCTCAGTCGTTTAAAGCTACTCAAGCTACTTTATTTCAAGTTGTATGATCTTACAGCTTACTATGACTACCACTATGGAAATGCTGATCATTCCACTAAAAATTGTACTACTCTAAAGCCTAAAGTACAATAATTAATCAAGGATGAAATGATAAACTTTGATACATAAAGGATAACAACATTTAATGTTAGTAGCAATCAATTGCCCAATCACAATGTTAATATGCTAAGTGACGATCAAGAACGAGTTTGATTTGAAAAGGCTTAGTGAGCTTTAACGAATCAAAGGGGGTCAGATATCAACAAAAAATCCTTCACCTTATCACATGGGGTATAATTTTGAAAATGACAAGGATGTTAAAGCTAATTGAAAGTTGCTTGTCATTTTGAAATTTCTTTTAGAGTAATGTTAAAATTTTTTTTATGCAATAAGATTTTATTTTTTATCATTTTAATAAAAGGTAAGTTGATGCATTTTATTATATTTGCTCTCTCATTCAAACCATTATTCCATGCTTTGTTATAATTTTTTTTTTATTTTCATTCTTAAATTTTAAATGATGAATGTTTAGACAATGATAACAATAATTTTGAAATTTAATTTTGGAAACTCATTCAATTTGTGGAGACTATTTGAGCAAAAGAAGCAAACTGCTAGTAAATATAACATAGATATATCTTAAAGATATGCAGTCTTTTATAAAGATCCATGAGTTTATTTTTGTTCAATAGATGATTTTCAAAGAAAGTATTCATATTTGAGATGAAAAGTGACTGTCTTTTTTTTATCATTTGTAAAACCATCCATTGCTACACCTTTTGAGCCTATTAGAATTATTTTTCTAAAAAACCCCAATCAAGGATCATCCTCTATACTGAGAGCTAAATTTTGAGAAGAACATATTTGAAAAAAGAGAAGGAAAAATCGTAAAAGATCTCAAAGATAGAGAGTAAAAAAAAATGAATGCCACAAATAAGTTTGACAAAGTAATAAGAATCTTTTTATGAGGAATAAGATGAATAAAAAAAGAAAAAATAGTGAAATGATGTGGAATAGGGTAAAATGCCAAGTTGCATTAGATAATGAGAAATGATCTTTTAATTTTGAACCCTTTAAACATATGTTTTGAGCCTATTTTATTCATTTCCTTCATGACCCTTCACCATAATCTACATTATAATCTTTAAAAGTCTATTTTGATCAAATTTAAATGCTTGAATTGAATGATCATATGTTAGCCTAAGGCATATTTATGATGGAACATTGAAATCATGATATGTTATTGTAGAGATTGATGTGTGAGAGATATCAATAACGAATGAAAAAAAAATTATAAATGATAAATGAAAAAATGAAAAAATGAAAAAAGGGAAAAAATAAAAAATGAAAAAATAAAAAAGAAAAAAGAAAAAAAATGAAACAATAAAAAAATGAAAAAAAATGTAAAAAGAGACAAAATGAAGACTCAAATTAAAAACATAAAAAGGTGATTTGGGTAGAAAAACTTTTGAGTTGAGAGTTGGATAGACAGTTCAAATATATGAAAGATAAAAAACCTATGAAGACCTCTTGAAGCTGGGGTAAAGTTAAATGAGCTTAAAATGATTTCGAAAGTCAATGGGATGAGTTTTTAAAAAAGAATTCTGGATTAATGTTAAGAATTATCTAAGTATTCTTTGTTTAGACATTGTTGTACCATTCAGTACCATCCTTAGTGATATGTTTTGAATTTGATTTTTTGCCCATTTATTTTTATACCTGACTAATTCCTATATTGATTACCTTTCTCTTAATTTTTACATTCCCAAAACAAATCGAAAAAATATATGATTGCATTATATTTGTCATAATTTAAAATGATAATGAATGAATGATAATGTTTATAAAAGATTCTTGCATTCTTTTGAAAAGAAATCCAAGATGATAAGGGCAAAAAAATGAAGAGATGGTAGAAACCTAAAAAGATGATTTGAAAAGACACATAGTATGACCAAGTGATGAATATGGTGATAGATTAGTCAACATAACTTGTGAGTTATGATCAGATGATGAAAATAATATAGATCAGTTGATAGAATTTATTTTGAAACAGTTAAAGCTGAGTAGCTAAAAAGAGAAATGAAAGATGGTGGAGTATTGAGAATTATATTACCACAATTAGTTAGAATTTTATGACATTAATGTTAGTGATATCTGTATTACATGTAATACGTTTGCATTATAGTTTGAACAATACATGGATGTAATTTAGTTTGGCTATGTACTTGCATTATGTAGTAAACATTTGAATCATAATTTAGAAATAGCATCTGTAGTATTATGAGAATCTAGACTGTCACATTTGCATCATTAAGAAAGCATTTACATCATTATCATGATATTCTTTACAAAATTTTAAGTTTGATGAATGATAAAAATTTTTATGACAAGAAATTTTAAACTTTTGAAGGAAAGCTTGACATTTGCATAGCATGCATTACATTTTTTAATGTAAAGTGCATAGAATGCATTGCATTTAAGAATATCTAGTGTATGAAACAGAGATATTTCAAGATCTCACCTGAAAAAGATAAATATAAAAACTTTCCAATAAAAGAATTTTAAATTCTCATTTGAAAAAATAAGACCTCTGAGGTAAGATTTTGATACTTGAAAAAGGATGTTGCAAGAAAAATAGTTATAAAAGTTGTGAAACCTTTGCTCAAAGGAGCATTCTTCTCTTTTAGGAATAATTTGTAAAACCTCTGAGCATAATCTTTTGATGATCTACGAAACTTCTAGACATTATTATCAAGAAACCTTATTTATTTTTCAAAATCGTTGACTCTCTGTTTAGAGGAGTTTTATTTTTTAAAAGTTGTTGAGCCTCTATTTAGAGGAGCCTTATTTACATTTTAAAAGTTGTCGAGCCTTTGTTTAGAGGAGCCTTATTTTTTAAAAGTTGTTGAGTCTTTATTTAGAGGAGCTTTATTTATTTTTCAAAATCATTGAGCATCTATTTAAATAAGCTTTTTTGTTCTTCAAGGTATTAAACCTTTATTTAGAGGATTTTTTATATTATTTAACAAGTCTGAGCATGCTTAAAAAAAATATGTCTAGTTGATTCCTGATTAGGTTGTCTATGTCTTTACATAATTTTTGTTTCATAAAAAATGTGCAAAGAGAGGCAGCTGTAAATGCCCTAATATGTTTGGGATTCTACTTGATTTTGATTTTGTTAATAAAAAATAAAAAAGTAAAAAAATGAAAAATAATAAAAAAATTATAGCAGGTTAAGTTTGTGTGAAACTGTGTGTGTACACTGAAAAATTTAAGTTGGACTTAAAATTTGGAGTTAAAACTTAAAAGGGATTAAAACCATTTTTGGTTTAGGGTTCTTTAAATTTAAACCCTATAAATACATGCCCATAGTAAGCAACAAAGACACAAAGAAAGACACACAAGAAGACATACAGAAATACACACAAAGAGACACACGTAAAAGAGGGTAGAGACTACGAAAATTTGTTGAGAGATTTTTTGTAAAAAAAAAAGATTTTTTTTTAGAAAATTTTCTTGAAATTTCAGTTTTCAGTTGAATTTTTTTACGACCTTTGAAGATTCATGTGGCTTTTAGACGAGATTCTCAGTTTTCGACGTGATTTCCAATTTTTGGCATCAATTTTCTAGAAACCAATGAACTTTCGATGACTCAACCTAGATTTCGATATAAATTCTCAGAATTCGATGAAGTTTAACTGGTATTCTTGGGGTTATAGAGAGAGAATGAAAGAAAAGAAAAAAGCAAAGAGAAAGAGGAATAAAAATCTGAAGGAAAAAGAAAAAATTTACTCTTTTATACACTTGGTCAAATGGCGTTGTTTTGAAGGTTAAATAGCCTCAGGATCTGCATGTTTCTATTCGGGTCAACCCAACTCGAAATGTTAACCCATTTTTGACCTGTCCTAGCCTTTGTCTCGAGCCGAGTCGAGTTGAGCTGTTTGTTGAGCCTTTCCAGCTTTTTTTCTTGTAGTTGAGTCAAGTTGAGCTCGTCAATCATCAAGCTAAGTCATTTGCTATTTTGGTTTTTTTTTTTAATTTTTATTTATTTTATTTGTTATTTATTGTTTAAAGTATTTTTGCATTATTAAATTTTAAGAAAAATTAAAAAATATTAAACAAAAATAAATTTTTTTGAAAATAAATACTAATTATCTAATGATGAAATTTTTAAAAATTTCAAACAGTAAATTTTTATAAAATTCCTATGTGTGAAATTTTTTCTAAATTTATCTCAAATGGTGAAATAATTTACATAAAGTATCAATAATAATTAACATTTATTTTCAATTAAAAAAAAGATAAAAAATTAAAAAATCTTAATAAAAATTTTGGAATTAAATCCAATTACCCGATGATTAGATTTTTAAAATTTTCAAATGTTAAATTTCTATAAAATCTCTATGTAAGAAATTTTTTTAAATTTATCCCAAATGACGAAATAATTTAAATGAAATTTTAATAAAAGGAATTGTATTCTTTTTCAAATAAAAAAATTTTGATTGAAAATATTTGACAATTATACAATGATGAGATTCTTAGAAATTTCAAATGGTAAATTTCCTAAAAATCTCTAGGTGAGAAATTTCTTTAAAATTTTTTCAAATGGTGAAAAAATTTAAATGAAACTTTAAAAAAATAGTTGTCATAGTATTTTCTTTCCAAAGATAAAAAAAAAAATTTTTAAATTGGCCCAAATGGTGAAAAATTTAGAAATAAAATTTGTAAAATAAAAAATAAATTTCGAGGATAAAATTTTTAGTAATCATAAATGGATGATTATCTAAAAAATTTTTAGGTGAGAAGAAATTTCTAATTTGGTACAAATAGTAAAATAATTAGATATATTTTTAATAAAAAATGATTAAATTTTTTCGACGATGGAGCAACATCAAGATAATAAATAGGATTCTTGAATATTCTTGATGTGAGAGAATTTTTAGGAATTCTACCAAATTGATAAAGAAATCTTAAGAATTATTTTTAATAGTAAATTTAAGACCAGTAGAATCAAGTTCTTAAGATAATTTAAAATAAAATGTTATTATCCTTTGGATGGGTATTTAAGGGTGTTATAACTTTTCTCATATATAAGCAAACTCTTGAATCTTGTTTTGATTAGTAGACCAGAACTTGTTCTTTTAAGAACTCTTAATTAAGCTTAAGAGTTTTTTAAAATGATAGATTAATTATGTGATAAATCATATCTAGGTAAAAAAAATTGATAGTGATTTTTTTTGTTAAATTTAGTTATAGATTTACGGATATATATATTATGATAAATATAATTTGCAATAAAATTGATTAACATTAAATTTGTAAAAATAACACAAAAATTTATTAAACTAAGATATTAAATATTAATTTTATTGATATATAAATAAAATATAAAATCAAATGAATAATTAAAAATATATTTACATATTCAGGCAAAACAAAACACTTTAAAATCGTTTTTGATTTGACATGGATTTAAAAAACAAAAACTTGATTCAAACTCAATTTTTTTAAAAGAATAAATCTATTAAATCCAAATTGACCGAAATACATCAAAAACATGATTTTTGTCATATCCACCTTCATTGATTTTTTTAAAAAAATTGATTGACCAATTTCTTTTGTTAAGAAATATTTTTAATTAAAAAATTAAAAAAAGAAAAGGTAAAAAGAAAAAATTGAGTTGCACCTCACATAAATAATTATGAGTTTTTATCGAAAATTTTATATTATAAATTAAAAATAAAATTAAAAAAAAAAAAATTCAGATGTGAAACTCTTGATACCTAGTTAGTTTTAAAATAAAATTAAAACGAAAAAAAAATAATTTTTTTGAAAAATTATAAAAAAAGAAGTAGAAAAAAGTAAAAAAAAAAAAAGAAGTGAATCAAACAAAAAATATGTTTTTAAATATATATTTTAAAATATTGAATATAACAAAAAAGAAAGAAATTTGAAAAATGAGTGAGAAAAATAAAATGAAATGATCAACTTAAAAAATGTGAACCCCACACATTTTTAAAAAGTTAAAAAAACATGTTATCCCACCGATTAAAAGAGAAAAAGCCAAAATAAAATGGAATCCATTGAAAAAAAATGGATCCCACTCCTTCGAAAAAAAAACCCAACACCTTTTAAAAAATTAAAACAAAAAAAGCAGGAGCCACCACAAAAAAGTAATAAGAAATCAAAAGGTTGCCACGTGACAGGTCATATGACTGATACGTGGCATTTTTTATTGTAAATTTGCAGCATTTATATATGAGATTTCATTTTTATTACTTAATTTAAAAGTCCCAATTCAACGATAAACCCAATGGTATGTGTCCATTTTTTTTTTATTTGACTCTTAGTTATTTTTTAGGGACTTTAAATTCTATTGGAACTAAAAATTATTATTAATTAGATATAGATTTAAACTAATAATTTTATAAATATAGATTATAATTAATTTATGATTATCACTTTTATGATTATTAGTTTAAATGGTTTTTATGTTTAAGATTTAACTATATTTTTTTTATGAATCAAATGCTCACCATTATTAACTCATAATTTTCATTAAATTATATAGAATTGTTAGAGATTTAATTAAATTATATAGAAAATAATAAAAAAAAAGAATATGATATAATTTATATATGAATTTGACAAAATTAATAAAACATATTTTAAGTTTTTGTATTGATATAAATTATGATACATAATTTTTATATAAAATATGATATAAATACATAAATTACTGTATAGTTTTTGGCAAATGATACATATGATGTATGTCATACTATATTGGAATATATCAGTTCACGCAAAAAAGAAAACATTTCTATTCCCATATAGCCTTATTATAAATATATCATACATTCAGGCAATAAAGTCCAAAGTTAACATCCCCCCGCTGGACAGTAATTAATTGGAAAGTGGAAGTTCAAAGGCAGATTCCAAATGTTGTTCCATTTCCGATTACTTGTAGGAAAGAACCCATTCCAATACTACAAATGTTTATCAGAAACACTAAATTTTCATGGAGATCTCGTGTACTCCAATCCTACAGGCATTTATAATCATTATATTAAAGAAGGTAAAGAACACAAAGGTTATATCTGTGACAAACTATTAAGTACCATCATTGTATAACGACAAGCAAATCAACCAAATCACCTACTGCAGCTTCTTTATCCCCAGAAAGAAGGGGAGTAGTGCGATAGGAGCATCGCCAGTCATGTTAAGCAAAACAAGTAAGAATAAATGACCAGGTCACTACAAAATACCACAAAATGAAATATATCGAAAGATGACAAGACATACCACCATCCTCTCTTAGAATTTTTATGACTTCCCCAGATACATCAGACTGGTAAAAGAATGATCAGAATTAGAAAATGAAATCCAGATCGATTGGTCAGATAAATAGAAGCATAAATATGAAGTAAGTAGCAAGAGAAGTAGGGTGAAATCAACCCTCGATTTCCATCAGTCAACATACAAAAAACATAGTAATTCCCATCTATGTCAAGAGTCATACCTCAATTGGAACTTCACCGCCTAGTTGCTCAATGTCGCAAAGCACTTTCCCCTCCTTCAATATTTGCTTCTGTTGCATAATAGAAAATGTTGCCATCAGGGATTGATCCTTTTGTTACAGAAACTAACTCACAATTTCTCAACAGAACCTCTAACCTATGAAAAAAAAAATAAAATTGGGACTCTCAATTTGACAGTACAAGAAAACCAATGGGATACACTAGAGATGGCTTCCAAAACTAGTAGTTTCATGTATGTTTTGTCTGTTGAAGATATTTTGAAAAAGAGGAACAGTGAAACTATCTTGAAAGCTATGATCAAATTGTAAAAACGGCATCTTTTATTATAATGTGATCAAAACAATGTATTTTTTGGTCCCCTAAAATAAACAAATACTCCTACCAAAATCTATTGAAGTATTAACTCTTTACACGACGGTGGAGCATGCTTCCCTTTTTCTCCTGAAGAAACCTACCTGCACAATTTATCATCTTAGTTCTACTAGTTCAAAGAAAGAGAAGAATTCAAATTTCAGGTTCTCACCTTTGGAGACTGAAGTATCACCAAGCCTTCATCTGCAGCTTTATCAAGTAATGATTGGATTTTCCCTGAAGAAGATATTGATTTGGTGATAGCTAAAGAAGGTTAAGAAACAGCCCCATTTGAGTCAGGTGCTTCAACAGTTTTATTACTGCTGAAGCTGACAGGAGGAGGACTTGGGATCGCAGTTGGAGCTTCACTTTTTCCAGCTAAGTCCCTCACAATATATAGCCGAAATCCACCAAGCTAACACATGGAGACAGACAGAAAGCTTAAGAATTTGATAATTCATAAAACAAAAGATCTGCAATTCTTTTGGATACAAAAGAAAACAATTTCACGTAGAAAAGCCATTCACATTATAAAGCAATTTATGACACAAGTATTTAAAGTTTAAACCAGCTTACTTTTAGTTCAAACTCAGCAATTGAAGTGGTATTGCATATATCTCTGACCAGAGATTCCACCCGTAGTTAGAAATTGTAAACTACAAACTTCTAAAAAAAAAGCTAAAAGTATGTTCTTTCATTCATTTATAAAAGGAAGTCCCTAAGCAGGCATATTCGCATATTTATTCTCAATTTCTAAATTATGAGTGCATAAAAATCAGACAAATCAACTACTGCATTTTCTCCAAGTCCCATCTATTGTTTCTTCACAGATGCTTAAAACAGAGTTAAAATTTGAAACAGCTATGCAAGCATAGTTCATTAACTGCCCAGTAAACTTCAATAATGATTTTGCATAGCATATATGCTTGCATTAATGAATTGCAAAAACAATTACGAACTCACCCCAGATGATTTTGCAAAAGCTGGCCAGTCAAACCAGACATTTTAGTCACTTTAGAATCATCTGCTAAATTGAAGTAGGTGCAAGTCAGCAACCAAAAGGATGTAGATATAAACTATGGATTGACAGAAATGTATAAGATTCTCACCCCAATCTTCGACTTTGACGCATTATATGTAAAATGAAAAAGAAAGATATCTCATAAAATGGCATTTTCAACAAATCATACTAGTTTAGAAAATTCAAAAGCGAAAAAAGAGATAATGGAAAAACTTCAAAATATTCAAATTTACACACTTTAATCAGTGGGGTATTTCATTGCCAACTCCCAAAGCTTTTGTTATATTAATTTTTTATATTATAAAAATATTATTTTATTTATTTTAGCTTGGGTGTTTTAATTTTGGTATGTTGTTGGATGAATTTGTGAAGGGGACTAAATTGTAAAAATAAAGTTTGGACGATTTTGGCAACAAGGATTGTTTTAAACAATAGAACACTTTTAGTGGTCATAGTGTAATTTATCAGATTTTAATCCTATTATAATGCATTCTTCTCTCTAAAGCGAAAGAAAAGAAAAAGTTAAAAAAAGAAAGAAAGAGAGCAACAATGATGAAGGTTGCCATCTTGAGATTTTATGGTTGCATGTCAAGTTTTAAGGTAAATGATCTTTGTAGCATTTAATTTGATTGTGTATTTTAAGAATTAAGAATTTTTGAAGTTTAAAAAAATGATAATTCTGATAGTCCAAATTTAGGTGGTCGAAACTCGACTTTTCAATAAATCTTTTTATCGATTCCTTGGAGGGTTTTGTATTATGAAATATGATCTTGATTTTGGTATAAGTGGCTCAATATTTTGTACTTCTTTCATCCTTCCATTCTAACATACTCCTACTTAAGAGAAAAAATTTATGGAGAAGTGACTATCAAACTTTGTTAAAGGATCAGTTGCTTATTGAAATATGATACACACAATAACACAACTAAAAAGTTTGTGTAAGATGAATACTTAAACAATGTATGTGGGTGGGTTGAGCGGAGAGGGGTGGGTAAGTAGCTTTTTTTTTAGGACAATTGAAATTACATTCATGCAAGAAGAACCAGGAAAACAACAGTAAATCTGTTTTAACGAAAAATAATCCCGAGGTTTACAACAGAAAAGCAACACTGTAACAAGCAATCCGATTAAGGAACGAGTAATTATAATCTACACCACAATGATCACCAATGACCTTATTTTCTAGTTCAGCAGCACACAAACGAGCTTTAAAGTCTCTCCCAATCTGCTAAAAAGGAGTAGCAGGTGATTTTGCTTTCTGAGGCTTGTTTCTCTTCTCTTCAGACAGGGTACATACAAGTAGCCAGATCCAGTATGCCTAAGGATAGCAGCATCCAAAACTGTCTTGCTGAACATCTACAGTATTTTTTAAGAATAAAGGAAATATTAGATTTTCTCAAAAAATACTCTCTGCAAGAAACATAGTACTTTTAGCAAGCTAGCTTCATGATAAATTGACTAATGATAACTAAATTTCTTCAAAGACAGTGAAGCATTGGACATAGATATTCCCACAACAATCCTACACAGTATTTTCAACCAAAACAATAAACAATGCATCATCATTACCTTCTTTTAGTTGATGCTTTTGCTTCAAAAACAATTTGCAAGACATATTAGATAAATGTAGTTAAAGTAAATTAGATATTCAGATTGAACTTTTAATAGACAATATAAAGTTGTTTCGCTTAGACACTTCCAAGAAAATAGCAAGTAAGCAAATTTTCATAAAATTTCGTCATTGGTCAAATCTCCATTTAGCCTCAAAATTTATTAAATTTACATGAAGAAAGTAAAAATATAATTGTTCAAAACAATTATATCTACAATTATTTAATCTTATTGTTTCTCATTTTTGGTTTTCTTGACTATCACGTATTAAAATAATTAAAACATTTACCTAATCTAAAAATTAAAATAAAAAACATAAAATTAAAAATTAAAATAACCAAATAAATAAAACTAAAATTTTAAAAATAATACTATCAAAATTTTGGGTGAAACCAAATTTAGCAGCCCAAACCAAGTTATATGGGCTGGCTTGCCACTCAAATTGGGCCGCAGGTCACAATTAAGATGTAGCTTGCAGCTTCTTCCTTTAGTTACCAAAACGACAACGTTTTAATATCCAATAAAATCCCAAAAATCAACAGGCTGATCTCGTTCTTCGCCTCATTTTCTCTCTCTAACCCAAAATTCCTGTCCTTTTTCTCTAACCTTTTTATAAAACTTAACAGTACACTCATCGGAAACTTCAACTGAACCTAGGTTCCGACGAAGCTCTATAGCTGCCACCGTCGTCATCGTCGGTACTGAAAACCAAAAAATAAATAAATTCCTTTATCCTCAATCTCATCTTTTTTGTATCTGCTTCGATTTCCCTAAAAAGGCCTTAGACTTTTCTAGATCTAAGCTCCAAGTGGGGTTTTTCTGGCCCTCCAAACGCCATCTATTGCTTGCCAAATCCTAAAACAGCGATAAAAGCTACATACGACACAACAAGTTCAAGACAACGGTAACAGAGATGGAGAAAGGTAAATGTAAGATTACTTACTTGCAATTTCATGCCTTTCTTTAAATTGCAATGAAACAAGGAAGAAAAGCATTTCTAGTAGATTCATCCTCCCATTGCAGCTCTTTCCACCACTTTTCCTCTCCTTTAATGCTGATTTTGTTTCCATTTGCACTGTTAGAGTTGAGTGGAAGTCTCCTCAGCTTTGGGCAATTTTGAACGTGAATTTCCTTTATACATGAGATGGGTAGTGCATTCCAGTAAATGCTCTGCAATTCTGGTAGCTTCCTTAAAGTAAGATATTTGAGTGTTTCAAATGGGGTTAAAGTTCCTACAAGCTCTGCCACCTCACTCAGTTTTATCTCACTGATTATTTCTTCCATTTTATTGCAGTCTTCTACAAAAGCATTCCTCAAATTTGGAGCGAGAATAAGCCATGTTATGTTCCTCAATTTTGAGCAGTTGATCATGATTACCTTGTGGAGGCTTTGGAAGCAATATTGGGTTACAATCACAGAGGTTTGAATGCGGTTCTGTGCTTTTGTCATTCTGCCTTCCCCTGCCCACTCCATCTTCACTTCTTCCAAACTTTCACAACTCGCAACTGCTAGAGAATGTAGAGACTTGATATTTGCTAAAGGTAAAATATTCAATTGCATTGAGTCCTTCAAAACCTCAAGCGAAATATCTTCAGTGTAGTTGTGTAATCTTTCTGCATTCAAATATCTATCAAGAGCAAAGGCACTTGTTACAGACAAGGACAATGCATTCAAGTGATTCAAGCACTGCAATTCTTCTAACAAGCATTCATTACTTTCTTCTACTGCCTCATCCAAAGGAGAATAGACAATCATTCTGAATATTCGCAGCTTTGAGAAACCAGATATCAACCCTCTTGGGATTGTGATGTGACAGTACATGCAACTCAAGTTCAAACACTTCAGCTTTTGTAAAGCCTTCAATTCAATTGGTAGCTCTCTTATACCTGTGAATGATAGGTCGAGATATTCTAGAGATACCAATTTTGCAATCCCCACAGGCAATTTAGTTATAAGATGACAATTCCTAAAGCTTAGAACTTTTAGGCCACACATAAATTGGAAGAAATCACTGTGAATCACCTTCAATTGATGGTTATCATTGAGAAACAAAGTTTGAAGATCGGGACAGTTAGGTGCTTCTGTTAGATTTTTAATCTCGTTTTTCATCAACGATATTCTTCGCATACCTTTCCATCTTCCACCTTCTGGCACTCGAGTCAAATGATAACCTGCTTGCACAAAAAACTTCCATTTCTCTGCTTCACACGTACATGCTATCCACAAACTCATGTCACGAATCACATCATGCATTTTTATACTCCAATCATATACTCCTTCCAGTAAACATGCATGAATGAGAGAACCAATGATGCGGTGTCCTTGATTTCGAGCGTGACTTATGGTGTCATGTTCATCCAAAAATCCTTCTACTATCCAGAAATCTATCAGCTTTTCTTTATCAATTTGAAAATCTTCAGGGAACAAGCTACAATATAGGAGGCAAGATCGAACCATGTCATTTTGCAAATTATCATAACTGAATTTTAGAAGGGGATATACCTCTTCACCCATGTTTGGAAAAACTAAATTGGCTGATTTCTTCAAGACTTCAATTGTGTCTTTCCATTCTTCGGGTGTGTTCTTGCAAGCCATGGCACGACCGATGGTGATGATTGCAAGAGGTAGTCCTCCACATTCTTTGGCCACTTCTTGAGCTAGCCCACGAATACTTGGATGACAATCAAAGACATCTTTACCAACATGTTCCTCAAACAATTTCCAAGCCTCTTCTTCGGGCAAACATTGCACTTGAATCTTCTTATGAGCTCCCATTTGGCCACACACCTCAGTAGAACGAGTTGTAAAAATTAGTTTGGAACCATTTTCTTGATT
The DNA here is from genome assembly GCF_002303985.1 of Durio zibethinus. Next base: position 2,228,818 of record NW_019167982.1, read on the forward strand.
CGGGACGGGTATCCCTACCTTGGATAGGTCAACTCTTTCCCATAAATCATCTAACAACAATACAAATTTCTTTTCTCTCAAAATCTCCGAGATGTCGATAGCTTTCTCATCGGGTGTTTTCTCACTCCAAATTCCATTAAAAAGGCCAATCCTCTTTGCAATATCATCTTGGAGCCTTCCAATATAAAATGCTTTAGACACCACAACCCAAATAACCACATCAAAACCACCGGATAAAACACCAATCTTGTTATTGATTTCAGTCAAGAGCCTTGTCTTGCCAACTCCCCCAACGCCATATAAGCCAATAATTCCCACATGCTTTTGTTCAAAGGCACTCCAGACCTTATTGCACATGGATTCCAAGCCTAAGGCAGAGTCGCTCGGTCTTTGAACCACCGAAGGTGCAGGTGCCTCCGTAGCTACCACTTTAAAATCTCCCTTTCCCTTTAGATCCTTAACATCGCGTAGTCTTTTGGCTACTTTTTTGCTGAAATTGAAGGTAGGCTTGCGATTCTTGGAACAACAGCCTCCCAAGCATAAATTCTTGATTTCTTCAGGACCATCAATAAGCAGTTGAACTTCATTTATCATAGTTTCCGCCCTTGAAAGCCATCCTCGAACTTCATCCAGCGGCCTCAATTTTTGTTGTACAGCGATGTTGACTTCCGTCTCCACATCATTCCTTCTCTCCTTTAATTCGTCCAGAGCTGTGTTCAATCCAGCAAGGTTTTCTTCAAGATGGCATGGGTAGATTACTTGTCCAGCAACACAATCCCAGCAGCGAGAAATTATGGTATCACACGACAATTGAAACGAGAAAACGTTCCCCATAGTGTTGCACAAGATTATAATTCCAAGAAAATGATTAAATTTCCCAACAGGAAAAACAAGAAAAATTCTAATGACCAGAGAAGAAGATGAGTGTTTTAACGACGAGAGGAAGAAAGAACAATAAGAAGTTTGATTCAAAGGCGACAACAGGTGCAAAGAGCACCATACCTGAGTAATTAAATATTAATTTCTTACTTAGTGGAATGGGAATCTAACTTTTCAAAATTATTAGAATTTACATTCATTCAAAGTGGAACTGTGGAAGTCAAGTGAGGAGGCTGCCTCTGGTCTTCCTATGGTGGCACTTTGTCACTTATCAATGAATTTTAATTTTAAAATATTTTATTTTTACAATTGAGAACAATGCATTTAAAATATTTAAAATTATTTTATTCAACATACATATAAGAGATTCCACTCTCTAATAGTTGATACTAGAATTGGTAGAAAAAAATAATATTTTGAAAAGACAAATTTTTGGAAGAGAATAATAGATAAAAAATTTGGGTCGTTTTGTTTTTGTTTTTTTTTAATGGGAAGAAATATGCATCAATGATTTTATTTTTTAATAATAATTTAGTTTAATTTTTTATAATTACTTATATTTTATTGAGTTGACGTCACTTGCTACCATCCAAATTTCCAATTGTTATAAATTTATAATTGCAAGTTCGAATAACAAAAACCGGAGTTTTAATGATTGAAACTTGATTTGAAAAAAATTCACAAAGAAGATTAATATTGTTTTAGAACTAAATATTAAAATTAAAATTTTATGATTTCCATTTGCATTATTATTCCAATTTATTATTTATATTATGTTTCTCTTTTTCATTTCTAATTTTAAAATATTGGGAAACAAAAATAATTAGCATAAAATTTTTAATATTTAAACATAAATAAATAAGAAAAAAATGATCAAATAAATATTAAAACTTTTTTATAAAATTATATTGAAATTTTTTAAAATTTGATTATAACTTCGTAACAACAGAAACTTTGAAATGCACATAATTGAAGGTTATGAAAATCAATCAAAACTCAAAGTCATAGGTTACAAAAAATATAATTTTTTACTTAAAATTTTCTTAATGTTCAATAATAAAAAATTTTGCATGTAAAAAAAATTAGAAAAAGGGTTAAAAAACCTTTGTATTTGATTTGATTTCCCGTAAATGACAGCGTAGAAGAGTAGAGTATTTTTATTTCCAATATCCTTTTTATCAAATTCCACAAATGATAGGCGCTTGCAAAGAATTTGCTCTGAATCTTCAAATCAGTCAATAAAAGCAGCAGGACCCAAAGCTCATAGCCATTGGATGCTTATCACTTTTCCTTCTCTCCTTTAAAATTTGACGTGAACCCTTTTTTTTTTTTTCGTCGGATGCTTATCACCTTTCCTTTTCTCATTTGCTATTTTTATATATTTTTTGGAAGCATAATCCGACATCATCCCTTTTTATTTTTTTCTTCACTGGATGCTTATAACCTTTCTTTTTTCTCGTTTAATTTTTTATAATTTTTTGGAAGAATATGCCGAAATGATCATTTTTTTTTTTGTTTTCATCTCAAATATCGTTTCTATTTTTTAAAAAATAAAACTAAAAAATAAAAAAAAAATGGATGCAAAGCCAACGCATCCACGAACATATTTTTTAAAAAATGTATTATTAAAAAAATAAAACATGTTTTTTTAATAATAATATCACGTGGCTCGTATTAAAAATGTTAAAATATAAAAAATTATTAAATATTTAAAAAGTTAATAAAAAATGAATAAAAAATAAATGACTTGACATATTATATATAATTGATATAAAATGGGTCTGGCAAAATATTTAAACAAAAAATATTTATCATTTACGTAAAACTAAAAGAGAAAAATTAAGAAAAAAATAAACCCTTGAAAGTGAATTTTAAAATAAAATTAAAAAAAAATAATTTTTTTGAAAAAGCTAGAAAAGGAAAAAATAGAAAAAAGGTTCAAAACAATTAGTATAAGTGAGTTTTAAAAACTTTTTTAATACATATCTTTAAAATATTGAATATAATAAAAAAGAAGTTAAAATGGGTGAAAAACTTAAAATCAAAAGATAAATTTAAAACATGTGAGCCCCTACCTTTTAAAAAATTTTAAAAAACATGTGGGCTCAATCAATTGAAAAACAAAAAGCCGAAAGAACAAGGAATGAGTTAAAAATATGTTGTATCCCCTACCTTAAGAAAATTTTGAACCTCACACCCTTTAAACGAAAAAACAAAAAAAAAAAGCGAGACTCACCAAAAAAATATTAAAAAAAATCAAGAAGCTGTCACATGTCACGCAACAAACACGTAGTACTCTTTGCTATAAAATTGCAAAGTTTATGTATGAAATTTCGTTTTTATTTCTTAATTTAAAAATTTTAACTCAACCATAAATCAAATTGTACGTGTCTGTTATTTTTGATTTGAAAGTTTTATTAATAATATTAATTATATTTTAGGGACTTTAAATTTTATTGGAACTAAAAATTATTATTAATTAGATAAAGATTTAAATTAATAATTTTAAAAATATGGATTATAATTAATTTATAATTATCACTTTATGAAATATAGTTGAGTTTTAATTCTTTTGTAAGTGTAATTTAGTTTTAAAAGTTTATAAACTTGAAGCCAAAGTGTTTCGATCATGACATGATTTGAATTTTCTATTGAGCTATTTTTTTAATAAGTAAAAAAATGATTGTCTAACACCATATTTATAATAGTTAAACATTAATCAAAAACCTCAACCAAAAAAAAAAAAAGCGTAAAAAGATACAAACAATTAAATGCTGATTTTAATTAATATATATTCGACAACAACATAATATAGAGAGAAAATTAATTTTAAAAAATATTTTATATAGGTGCAAGAATGCATGCAAGAAAAAGTTATTAAGGTATATTTTAATAGGATACTCTTTGATATCATTTATCATATATATATGTAAAATATATCCATTTAATGTAATAAGGTATAAGGTTTCTTATTACCAATAAAAAACTTAATAAATCTTAATTCAAATATTAAAGTTTTGTAATGCGTTCAAAAAAACATGATTATTAGTTTAAATGTTTCCTATGTTTAAGATTCAATTATATTTTTTTTATGAATCAAATGCTCAACATTATTAGTTCATGATTTCGTCAAACTATATAGAATTGTTAGAGATTTAATTAAATTATATAAAAAAAAAAAAGAGAAAATGATATAATTTATATATGAATTTGACAAAACCAATAAAATGTATTTTGAGTTTTTATATTAATACAAATTATGACATATAATTTTTATATAAAATATAATATAAATACATAAATTATTAATATTTTATACTATATAAATACACTAATTATTAGGTGTCGTTTTTAACAAATGATGCATCTAATATATGTCATACTTTATTGGGATATATCCGTTCAACAACAACCCTTATTTTCTGGTTCAGCAGCTACATTTGATGGGGCACACAGACGAGCTTTAAAGTCTTTCTCAATCTACTAAAAAGGAGCAGCAGGTGATTTTGCTTTCTTGCTTTCTGAGGGTTCTTTCTCTTCTCTTCAGACAGAGTACAAGTAGCTAGATCAAGTAGGCCTGAGGATAGCAGCACCCAAAAACTGTCTTGGTGCATGTCTACAATGTTTTTCAAGAATAAAGGAAAAATCAGATCTTCTCAAAAAAACAAAAAAAACTCTCTGCAAGAAACATAGTATTTTTAGCAAGCTCCACGATAAATTGACTGATGATAACAAAATTTCTTCAAAAACAATGAAGCATCGGACATAGATATTCCTCACAACAGTTCTGCATAGTATAGTCAACCAAAACAATATGCAATGCATCATCTTTACCTCCTTTTGATTGGTGCTTTTGCTTCAACAACAATTTGCAAGACATGTTAGACAAACATGGATAAAACAAATTAGATATTCAGATTGAACTTCTAATAGACAATATAAAAGCATCAAGTAGTCTCAAAGTACAACAAAGTTGAACCAACTACGAAAGCTTCTACTTCTTACCAAATGACCCAGATTCACCAGAAACTTACAGTTAACCATAGAACATGATACAACTTAGAAAAGCGACAAAAGCTACATACGACACAACAAGTTCAAGACAACAGTAACAGAGATGGAGAAAGGCAAATGCAAGATTACTTTCTTGCAATTTCACGCCTTTCTTTAAATTGCAATGAAACAAGGAAGAAAAGCATTTCTAGTAGATTCATCCTCCCATTGCAGCTCTTTCCACCACTTTTCCTCTCCTTTAATGCCGATTTTGTTTCCTTTTGCACTGCTAGAGTTGAGTGGAAGTCTCCTCAGCTTTGGGCAATCTCGAACACGAATTTCCTTGGTACATGAGAAGGGTAGTGCATTCCAGTAAATGCTCTTCAATTCTGGTAGCTCCTCTAAAGTAAGATATTCGAGTGCTACAAACGGGGTTAAAGTTCCTACAAGCTCTGCCACCTTACTCAGTTTTTTCTCATTGATTATTTCTTCCATTTTATCGCATTCGCTTACTAAAACATCCCTCAGATTTGGTGCGAGAACAAGCCATGTTATGTCCCTCAATTTTGAGCAGTTGAATATGATTACCTTGTTGAGGCTTTGGAAGCAATGTTGGGTTACAATCACAGAGGTTTGAGTGCGGTTCTGTGCTTTTATCATTGTGCCTTCCCCTGCCCTCTCCATCTTCACTTCTTCCAAACTTTCACAATTCTCAACTGCTAAAGAATGTAGAGACTTGATATTCCCTAAAGATAAAATATTCAATTGCATTGAGTCCTTCAAAACCGCAAGCGAAATAACTTCAGTGTAGTTGTGTAATCTTTCTGCATTCAAATATCTATCAAGAGCAAAGGCACTTGTTACGGACAAGGACAATGCATTCAAGTGATTCAAGCACTGCAATTCTTCTAACAAGCATTCATCACTTTCTTCTGCTGCCCCATCGGAAGGATAATAGACAATCATTCTGAATATTCGCAGCTTTGAGAAACCAGATATCAACCCTCTTGGGATTGTGATGTGATGCAAGCTATTCAAGTTCAAACACTTCAGCCTTTGTAAAGCCTTCAATTCAATTGGTAGCTCTCTTATATCTGTGAATGATAGGTCGAGATATTCTAGAGATACCAATTTTGCAATCCCCACTGGCAATTCTGTATATAAAAACATCCGCGAAAGCTTAGAACTTTTAGGCCACACATAAATTGGAAGAAATCACTGTGAATCACCTTCAATTCATGGTTATTACTGAGAAACAAAGTTTGAAGATCGGGACAGTTAGGTGCTTCTGTTAGATTTTTAATCTCGTTTTCCATCAACGACATTCTTCGCATACCTTTCCATCTTCCACCTTCTGGCACTTGAGTCAAATGATAACCTGCTTGCACAAAAAACTTCCATTTCTCTGCTTCACACGTACATGCTATCCACAAACTCATGTCACGAATCACATCATGCATTTTTATAGACGGATCACATGCTGCTTCCTGATGACTTACTTCTTCCAGTAAACATGCATGAATGAGAGAACGAATGATGCGGTGTCCTTGATTTCGAGCGTGACTTATGGTGTCATGTTCATCCAAAAATCCTTCTCCTATCCACAAATCTATCAGCATTTCTTTCCCAATTTGAAAATCTTCAGGGAACAAGCTACAATATAGGAGGCAAGATCGAACCATGTCATTTTGCAAATTATCGTAACTGAATTTTAGAAGGGGATATACCTCTTCACCCAGGTTTGGAAAAACAAAATTGGCTGATTTCTTCAAGACTTCAATTGTGTCTTTCCATTCTTCGGGTGTGTTCTTGCAAGCCATGGCACGACCGATGGTGATAAGTGCAAGAGGTAGTCCTCCACATTCTTTGGCCACTTCTTGAGCTAGCCCACGAATATTTGGATGACAATCAAAGACATCTTTACCAACATGTTCCTCAAACAATTTCCAAGCCTCTTCTTCGGGCAAACATTGCACTTGAATCTTCTTATGAGCTCCCATTTGGCCACACACCTCAGTAGAACGAGTTGTAAAAATTAGTTTGGAACCATTTTCTTGATTCGGGACGGGTATCCCTACCTTGGATAGGTCAACTCTTTCCCATAAATCATCTAACAACAATACAAATTTCTTTTCTCTCAAAATCTCCGAGATGTCGATAGCTTTCTCATCGGGTGTTTTATCACTCCAAGTTCCATTAAAAAGGCCAATCCTCTTTGCAATATCATCTTGGAGCCTTCCAATATAAAATCCTTTAGACACCACAACCCAAATAACCACATCAAAACCACCGGATAAAACACCAATCTTGTTATTGATTTCAGTCAAGAGCCTTGTCTTGCCAACTCCCCCAACCCCATATAAGCCAATAATTCCCACGTGCTTTTGTTCAAAGGCACTCCAGACCTTATTGCACATGGATTCCAAGCCTAAGGCAGAGTCGCTCGGTCTTTGAACCACCGAAGGTGCAGGTGCCTCCGTAGCTACCACTTTAAAATCTCCCTTTACCTTTAGATCCTTAACATCGCGTAGTCTTTTGGCTACTTTTTTGCTGAAATTGAAGGTAGGCTTGCAATTCTTGGAACAACAGCCTCCCAAGCATAAATTCTTGATTTCTTCAGGACCATCAATAAGCAGTTGAACTTCATTTATCATAGTTTCTGCCCTTGAAAGCCATCCTCGAACTTCATCCAGCGGCCTCAATTTTTGTTGTACAGCGATGTTGACTTCCGTCTCCACATCATTCCTTCTCTCCTTTAATTCGTCCAGAGCCGTGTTCAAGGCAGCAAGGTTTTCTTCAAGATGGCATGGGTAGATTACTTGTCCAGCAACACAATCCCAGCAGCGAGAAATTATGGTATCACACGACAATTGAAACGAGAAAACGTTCCCCATAGTGTTGCACAAGATTATAATTCCAAGAAAATGATTAAATTTCCCAACAGGAAAAACAAGAAAAATTCTAATGACCAGAGAAGAAGATGAGTGTTTTAACGACGAGAGGAGGAAAGAACAATAAGAAGCTTGATTCAAAGGCGACAACAGGTGCAAAGAGCACCATACCTGAGTAATTAAATATTAATTTCTTAGTTAGTGGAATGGGAATCTAACTTTTCAAAATTATTAAAATTTACATTCATTCAAGGTGGAACTGTGGAAGTCAAGTGAGGAGGCTGCCTCTGGTCTTCCTATGATGGCACTTTGTCACTTATCAATGAATTTTAATTTTAAAATATTTTATTTTTACAATTGAGAACAATGCATTTAAAATATTTAAAATTATTTTATTCAACATACATATCAGAGATTCCACTCTGTAATAGTTGATACTAGAATTGGTAGAAAAAAAAATAATATTTTGAAAAGATAAATTTTTGGAAGGGAATAATAGATAAAAAATTTGGGTCGTTTTGTTTTTTATTTTTTTTAATGGGAAGAAATATGCATCATTGATTTTATTTTTTAATAATAATTTAATATAATTTTTTATAATTACTTATATTTTATTGAGTTGACGTCACTTGCTACCATCCAAATTTCCAATTGTTATCCTTATAATTGCAAGTTTCGAATAACAAAAACCGGAGTTTTAATGATTGAAACTTGATTTGAAAAAAATTCACAAAGAAGATTAATATTGTTTTAGAACTAAATATTAAAATTAAAATTTTATGATTTCCATTTGCATTATTATTCCAATTTATTATTTATATTATGTTTCTCTTTTTCATTTCTAATTTTAAAATATTGGGAAACAAAAATAATTAGCATAAAATTTTTAATATTTAAACATAAATAAATAAGAAAAAAATTATCAAATAAAGATTAAAACTTTTTTATAAAATTATATTGAAATTTTTTTAAAATTTGGTTATAACTTCGTAACAACAGAAACTTTGAAATGCACATAATTGAAGGTTATGGCAATCAATCAAAACTCAAAGTCATAGGTTACAAAAACTATAATTTTTTACTTAAAATTTTCTTACTGTTCAATAATAAAAATTTTGCATGTAAAAAAAATTAGAAAAAGGGTTAAAAAACCTTTTTACTTGCATTGATTTCCCGTAAATGACAGCGTAGAAAAGTAGAATATTTTTATTTCCAATTTCCTTTTTATCAAATTCCACAAATGAGAGGCGCTTGCAAAGAATTTGCTCTGAATCTTCAAATCAGTCAATAAAAGCAGCATGACCCAACACTCATAGCCATTGGATGCTTATCACTTTTCCTTCTCCCCTTTAAAATTTTTATATATATTTTTGGAAGCATATGCCGACATGAACCTTTTTTTTTGTTTTTTTCCTCGGATGCTTATCACCTTTCCCTTTCTCATTTGATATTTTTATATATTTTTTGGAAGCATAATCCGACATGATCCCTTTTTATTTTTTTCTTCACTGGATGCTTATCACCTTTCTTTTTTCTCGTTTAATTTTTTAATATATTTTTTGGAAGAATATGCCGGAATGATCACTTTTCTTTTTTGTTTTCATCTCAAATATCGTTTCTATTTTTTTAAAGGACGTAGCAAAAGATCACGGAGTGGCGGATCAAAAATTTGTTTATTTTATCATATCTAAATAATTAGTTTTTTACAATAAAATTCTTATAAATTTTTTAAAAAAGTGAAAAATAACAAAAAAACATAAATAAGAATAACGTGTCTTTATTTTGATTGACATTATTTTTTTTCAAAAGTTATCTAATTTTTAAAAAGCAAAAAAAAAAAAAAAAACTCATAAAAGATGTTATTAAACTTAAATTTTTAAATAATTAATTTATTAATATAATATATAAAACAAAATTAATAATAAAATATATACTTTAAAATTGGTCAAGGTAAAATACTTTAAAATACTTTTACCTCAGTCTCTTATTTCTTTTTAAAAAAATGACGTATTTCGATGTAAAAAAATTTCGACTCCTTATCTAATTAGAATTGATTAAACTTATTGAATATAAACTATTATAACATTTGTATCAATTGATACAATTTGTTATAAAATTGATTAATAAAAATTTTGTAAAAATGATATAAAGATTCATTAAATTAAAATATTAAATAATATTTTATTGATATATAAATAAAAATATAAAATCAAATGAATAATTAAAAATATATTTATATATTTAGATAGGTTAAAACACTTTAAAATTATTTTCGATTGACTCAAATTAAAAAAAAAAAAACTCGATACAATTTCAAATTGTTAAAAAATTATATCTATTAAATTCAAAAACCAATATATATCAAATAAGAATTTTTTGTCATATATACCTACATTATATTTTTTCAAAAAAAGTGATTGACCAATTTTTTTTTGTTGAGAAATGTTTTTAATTAAAAAAAATAAAATTAGGTCACACGTATACACATTCATTATTTTTTATTGAAAAATGATCTAATTTACAAAAAAAAAAAAAAACCTTAAAAAAGATGAAAAGTAAAAAAAAAAAAATTGAGTTCACATCCTACATGAACAATGATGATTTGTCATATCTAATTAATTAATTTTTTATAATAAAATTTATATAATTTAAAAAAAGTGAAAAGTAACAAACAATAAAGATAACATGTTTTTATTTCAGTTGCTTTTTTTTTTTTGGAAAGTTATTTAATTTTTAAAAAGATAAAAAAATGAAAAGAAAAATAAAACATAAAAAAATAAACAATGATCTCATAGTTGATGCCATGGATATATTAAACTTAAAATATCAACTCCTTAAATTAAAGTATCAAATAATCATTTTATTAATATAATATATAAAAAATAAAATTAATAATAAAATATACACTTTCATATATACTTCAAAATTGGTTGGACATAACACCTTAAAAATGTTGTCACCCTGATCTCTTTTTCTTTTAAAAAAAAGCAACACATTTCAATTTGATCATGATCTAAAATAATTTTATCTCTTATCTAATCGAGATGAATCAAATTTGTCAAATACAAATTGTTATGACCTCTGTATCAACCAACACAATTTACTATAATATTGATTAATATTAAATTTGTAAAAACGTCACAAAGATTCATTAAATCAAAATATTTATATTGATATATAAATAAAATATAAATCAAATGAATAATTAAAAATATATTTATATATTCGGATAAGATAAAACACCTTAATTCAATCTCGATTTTTTTTAAAAAAATAAATATATCAAATCTAAATGAACCGAAATACATCAAAAACAGGATTTTTATCATATACACTTACATTGATATTTTTCTTTAAAAATTGATTGACCAATTTCTTTTATTGAGAAATATTTCTAATTAAAAAAATTTAAAACAAAAAAAAGGCAAAAAGAAAAATAAAATTAGGTACCACATATATATATATATTCGGTTTTTCATTAAAAGAAAGAATAAAAAACCTTAAAAAAGAGAAAAGAAAAAGAAAAATTAACAAAAAAAAATTGAGTTGCACCTCACATAAGTAATGATGAGTTTTTATAAAAAAAATTATATTATGAATTAAAAAACAAAATTAAAAAAATAAAAAAAATCAGATGCGAAACCAACACATCCACCAATATAATTTTCTTTAAAAATGATTAAATAAAAAAATAAACATATATTTTTAATAATAATATCAAGTGACTCATATTAAAAAAATCAAAATATAAAACATATTAAATATAAAAAAATGTTAATAGAAAAAAAATAAATAAAAATAAATGACTTGACATGTTGTAAATTGTTGATATGAAATGGATCTGACAAAAAAATGTAAAAAAAAATGTTTATCAATTATGTGAAAAAAAAACCCTTGATACCAAGTTAGTTTCAAAATAAAATTAAAACGAAAAAATAAAATTTTTTGAAAAATTATAAAAGGAAGAAGTAGAAAAAAGTAAAAAAAAAAATTACTATAAGTAAATCACACAAAAATTTTTATAAAAAAAAATATTTTTAAAATATTGAATATAATAAAAAAGAAAGAAATTGAAAAATTGAGTGAAAAAAATAAAATCAAATGATCAATTTAAAAAATGTGAACCGCACACCTTTTTAGAAGGTTTAAAAAACATGTGATCCGACTAATTAAAAAGGATAAAGCCAGAAGAAAAAGGAATCCATTCAAAAAAAATGGATCCGACTCCTTAAAAAAAATTATGAACCCGACACCCTTTTAAAAAAATTAAAAGAAAAATAAGCAGGAACCACCACAAAAAATAAAAGAAAAATCAAAAAATTTTCATGTGACATTTCACACGATCGACACGTGATATTTTTTGTTATAAATTTGCAGCATATATATATATATGTATATATATATATAAGATTTCGTTTTTATTTCTTAATTTAAAAGTGTCAACTCAAAAATAATTCAAATGATATGTGTCCATTTCTTTTGATTTGATTATTAATTATTTTTTAGGACTTTAAATTCTATTGGAACTAAAAATTATTATTAATTAGATATAGATTTAAACTAATAATTTTATAAATATAGATTATAATGAATTTATGATTATCACTTTTATGAAATTTGGTTGAGTTTTAATTATATTATAAGTGTAATTTAGTTTTAAAATTTTATAAACTTTAACCCAAGTGTTTCAATTGATAATGACATGATTTGAATTTTCTATTGAGCTATTTCTTTGATAAGTTAAAAATGATTGTCTAACATCATACTTATAATAGTTAAACATTAATTAGAAACCCAACCAAAGGAAAAAAAAAAAAAAAGGTAAAAAGATATAAACAACTAAATGCTGATTTTAATTAATATATGTTCTATAGCAATATAATATAGAGAGAAAATTAAATTTAAAAAATTAATATACCTGCAAGCATGCATCCAAGAAAACAGTTATTAAGGTATATTTTAATATTACACATTTTCAAAAATATAATTTAATCAAATACTCTTTGGTATCATTTATCATTTATATAAATATATCTATTTAATAAAATAAGGTATAGAATTACCGATTACTAACTAAAAACTTAATAAATCTCAATCCAAATATTAAAATTTTGTGGTGTGTTAAAAAAATATGATTATTAGTTTAAATTTTTTTATGTTTAAGATTCAACTATATTTATTTTATGAAACAAATGCTCATCATTATTACTCATGATTTTCATTAAACTATATAGAATTGTTAGAGATTTAATTAAAGTATATAGAAAATGATAAAAAAAAGAATATGACATAATTTATATATGAATTTGACAAAATCAATAAAATGTATTCTAAGTTTTTGTATTTATATAAATTATGACACATAATTTTTATATAAAATATGATATAAGTACATGAATTATTAATGTTTTATATGATATAAATACATAAATTACTATGTGTAATTTTTGGCAAATGATACATATGATGTATGTCATACTATATTGGAATATATCAGTTCAAGCAAAAAAACATTTCTATTCCCATATAGCCTTACAATAAATATATCATACATTCAGGCAATAAAGTCCAAAGTTAACATCCCACCGCTGGACAGTAATTAATTGGAAAGTGGAAGTTCAAGGGCAGATTCCAAATGTTGTTCCATATTCCAATTACTTGTAGGAAAGAACCAATTCCAATAGTACAAATGTTTATCAGAAACACTAAATTTTCTTGGAGGTCTCATGTACTGCAATGCTACAGGCATGTATATTCATTGTATTAAAGAAGGTAACACAAAGCTTATATCTGTGACAAACTATTAAGTACCATCATGAGATCACAAGAAGCAAATTAACCAAATCACCTACTGCAGCTTCTTTATCCCCTGAAAAGAAGCGAGTAGTGCGATAAGAGCATCGCCATATCCGACGGGATCTATCATGTTGAACAAACAGGTAACAATAAATGACCAGGTTACACTGCAAAACACCATAAATTGAAATATATTGAAAGATGACAAGACATACCACCATCCTCTCTTGGAATTTTTATGACTTCCCCAGATACATCAGACTGGTAAAAGAATAATCAGAACTAGAAAAATAAAATCCAGATTGATTGGTCATATAAACATAAGCATACATAAAAAGTAAGTAGCAAGAGAAGTAGGGTGAAATCCACCCTCATTTTCCATCAGTCAACATACAAAAATCGCAGTAATTCCCATTTAAGTCAAGATTCATACCTCAATTGGAACTTCAGCACCTAGTTGTTCAATGTAGCAAAGCATTTTCCCCGCCTTCGCTATTTGCTTCTGTTGCATAACATAAAATGTTACCATCAGGGATTTATCCTTTTGTTACAGAAAACAACTCAGAATTTCTCGACAGAACCTCTAACATACTGATACAAAAACAACAATTGAGACACTCAATTTGACAGTAGAAGGGAACCAATGGGATGCCCTAGAGATGGCTTCCAAAATCAATGGTTTCATGTATGTTTTGTCTGTTGAAGATATTTTGAAAAAGAGGAACAGTGAAACTATCTTGAATGCTATGACCAAATCAGAAAAACAATATCTCTTATTATAATGTGATAAAAATTCTATTTTTTGGGCCCCTAAAATAAACAAATAGTCCTAACAAAATCTATTGAAGTTTTACCTCTTTGCACGATGGTGGAACACGCTTCCCCTTTGTGATTCGTGATCTCCGGAAGAAACCTACCTGCACAATTTATTATCTTAGTTCTACTAGTTCAAAGAAAGAGAAGAATTTAAATTTCAGGTTCTCACCTTTGGAGACTGAAGAATCACCAAGCCTTCATCTGCAGCTTATTCAAGTAATGATTGGATTCTCCCTGAAGAAGATATTGATTTGGTGATAGCTAAAGAAGGTGAAGAAACAGCCCCATTTATTACTGCTGACGCTGGCAGGAGGAGGACTTGGGATCGCAGGTCGAGCTTGACTTTTTCCAGTAGTCCCTCACTATGTAGAGCCGAAATCCACCAAGCTAACACATGGAGACAGACAGAAAGCTTAGGAATTTGATAATTCATAAAACAAAATATCTGCAATTGTTTTGGATACAAAAGAAAACAAATTCACGTAGAAAAGCCATTCACATTATAAAGCAATTTACGACACAAGTATTTAAAGTTTAAACCAACTTACTTTAGTTCAAACTCTGCAATTGAATTCGTATTGCATATATCTCTGACCAGAGATTCCACCTGCAGTTAGAAATTGTAAACTATAAACTTCTAAAACAAGCTAAAAGTATGTTTTTTCATTCATTTATAAAAAGAAGTCCCTAAGCAGACATATTCACATATTTATTCTCAATTTCTAAGTTATGAGTACATAAAAAGCAGACAATTCAACTACTGCATTTTCTCCTAGTCCCATCAATTGTTTCTTCACAGCTGCATAAGACAGAGTTAAAACTTGAAACAGCTATGCAAGCATAGTTCATTAATCACCCAGTGAACTTCAATAATGGTTTTGCATAACATATGTGCTTGCGTTAGCTATTTACAAAAACAATTATGAACTCACCCCAGATGAATTTGCAATAAGCTGGCTAGTCAAACCGGACATATTAGTAGTCTCTTTAGAATCATCTGCTAAATTTAAAGTAGCTGCAAGTCAACAACCAAAAGGATGTAGATATAAGCTATAGATTGACAGAAATATATAAGATTCTCAACCCAATCTTAGACTTGAAAGAAATCTCATAAAATGGCATTTTCAACAAATCATTGTAGTTTTTAAAAAATTCAAAAACGAAAAAAAGATGATGGCAAAACTTCAAATATTCAAATTTACACACCTTAATCAGTGGGGTACTTCATTGCCAAGTTTGACAGTGGCTACTCCGAGAAAAGACAACAATTAAAATGACATGTGACCAGCAACAATCTGGAATACGATATTATTTTCCCAATAAGTAGCATGTACATCAACCTTAAATGAAATAGGATTGAGCTGTTGAGACACAAATCGATTACACCATTTCATGAAATTGTTACAAATTCAAACATGCTTCAATAGTTATAATCTTTTCTTTCCCTCCTTATGCCACCATGTATTCCTTTCCCTACTTTTTTTCTGCCAAAGCCTTACAGCATAGTGACTGATGATTGATTTACAACCTCTTTCATGAAGAGAGAATGACTTCAAATTGCAGAGACATTATAGGCTATCCCCATTTCGACAAATTTGAGTGGACAATAGAACCAGAAAGAGAGATGAATTGAATATTATCAACTTGCACCATATACTGTCATTCAATCGCATTATTCATCTCCAAAGTAAATAAACTGAAAACTACCTTTCTATTTATATACTACTGCACTATGTGTGTGCGTATGTTGTGTGCTTGTATTTCATTTGTTATACACATGCACGTATTACTCTGTATATGTAGGTGTACATATGAGTTATGAACCAAGAAATTACCAAAGATTTTAAGGAAAGATTAGTCTGTAAAGCAATCCAAGGGGTAAAATTCTACTAAATCTGAAACAAGTAGAATAACATGTCTTCATGATTATTTTATCTATACTCATTGAATACTCAAAGGATGGAGATGAAAATAAATTTGAAATATTCGTTGGATGAGAGTATAAGGATAAATATAATATAAAAATAAGAATAAAGAATACTTTATCTGTCTTGTTCCTTATCCATTGATATCTCTCACGTTAAGATTTGTTTTTTTTAAATGATTGCATTAAATAACAATGTTAAGTCTCATATTCATAATCCTTCTTTGTTGTTTTTCTTTTTGACGTACATAAAGAGGAACCTTTGATTTCTTTACTATATATAACAAGTGAATATGTGTTAATATTATGTAATTGATTTTTTTATACAAATTTTGAATTACATAATAAAAAATAATCATTTCTCATATTGTAATACATAATAAATAAATTTTTTGAAAATTACTTACCTTTAAAACTATTTGTTGTCCTCGTTTTTTTTTTTTTTTTGTTATAAAAGAAACAATAGTTTAGTCGACAGGAAAAGAAATTATATATACATGATTTAAATTTTTAAATTTATTTAATTTCATTTTTTAAGTTTTAAAATTAATTGTATAAATTAATTGAATTAAGATTTTTTTTTTTTTAACACACATCGCTCTTTTACTAACAACTGCTTATTTAATTTTTTTTTTCAAATGCACACACATTTCACATTGGTGTTCTTTACCATTAATATAAGTATATATGTAAATGCAAAAACATGCTTATAAGTTATTTAAATTGTAAAGTACATTTATTTCAATTTATATTTTTCTTCAAAAAAGGCAGATATCAATTTACATTCAATGTATTTTCAACTATCATTCTACTTTGTTTTTAATGAATTGTGTGACCCATAAATTTCATTTTAAATAATAAAAATCTTATTTGGTTGTAGTCTACTAGAAATAAAGAATTGCATTTGGATAGATTTTCACAGATATAGAAATCGATTTGACAATGATTGAGTGATAGATTGCTATCAATTCGATAATGATTAGGCTGCCTCTTTGGTATTAATGTTATTTATTAGTAATTGAATCTTCAGCAATTAAAAAATTATTTCATTTGCATTGTGTTAAGTTTGATTAGGGAAAGATAAAAGGAAAAAAATGTTATTTTTTATTTGATAGTCGAAAATAAAAAATAATGAATTTATACATTTTTCGTCTTTCAAATTTAATCTTTTCAAATATAAAAAGAAAATATTCATTCCATTTAAACTAATAATTTTACTTTTAATCTCATTTTTATAATGAACTCTTAGTTATGAGATAGTAGCAAATTTTTTTCAAGGTTAATCTATTTCTATTTTAAATTGAAAACCATTAAAAAAAACACTTTAAAATATAAATATTCATTTATTTTTAGAGGTCATGTATCATGAGGATACGATGCGATAAAAAAATATATATATGAAAACCGAATATTAGAAAATTTTTAATTTTTGATTTAAATTATTAATATCATTGACAATCGATCCTTATCATCAAGAACCAAAGGCGAAGGGGAATCATTTTAGAGGGGATATGTATAAAGAAACAAATAAAAGCTTTCAAATGTAAAAGCCTCTTTCAATGTCGAGGAATGTTATAGCTAATCCCCATCTCAGCCTCTAAGTACGGAGAATCCAAGACCAGCCAGACTTTAACGTTGTTTCTTAGATCACTCTTCAGATTAAGACTCTGTAATAAAATACTATTGCTTAAGTCTGTCGAGGACCGTTTGCTGGTTGTTTTTGGACAATAATATTTGTTTTTTTAATCCTTGTGTTAGCAAGGCCCAAACATGGTCATAGTAGGAACTTGATCCAACCTTAAACCAACTTAAAAAGGAGTACATTTTTTTTTTTAACTATTGCAACATAATCATTATAAAAATATATAATCATTTTAAATTTGAAACTTAATCAAGTTGGTTCAATTAACCACCTGCTCAAGAGGTGTTTGGTGTTTCAATTTCTAACATATATTATCTCTTCCCTTATCCATAATTTGCAACCTCTTTTGTATAAAAAATAATATAATTTTTTAAATTATTCATGGTCTTATCTTATAGCATATGCTTTCAATATGGGATAATAATGTCATATTAAAAGGAGTATATATAGCACAGCAAGAGTGCATGCAACTAGGAGAACATCATGGGCCCCAAACAAGCTTGTAAGATTACTTTATAAACTAGCCATAAGAGGACTAGACATTTCATTAATATCAATAGGATAATTAAACACAAAATGAGGTAAACATAATTAAAGTTAGCTGAAAAAGGAAGACAAAGAATCTTTACTTAAAGAATAAAATTAATAAATATTAGTAATACTAAGTAGTAATAAAATTAATAAATTCAAATTGATTTTCGATTTTTTTCTCAAACCCTAAGTAGCAGTGTTGGAAGAGACGTTAATGAATAGATTGTTGCTAGCTTTTTTGAATCCACGATTTGTAAACTTTTTGGGATACAATATAGGTCAATAAAGGGAATCCAATGTGATTTTATGTTTTGAATATACTTAGCTTTTTGGCATGATAACAACTTCTCCAAATTGGAAGCAATTTGATTTTTTTATCATGTATGTGACTAAATTAAGGAACAGTCTAATGGTAATTATGTATATTTGACTTCACACAAATTAATTAATTAAAGGAGTACTGATCAAATTCAAATTCCACCAATTTAAAAGAGCAGTTTCTTACATTAAAAAAAAAAAATGTTCTTCAGTTTCAGAAAACATGCAGAGATTAAAGAACAAAAAAAAAAAAAAAAAAAAAAGAAGGCCAAACAAATTCGCTAAATTATAATGATTTATTTAGTTTAATTTAGTTTAGACAATAGAGGCTGCCCTTTCCATCCTATAAACATAAACTCTACATGCTTCCCAAAGTTTAAAATCTAATTTACCAAAAAAAAAAAAAAAGAAATGTAAAGCTTTTAAGTTGAAAATCCAAATTTTAACTATCAAGAACCATTTCCTCTTTAAAGACATTAATTTGATTACAAGTTACAACGAAGAGGAAATGGTTCTTGATAGTTAAAATTTCTACTAATGGGAAAAGAGAAGAGAATCATCTTTTTTGATACAAGCACAGTGACAACGGTGTAACACTAAACTAATTACCTCTATGGAGTATATAAAACATCAAATTAAAAGGCTGTGATACCATAAAAACAACAAAAGGCTTAAGATTTTAGAACACATTTACCTTGAGACCAGCCTTAATTTTTTTCCCCTATGGTATTAAGATTAGCCTCAAGTGTTAGTTTGCTTTTATTATTGGACAACGTTTCTATATGTTACTAATTAAATTCGCTTTTGCTTAATGATCATATTTAATGTTCGAACCTGAATTTGGAGTGCACTTATTTTTAATTAATTTATTATCCTTTCAAATCTCTTCAAAAAAAAATTATTACCCTTTCAATTAAGTTTAATATGTTTTCGGGTATGTTAATTTTTAATCTTTTAAATTATGAGATTCAAACTCAAAATCTTAAATTGCAATATCATTGAATTGCATATTATTCCTTATATACAAAATCCTACTTCCACACCATCCTTCCCCAAAAAGAAGTAATTAAACAAAGAAATATATAAAAGGAAAGGATGTGTACAATCAACAATATACTTTTAAAGCTTTGCAATATCTATTTATTACTCATAATTAGGTTCTCTTTTAGAAAATTATTATAGGGGAATCACTATTTACTGTCCCTCAGGCTTTTCAAAAGAAAAATTTGCTCATAAATATTCCGTGAATTTTGACCCAACGTGGTCCCTTATATACAGTGAAGTTACAAATTCCCTTGATCTTCATATTATTAAACTCTTGTTCCTCATCATAGCAATAATATTGTTTAAATCACTTTCCAAACCAAATTTTCGAACCCACATTCAGTTTGAAGCAGCCTTAAAGACTCACTTGTTATAGAAGTTAGAGATTACTCGTCCCATCAGATAATGATCAGTCACCATACAAAGGAGAGAGATGGGAAGGGAGAGAGGGTCATTTTTTTAATCTACCTGGAGAAGTTCATGCAAATAATAATTTTTACTAATGGGAAAAGAGAAGAGAATCATCTTTTTCGACGAAAGCCAAGCACCATTACAATATAAATACTCTCTAAAATACATAAAAAGAAGACAATAAACGATAGATTGAAAGCATCATCATCACAAAAGTAGTACATTTGCTATATTCTTATAGGAAAAACATGACAAAATGCTAAGGGACAAATTGCTTGTGGTGGTGATCAACAAACGGCTTTTACACCATGCATGTTTCTTCGCCTTAAGGAATTTCTAGCACACACTCCAAAGGAATATAATCAAGAAAAAGCAGTAATATTCTCTCATTTTAGTGATCTCTCTTACTTGGTTGCAACACCTACAAGGTCAAGCCACGTCTAGTAATTAGAATTGTAATCAAAATGAATGAAGAAATTAAAGTTAAAAAAAAAAGAATATGGTGAAAAAAAATGTACCCAAAAATGGATAGCATGGTTTTAGTATGAAGTTCTATTGTTAAAGTCCCTTGGGGCACTGCATCTGAAACATTCCATCCGGCTCGCAAAATTGTGCTCATTGCATCCTGACCTGCATTCATCCATCATTTATGTAAAAGTTGAATTGAAATTTCCACAAGAACAAATAGATTCAGGGTCATTTTCTTAATGTTCTTTTTTCTTTTTTTAATTCTTAAAGCTTTCAAAAGCAGTCAAAAGGAAATCTATATAGTAAGGAAAAGAATGATATATAGACAGTAACAACTAAAGCTTTCAAAGAACAGAATCTGGCGAGCAAAACCAAAAGCAAAGTTCTGTACGGAAAAGTTCCGCCATTGTCAAATATTAAAAGAAAAAATGTAACAAGAATTCATCACCTGGTACATATCCAGTCGCCAGATTTCCATCCGGATCGATTACCTCCAAATCCTCTGGAACGTGGGACGTCACAGTCAAAACCTCCAGCAGAGTCATCCTTGAGTGCACCACATTTGAAGCAGCTGGAACGGCTGGCAAAATTGTGGGTGCCGCAGTTTCCAGCAGTGCAGTACCAGTCACCTGGTCGAACATCGGAGCCGGTGGTGAATCCAATTGAGGAGCCACCCCTTCCACCGTAGCTACCAAAGTCACCCGACCGAGATTCCCCGCAACGTTGGCAGGAGTCCCTCCTTTGGAAATTCAGGTGCTGGCATGACCTGCAGTTCCAATCTCCTGGCCTGCTCATGTTTTCTCCTACATAAAAAAAACATTTAATCCAACATGATCAGGGGACAAAACAGGAACAAACAAAAACACAATGTATCAAAAAAAAAAAAAACCTTAGGATTTTGAAGTGACAAGTTTATAATTAGATACAAAGAAAATAAACTAACCTGAATAATTAGAATAATAGAAAGCTGATGATATAATGAAGAGGGTGAAGTTGAAGGAATCCTTGAAGGAAATGACTCAAGGAAGGGCTCTTTATATACAATCTTAGACCACTGGAAAAGGAATAAATGGAGGGCTGTGTATGTACTTTTTCTTGTTCTTCACATTGTCTTGATAAATGAAATAATTATAAAAAAAAATTTAAATCTAAAGGAGGAAAAGGGATAAAGGAAAATTCAGGCTATGATTCCAAAGACAGGAAATTTTGAAAATTAATTTGAAATAAATGCTTTGGCTCCGGCTCCTTTTAGGGTTTTGGGATATGATTATAAATTTTAGTGAATGCACATATACATAGTTTATTGGGTAAATCTGGGAAATATAGAAACAATTTAGCTCTTTTTTATTTTATTATTTTATATTTTCGCAACCCAATGCAAATTTCCTTCTGACACTAAGTGAGGGATTATATACACATTATTATTCCACTTGATGTGCTTGTGAACTTATGGGGTTAAAGGATCAATGTTTCCCATTGAAGAATAATTTACCATATTTATTTGAACAAAAAAATTTTATTAATAAATTTTTCATCATTATCTTTTTTATTTTTAAAGGTCGACGAAATCGAAACCAAAGTGCCTATGGCATGAGATTATGGTAAATTTTTTAGTATAATCAACAACAACTTTCCGAATGATTAGAGTTATAAGTTTAGGGATTCAGGTACCAAATCTCTAAAATAATTCATTAATTTCTCTTCCACATAAATAATACTTTTGTTTCCAATACAAGTGAAATTAAAAAACTAAAAAAATTTTTGAACACACAAGTGAAATTAATAAACTTAATAGGCAAATAATGACATGAGATAATAGTAGAGATAACGATTGGTCAGGTTAAGTTGTATTTAGATAACCTTTAAGTCAAGTCATTTTCGAGTTTAAATTTGTTTAGGTTCAAATTATTTCGAGTTCGAATTATTTTGAATTTAGATCATTTAAATTTACATTTAAATTAGTGAATTCTAATCATTTCATGTTCCTTTTGTTAACTTTAAAGTAAAATCAATTCAGATTCAAGTTTTAATCATTTCGAATAAATCTTTCAATTCATTCAGATTTAAATGCCATTTTGGGTTCAAATTGAGCATGGTTATAATGTTAATTTTTATTGTCAAGTTAGATTGGATGTTTCGAATTCATACAAGTCAGAAAGACATTTTGCTCACAGTTTGCTTATATAACTATAGTGTAGTCCAAATCTCAAACTCAAGCTGGAGTTACCTCATTGATTCAGCCATGTAGACCTGGCCAGCAGGCCAACAAAATCAGGATCCCACATAAAAGCAAACAGAAGATCCTGTCAGCCTACAAGCACAACAGAGCTAATCCAAATTTTCTGTTCAATCAAGTGAAACCATGAACCTTAGAAAAGGCTCTTTGACCAGTGGCATCTGGGACCCTCCTCCTCTAGCACGGCCAATGCAATCTCAGTCCCCTCAAACAAAATATGGGGAAAAATAAATCTAAGCCAATATGGCTGTTTTGTTTTAACGAAAGAATATAGAGATAAATAAATTGTTCAATTTTTCAGGTTATGATAAAATGTGCAATACCCAATAATATAAAAACAATGATTAGGGGTCGTGTATTAAAATGATTTCAATAAAAAATCATCGATTAAACACAAATTCAATTATTTATGTCGAATCTAAAATATTTATGTTAAGGTGAACGATTCTTATTAATTTTATCAACTTCTTGTTGGTAATATGGCTGCATTTCATTTTACAGTCAAGAATCCAAACAAGCATTTCTTGCCATTACATGAATATTCTGAACAATAAAACCTAGGCAGGGCCACATCTTATCTCAATTTTTTTGGTCTTGTCTCTTTCAATTTTTTTTTTTTGTTCAGATGTCTCTCTCAACTATACTTGGGAGAATCAACAACAATGCCAGTCAATATGTATGAGTAAAATTGTTGCTGCTTTACATATTTGAATATTCTCCTTTTTGTACTTGAGCTCCAATCGAGTAAACGAATTTCCCTATAATTTTTCACCAACTCAAAACCACTGTTTTTTTTTTTTTTTAACATGCACTCAATTTGTGGCACCATCTTTATTTTCTTAAGGAATTCTTTGAAAGTAAACCCCCAATATATATTGCATCATTCCAAAAAATATTATAATTACTATATACTCAAACTCCTATAATATTCGGGTTATGGTCATCGATTTCTTCTATGGATATATTATTTAAAGGATATTGAAAGTTATTTGATTGTGATTGTAATTTTTATTAAGTAATTTCATAAAATAAAAAGTTCCCATTTACATTTTTCATGTATTTTTAATTCATAAAATAGAATTAAAATCAAGTTACATGATTAGGGATTCAAATTGCCAGACCAAATCTCCTTTTTCCTCTCATTGGTAAGTCGCAACATCAATATTAAGAGAAAAAAAATTAGAAAAGAAAGCACCTAAATGGAATACAAATGGAATCATGCATGCACATTTTTCATTATCTCTTGATAATTTTCTAGGCAGAGGAGAGAAAAAAAAAAGAAGAAAAAGAAAAGGCAAACCAAAAAGAGAGAAAAAAGAAGAGCAAATGGTGAGTTTCAATAAAGATAGGTTTGAAGTTGATGATGGAATAACAAGTCCTTCGAGGCTTTGATTTTGACCATCTTTTTCTTTTCTCTCTTTTTCTGCGGCTGCTTTGCATACTATTCCAATTCTTTTCTTTCAATTTTCTCTCAGAAAAGAAATAACACATGAAGGGAGAATATGTAAGATATATGGCCTGGCCTCCATTCTCTTGGAGAAGGGTAAAGGAAGAAGAGAGCAAACTGTAAAGAGAAGTGGGCTGATTCGATTCGCCTTGGGAATCGTTCCCATGCATGACCACGACCAACTTAATTATATTCCCCTCCCCTTTATTTCTTCCCCACCACTCTTTTACATTCTCCTTTGACAAACACCCCTATTTTGTCGTGTTTTTGTGTGCGTGCGTTTTTACTAGGTAAAAGGAGATTTTCTTTACTTTATTTCTTTTTAACCAAAAAAAAAACTTAATTACTATTATACATATATATGGATTACGAAAGATTTAAATTTAGAGTTCGTTTTCATAATCTAATAGTAAAATTTTTTAATTTTACAAATAAGATTAAGAAGTTTTTATATATTTTACATGTTTCACTTTTTTTTCTCTATGATACCCTAAGAGGTATGTATTATTCTGTCAATGCTGTATGTGAAATTTCAAAACTCAACAATTAATGATATAATAATTTATCTTAAATTTATATTTTTCACGGAATATTACAAAATATTGTGTTAATGCAAATGACAAATCCTACTATTATGCTTTCAATTACTTTGATTTTTTTAACAAAAATAAAAATATTAAAATATTTTACGAAATATTTTGTTAATGTAAGCAAAATTAATTTTCATCATTTCTGTTACTTTATATCTAAAAATCAACGAAATTAAAGTACAATGACAAAATTCAATATTAACACATAATACATTGACAAATTTGACCTTAATACCAAACTTATTTATATTCCGAAGTAATCACAAGGTTATTAGCTTCATTTCTTGTATTTTCTTTATAGGAGATAAAGATGGTGGGCTTCAAATTCCCACCTTTCTTGTATTCCTAAATCTTCTTAGCCACTTAGTCAAGAAGTTGAAGACCATTTCTTATGTTGTTAGCATTTCTAGTATTAGCTAACAATATTCATGTTAGCTTCATTTGTTTTTGTTAATTATCATGAGGGGCACATCCAACCAGCAGTTAGAATTTAAGACTATTTTAGAGGTCTCTCGAGTCCGAATCTTGAAAAAAGAGGGGTGAAATTTATTAAGAGTAAATTTTTTTGTCTAGTCCAAAATCATCTATATTAAAATAAAAATGCTAATTAATTAAGGATATATGTTTAACTAGTAAGTTTTTTCGGATAACAAGTTGTTATGTTTTAGTACAAAAGAGGTCAAGACTTTTGGGGAATTGAGAAATAAAAATTTATAAATATTGAGAATTGATTTTCGACTTTGTTAAAATTTAATTTTTAAAAAAGATAAATGATTCATTTGAATTAAATTTCGAATTCCATTGTTATCTACTTTATTATGCTACAGAACATGTATAGCATATGGGACAAGAGTCCCTGGCTCACATGCTTTAGGATTCCAGTTCATTCCATAAGATAAGGATTTAGTCATCCTTGAGTCCATGACAATGACAATATTGTTACTTGCTCATGCATTTCGATTTTCAATCAAACGTGATTTTAATTTTTCTCTTCAATAATGCTCACGTTCTTCGCTTTCTCTTCCGCAAACAAATAGTGATGATGAATAGAACAGCTTTTGTAGTTGAAGTGCCGACATCGTTGACCTGTTAAGATCATGCATTCGACCAATACATACATACATACATATATATATATATATATATATGAAAAGGGAGATTTAAATGAACAACTTTGGGGTTTAAGGACGGGGCCAGGGGATAGGACTAGCATAGCACTACATGAAAAAGAGAGAACCATTTTAAGTATTATAAGTCAAGTAAACCAAAAGCAAATGAACCAAATAAATAAATAAACCAAAAGCTAAAGCAGTTGGCTAAGTTTTCCTTTTGGTACCTATGGCTGAGATTTTTTTTTCCTTTTGTCTTACTTTGTGCCATCGTTCAGTTAGATCTCGGAAAGATGGTAAAACTTAAACACTTGATGATAGATGTTGTTAAAAAGGTATTTGTACTGTGTAAAAAGAAGTAATGTAGTCCTTTTATTCCAATTTTGAGTAATTTAATATGTATATTCTTTAAAAAAATAATAACAACAACAAAAAATAAAGACTTACTTAGATGATGGGATGGTAAATCTCATATCAGACCGGCGTTGCTGAAGAGTGAGCAAGTCGCCATCAGGAAAGTATTCCATGACCAAGCATGAGTACTGGCAACAATCAAGCTCTGCATACAGTGTTGGTAGGAAAGGATGATCAAGCATTCCAAAAATCTTCCAGTGCCCACTCGATGCCATAGCCAGAAGCGTTCAAGTTCAACACGACCATTCCAGTAACAGGCGGTTAATGGCTACCCAAGCAGGAATATGTTTCCTTTGTGCTGTTTGGCTACGATTAAAGCTAGGATTGCAGTGTGATACAGAATCAGAATTTGGCTTAGCCATTGTTTGAGAAGTAACTTCGGTGTGTATTTTTTGCTTTCGTGGATGCTGAATATACGGACACTTGGACCCTCAATGAGAAGCATAATGGAAAGGAAATTTTAACACAAAAATATTAGTATAACTAGTATCTTATTCATCTTTAAAAAATGTGTCTCAAGAGCTAAGCACTCGTAGCGAAACACTTATAAATATCTCACACATACTGAATGTTCTGCCCATACATGAAAAATGAGCATAAAAAGGGGGGCTACCATTACTTAATGCAATCCCCCGATCAAAATATAACTCCACAAAAGTACTGCAAGGTCCAAGAGAAACATGATTATGTACAATACCATTGATTCTTCGAAGACTCATCCCAAACCCAATCATCTAGTTTCTTCGGGAGTCTCCTTTTGGAAATACCACAAAAACAACAATCTCTAAGTTCTCTTCGTGGTATTGCCTCTAAAACAGTCTTGAACTTGATCACCAACGACCAAGTTGCAGAAGTTCCTCAGATAAACCCGGAAACACATTCAACCTGAGAACGGGTTCAAATGAGAAGCAATGATCATTAGGTGGAGAAAACATATGTAACATTCAGCAACATAATTCAATTTATGATCTATAAATGATGACCCAATTTCTTCATTTCTTTTATAATAAGAAACATGCTATCCCGAAGAGAAAACATATCAATATCGTTAACATTATTTTGGGTTCTTATCTTAAATCTAATAGACAAGTTGAAAGAAAGTCTGAAACACCAGCAAAACAACATGCTAGTCTGAAATTTTACATTCTCTAAACAGCATGGGTATCTATGCAATATAAAGAGCAAAGAAGAAATAAATTAAGGGCACAACTAATGGAACAGGCACATTTATTACTCACAAATTGCATTGAGAAGAGGATTGGTCCAGAAATTTTATTAAGATCGTTTTCTGCTTCGGCTCCCAGGACCAGAAAATGTCCTCATGCTGATGGTCTCAGCTGAATTATGCAAGTCTCTCTGGCCAGCCAAAGCACTTCCTCGGAATCCATGAGATGAAGCATTATGAGGAGAACTTGGTCCACTCCCCTTTAAGGCTTCAGTCTCCAAAGTCTTAGCTTCGTCGGTCAGCATTGCTAACTGTTTTAACAGAAGTTGTCAAGTCTCCAAAGTAGATTTTAGATGAGAAAGACTTTGATGATATCATATACCACCAAAGAGAAATATAGCATTGATTGTGTCTGTATTCAAGATCCAATGAAATAGCACATATCAAATGCCACCAAGCATGCCTTTTCCATAAAAAATGGAAAGCAACACCCATATCCACAGTGTATAAATCAGAGAAGTAATCTGGACAAGTCTAAACAAAATTGATAAATGGAGTTGGCAACACCAACTATTGGAACTTCAGCCACTCCAAAAGTAAATGTAACTTTTATCTTAACTACTTAAAATTAAGAGAACCTGCTGCTATATCAAACAATTTAATTTAATTCTGTACCCGAATTTCATTCTCTTTTAATCGATCCTGAAGTGCAATGATGGCAGGACTTAAACTGCAAATTAATAAGAAAGAACATGAGTACAAACATAAATACAATCATAAATAATGAGAGAGGTCTGCATCTGTTCTAACCAATATTCAATTAACTTGCACATGGAAGCCTGATATGTAGATGTGTGATGGATGAAAGAAAGTGGATGCACTTTGCCATCTCTGAGTCAAATGAAGCAAGTTAGAATAGGTGATAAATGATAAGTTACAGTAGGAAAATAGAAATACCAATGAATGGTTAAAAAATGCCTATTAAATAAAACCTCATATTTTGCAAGATGGCCTGGTTATATGCTGCCCGCTCCTCTTCATATAGTACATGTTGTAAATCCGTAAATGACTTTAATGGCGAGTCAAGATGAACAAGAGATGATGTTGGCAAAACATGAAGAGGAATTTCTTTCCTGACATACTCAGCACCACTGTCAACAAACAAAAAGGCAACGAGTATCTCAAGTTGACAGTTCCTAACAACTTCAAATAGGTTAGACATGGTTGATTAGTACATGAAAATGCACCAGAAAGATATATATCCATGCAAGTGTAGGCATATGCGGAAGCACACATGCATGCATGTTTCAGTGTTGTGCATATGCATGCCAAATGATCTCCTTCAAATCCAAGAGCTGTTAGTGCCAATTCCCAAAAAAAAAGTATCATGAGATCAAGTATATACCTCATGTCCAAATTCGAGCGGTGCATGGCTTCTTGCATGCTTTCTGACATATCCATGGGGTCAACATCAACAACAGCATGCTGTATACTATTGTTATTATAGTTTCCTCCGCTTTGCTCTCGCCCTAGATAGTTGGCATCAGCATCAGCAAAGAAACCTCCTAAGTCCACAGATCGTCCCCCACCCTAGTCAAATTCCATATGCACAAACAATTGAAAGAGAACCATAAGGAAGAAAAGCATATGATATCATGTGGAGCATAAAAGCATGAAGCAAATAATAAGTACAAGTACAAACTTAAGAATGTTTACCACTATATAAAACTCATTTTTTTAGATACTCAACCCACTTTCACCCGATTAGCAACAAATGATCAACAAGACTGTCATATCTTACCTAGGATACATGATCCAAAAGGAGCAAAAACCTCTATCATAGTTAAAAAGCAGAATCTATTGCATTGCATTCATAATTTTCTATTCCCCAGCAAACATACAGACAAGATATTACTATTCAATTCCTTAGGCACCATTTTTAGTTTTCAAGCAAATAAATATAATTCTATTAAGCTTTCTCCCACATAGAAGAAAGAAAAACACTTGGTTTTATTGACCTTATGGGAGGATATGATCTTAAATACAGTATAACAGTGCAATATTATCTATGCAGCTGATCCTAAATACTGAGAAAAGGCTCAGTTTGTTGTTTTCTGTTGTAAGCTTTCTCAAAGAAGACATCAACAGCAGGAACAGCCCAGTGTTTTCCTAGAAGAAAACACTGTTGCATAGAAACATTCTTAGTGAGGAAATTAGAGAGACCGCTAAGAATGAAAATGCTATATCATATATTAGAGACAAGTTAAGCAAAGTAACAACATATCTAATGAACCACCTCCTTTTATGCGAACTAAAATCCATGCAGCATAATAGACAAATATGTTCCATTCCATCACCTAAAACATTCCCTATTTCCTTCTTACTTTTTCTGGTTTAAGAGCCCTAACATGGTAACAAGATAAATGACAAATTTTAACTTTGATAATCAGAACTTGTACCTTACTAGATCCTTGAATTAATCTGGAATCACCTGTGTCTTGCATAGGACTATCTACTTTTGCAGATCCAGATGTCATCAATGCATTTTCGGAAGAACTTAAAGATGATTCAAGATCAATAACTGAGCTTCTATTCACAGGAGATAAAGCAATAGGTCCTGATATATGACTCTGCTTCCCATCTGACGACTGAAAAGCAATGACTTGGATTCTTCCCACCTGAAATTATCACAAGTCTGTTTTGAGCTTTCCAGGGGTTAACAAACACTTCTATAAGATTAGATTTGGTTTAGCATGCATGAAGCACTAACCTTGTTTGTATCTTCACTAAAACAAGAAAATATAAGCCCAATAAATCCAGAATCTAGAAGTTGATACATTGCCTGAGTCCGCACATCTGCAGAAGGTAGGGGGTGGAAGATATTTTAAATGTCCAGCAACCAATCATAAATATGTACCTATCTAAGAAGAAATAACTAAAAGTAGTCTTAAGTTAAAAGAAATGACCAATAAGTTCAGTTCAATATTTCAAAATCCAACTGTGCCTACATAATGAAGAATCCTCTTCTTCACAGTCTTGTTACCACAATAAGCAAGCACTCTTAGCTCAGCTACACAATGTCACAGGTTCAAATTTTAAGGATGTGGTTCCACACTCGCAAGGTTGAAAGTTACAGAGAACAAAAAAATTGAAAATTTTAATTTGCATCCAAAGGAGTAAATTTAAAATGCAGCCAACAGTAAATATAGGAAAGTGTGCCTGAAATTGCATAACTTAGACATGAAAAATGTCTAAGCACTCATCCATTCAATGATTCATGATACATGAAATTAATAAATTGGCTGAAGTAGACAACAAACACAACTTAGGATTTTGCAAAGATATTAGTACATGACGTGAAAATTCAGTAAAAACTAAAAGAAAACAGCACACAAAATTGAAGTGCTGTAATAAATGTTGTTGTCAATCCACAGAGGTAAAAAGGGAACAAAAAGATCACATAATTCTCCCAACTTATTTCGATATAGAGCTTCAAACCGACTAATATATTTTTCTTAGCAAAAAGCTAGAGCAGCAAATTAAATTTTACAAAAGAAAACTAATCGTCCAATACTTACCAACATGAGAAGGAAGAACTGTAATATGGGGATGCGAATGGTACCACCCGATCACTCTTGTTGTTCTGCCAGTTGACGCAGTCATTCTGTGCCTTGAAGTTAATTTCACAACAAAACTAACAATCTTGAACATGTCACTATGCATCAGAACAACAATTTATTTTAACAACAAAGAAATAAATGCAGAAAGATTAAGGATATATCAGCTTGAGCTGAGGCAGCTGCCAATTGTTCAGGATTTGTCTCAACTCGGTCCTTCCGCCGATCAGATCGTGACTGTGGTGATGCTCCCCATATCAATGCAGTGACATTTCCATCTTTTGAGTACTGAAATTTGCAAGAAGAGAACAAAGCATCATAACTGAGTCATATAAGTGAAAAACAGAGTAATAAAAGACCAATGCAAAATCATCATACTACAGCTCTGCTATACTCTTTGGTAGGAAGGCAAGAATTGAAAATACCAGATTTATCATCATTCATCAGTTATTTCCTGTACAAAGAGATTCAAGTTCCTAATACTTTATTTTAGTAAAAATGTTCGACAGATGCAAAGATCCACAAAGTCAAAATGAAGAAAAGGTAGACGCACTTCTAACATTGCTTTTGTGAAATACATCAAACATGCATTTTCTAACGTTTAACAATAATGCCAGAACTAGATTGTCCACGTTAGGATCGAGAAAAAAAAAAAAGAACAAGCATTTAAATAAGCTCAAAAGAAAGAGTAAGGTATTCTCAACCTAAAAAGAAAAAAAGAAAGAGTATGGTGTGAACTTCTTTAGTTTATCTGCAGTAGCCAAACTGAACTAGAATTTGTAAAACATACAATTCAGTAAACAAACAAAATGCCTAAGATGTAAACTACTTCTCAGCATCTCCAACAAAGAATCTGAGGCTCCAATAGTAACATGACTACATTGTTAATTTACAGATTCATACTTTAAGTGAGACAAAGAAGACATATTAATCAACTTGAACTTTTTTTTCAAAAGGAAAAGCAGAAGAAAACCAGAACCAAAGGACTACGAAGAAGCACCTAAAACATGAAAAACCCACCTGCAATTGAATCAAAGCAAGAACTTTAAAAAATAGTAACTTTATAATTCTATTGAAAAGGAATGAAGTAATAATTACAACACCGAATCTATATGGAATCAGGGAAAAGTATCAATCTACGTACAAGCACAGAATTTCATGAGGAAAAAGATAAAAAGATAAGCTTTGAAATCAAATAAAAGCTGCAACATATAAATAAAGAGCATAGTATTTGCAACTTCAGTTCTGATCTTACTTATAAAGCGAAGGAAAAGGATAAAACTTGAATTCAAGCATAACCCATAGCATATAAATAAAAAGAGTATAATTTGGAAGAACATGATCAAACTTCAACCAAAAATCCAATAACCCAATTCAGCTAACAATTCAAAAAATCCGAAAAATTTCATCATTAATTCCCCTATCAACATCAGCACCATATACAAATTACATTACAAAATAAACCCACAATTTAAAGTAAAAAACAAAACACAAAAAAAAAAAAGGATTTTGAGACATGGGTTTAAAGAAAAAAAAAAGATTAGATAAGAAAACAAACCTCAATATCTCCGAGAAGAAGACCCATGATCTCTTCAGTTTCAGTAGACAATGCATGCGTAAGACAAGTTAACCAAACATCCTCAGACATTTTCACACATGTTAAAGACATTCTCTTTATCAATACAGCAGACCCAATCTTTTCTAAAAAAACTATATGTTTTTATCTTGGGTCTGTTTCGGTCTCTCTAAGAAAGAAGATCAGAAGATTTTCAGTTCTTCTCTGAAGGAGATCTTTTTTGGGGGCCGATGGATCTTGCTGGACAGGAAAGAATAAAGTGGGGATAGACTACAATCCGTTATAATTCTTTTGTGTACAGCCATAAAATCTAGACCGTTGGATTCTTATACATGACATCCTTTTCGTGCCACGGATTAAACCTGTCCACGGCCGGACTGCAGCCCAATCCGGATCAGGCCTCGGCATAGATTTTTCAAGCTCGAAGTCGGCATGTGTATCTATTTTATGAGGTATTAAATAACTAATTTTTATTAATTTTAATTCAAATATATATGTAAAAAATATTTTTATAATATTTTAATGAGTCTAAATGGGCTTTAATGAACTGTTGAAACTAACATATCTGAATTGGGTCAACCAATGAACACTTTTTGAGTGACACCAATAATTATTTTAATAATTTTGGTTGACTCTTGACAGTGCTAATTTTTGGTCGAATTTAACGATGCTAATTACAAAATGAAGAACATTCAAATGAACTTTTAAATTTTAATAAAAAATAAATTCTTTTTTTGCTAAATAAAATTTAATTACCAAAATTTTTAAAATAACATTTTCTTAAATATTTATAATCCAGTTCATCAAAATAAATCTAAACAAATCTTTTATGTAAATTAAATCGTGCAACTAAAAAGATTTTTTTAAGAAATTAAATATTTTATAATATTGTATTAATTATCTTTATATGTATAAATAAATACAGATATGGAGAATCTTTTGATTTGATAAAAATGCACATGATTATTCATTACGATTTTTTTTAAATGTCGTTTATCATTTCTATATTAAGGTAAAAACCTCTTAATCCAATTCCCTGTAAAATCCCGCATGCGGCGGAGACCCCTATTGAAGCTAAAGCTGAAGATGAAGTTTATAAATAAAAGAATTTCCTTTGTGATATATATCCCTCACCAGGGGTATGCCATGGGCAAAGTTAATTAGAAATTTTTTATTCTCATTAATTATCCCAAAAATATTTAGAGGATATAATCTTGATCAATCCTAAATATAGAAAGGAGAAAAATTATTCCAATATATAGTTTTGGATTCAAATTAACCTATATGTTATGGACGAAAGTAATTGTTTTGTTTATTATAATCACAGGACATCTTTTAAATGAAGTTTCAACTTTGAATTTTCTTGTTTCAAAAACAAATGAAATTAATTGAGTTCAAAATCACTCAAAAGTTGATTGCATCCATTTAAACTTTAACGAACATTAGAGACAACAGGATAGATGACAACCCTAGCTCTTACATATCAAATGAAAAATAGTAAATTGAATGGCAAATGACCAAAGCAAAACAGAAACGCTTTGCGGAAACGCTAGCTTCAAGTCCTGGGAGATGGGTTGCTTGGATGGTTGGTGGCGGGGCTTGGGTTGGGGGCATTAGAGGTATTATCAGTACTGTTCATTCCCAAAGTGTTCTTTACGGCATCAGCTGCTCCTTGTGCCATGTTCTTCACTTGCTCTCCTGTCTGCACCAAACAGATTGAAAAAAAAGAAAATTGCTCACAGTAATTAATTAATATCCCAAAGAAGGGAAGAACAAAATCATTATACATTGTTTTAACTAAAAGCAACATCTAAATTAAATTTGGAATAGAAACAAAAGAAACTGGGTGATGCCTGCTGAAGGAAGTTGGTGGCCTGGGAAGTATAAGTAGACTTCTGATCATTAGAAGACTGAGAATTGGTGGCCTGCCCTTGGGATGCCTGATTCATCATCTCATCCCTCTTTAGCTGTACAAGGAAAATTAAGATATATCAGGGTATTCAATTCATTGTCTGATTCATGAAAGTCAAATATAAAAAGAACCCATTGCCACAATTTCATTTTTGACATTGTTCATCATCTAGATAACCTAACAACAATTAATGCTTTTTGATAAGAAATATAATTGTTACCTGAGCTTGACCAGTCATTTCACCAGCCATGTTTGCAACATTCTGAGAAGTACTTTGGCTTGACATTTTTTTTAATCGATCACAGCTTAAAAAATTATAGTCTTAAATCTCAAGCGATCACGAAGAAATTTATAGGCAGGAAATGTGCCCTATTTTTGTCATCAGCAACGTTAATCCAAGCATTCACCAACACTTGGCACGTTACAATGAGTCCCAGTTGAACAGGGAACTTAGTAAACAATGGTTGGAATATAATTGCTCGGTCAAGAGAGATCGATGAACCCTCGGCCTACATTTGGCAGAGAATTCTTACGTCTAACAATAAGCATAACCATATAGAGGGAATTATGGTCAATTATTTCCTTTTCTTGAGCGCTTTATATATATATATATATATATATAACACAAATTATTATAGTAATAATGGCACGGTAAAAGATTGGCAAATGAACACTACTCGTAGCAGGTCTGGTACCTCTAGCCAAATCATTGGAAATTACCTTGGCATTCTTGAACTTGCATGGATCTTTTATCCAAGATGTACATGATATGGTAATGAATATTAATATTGGGGATTATTTCATTAAAAGTTTGGTATAATCTTAGTTATATAATTTTAGATATATAATCTTAGATATAATTATTAAAAATGTTTCCATCCTCATTCATTTTCATCTATCCTGCCAAATAAAGCTTTATTGTCATCACTTACAAGTTGCAACCTTATTCCAAACATTAACTAGTTAGAGCATGCTACGTTATCATTACTCCAGCTAGTTGAAAATTAAGATTTTTGTTTTTATTTTTTTGATAAAAAAATAATGGAAAAACAAAAACTAAAATACAAATAAAAATTAGACAAAATAACAAAAGGAAAGTAAAATTATATAAAAGAACTCTCATACAATCATTTTTTACTGTTTTACTTGAAGTGTTTAAATTTTTATTGTATCTTAAAACCATATTAAAATCTTAAAAAAAAAGAAAAGGTTCGATGCGCTGTAAAGTCATTTTACTTTCTTAATCTTTTGTTTTTTTATCTAATTTTCTAATAATAGTTTGATAAAAATTTTATGATCATATAGATTTTTTATTAACAACAAATCCATAATGTCTATTTATAATGATAAACATACTCTCATAAAATTGCATATGCTACTTAAATAAAACAATTTCACATTTAATTAAGTTTAACTAATCTTTGAAATATTTTGTTAAAATCCGATATTTTAAAATGAAATTAAAAATATTAGTACTTACAAATAACCTTCATGCTTTGAGAAGGTAGCTTGACACTTAGATCTTATACAATTTTATGTATAATTTGTCTAGAACCAAAAAATTAGTACTTTACAAATAATTGCCGAGGTATTTGCATAAGTTCTGATTTCTTTGTTAAATTATGGAAAAGAAAACGAAAAGAAGAGTTAAAAATTAGGTTTAGGAACAGATGCCATATATTATCATTTTAATAAACATTATATGCTACCAAAATATTAAGGATTTTGTATTTGCTATCGCTCGTCTTTAAGTGAAAACAATTTAAATAAAATGGTACCCTTGTAATTTATTTTAAAATCATTTTATCAACTTTCAATTTCTGCATTTAATGTTTATATATGCAAGGAACGATTACTTCTATAACAATATATAAAAATATTCTTAAATAAAGTTTCCTCCAAACCCTAAAAATTTGCAAAAATTTCAGAATAAACTAAAATGGAAAATGAAAATGAGTTTTCTGCTAATTGTTCGAAAATAGAAAAATAAAATAAAAAGGTAAATCCAGGTACAGCAACAGTAACTACAACGTTGCATCAATCATTTCTCCTACATGTTACATGTATCCGAACTTTCCTGGCGTACACTTGGAATCGGCACAAATTTAAACCCTCAATTAGATTCATCTTCTCCGATTTAACAACATTTCTGGGATGATCCTGCTTGCTGATCTTTTGTAAACTGTATGGTATATTTTCGAATGACAAACAAGTGTCATTGTCTGTGAAACTCATTGCTTTTCTTTTTGTTTCCAAGGCTGAAAGATGGAAGGAGCCCAAAGGAGTCCTAATTACCCATCAGTCAGTCACTCATATCATCAATTCCTTCAAAATCACTGACACCATCAAATGCTTCATCAAGTGCTTCCTCATTTTCGTTCTCTTGATGATCAGTTTCCATTGCATCTTCTGATTCCTCCTCGTCACTTTCATCCTTGTCCTCAAATATTACTGGGATTGTGGCATTCTCGTCGAACTCATCCTCAACAATCTGTCATAGAAATTGAGAAAAGTAACAATACTGCATAAGTCATAAATTCACTTGCAAAATTTTCACCAGAAACAAACTTTAACATAACACATACCCCTGCATAAAGGAAGTCTAAGCAACTTGATATTTGAAGAGCTGATTCAAAAGTTGAGACTCTAGATTCAATAAGCTGCACAAAAAACAAGCATTCACAAAATGTGATATCGAAGTTAGCCAGTAAAAGATCCAAGTTATGATTTATTAAAAAAAAAATCACCCACAATGAAGACTCCCTATCTGACCTGATACAAAGAGTTAAGGGCAAGCAGAGAGGATTCCTGGGACATAATTCCACTAGCATGTTGAAGAAGTAAACTTTTTATCCAAGGGAGGGCACATGCCAATACTGCACCCCTGCAGTGAATTAGAAACATAGCAGCCCAATAAGATTGATAAGACTTTGGAAGAAATTATTTGTGAAAAACAAGAGAACTACATTATCTAAACCTAAAGATAAAAAAAAAAAAAAAAGGGCACTTGTCTCATTTGCTGTCCTGAAAATTTGCAAATATCACAGCATCATTTTTATGTTTTTGGTTCAAGATTAGGCCCTATGGTCTTTCAGGGACCAGTCTGCAAGAAAGGACAAGTTAAACTAATGTCTTGTTCTGAGTTCAGAAAAATATTTGCGTAAGCCATTTTGGTCTGTGCTGCTTGTTGAAAGGATAAAACCAGATTTTAACCAAAAAAATTCTTACAAAATATTAATAAAAACAGCTGGCTTAGCAACATTGTTAAATGCTACAAACTGAATCAGTAACTTACCTTAAAATTAGAAACATAAAAAAAAAATGACAAAAAGAAAAGAATAACAACGATTCCTGGAACCATGAAAACTTCTAATAGCTAAAAGGATAACGACTGCAATTACCCTTCAATGCTTATCAAAAATGAAATCTTGCTGTTTAGACAAGTTGGAATCAAGTGTGGTAGAATCTTAGGAGAAGTACATTTCAGATTTGGGTGACAGCAAATACAAAATGTTCCCGGGCCCCCACCTTTCTTTTTTTTTTTTTTTTTCTAAGGCAAATTAGCATTGCTATTATAACACCTGTTTGTAGAAACTGATAAGCCACCATAAAGGAAGTGAATAGGCCTTGTTAACATCACTCTTTTCCCCATGGTCAACCGTACATACTAAACTTCACATACAATTATACTAGTAAGAAAAAAGAAAGAGTGCAAGTATCTTCAATGTAACTCACAGTTGGTCTTACATATAATAATATTTTACCTTGATTGAATTATAGATAATAGAGATCGTAAAAGCTTGAGAACATCAGATGGATTCAATTGAGAGATTGAATTTGCAATAACCTGAAAAAGGAGAATATTGTCATATTAGCTTTAAGATTACATATATAAGTCAAGCATACTTCCATCAATAAAAAACCTGTTTGCAGGAACCAACCTTCTCATCTTGGGTGTATAAGCAATCTAATAGAAGTGCGCGATCATCAGCATGCAGTGCCTGCTTAAGCAGAACATTGACTGAATCTGCAATGGGATGCTTGGCACGAGGAGAGGATTCTTCTCCTTCTTGCGTTCCACAGGCTTCATTTTTTCCATTTTCTACTAAACTTAAACTCGCAAGTTTCTCACCCATGGTAGGCTCATTTGGATCATCATCAACAAGGACTCCATCTACATTCTCTCCATGACCTGTTCCTAAATCACCAACGAATAAATCTCCAGAGAAAAAAGGGCTTATTTCAGCAACTATTGTAGAGACGTGATACATATTAAATCATGTATAATATTGACAACAAGATAATGCAGTATGTTATGCTGTGTTCTTGTTATTGCCTCATCAGACATGTCACAAGATGCTTCGTCCGAAGACACGTTGATCCATCCAAAGATTAAGACACAACTATGAATATTGCAATCAATAACTTCCAGTACATACAGCACACAGACACGAAGCATAGGATACATCATATTTTAATATTTTATTCTGCTAAGCCAAGGGTGTTGTTAAACATTTATATATTGTGCTTACAATATAAATGCATAAAAGTGATGTTAATTCTTTATAAAAAAATAATAATAAGGCTTGAAGGCAAGCAGGTTTTATTTGAGCCATTAGCTCCTCTGGAAGGGAGAGGGAAAGGGGAGGTAGCACAGGACTATTATTTAAT
The DNA here is from genome assembly GCF_002303985.1 of Durio zibethinus. The sequence continues at coordinate 2,268,268 of NW_019167982.1, forward strand.
AAAAAAAACGAGGTAGCATATGGTTTGATTCTTACCCACAAACCATGAGAATTTAGAAGCAGATGCCTCGTAAGAAAATCAATTTATGTGATAAAAAATCAGACCCAGAGCCTGAAGTAAAATCAAGCAATTATGTAGCCTCCCTCACCAGTATCATTTATGCCTCTTGTAGTTGCAAGGTCTGGATCAGGAGCAGCTCTTTTTTTGTTTGGTTTGCCATTTGGATCACCCGCCACTCCAGACTCTGGAACTTGGAGACCTGCCACAAAATTTTCTCTGGTTATACCACCTACAAATAAGCACAATCACTCCACCAAAGAACTGTCTATATGGGAAATAATGATCACATGGACTTAATTTTGCCATAGACTTCAGTCCCATAAATTCAAGTTAAATGACATTATTCATGTTACATCTTTAGGTGTATGGTAGAATTATATCATGAACAAATGGATACGACATAATAATATCAAAATTTACCCAATTTAGCAGGTCTAATAACTTCCTTAACAAAGATTTATTGCTCATTTTGTATAATGGAAATTTCAATATTATAGCTATACTAAAAGATTCAGCCTCATAACACCTGGACTTTGGAATTAGTCAACACAAGGATCTTAAATGCAACTGTATAAACAAATTTGGAATAACTTGTGTGAAAGCAAGCTCATCATTTCAATGTACTAAATTCAGTGGATCATCCTTTTCCTTTCCCTAATTCAACTTAGTGCTGCAAAAGTAAATCCTTTTTTGCAGATGAAACAACAGTAAAAAATAATAAAATAGATTCCTGAAATCATAAATAGTACACAAAAGCAGCAACCGAGGCTTGGTCTAGCAGTTGTTACTCCTTACGAGGGGGAATGTCCATGGCTCAAATCCCCTCTCCCCCCTTGGACTTCTTTATATGTACCCAAGAAACAAAAAATTCTTAATATTATGATTGAAAAATGATAACAGAAGTGCTCTTCACTCTTCAGAACCCAAGAAAGTTGAAATTAAGAGTTTTTCCAATAAATAGAAAAACAGCTCAGGAGATAAGAAAATCTACAACAAACAATCATCAAAAAAAACAAAAAGGGAAAAATCAATGAAAGTAAGCCTAACAAAATTTTAAAATAAATTATTGAAAATTAAAAGAAACAGAGAAAGTTTGATCCTTCAAAATAAAAGATTTAAGTTTTTCTCCATTTCTTTTCTTTAAGAAATAAGCAAATGTTGCAGAATCATGAGTTATTAAAGCATTTTAGAAACTGCATGTCCCACCTTTTACCAAAGCTGCCATGTTTTCTTGAATAGTTTCAGTCTGATCCACAGCATTTATAACAATATTCTCCCCTGTTTTGCAAACATTTACAAGACTGAACTGTGGAGAGTCTAATGGACCATAAGCAATTAGGGCAACAACCTGTTGGCCCATGCCCGGAGCGTGTAATCTGGCAGAGATAATAGAAGTACGGCTTTTCCTTGAGCTTGCACTCATCTGCTGGTTTCTCTCTGCTTTATCAGGTTTTACAGTAATCTTTGTTGGTTTAACATCATCCTGGGAAATGGTCTCCAAATTCCAGATATAAGTGATACCAGACTCTGACACTGCTAAGATTACACAACCACCATCTTCACTACCATTATTCTTACATTCAAAAGCTAATGGAGGGTGAGGCATTGAAATAACTGAGCCACCACTCACGATTTTGGAACTGAAATCACAACTCCAGACTTGAAGATTTTTCTCCCCGAACCCTGATGTAACAATTGTCTTGCCATCATTGGACATAGACATATATTGCACAGAATCCTGTAAAAACAAAATGATGAAAACCATCAAAGCCTTGAGCACACAAGGAAAATCTCCAAATATGTGAGACAACTTAAGTAACTCACTAACTCATCAGGAAACTTTAGAAGCTCTTTTCCATTTTCCAGGCTCACAACACAGGTCTTACCACTGGCTAAAGCCAAATACTTCCCATCTAAAAAGTTTATAGAAAAATAATTAACAAAAAAAAAAAAAAGGTAACAAAGCAGTAAACATGACATTACTTACTGACCTTGTGAAAAAGTCAAAGAAGAGATGGACCTTTGGAAGCTTTGAACTCCCTTATTAAATCTCCATTTTCTGACTTCATTTCAGATGCCTTTCCATTACTTCCAATGACATACAGACTATGACCTTTATTTGTGAATGAAAGACCAGCAATTCCACTGGACGAATAAAGGAACAGTATCAGTTAAACCATCTACTAGAAGAAGATAACCATAAAGAAATTTCACATACTTAGCAGTTTTGCTCAAAGTTATGTAGAAAGATAAATAAGAACAAGGGCCTAGTTTCACTATCTACAAACAAACAAACACAAAAAGGTGCAATTAAATGTAAATGATGAAACTTTAAGCACTTTGGCAACAGCAATTCTTAACAAATTTATCATCATACCTAGGATGGCAACCAGTAGACGTCCACTTCCTATCACCAGCTAAGAAATCAATAGCCAAGATGTCCCCTTCATTTGTCCCAACAGCTAGTAAGCAAGTCCCATGCCCCTTTTTATGCTAAAATATCAACACATGAACAATAGAAGAATGATTAACAAACAAGTGTAAAGTTTAAGGAAAAAGTATAGAACATAAAAGAGCTATCAAGAGATCCTGATGCCACCACCTTCTTTCCGATAAAACTGCAAGCCATACAGGAATAACTATTAGCAGGGTTGCCATCTGACTGCTTCCACTCTGCTAATAAACTCCCAGTACTTGTGCTCCAGATCTGCAAAAGTGCAATGAATTTTCACCAATATAAGAGGAAAAGAATAATTATTAAGCTTTCAATCAGGTGGCAACAATTTATACTGCTAAAGAAAGACCAAAATAATGCATTATTTTCATATGAAACTGAGATGGAGCAGACATTTAAGCAAGAAGAGGGTGTAATCCAAAGTACATTACATAATACAAGAATGATCTAATCACAAGCAGCCATGACTACCCTACAATAATGCTGCTATAAATTCCCAAAAGCAATCAGCAACTTAGTATCCCTTCCTCTTCATTTAACCTTTATTACTGCTACTTTGCTACATAATCCCCAGTGATAGCTTGTATATGTAAATACTTAAATGGCTATTATTGATAAGAAACAACTACCATTCCTTAGCAAAGGTTGTAATCTAGATTACTCTTATCAAAGGTCATAATCTAGATTACTCACCCATGAGCTATATAGGAGGTTAATAATTCAGTGACTTGAAACAATGAAATTTTAACATTGGCTTAAGCATTTGCTTAACATCGGCTTAAGCATTTGGTTAACATCACTTGCAATTAACCAAACAAAAATGGACATATTTTGCAGAGTAGTCGCATTTTAATAAATGAAAACCAATTTTCACCATGCAACTCCTTTGAAAGACAAAATGCAGTAATATCGTCAACATAGAGCTTGACTCCTGGACATGGTTTTTTTATACCATTAGCAAAAGGATTCTTGCCCTGCTACTAATCGCAATTGGTTTTCAACCTTTACATTGGTTTTTTTCTGGTGCAGCTCGATTTTTATTACTTTCCTCCTTAAGGGTCTCAAGCATATAAATATACATAGAACCTAGCCCGTAATTATTGTCATATATCACACCTACTCCCAATTTCGCCAACTACCGGGCCTGTTTCTTCTCTTTTTAGTGTTAGATGACCCCTTGCTTTTGCAGCCTAAAAAATTACTACACCAATAATAAAACACCAAAACTACCAAGTTTTTACCTTTTACTACTCATATGGACCAGAGCAACCCCCAACTTTCAAACCAAGTACAGCCCCAGTCTTTTCCATTTTTAGCATTTAACCAGACCTAACTAACCTAATTGCCATTATTCGGAAATCCCAGCGTGTCAACTAAAATTTCCTCGAATTTTCTCAATCAAATCTCAGCTATCATAAACCTGGTTCAAATCGCAAAACCTACATTCATTTCCCTACAATTACCAACCCTCAAAACCTATTCTTTCCCCTACCAAGCTCAAGGATTCTTTCCATTTTCATATGCTACTTCATGAAGAAGCTGACGCATAGCCTTTTTTCCTCCTAAAGGATACTTCGTGATAATCATATATTCAAAGGGAGAAACTAAGAAAAAAAATACATTTGCAACATAGCATTAGTCCTGCAACATCACAAGGGTAGCATTACTTTCCTTATACAATTTTAAATTTATTTCGAGAGCAATAAAAGATCTCCCAAAAAAACGAACATTCTGAAATATCAAGAACAACCCACTGCATCAAAAAATGGAAAAACAGGTAGGGATAGAAAGAAATACTTTGACGGTTCCATCTGGGGACAAAATGGCGAGGTAGTCACCTTCTGGAGTGAAACATGTAAGGAGGGGTTTCGCCTTCTGCTTTCCCATTTACAGAATCAAACCAAAGCTTCGTTTGTCTTGAGATTAACAAGAGCCTTTTAAATTGTTTTGATTTACTGCAGACTGCAGAGCTCGAGAGAAAGTGGAAGAAGAAAAACGGCGCGGGTTGAGGCAGCAGCGAGGGTTTTTGCGTTTCGGCCTTTGGGTTTAGAGGGGTAGTGGCAAATTATGTAAAAGTTATTATTATTTAGATGACTTATTAACTATTATGTTTTTTTATATGATATTTATTAGTATGGTTGAATTTAATGTAAAAATTATTAAAGTAATAGATTTATTTGTTTCTTTTGTGAAAAAAAAAAAAGTGAAATAAATAAAAAGAAATTTGTAAAAATTAGATTAGACTAAATTAATTTTTCCTTTTTCCTAATTTCTATGAAAATGTTTAGCTGTAAAAAATAAACTTAATGCATGAACCTTGGCAAAATAAAAATTATGGTCAATTAATAAAAATAATTATGTAAATTAGGTAAAAGAAAATTTAGTTCTCGAAATTTCCATGAAATTTGAATTGATGCATTTTTTTTCTTTTTTTTCCTTAATATGGTGGGTCAGTTTTTTTCTTTTTTCCAAGAAAAAGATGTTTTTGACAAATAAATTTTGGCTTCCATTGCAAGAGAGGAGGGATGGAGTCCAAATTATTTTTTTGCCTTCAACTACAACATAAAATGCACTTGGATAGCTAGGGATGCAATTGAAAACAAAAAATCTTAATATTTTTTTTGTCTTCCACTGAATGAAAAGAAATTATCTAAATAATTTATTGGATTTTAAAATAATCAATTGCCCTTATTATAAAATTAAAAATGAAAGATATTTTTCAATTATAACAGTTATTTCGTATATTCAATTTCACCATTATGATTATATTTATAATATTAAAGTTTACTACTATAAAATATAATATTTTTTATTTCAAAATATTATTAATTTCTACGATATTTAAAAATTTTTTAATTTTAATATATTTAATATTAAAATTTTAAAAAAAAATTATAAAATTAAAATTGTATGATTTTAATATCAAAAAATAAAAATTTTAAATATTAAAAAAATTAAATATAAACTTTTTATAGGTCATATTTAGCTTTTTGGAAAAAAAAAAGTCTAATTATCAAGAGGAAAAGAAACGTCGACCTAATTAAAAATGAAAATTGGAAAATATACAAAATATCGAAAAAGTCCCCGAAAGATGAGCGTTAGCAGGGACTTTTATGTACTTGCACATATCTCTCTCTTAATAAGACGGTCCCCTAGTTCCTTTATAAGGACCCCTCTATCTCTCACTTTATACGTCAATTAACTTGTTTTTCATCAAAGCTTTCCTTCAAAAAAAAACAAAAAAGTTTCCCGTTTCCAGAAAACTCTGGTAAGTTCGAACCTAAGAAAATTCTATCATCAAATTTCACTTTAATTATAATGAATAATTGTATAATTCCTTTAGATTTGACTAAAATTTCAAATAGCTTTTGATTGATTTGTTTCTCTTGTCGTTTTTTCTTGGTTGACCTTTGAGCCATGTTTAAGAAAAGGGGAATAATTTACTTGTTAATCTTTAATTTGTTGTTTAGGTGCTTAGTTTTTGGTAAAAAGGTTTGTTTCTTTGGCTTATATGACTACAACATAGTCTGGGTTTGTTCTAAATATGTTTGGATTTTTTATTTTTACTAATTTTTCATGCTTAATTTATATGAAAAAGTGTTTATGTATGCGACTTTTGATCTCATAAGTTGAATATGATTATTATTAAGGGATTCAAAGAGTTTTTTTTACTAATTTTTAATTCTTAATTTATAATAAAAAAAGTGAGAGAAATTCGAAAAAATAGCTCAGATAAAAAAATTTTGGGATTGAAGCATTGTGATTGTCGCATTATTTTTGTACCGGTAATTTATTTTTATATATGACTTTTGATCTCATAAGCTGAATGTGATTATTATCTAGGGAATCAAAGAGTGCACTTTTGAGGCCTTGAAAAAAGGCAGATTTTTAAGGCAATTGTTACTGATTATTTTAAGTTCCAAAAAATGCCAAAGGATAGAAGAGTTGGTTCCTTAACTTTTGATCGCTCTAGGGTATCTCCTTACCCATGTAGTTCCAGGGATGCCAAGCAATGTCAACATGAGAATCCATTGGGATTGGGATTTGCATCACCCGATTATGTTAAAGAGTTGGAGGATGTAAGGTGCCCCATCTGCATGGAACACCCGCACAATGCAGTTCTTTTGCGGTGTTCTTCCTTTGAGAAGGGTTGTCGCCCTTTCATGTGCAATACAAGTTACCGCCATTCTAATTGTCTTGACCAGTTTTGTAAGTCATTAGTGTCATCTCCTTCTACGGCTGCGCTACAGGAAATTCCTTTGGGAAATGTGACTTCTAGTAGATGGAGGGATCCATTGCCCTTTTATGATCAGACTGAGGCTGGTAGTGATCTACAGCCGAAGCTTCTTTGTCCTCTCTGTCGAGGAGAGATTTATGGCTGGAGTGTGGTAGAACCAGCTCGTGAGTTTATGAATTCCAAATCCAGGAGTTGTTCTTCTGCAACATGTGATTTCAGTGGGACTTACAGTGAACTCAGGAAACATGCTAGATCTGATCATCCTTTGGTTCGACCAACAGAAGTGGACTTGGAACGACAGCGTGATTGGACTAGTTTGGAGCGTGAAAGGGATTATGAGGACATGCTTAGCTCAATCCAACCAGTTGCTAGGGATGAAAGTAATGGAGAAAGCATTTCAAGTCTCTTTCATACTTTGTTGAGTTTACATCTTGCGTACTTGAGACTTGCACTTGAGGTCATTAGTGATTCAATAAACATGGAACAAGTTCAATTTAGGAGGAGATCAGGAAGTAGGAGATGGTTTAGGTATGATCTAGAGTATGATCATGGTGCTAGAGAGCGCATTAGTTCTGTATCAGATAGAGCTTTCCTCGGTCACCACAACAATCCTTCACCAGTAGAGAGATTTCGAGGTAGAAACCACAGCTCACAGGGCATGCTTCAGTGGAGGCATCGCAGTTCACCATCAGAGAGATTTTTACGAGGAAGGCGCCGGAGTTTGCAAGCTAACAGAACGCATCGTGGCCGATTGCGATGGCGAGCACAAAGATGGTCTACATTTGATAACGGGCAGTGATTGTAGGACATTTATGTGTCTCCCAGGTACAAATAAAAATTTATGCCTGGTTGTAATGGTAATTGTTGTTTCTCTAGCTTCCTTAATGTCCTTATTTAGATGATGGAATTGATTGTATTTTCCTATTTTTTGCATTGCAGATGGAAACAAAAGCAGGAGGCGAGGGTAGTTTAGGTCTATTAGGTTAGGTTCGGAAGTAAAAAGTGAGAAGTCATTGTTATCCCCTTTTTAAATCACAGAATTAATGCTTAATGTTTAATGTTTAAGAACATCAATTTCTTCTTTGGAAATGTTATTTATTTTCAAGAATTATATCTTTTTTGCTTGTGATTTATATGTTCAATGTGTTCATTGTGAATGCTTAATGTGATTGGAAAGAATCATAGCAATCAGGGGTTAACCAACACCTGATCAAAAGTGGCATTGTTGTTGATCAATCAACCCTTGTTTCTTGCCGAAAATGTGAAATGTAACTTTTTGAGCTAATTTACACCCTTATCACGGAAATTTAACTTTTTGTCACTCTTCTCCCTTAACTTTTAATGATGCAAATTTAATCCTCGAAGTTTTAAAATTTATCAATTAAAACATTTTGTTTGTTAAAAGCAACAAGAAACTCCATCTCTTAAATCGGAGATTGAAAAACTATTGATAAAAGAGAATAAATTAAACAAATTTTCGATTTACAATGGGAATGATTTAATACAAACGGATTATAAATTTGTAATATTTAATCTAGGAACTAGATTAATATGCTTAAAAAGTTTGAGAGCAAAAACAACATTCAAGTCAAACGTCAGGGACTTGGACGCAATTCGCTTTTTTCTTCAGATAATTCTCGATTTCTCCCTTCCTTTACTGAAATGGGTAGGTTTAAGGTTCGAGATTTGATGAGGTCGTTGACGGAGACGCGGTTGCCTACGGGAGAGATTAGGTTGGTGTTTTGCGTCATCAAGGCGTTTCCGCCGCGGTAAGAGGCGACTAGGAGGTTTTGGAAAAGGTAGTTCATTCGGTGGTTGAGGTGTGTTTCGGTGCTGGGAAAGCGTCGGAAAGTTTTTGCCTTTTTGGAGCGTTCAAAAGGGTTTTTAACTAGGGTTTAAGAGGGAGGGAAAGAGCAAAGGAAAAACCTTGTTGGGCTGTCTGTGACCCACCCATAAAACATCCAATAGGCCAGTTAGTAACCCAAAAACCCACATTTCGGTCCATTTTTTCTTGGAATAATAGGATCCCAGCCTGCCCGCTCAAAGGGAGATTTAAAAAGCGCGGAACCGAAGGACCGTTGAGAAATAGCAAATATTGTTTCCCCATCACTTTCTTGAGAAAATCTTTCGGTAAAAAGCAAAGATGTTCGGACTATTAATGACATGGATTCCCCAAAAAGTGATGGAAATGAAGTTGAGGCATCCTCCGGTAGCTCTCCTTCTCCACAAGTAAGGCTTTCTTCATGCATTTTCTTTTCAAAGATGATTTTTGTTTTAAATCAAGAATTTGATTCTTTGGGATTTATTTTACAATAATCATTTTGATTCATTTATCATTTTTATATGTTATCATTTATTCTTTTTTTTTTAATTTCTTGGGGTCATTTATTCTTATTTCTGCTTATCTTTGACTCTGTTTGGCTGCTAAGAAAAACAGAGAAAATAAAAGCATACCAGAATTTAGATTTTTCTTTTTTTTTTTTTGTTATTCTCTTTTTATTTTTGGATATTTTCTTGATTAACTTATACTTAAAGTAAAGCGATTACTGATGAGTCTTAGGTCACTGGAGCAAAGAATTCGTTTCAAATAGAAACAAAAATCACGGATAAATTTTGTGAGTTAGTCATTGTTAAATGTGTGTTTCTTGGTTGTTCTGAGTTTTGATGTTCTGTTGGATCCCACGAGAAACTTTAAAGTTCTATTTGAGATAAACTAAGGCTTTTCTTGGTGGCTTTATTTGGACAAGAACTTTTTGTTTTTGTTTCAGCACTGTTCCATGGTGGTGTGGGAACTTAATGACATTCTACATTGTTTTTACTTGTAAATTGATATTTTTGCATGCAAATATAGGAGGATGTTGTCGTAGACAAATCCAATGAAGGTCATGTACCAGACAATATCGAACCTCCATGGGATTCTCAGAAAGTTTCATATTTTGACTAGCAGACACTTCCATATGATGGGAAAATGCCTGGTCAACAATTTGCTGACAGGGTTGAGGAACTATCCCAACGCCAAGATAGCTCAGAAGGGGAGAGGCAAGTTTACATTAATCTTTTATTTAAATTTTTTTAAATTAATTTACATTTTCACATTGCTTTCTTTCTTTTTTTGGTTATATTTGACATTGCATTCTTAGCTATGGGGTTTGTTGTATTCAGGAAGAGGGAAACATACACAGATGAGAGTGGGTTCTGTAAACTATGCAACTCAATAGGTCCGAATGTTTGAAACTGTAAGTTCACATGGTATAGGAATAGAGAATTTGTTAAGGCTCAAAGTGGTAGCTTGAATATGTTGAGGGACGTATATGCTTATTTGATTATTGACTTGCACAGTGAAAAAGCAAAAAGATGTTTTAAGGAACTTGAACTGTTTCAACGTATTTTGCATACGTCCTTGTCAACATGAGAATGTTCAGATGCTTCCACTTACTCGAATGCCAACCAAGGCAAACATCTAACCAAGGAATTTCTGGAAACTCCTACTAAGATCTTACTTTCATTGCTAAAGTAAACTGGAGTACATCTGTTCAGTTTCTTCATGACACCCAGACAAGCCCTAACTGGAAAAAGGGTTTATTAATTAAATGTTTTCCTTCTGAATGAAAGCAATTTAAGAACAAATTGCATTTGATATGACTTAACAACACCTTCAAATTTTTTGGCATGATAAAAGAGGAGGTATATTTGCAGTCTGTTTCAGCTTTGTTCTTTGTCATTGGCAGTTAACACGCCTGAATATGAGGATGATGTTCTTGATGTTCGAGAAAAAATTGAATTGCGTAACCCTCTTGCATTCGCTCCAACAATTGTTAAGCAAACCAGTGATTTTCCAAATATTGCGGTAATACCTTCTAGAATCTTACTTTTTCTTTAAAATTGTGTAATTCAAAGTATTTGACATGAGAAACTTTGCAGGATGATAGAAACTCGATGAACCCTTCCTCATCCAGGCATAAAAGAGGATGCAATTGCAAGAGGTCAAAGTGCCTAAAAAAGTATTGTGATTGCCATCGGGTATGTTTTAACTTGGTAGCTCCATGTGTGATGCTTTTTTTCTTTCTTCTTTTTCCTTTCATTTGACAACTATCTCGCTCTTTCTGGCTGCTTTAATCATAATTTCATATCTAAGCTGGTGCAGCGTGGAGCTTTAAGAACTAAAATTTAAATGGCTGTCATCTTGTTCCTTTTCTCTTCTGATGAAAGTTGGAGTTTAACTTTGTTAAGATGATACAGGGTAGGAAGTCGCTTACCTCTTATCATTCTGACTGCACAAGTATGCTCCTTTATTTTAGGCCGAAGTTGGATGCTCTGATGGATGCGGCTGTGTGGATTGTGACAATTCTTTTGGAAAGAAGTCAGGTTACTTCTAATATAATGTCTACATCGTTTGTTATTTTTTTCAATCAAAGCTTGCATTCAGGCTATGAAGTAATTTTCATTAACCCCTGCTGGTTGATGAGCACCCAGCAGCTTAAAATTGTGTCTGAATCATTGTGTATTGAGATGGAGAAAATGAATGCCCTCGAGCTCTTTCAGATAGGCTTTTGGGGTGTCTCCTTCAAGACACTGAACCTTAAGTACTTATTTCCCTGATTCGATTGTTGAATCAGTTGTGATTTTTTGGCACACTAAAAAAATGTGCAAAAGTTCTTTCTGACGGAATTATACCGGATATTGTCCAATTGATGTCAAATATGTGAGGAGCTGACACCGGTAGTGTCATCATCATGCTTGCATACATGTATTATATGCCCTTTTTTTTAATTATTAACTTACTCTACCATGCTGGAGCTACAGAATCAATACTTCAGAGAGTGAAAAAATGAAACTCTCATGAGAAGCTGAATACGGCGGAGGTTATGTCCGATGGAATCAAGGGTGGGACAGCAAATCAGTTCTCACCAATAAACCATTTGTCTGTTGTCACAGTACCTTTTTTGACATCACCAATATGGGGGACTTCCAAAATGTCTCACAGGCTCAACACAGAAAGGAAGTGACCTCCAGTTGTCACCTGGTTACTCCAATTGGTTCTCTTCTGCCTTGACTCCTGCACAAGCATTTGCAAGCAAGGTGTCACATGAATTGGGTTCTAGTAGTGCGCTCTGTGACATAATGGAAGATGCTTCACCAGACATCCTCACGGAAAATTCCAACCCCACCAACACAGTGAAATCTGGCTCACCAAATCATAAACGTGTGTCTCCTTCACAGCTTAGTCCACAAAGTGGTATTTTGCAGGCTGTGCCTTCTTTCCCACTTCTTACACCATCCTGTAACTCTGAAGACCGTATGAATCAAACTAAAAATGATCATCAAGGTAGCAGTCATGACTAGTGAATGGAATGCATAGAGTAGGGTTAACTCATCATTTTGTTATTTTGATGGACTTTGCAAGTAATTGGTAGATATAGGCTTCTCACAGAAAGCTAAGTACCCGATCAAGATTTTACTGCTTTTGTCAGTGACATGCCAAGAAACTGCTTAAATATGTAGCTGAGCATAGCCCTTTATATTGCAAAGAGCGCTACGAGTTTCAATGCTGACAGAGGTGATAGTTCTTGGCCTTTTCTAGAAGTGTTAGTCAAGTTCTTTAGTGTTGCAATTATTTGATGAAATAATGCATGTAGTTACTAACTGTAAAAAGATTCATAGATTTCAAATAGGTTTGCAGCACTAGATCCATCAAAGTCTTGTAGTCCTGTGAATGGATTTTACTCTAATCCATTATTTTTGGTGGTCAGAATGTTTCCTTTACTTCTTATGGTTCCTCTTTAATAGACATGGTAATAACATGCGGCTACTTTATATTGATGGCTGCTTTTTTTTTTTTTTCTTTTCTGTATATAGGCATCTACTCACTTTCTTAGCAAAATTTATCAAGTAAACGCCTTCTTTCTCCTCTATTATTCATCAACTTTTGATCGGAAGAGTCCATCGGAAAAATCAATTGGGATGTGTAGATCAAGCAGATGCTCTTCTTATGGTCTGTCATGTCTTGCAACTCAGTTCCAATTGTCTCATTGGTCTGAAAAACATGTAGAAACCTTCACCTCTTATAAATTACTGGACATCAACAACACCTTAAACTGATTCATAATTACTAGACAAAGCTTGAATGGATGCTGATAGGCTACAAAGGAAAACAAATGAAGATAGAAGCCAAATGCCACTAATTCAAACATCATATTAACTAATACCAAAATGCTTTGAAAGTACAATAAACTAGGCTATTACGATCCACATCCTACATTCAAAATGAAAAACACATCCGAAACTTTATTTTGAGGGCTAATTCAACTATACCATATACCCAACAACCCGTTTTGTTTACTACCTACTTGTACATATGCAGTTTTCTCTCCTTTTCTGCCATTATTGTTTCCCTGTTCTTTTTCCTCCACTGGCTCAAAGTAAAAACTGATCCTGTGCTACATTTAGCGGGACCCCTCAAGTCCCAGCCTTGATGTAAGCCAATTGCAGATCTCATCCATCTCTTTAGGGACTGTGTAATGACCAATCCTGCACAGTCAAATCAAAACTTAAAATGCTGCATGGTCTGTCAATTAACAAAGAGCTAATTACTGCTATTGTAAAAGCCTAAATAGTTACCCTTCATAGGTTTTAAAAGTGAGGTTCTGAAATCCTGCTGTACTCAAGGAATGGGCAGATTTTTCTCCATATTTGTAGGGGACAACGTCATCACCTGCAATAAGATTATAAGAGGATCAGTTTGGTGGACTAAACATGAAAATTTTCTCATACATGTTGAAGTAAGAGTTGTAATCAGAAAGTTAATAATAAAGTGTTTTCCTGATAGCCTTTGAACTATGAGGGAAACAATGTGTCCACTTGTCTGTCAACATTTTGAGTTTCGTTAACCGGAACATCTTTCCAAGCAGATTTTGAATAAGAACATATTATGTATTTTATTCAAATTGTCATTGCTTAATATGGAAGATTCATAGTTCATGCGTAATATGACAGAGCAGGACTTTCATGTTTTCAAGCCTATTTAACCTATCAGTGATTAGATCCAAAAAGACTCTTTGGTGAGGCTTTGACAGAAAAAAGTGCACAAGTTGATATTTACAGTTTTGGAGACTAAAGCATATTAAGGTGTATCCCAAAAGAAAAGTAAGTTGCAATATTTGCTTAAAAAAGACAAAAGATACATACAAGTTCCATGGCTAAGCAAAATTGGCAAGGATGCAGCACGCCTCACAGTTTCATGTGATACTTCGATTTTGTTCTTTAAGCCCCTGCAAGGCAACACCTTTAATGAGTAAGTAGATGAAAAATTTTCCAAAATTTAAAGGTATTCAATTATTTTGTTATCGCAGGCAGAGAGTAAAACAAAACTGCTGGGTGAATCCCCTGTATTAGATTCTTCTGAATCACTATATCATGATGATTCCTAACAAAACTAATCTCATGTTCGCATGGCAAAGAAGTATATATGAAACATGAAAGAGTATACAGGTGAGTTTGTTAGCAAATTAATTCTGAATGATGCCATACCTTGAACCTGGAAGCCATCCACTTAATCCAATAACTGCCCTTAGGTTGGTGGAGTATGGGTTTCCATTTCCATACCTTCCCAAAGCACATGCAGTCGCAGAGTAGAGGGCCATTGCAGCACCCATGCTAAAGCCTCCAATACCCACCTTAACTGTCAAAAGGGAACTGATATGATAGTAAGTTTTACATTTAGATTTATCTGGAGATGGACACTACTTAAAAGATCTACTTATATATAGCCTTGATGTTCTATAAATTTAATAAAATAAATCATATCGAGGATGGCACAAAGAGTAAAAGGGAAAAAATGCACAGGGATTGCCTATTTCAGTAGTAATAAAAGTTTATTTCTAACTCAAGGCTAAACTTTATTCAGTGATTAAGAATGGAGAAATTGGTAAAAACTAAACCACAACTTAATTTGCATATGTAGATATGAAATTCAAGTTTAAGCATTTTATTTAGTTATTGTTGAAAATAAATTTATGTTTAAATCTTGTATGGTAATTTATTTTCATAATAAAGCTTTAAAATACCATCAGATGGCTCAGCTGACAACAAGTTTGCAATATGTGCCGCTGAAGCATCTAAGCCCTCCCAATCATCTGGACCATCTTCTGAAAGCTCACCAACATCAAACCCTGATGCAAGCAATTTTAATGATTCTATCAGTGTCAAAGCATTCACATGACTTTAGTTACAGGATACTAGAAATGTGAGATATACAATTTCATAAACCAGATGATAGAACCAAAAATTTTCTTACATGCAGTGCAAGGAAATCCTCCAAGTATAGCCACAGGACGAGTAGGAGCAGTTGGGCAAATCCATTTTATCTGAAATATAGAGAATCAAGAGAATTATGTGAGAATCATGGATGACAAAACTGGAATGGCATAGTTCAACTAAAATCTTAGGTATTGGGGGATAAAGCAATATGAGTATCAGAAATAATGCAAGTTAAAAGTAATTTAAGAAAAGCATCCTTACATTTGGCAGAGGAAGACTTTCCAAGAGCTGGGACCAGCTGCAACAAAATAGGAATGAAAATGAGGATTAAAAAGCCTTTTTTTTATAGTTAACTTCATGTTTCCAACATAAAGATAAGGAGAAGTGCAAGTTTTTATTGTCAGCTACACATGAAAATGCAACTGCAGCCAGAGCTTCTATAATTCCATTAGTGAGATAACCACTATGTAACAGATACTGGGATCAAGCAGTTAAGTGAGAGCAGCCAGCATCCCAAAGCCAAAACTGCAAGTTTGGCAGACTTGTCCATGCAGGGTGATCAAGAGTTAAAACCAGTTTTACCTTGAATCTAGAATTTGTGCTTTACTGCTTTGGGATTTAAGTAAAGAATTCTAGAACCACCCATAACATAATACTAAACAAAAATGAATATCCCTTGCCAAAAGGTAAAAATAATGTTTTGTTAATTTGGCAGTTGCAGCAAGTTAATTTGTGGTCCCCTATCTATGAACATGGAATATACTCTTTTCACATTTTAATGCTTCCCAAATCGAGCTTAACATCAGATGAGACAAAAGGAAGAATAATTTACTGAATATTATTTCACAGCTGCACTGCTTTCTCCATCGAACTTATTCCAATAAAGAGTACAAGGAAAAGAAAACAACTCAACAGTGAAAATCATAGTATGATATGGACCACTTACTATAAAACATGCCAAGATGTTGACATTCGGATCAAACAACTTTCTTTTTCTTCTTTAATGATTCAGAAAGTCCATTCTACTGTTACAGGATTTCTACTTAAACTTAAAATACAGAAGGATAGAATTAAACTTTATCCACAGTTCTCAGCAAGTTAGGGATAAGATTAAATCCAGAGTAAACAGTTCTTGAGTTCACATGCGGAATAGTGATTGTCTCCATTCAATGAATGAAGTTCAGTGAGAAAGTGGTCGACAACTAGGTTGTACCATATGCATATGAACTTTTATTCTAAAGTTTCCATATAAACTCGACTCTAAAGAACACATATTATCAGCACTATGACAAAATCCTAATTTGTAATTATCATGTTTCTTCATCAGATTGTTGTTAGCAATAAAGTGATAGATGCAAGAGTTGACAAATCCAAAGAAGCAACTGACAAATTACAGGAACAAGAAGCAATACCTTGAGCCATTGTCACCGAGGCCATGAAGCCAGACTATGGTTGCCTGGTGTTTTCCTTTTGGTCGAACCACATGTGTCCTTCCAAAGTCAAATGTCCTTCTAGCAGTTCGACTACCTAAAAATCAACAACAATGAAGTTCAACTATCAATATAGGTCAAGTTGAAAGAAGATAAACATTACTAGAAACCTTATAAATGAATCAAAATAGCATCATCAATCCCTATATCTGACAGCAATAGTAAAGTTAAAGAAGTTGAAATGAGAAAAGGAGTAAGCATAAAGATAGCAACAAACCAGAGCCGACAGTACGATGAGAGTAGCTCATGTTTTGTTTTCCCAGTTAAGAAACTGCACTAAACAGGCAACTGTATGGCAAGGAATGAGAAGAGGTGATACAATGAAGAAAACACAGAAGGGTATTGTCTATTTATAACCAGAGGGGCAATGTGGAAATGGAATAAAACAGGTGAATATTGTGTGCAACAGGCTACTCATTGAGCCTAAAATTGCCTAGAAAACTCAAAAAGGAGGGAGAGAGAGGCATCCTTGAAAAGGAAGGGGTAAAGACAATGACAAAAGCAAAAAATCTTTTCAATAGAGAGAATCCAAGCAGAGCAGAGCACCATCATCCATCCCTTAATAGAGATTAGCAACATAGAGAGAATCTATGCTTGTGGTCAGTGGCCAAAAATTAAAGCAAAGCCCCGAGCAACAACTCACCAGAATATTACTGAAAACGAGAAAAGAATAATCTGAATTTGAAAAAGATAATATCTTTGCTCAATCATTTGTTTATGAATTCTTTGATGATTTGATTGATACCCATTAAGCAGAAAGCTTAGAAGTTTCAACTTTTATACACCCTTACAAATTTTTGGTATAATTGAAATATACTGAAAGGACTCAAAGACAGAATGAAGCTCAGTTCTTTTTATTTTCTCTTTACTCAATAAACTTCGACTTCTTATTAGTAGATACACATGTATACATTCATACAATTACTATTAAAATATTTATAAAGAAAAAAGTTTCTTTTTTTTGGATTTTATTAAAGGTTACCAACCTGGATTTCTTATGCGGAAGAGACAGCAGAAAAAGCATATGGCCTTTTTTTCTCTCCTGGCATCCTCTTTCTTCCTTTCCTGCTTCCCACTATAATTTTTGGCTGCTCAATTCGCACCATAAAAGTTTTGTTTGTTTATATTCATGGGGAACATCATAAGTATTAAGCACATAGGAAGTCAAAACTACATCTCATTTTTGATTCTTTGCTAGATATTCAGCTGACAATATTACCCTTACTTTTAATCCCCTTAGATTTAAGGTTAGTATCATTGCTTGCAACCTTAAAGGCCAAAAAGCCTATCCCAAGCAAAAAAGAAAAAAAAATACCGGTACTACTGATTTGCAGAGTTGCAGACCCACCATTTTTGCTGGTCTCATGTTCATTCAGGTCAGTGTCTCTGAGCCCATATTATTCCATCACTATGTACCTATAAAATGCAGCTTTAATGCAGCACGCTTCCAAAGAAAATTCTGTTTTTGTGATGCATTTTTATCCAATCCTTACTTGTCATATATGCACTCAGCTTAATTATCATCTTCAGGCTGTCATTCATGCCTTCTAGCTGTAGTGTTCAATAGCCAAAAATGCCTTTATGAAAACTTTGCACAGATACAAATAAAAAAGCGAACTCTATATATTTAACTGGTTGACTAAGGGGAAAATACTGCTGACATGGCAAGCGATGATTGGTTACTGTGTTGAATGGTGGCATCTGATTAACCTTTAGGTCAGCTTTTCAGTAATTTTTTCCATCCTTTCTGGGAGAAAAACTTGGTGCAACTTTTTCATTGTCAACTGCTCCTTTACCCTACCACACACTCACTTTGGGCAAGAATCAATCAATAAGTATATCTAGATAACTGAAAACAACATATGCTGTTGGCACTACCCCTGAGTGTGGCCTAATTTATTACTGATATATACTAGAAAATGCACTAGCCAATTTGTGTCAATAAAATTATATTAATATTACTTGATGTGAAAAGCTGAAATTCTTTCAAATGGATTACTATTGACAAAGAGAATAGTTCCAGCTAGCTCAAGTACCAATCCTTTTTTTTTCTCCTTGTTTGATTCATCTGCAAAGCTGGCTCCCAAAATGCAGTGAAAAATGAAAGGTATTTTGATTCTGCAGAAAAAAAACCAAGGATTTTAACATCGCACATTATGAATAAAGTGTTAGGCAATGGGAAGCTGGTGCTGCTCAAGTATTGACTAGGAAATTTTTTTTGAAACCATGCAGAGAATAGCTATAGGTTTCCTATAACTTTCATTTTCAGTGAAAAATAAACTAATGAGTGAATGTGGGTTAAAGATGAAGGTACA
Organism: Durio zibethinus; assembly: GCF_002303985.1. The sequence goes on from NW_019167982.1 coordinate 2,287,081, forward strand.
TAATTAATTAATATATAAAAAAAAAAAAAATACAAGTGGTGATCCTTGTTTTGTTACATTGATGGAAAAGACTGGTCATTTGAATCATCTCACAGATGGTGGAGACTTGAGAGTGTAGCATTGATTCAACACTTATTGGAGATTAAAAAAAAAGTGAAAAACAAATATTTATAGGGTGACAAATTTGCAAATTGCAACAAATTGTATGTTAAGAAGGAGAAATTTTATTTTAATGGTAACTCTTCTCTTACTTGGAAATAAAGGAAATTTTATTTCTTATATATTTTTTGAAATAAAAACTTATTTGAATACAAATTAAAGAATAAAAATTTATTTGGATAAAATAAAATTATAGGAGCTTATTTAAAAAAATAAATAGTTAGTAGATTTTTTTAGTAATTTAGCTATCAAAATTCAATGATTAGAGATGAAATTTACTTGAAATTATTTTCCCCATATTAATGTAATATACTACTGTAAAGTCGGACGAAAAAACTTACATAAAGATTTTTAGGTGAAATTTATGAATTTTTTCTTAAAAATGATTTTAAAAAAATTAATAAAAAATCTGAACTTATAAATTGATGGAATTCAATATGAAGATAAATAACGCGTATAAAATTATTAAAAATGTTATTTATAATTTAAATTTAAGCGATAATTATTTAATGATAAAACTTATGTCAATATTTTTACTAAAAATATCTATTTAAAAAATATATCAATTTTTTTTTCAAATTTTACACATCTGATTTATATAATGATATATTTAAATTTATTGATTTAGTTTTTAATTTTATTTAATTGTTTCTAGTAAAAATTTTAACAAATTTCATTAAGAAACCTCATCTAAATCTTTACCCAAAACTGTATTGCTCAAAACATGAGCAAAATAAATTCTTCTATATGAAAGACATTAAATGTTAATTAAACTCAGACATTTGAATAAAGTTTAAGCATATAATAATGTCTCTAGAGATTAAAAAAAAGCTGGTTCTCATGCATGAACTAGACAATTAGGAAACATATAGAAGGTATAGGTAGGGTTTCTTTCTTGTCTTTAATATGTACATTTTGCAAATGGAAATAATTTAATTAGTGAATATTGTAGTTAAAGATTAGTGATTGAAGGAACAAACAAGCTTGCAAGTCCAAGTGACTATTCTTCCTGGATATGTTTTAAAATGATATTCTTACAGAACATTTAAGACATTTGATAATTTTGAATCTTTTGATAACAAAATAATATCTACAATCTAAAATTTAACTTATTTTATTCATATATTTATTTTTAAAAGTGACATTCAATAAATTTAAATTCAAATTTTAACACGTACAATTTTTTTTTTAATCTTCAAGACTTTGTACAAAAAAAATTTAATACCAAAAGTTTTCTTCCTTTTTCTTATAATATGAAAATAAGTAGGTCTTTTAAATTATGATTTAATGTGATTTTTTTTACCTTTCATTCAATCGATCCTAGAGTTATAAGATATAAGATTTAGTTTGTTATTATTGTTATTGAACGAAAACAAGTAAGCCTTTTACATGTGAATTAACAGATAAAATTAGTGCTTATGCCTTGGGAAATTTCATTATTTTTTTTTCTGCATATTGTAGTTAATCTCTTGTAATGTGTATTAAGATCTTAGTTGTATTTTATTTAAACAACTATAGTATTAAAAAAACTACTATTTTTATATACCATAGTTTTCATTATTTTTCATATAATTGTTTCTCTAATAACTACTCTTTTTAGCTTATAAGTAGAGATCCAAATATTTCATTCTAAGATTGATACATGACAAACTTATGGTTTAAGAGAAAGAAAAGGAGCTGTGACGTAATCCCCAGGCCCTTAGAAATTTTTGAGGAAAACAAAATATATATATTCGAGAGGCTGCTATGCTATTCCATCTGGCTTTTTGTTGCGGATTCCAATTTCCAAGGCCCCTACAAACTTAGATGTCTTTTTTTTTTTATTATTCATGAAACCATGAACGAAGCAGATTTGCCATGTGGAAGAACCCCTTAAAAAAGATAGAATATGGAGAGAGAGAGTGAGAGATATAAAGGTAAGGAGATTGTGTTGTTTTCTTTCTATTTGTTCAGTATATATTTTCCCACGTTCCTTGAGATTATGTGTATTCCCTGTTAATGGTATGGAAATGACAGAAATATGTTCCATCTCTTTTTCTTTTTTTCTCCTTTCTCAGCAACAAATGGTGAGCATATTAGGTTGTGAATGTGACCCAACACTAAATAGTTTTCTGGATGAATCTAAATCCAAATCTTATTGATACCAAATATTGCCTGAAAAGCTTTCCAAAATTTGGTGTAAATTTGATGGACAATAACATTTCGTGGAGTTAACAAGTAAAAAAAAAAAAATGCGGTTTCAGTTAAGCTCTTGGGAATGGAACAAAGGTGGCTGAACGTGGAAATATCCCTGCTCTGCATGCATTTGTCTCATAATTATTGGTAAGAATGTGATGGGAATTTTGAATCTATTCTCGTTTTTTGCGTTAACCCTTTCTAGTTTTCAGCAAACCCATAATAGCTGTTGGGGATTGCTAGATTTGTAATCTTCAGGGAAGCAAGATCCGTGAGAAAACACGTTTAGAACACACCTTCCACAGAATATATCAGTTTTCCTTCTTTTTTTTGGGTGGGGGGGGGGGGGGGGTCCTAGAATATATATACATACCACTTTCTTGATGTTTCATTTTCTTCCTGTCCCTGTTTTTGGCTTCGATTTGTTGTTTTTAGCTAGAAATTGTGCATGCTTTTACTTTTAAAAGAGGACAATAATCAAGCAAATGTATTGGTGATCTGATCTCCAAAAGTTTTACACCAGGTTTTTGTTGAAGAGAAGAAAACCGGGAACAATAATAATAAAAAAAAAAACTAATATGTACTTCAAGTTGTTTGATAGAAGAAACAATTCTTTTCTCTTTCCATTTCAATAACGACTCAAATTTATTGGTCTTACTTTGTTAATGGTCCACATTTATCATTCATCATTAATATTTCAACTGATTCGATTTTGATTTTATCAACGTAGTTTAAATTTTGACCATGACATCCGGTTGTTCAGTAAAATTATGAGAAACGACACAAATCTCAATCTCTGCACTTAATTAGGAAAGGAGAAATGTTATACAACTCCCAACTATGACATTGAATCGACCGAGGGATTATGGGAACTATGAGATCCTAGGGATGAAAATGAAATTAGAACATCTGGTGTCGATACTAATGAATCTAAATGTCATGAAACCATAGCAAAATATCGGTTAAATTATAGTAAGATTCCTTCAAAACTTAACACCAGGAAGTTTCATTTCATGAAAGAATAGAAAGGTAACAGTGGATTATTTGGCTTGGCAATGCGTTGAAGTTAACCTAAGAAGATCCATAGTTCAAAAAGATGACCAACACCCTCTGTCTAAATTGCTACAAAAAATAAAATCTCAAACGTTGCCAGAGCAACAGCCATAAGAACCAAAGGCCGATAAAAACCAAACAAGACATAATGCTTTTTGAACGTTTGAAGGTGCACTGTATACCGGACATCATTCCATCACCTTCTGCAATTTTATTCCAAGAGGAAAAATTGAAAGTTTCAATTAATGATGATCATCGTCACCATGTCCGTCTGGAGGTCCTCCAGGTCCCACAACTTCCAGCTGCCGAACATCAACAGAAATAATTAGGAAAATCCTACAATGCCTTAGTCAACATAGTTCTATTGCTGTACAGGTTTTAAAAAAAAAGGCTGGAATGGTAAGAATGCCACTTTAATTCATTTTATCTAATTGCGTTACAGGGCAATAGACTAAGGGAATGGGATGAAACAACCTTAAAGTTTCCAGAACTCAACTTTGTCATAGCATTATGGCCTCAACCTTAAATGTTTCATGTTCACCTAAAATCAGACTTTGGTCTTTGGTACGTCCTTCAAGGATGTTCTAGAAAATTTTAAAATATCTTACAGCTTATACATTTGCAACTCAATCTAATAGATGATTGTTAGTTGCATTCACTGATCACATTTACAGAGTTACAGATGAAGTAACCAGAACCAAGTTGAACAACAAAACATCCATTTACCTAAGCTATTTATTGTACAAACTGATTATTCAATCATGGTCTTGACTAGAGCCTACGAGGCTTGCCTGAGAATAAACTAATACTATTTATTTGTTCCACAATGCCCTAGATTATTATCAATTAATTCAAATCTTCAGAGTTTTTAGTGATTCCATGTATGGGTTAACAGAAATAATAAGCTGGATGTGGATCCAATGAATGGAAAGAAATTGACATTTTAGATGTGAGCTCATGTACGTCATCTCAAGGCTAGGATATAAGGAGTGAACGTTTTCTAATACAAGTTATCCACTTACCACAAAATACTGTGAGCAAACTGGGCATTCATGTGGCTTGCCTTTTTCCAGCCAAAACCAGACAACATCATGCTCATCCTCTGCAATTTTTAAAATAGGCAAATCAAATGAACTTGAGTATTAGTTCAAGCAGAATGACTCAATTTTGTATAAAACTGAGAAAAAGCATACAAGAACCACAGTTGGAACTTAGAAAAGCAGAAACAGAGAATTGATGAAAGAAACTTACCGCCTTCACCTCCTGGGCATCCAACTATTCTCTTGTCATAGTAGGACTTGATGACTGCAGGAGCTTCCTACAACCAGATAAAATGACTTCTACCATCAAAAGTCAAGTCACGACATCTCTTATGATTTCATAAAGGTCAATATTTCCAGTTTCTAGCAGGAAAAACGTATTTTCACCATAAATAGAGGTCAAAACTCAAAACGATAAATTTTAAAAAGAAGATTATTAGTTAGCCATGATTCAACATAAATGGAATAAACATTGCAGTACATCAATATAGCCAAAAAAACATTGCCTTCAAAACTTTAATAGATTCAGAAAACAAAATATTGTGTAGAAACAAATTTTTTTTCCGCACCTTGTGTGATATCTATAATATTCTAGTTCTCCAAAAAGAGATAGAACTATGATCTAGGAAGCAAATTAAGCCATACCATAGTAATGATGCTGAAAACTAAAACATTAACACCCCATATCTGGCACATGTATTGTCACCATTCCATGGAAGGTCAAGGTTCACAGTTCAGCATCCCCTCCCCTCCCTCAGGCCTAGTCTACCAGTGACCAGAGGCCCACCAGTGAGAGGAGCTGAAGAAAGAATGAAGGAAAAAAAGAACCCCTTGCATGAGGAAAATTAAACCTAAAGGCTCATATAAGTTATATAAAAGATTGCTAATTTTCATTACTCAAATCCAAAAATGAATTAAAAGCCCAAAGATAACACAAATGCTAACAAAAATCTGGAACAATCACTAGGCAATTCCAACTAGTTAATAACATTGAATAGAGATTTAGCAACAGTACCAAATAATGCACCTGGTAACATCTTTTGGTACATATTTACTTATATTATGAAACATCAGATAAAAAGTCCAAGGATAAAAGATTGTTACAGAATATATCAATATCAACTAAAAGGTAAACCACTTAAATAGAATTATACTAAATTCCAAGTAGTTGAAGCCGTATATAAATTACACACAAACAGAATAAAGGAACGAATGCAAATAAAACATAGTAGTAAATTATAGCAAAAGAAAAGAAAAAAAAAGGGCTAAAATTTTCAGTATTTCAAACACCATCTGTCATTGATTCCATATAAGATGATACCCACATGGTCAAATATGAGTTCTCCAATTGTAATAGTCTGTGAAAGACATTGCAATTCGTACTAACCTCTGTGCCAAAAGGACCTACAGGATTGTTAAAATCTTCAAGGATTTTCTTTCCCTAAACAAAATAAAGCAAAAAAGAAGAATCAGAATGAGAAAGCAACGGCCTTTAAATTTAGCCATAATGCTTAGAACAATATAGTGGACAATTTGAATCTTCAATAGCAGAAAAGTAACATAACAAGAAATTTCTCATATTTTAAAACCAAACAGAGAGCGGAAGAGGAAAAATCACCTCAAGCTCAAAGTCAAGCTCCTCGCGCTCATGACCAGTGGCGATAGGCATTACATCCTCAACCCTCTTCTTCACAGCAGTATCCGCTACACAACCCAAACCAATCGAAATCAAAAATACGAAATCAATATCGGATACGCCAACAACAACATTCTTTTGAAATAAAAGCTAAGCCTAACTTTAACCTCTTCTAATTTCGAAGCACATTAATCAATGACCTAAAATATTCATGGAGAAATAAATGAACAGTTAAAAGACTATCTAGGGATAAAAAGCTTGAAATCAAAACGATTCGTTGACGAGGATCTAAGGAAATTAGGGTTACCTGAGTCGGATGAGAAGCGGTGAGTCAGGAGAGAAGCGGAAGGGGATGGAGAAATGTGAGATTTGAAACGAAGCAGCACCGTTTTAGAAGCGGATTCGCATGGAGCTGTGGCTAGGGTTTTGAGCTGTGAAGTCACTAGCCTTCTCCACATATTTCTGAATTAAAAGATTTTAGGGTTTTTGTATTTTTGCTGATCTCAGGTCACGCCCCGGCCTTTTTTGAAGACGATCAAAAAATGCAATTGCGTTCTTTTTTCTTGGTTTTGGCTCAGTCTATTTGTTTTTCAGTGAAAAAAAGTAGGGAAATGTTGCGAAATGAGGTTTCAAAAAGAATGGGGAGCCGCCGACGATGATTGATGAGGTACATTTTGGCACGTGTCAATTTGTTTCACGTGCGAACTTTATGGAAGTTTTGGATTTTGACTGCGCTTCGAGTGGTGAGGTTCAGTTGGGGCAACAAGTCGACACCTCAGAGGTGGTAACTGTCTGAATCGGATCCTGTTTATTTTAGTATTTTTTAATATTATATAATATATAAATTTTTAATATTTAATTTAATTTGAATTAAAATCAAATTTTTATATGATTTGATTTAAATTAAATTTTATTTATTTGATTCTGTTTATTGATTTTTAAAATTTATATATTATTTTAATATAAAATTTTAATATATTTAAGTAAATTTTGATATAAATTATTTTTTTATTTTATAAAAATTTAAAATATGTCTAATTAAAATATATATAATTTTATTCGATTCAATTTTTTTATTTTTTATTTTTTGATTCAAAATTCAAACTAAATTTAATATATATATTTAATTTTTAAATTTAATTTGAATTGAATAAAACAAAAATTATTCAACATGAACCAAATATTATAATTTCAAATTAATTTTTGATTTTTGATTTTTATTTTTTCATCCCTAATTCCCATGTCAGTAAAGAGTTTACTAAAATTTGTTAGTCCAAATTAAGGAAATTGAGTTAAAAAATTGAGGAATTGAGAGATTTGTTTATTTATTTATTATTTTTTTTTTTTACAAAAATAAAAAATAGTAAAAAATGGATTCTAAAAGGCATACATCAACTGCACGGAATCATATGCAATATATACTTTTATAATTGATGTTATCAATTTTATAATTAACGTTATTAGATATTGAATATGATAATTAAAGTGAAAATTTTAAAATTTTATAGACAAATCAGTCGACTGTTGAAATTATGATGCAATATTATTTGTCAATTAAAAGGAGAAAATGCATGGTTTTTGGTGGTCTTCCACATACTAGATATATAACATCACAAAGTGCTAGTAAACTGAAATAAGTTCCATGTTTTCTTAACAATCTATAATCTAAAATTGATATTGACGGATGAAACATAATTAAGTTCCAACTCAGTTTATCAGCTTTTGTCTTTTCCTTCTAGGGTTGGGTTCCTGCCCTTCATCTTCATCCTCATCCAATTTGCTTCCCAACTTCTTTAAATCTTCTTCACTTACGAGTCCTTTCAGTTTCTGGTTAAGTGCATAAGCTTCCCTCATTTTTCTTCTGCATTCTTTGCTCGCGGAATCATGAGAAACCACTGAAATAAATTGCAAGGAAATAAGAAAAGGAGCTTATCCATAAAAGCCATACTGTATGAAGCAGCAAACCTGAAGAAAAATACCAGATTGGCCTATATCATGGCTTTTAAAATGTATTAAACAATCCAAGTTGTTTTTTAAGGCATAGCATTAAATGTATTAATCCAAGTTGTTAATATGATCTATACTGAATTTATAATTTATCTTAATTGGATGCAATCATCTTTGAAAGACAGTGACGGATTCAAGTTTTATTCTCGGAGTGTCCACTTATTATAGTGGATGTTGAGTGCTGGATCTTGGCTGGCTATAGGTTGTGGGGTATTGGATAGTGGCAGTGAATGGAGTGATTAGGGAATTAAAAAAAATGTGTTCAAAGAAAAGTTTTGGGGTGTCTAAGGAAAATATTTTGGGGTTTTCGAGACAAAATTTCCCTTTAAATTTTCCTATTTTCCAATTTTTGGGAGTGTTCATGGACGCCCTAACCAACCATTTGCATCCGCTACAGTTAATAGGTGGATCTAGCAGGTTTGGGATTCAAATCCCAGCACATGCAACAATTTCCCTATTTTCAGACTATGACTTCTTTTGTAAAAAAAAAAAATTCATCGCTACAATTACTAAAGAAAGTGAAAATGAGGTGATATCTTACTGAAATTACATGATAAAAAAACATTGTGTGCTAAATAACACTCAAATAACCGATGCCTCCGTATTTGAAAAGGTATGCAAAACTAATGGCCTAAGTTGTAGATTCAACTCTGGGATATGAATAGGGATATTATATTGTTGAGATTGACATCTAACTTATCCCTCATAATGAGATAACGTACCTGGTTTTGGATAATCTCTTCCAATAATGCACTTTGCTTTAGTTTGCACGCTTAGTGGAGCTGTCCATGGCTCATATATATACTCCTTTGGCATGTCTGATATCCGCTAACAACAATCATATGTTAGATATAGCACAAGACAGCTTGCCAAGAGATGATGATGAATGGGGTAGAAATTAAATGTACCTTTTAGTACGGGGAGAAAATGCCTAATATAATTACCATTGGGATCGTATTTCCTTCCAAACGATGTAGGGGAATATATGCGGTTATACTGTTGAATACAACAATCATTCAATGTTGAAAGCCCAGTTATGTAAACAGCAAATTTGGCAGCAATTCTAGAGGGAAAATTGTGACTCTAAGAACCTAGATCTCAAACAACTAAGCGACAAATGAAAGATGGAGGCATATAATAGAAAACTAATAATCTACTACCTCAAATTATTTAGCAAATACAGATAAAAAAAATATGATTCTAAACAACCTGATTTGACAATGTAGTATCATGCAGTGAACATATTTAGCACATGCCTAGATCATTCATCAATAAGATAATCCAAACTCGTGTAATTACAGCTACATTTTACCATATATGGTAACGAATTCCTGAAAATTATAAACGTATAGATGCTTCGAACCTGGTAAAAGAATGATGAACACGATAACCACAGCCAGTTCCCATTATTAATTGCCCAATCTGAATCAATCAGAAGTCTCTCAAAGACGTCACGTCCTTTTTCCCAATGAACAAACTAGAAAACGAATGCAATTTATGTCAAGAGAAAATGGTAGAAAGAAGAAAGATATGTGCTGAAGCATTGAGGTAACATACCAGATCTCCACGAGTAAGGAAACATGCTACACAATGACGTGCAAGATGGTGCATCCAACCCCACTTCCGTAGCTACAGTGACCCATGTTTATAAAATTAAAATGCACATCCAAAATATGACACCAAATGTGCAAAAGATTAGATAGAGGGAGCAAGTTAAGCCACAGAAACCTGGACCATGATAGCATCAATCCAAGGGTAACCTGTTCTAGCTTCCCTCCAAGCAGCTAGGAGTTTGTCATCAACATTCCATGGAATCTGAAATCACAAAATAGCATAGCATCAAAGATTTATTTATAGCTAGTACACATTCCAATACATCATGCCAGTTACAGCTATGCAATGTGGAAACCAATTTCTGCAATATTCAGATTTTATGGATGATAGGTAACACATGGAAAACACTGAATAATTTCAATATAGCCTGAGCTAATCATAATTGAAGAGGTGAGAGAACTTACGAAAAACACTGGGTTCTAAGCAAAGAGAAGTTCATCCTAGAAGAATAAGTTACAATCACAACCATTCTCTTTTTTTTTCCTTTTTTTTTTTTAGTTTTAAGCACAACCATTCAGAAATCCTGTGCTGGTTTCAATTTAAGGTAAACATAACCAGTTCGTTTGGAACTATAACACAATTTATAGTGAAACAATTCTGGCTATAAAAGAAACACAGCTTGAATGAATACAGAAAAGTGTTGTAAGACTTGCTTCAAACAATTATCATCTAGAGTACTAATATCAGGTAATTTTTAGGCCAACAGCCATGTGATCTAGAGTGTTGGACTCAGTTCCAGTGATGAGGACTCAATCCCTCACAACCTCAAGTACCAAAAAAATGAGGTGGTTTTTATTTATTTTGTTTCCTTTCCTGCTCTTTCTTTTTCTCCATTTCTGAGAGGAAACATGGAGAAAGAAACAAACAGAAGCAGACTTCTGTAAAAATAGGTTTAGTTTAGTACATTAAATGCACTGACCTGCTTGCAAATTTTATTACCCTTCATTTTATCAAAATTAGGAGTTCCAAAGGCCACAGTATAGAAAAATTCACGCCATAGCAACTGCAAGGATCGAATCTAGCAGTCAATTCTTTGAAAGAAAAATGATAGGGGGACTAAACAACAAATAATCTCAACATAGCATGTTGAAGAATAAATAATAGGCAACTGACCTGTCCAACAAGAGAAACAGGTGGTGATGTATGCCTTTTGACATTTTTATAGACATCTTTAAGGCACTGGTAAAAATACCTGGAAGAGAGACAGCCAAACTGCCGAAAGGATCAAAAATAGAGAGCTAACATTTAAAAAAAAAAAAAAAAGGAAGGGCCAGTATTGCAAATTAATTTATAACCCCCTTCCGTCAATATGCAGGGGTGAAATCTCTTAAAGATTTTTGTCTGCATATTACAAATTTTTTGCAATCAAAGGTATGCTCCAAGACAATATCAATCAATCTTTTTGTCACTCACTTTCAAGTAAGGTGATAGAACAGTTGTTGCTGGCTTTACATATGCAGAGGGGTCACCCTTAGGTTTCTCAAAATTGGCCACCCATTCCTATAGTAAAAGAAAGTAGTCATATTAATGCAAGTGCTGTAAACAACTCAATTTAAAAAATATTAAAAGAAATAAAACATGGGAAAATCAATAAGATAAGTGAAGGTATTTTGCATGAAATCAGGTTCATTTAATGACAAACCAGAGGGGATTTCACATTTCAGCAGGAACTTACAATTGTCCTCACAAAGCCATTAGAAGGAAAAATACAGATGGACTAATCCCAATTATAACCAGAAGCATCTATATGTTTTCTCGATAGGCACTTACAAATTATAACATCCTCTCAAGGAGATGAAGAATATCACAATAACAGGAGTGCAGCCAACTCTTTCTCCTCAGATTGATAGACTACATCAGAAACTTGTAAGCAGGCAAGACATTTCACAAGCCTCATATCTAACCTACCAAATGCACCTCTTCTCATCAAACATTTCATTATTACCTTAATTAGTCAACTCAAATGGGTTCAACTTTATTACAAGGAACTCACTTAGAAATTAACACAAGCCCTTATTTAAACGTAAAAAGAAAGAAAAAAGTTAACCGAAAGTTTTCCATGGTTGTCACAAAACCACAAAGTAATCTACAAAGGACACTTTAATCTATCATATATCTACATTATGTACTACCAATGGTAAGTAATAGCAGTTGAAAATTGAATTGTAAAACTTTGTCAATTCTGCCATCCTACGAAAGGCTGCCTTTTCTAAAACTTAAATGCCATAATATTGTGATCACTAATTCAATGCTCAGGCCTAAAAGGCACATAATACCTTGTCACTTAGCGATTCTCTCAATCTCCTCAATGCTTCAGACTCACCACCTCTAAAGGGAGTGAATTCATCCTGCACAAGGAATCCCTTCTTTATAAAGAACTCTTTAAAACAAAGCCACATTTCTGAAACATTGACGGCTCCATACCTGATCCTTTTCCACATACCCAAGTTCCTTTAGCGTTGGAACTTGTAAAATCTCACAGCTTCCAACATCCCCAACAGGAGGAATTGAAGAAAGATCAACCGAAAGTGGTGAAGATGCCCACGGGGGTTCCCCAGCAAGCTTTAAAAAGGATTGATAATTCAGTGGTGGCCTTCCCCCATTCTTTTGGTAGACATTAGTTGCATTCAGGAAAAGAAGCAATCAATTAGTAGACAATAAATAGCATCCTTGATAGCCAAAAAAATGACACCCTTGACATACCCAACTTCTTGCTTACCTTCTCTATAATATCCGCAGGATTGAAAAGTGTATGACTCACTGGAGAGAAGACCTCGATTCCAGCCGTAGAAGCATAATTCTGTTGAAACAAAGGCAAATTTGATTTGATATAGCACCAATAAATTTGAGAATCTAAAGGAAGGCTAATATAATGATCTTCCCAGAGAAAAAAAATGTAGTCTTACCTTAACTCTATTATCCAAAGCTTGATAATATGGATCAGTGTCATACTCAAAGCAAAGCTTTTTCACATCCCACTGCCAAAAACCCATAACACAAGCAAACATTACTTAAAAAAAAAAAACTTCTCCATAGTTTTAACTTTTAACCTAACAAAAATATATATTATAAAAGAGTAAATCACCTCTTTTAAGCAGTGAATCAAAACCTGGCTAGGCTCACCCTTCAACACCAACAACCTAGACCCAAGTTTCTTCAAATTTAAGTCAAGGTCATGGAGGCTCTCCAGCAAAAAGTGGATCCTGTTTATGCCCGCACGGGTCGACCCGGGGGAGAACGCATTTGGGTCCGGCTCCATGTAGTGAGGGTCGATCACGAACAAAGGGTAAACATAGTTGGAGCCTCTTGAAGCATACTCGAGCGCCGGGTTGTCGTGGATCCGGAGCCCCTTTCGGAACCATACTAACGAACCCGACCCCGATGGCATGGTCGAATTCAATAGAGAAAGTGGAAGTTTCATGAGAGGAGAGAGTTTTTGGACCGTTGGGGTTGTTTGGCGCGTTAAAATGGGGGGGGGGGCAAAAGAAGAGATGTTGGGTGTAGGATAAGGATGCTTGTGACGTGAGAAGAGGCCTGTTTCTAATTCTGCGCACACGATACACGTTAGAGATATGTGGTGCGGTTACTGTGTCGCGGTTACTGTGGCACCACGACGAGGGTTCTGCGGCCTGTTGCTTTTTTGTGGTCAAAAGTCTCCTTTCTAAGTTTTCACCTTTCACTTTTTTTTTTTTTTGAACCTTTTTGAAGTTTTGCGATAAGGCGGATAACAAAATAGAAAACTTATTTAAATCAAAGTGTTTGGTTTAATTAGTTTTTATGTAATCCATTTGGCTTCAGTTCTTAAGTTTAAAAATTTAATTGAATTGTACATTTATTAATATTTTAAATATTTATAGGTTTTATAACATTATAAAATAAATATTATATTTGTATAAAATAAATATTATATTTGTCTATATAAATTAAAAATAATATAAAAATTACAAAAAAATCAAATTTTTCTAAAATTTACCTACGAAATCCACCTATCCCAATTGATGGAATTTAGTTTGAATTGATTGGTTAAAAATATTATTTAACTAGCTTTTTTTAACCCGTACAGTGTATGGGATTTTTATTAAATTTTTCATAATTTTAAATTTAATTTTTAATTATTTATCTAGTATATAAGCATATATTTATAAATACTAAGTTATAATTAAATGATATTTTATACATAATATATTACAAATGATATTATTCATCTAAAAAAAATCTAAACTTTTATAAAGTTTCAAGAATTATAACAATTTTTTTTCATTAATTTTGTTTTCAATTTATTTACTAAATACTAAAAATTTGGTTACCATTTTTTCTTGTTTGATAAAAAATCAAGAATCAGCATTTAAATAGTTAAGATTAATAATTATTTTTATCATAACGTTGATTGGATGGTGTGTGTATATATATATTTGATTGAACAATAAATCACAATTATTTATTTTGTTATAATAATTTGCTTTTTAATAGTTTTTACTTTTGACATACTTCAAGTAATTATTACACAAATATATTAGGTTAACAATCATTTTTATATATGTCAACAAAATAAAATGTTTTTTAGATAAAAAGGAAACAATAATTTTTTATGCTATGCTTAAAACTTTTTTTTGCAATATTTTTTTTATTTTTAATTATTTTTAACATAATTGATAATATTTTTTGTGAGTTAGATATAATAATAATCATCATTCTTCTCATATCATCAATTTTAGACAAAAAAATTCAACAATAAAAAATATAGTAAAAAGAAATAGAGACTATAAATTTACATATTAATTTGTCAAGATTAAATATATACAATAATAAAAGTAAATATGTTAATAAATTAACAAATAATAAAAACATTGAAGAAATGAATAAAATAAAAAAATATAATACAAAAAATTAATTATAATCAATCTGAGCAAAATTAAAAAAATTATAGACTAAAGAGAAACAAATAAATTTACCAAATATATAATAAAAAATATTTGAATTAGAACATAAATAAAATATTATATTTGTTTTCAAAACAAAAACATATTTTTATCTAATTTTTTTATCAACATTCAAATGTCTTATATTTTTATATAAAGATGTAAGCTTTTATTACTTTAAAAATATGTGCTTTCTAGTCAATAATTTATTAATTTATCGAAAAGTATTAAATTTAAATAATCTATTAAATAATTTTTAATTTTTGATAGATTTTTATTTGAATTTAAAAATTATTTTAAATATTAAATTTAAATAATTTATTAAAAAAATTATTTGACAGAAAATAAAATTTTATTAAGTATATATATATTTAAAACTGTTATTAAATTTTTAAAAACTATAAATTATGATTTAATATATTTGAATTCAAATCTTATGTAAAAATTTCAATATTAGATAGATATTGATTTTAATTTAAATAATTATAAAAAATTCAATTTAAATAATTTATTAAAAATTTTATTTGATAAATAAAGTAATATAAATATTATTCTATATATCATTAAAAAAGATTATCCAACTAAACATCCACATAAACAATTTTGATCATGTAATTTTGTATGTTGTAATATAATATATATATTAGATTCAATTTTTGCAAACTTAAAATTGTAATTTTTATTTAAAATCTCAAATCATTATCAATCTTATTTTGCATTATTTTTAATGATATATTAGGTGAAGAAGTTTATTTTTAATATGTGTTAGGGTTTAGTAAAAATAAGAAATAAAAAAATAAAAAAATAACATATTCTAATGTAAGTTGATTTCTCCATTAAACGAGTTTGATAAAAAAAAAAATTTAAAAAGCGAATCAAGTCTTAACTTGTGTTTGGTTTAATTTATTTTGTAATTATATAATATATATTATTATATATATTTTTATATAATATAAAAAGATAAAGAGTAAAAATTAATTTATACAGTATTTTATAGTTTTAAATTTGGTAATTATTAATTTTAATAAATTAAAAAATAAATTTTTTTTTTTTACTTCCCTTTAATCTTTTAACTTTATTAAAATCAATAATTAAAAAAATGTAAATTTTTTTAGAATTATACTATATAAGTTGATTTTTTTAAAGATAAATATATAATATTTTAATATAAATATTAAAAGATATTCATATTTTAAATTTAATAAAAAATATTAAAATTTAAATAAAAATACAATGTTTTTATTTTATTAAAAAGTAGTAGTTATTTAGGTGGGCAAGTATGAACGGTACAATTTAATAATATAAGAAAGTTTAGACAGAATTTAAACTTGACTAGTTCTTTATTGTTACATAATTTTATTTTAACTTGTTCTTTATTATTACATAATTTTATTTTAACATTTTGACAATTTTTATTTTGAATGAATTGGTCTACTTGACTAACTTGGAAGACAAGTTTGACTTAGTAAACTTTTAACGTACAATTTTATATAGCTAATAAACCAAAATTACTAAAAAACCAAAAGAAAAGAAAACCGCTTAGCCTAACGCCCGAGGCACTCTTTCTTACCGTCAGATCATTATCATTCCTCATTCCTTTACCGTCCGATCATCAACAGCTCTTCTAAGCCATCTATGAAATCCCTAGCCACCATATAAACCCAAATTCAACATCCGTTCCCAACATATTCCATTTTTTGATTTCGTTCACAAAAATTCCATTTAGTAATTCCTCTCTCCATTTCACCGATTCAAATCAAATTCATCGATCATGAGATTCAAGAAAGGCAGCAAAGTTGAGGTATTGACCAAGAAGGAGGTTCCAACCGGCGCTTGGCGCTGCGCGGAGATTATCTCTGGCAACGGTCATACGTACAGCGTGAAGTACGGTTGGTTTCCGATCACTGGCGACGCGGCGGCGGTGGAAAGAGTCCCTAGGAAAGCGATTAGGCCTTGCCCTCCTCCTATAAACGGGACCGATAATTGGGTTTCTGGTGATGTCGTAGAGGTCTTCGACGAATTGTGTTGGAAGCCGGCGGTGATTGTTAGGGTTTTCGGTGGAAACAACTTTTCGGTTCGGATTCTTGGATCGAATAGCGAACTCAAAGCACATCAATCTCGATTGCGTGTTCGACAATCTTGGGAAGATGGCAATTGGTTCCTTGTTGGAAAGGTAAATTTTTGGAATCCTTTTTTTGTTAAACTATAATTTTAATATTTCTCTTTATGTCTTTTGTTAGATGTTATTGATTCTTACCCTAATTGTTATTTTCGACTTTAGGGATTGTCAAATTCCACAGGACGGCCGAAAAGGAAAAGATCTTCGATTGGCTTCTCGGATGCTCGTGGGCAGAAGAAGAGGGTGATTGAGAAAGGTAGTATTGGTGTTCAAAGAATAATAATTCGGCTTCCTACGCCTGCCTCTGAAAAGGTAGATGCATTTGTTTCCCCAAATAATATACTGGGTGAAAGATGTATGCCTTCTTCCTTTCATAGAGTTGATGATACCATGAGTTGCGCATCATCTGTTGGTAGTTGTAGTGGTTTAGGGAATAATGGTCTTTACTTGTCTCCTAGTTCTGTAACAAACGGTTGTGAAAACTTAGAGGATTATTGTAGTGATGCTGATTCGTATTCTAAAAGGAGATGCGGAGAAGAAGGAAGTTCCATTTCCACTAGTGTGGAATTGGGAACTGATTTCCATAGGTCGGAGCTACATGCCTATCAACAAGCTCTTGGTGCATTTTATGCTTCTGGGCCTTTGACTTGGGAAGAAGAAGAAAAGGTGACCAATCTACGCCGTTCTCTTAATATTTCAAATGATGAACATTCGAGGGAGCTAAGAAAGTTGAGACATGATGATAATAGGCTTTCTATTAGTTGTTACTAAATTTAAAGAATTACTTTTCTATCTGTTAATGCAGTAGTGTTATGTTTTACTCCAATGATGCTGATATTGTAAAGATACTTGAAAGTTTAAATTTTGTAATTGCTTTAGAAGTTTCTTCTCCTATCTCCATGATAGAGGTTCGTTCTCTATGTCATTTTTTCCCTTTCTTTTTGTTTTCGCATCTCACCTTGTGCATCTGTGGCATATTGTTGGGTGGATATGCACTTAAATTTAAGCATAGCAAATTCTACCTTCCCTTAGTCAAACTGTTGAGTAACATTAAAATGCAAAGATGTGAATTACATTTTTAGTTGCTGAAACTGATTTCCTAAAATGAATTTGATGTTCCAGTGTTTTCCCACATATTTTTTTCACTATTTTTGTCCTCTAAGATTACTTTGACCTTGTTCATGTTTTTTAAACCCCCCCCCCCCCAAAAAAAAAGACCTTTTTCTTAATCACTAGCTGGGGTCTTGTAAATTCTGATGTGGTGCTGGCTGGTTTATGGATTCTAGCTGGTGTTTTATATATTTTCACTTTTATGTATGTGAAACTGTTCTACATCATCTCATGATGATGGATAGGAATGTTATACTTGCTTTATTTTAGCAGTATATGGCATTAATGTGGAGAAATATCTTGATACTTTCTCAGAATATCTCATGGCCAATGTTGGAGGCATCCATACCTTGCTTCTAAAGCCATTATGGGTTGAGTTTGTCATCTCTTGCAGTTGACCAGGGAGCAACATCCATGGTTTATTGCTAAAGGAGCTCTTAAGCCCTGTTGTTGGTATGAATCATTTCTAAAAATATTTTTCAAAATTTGATTTATTTATGGCAATGCTGGTATAGGTCATTGTATTCCTTGTTGCATATAAAACAAGACAATCTTAAAAGCCGCCCTACAGTTAGTATGTAAATTGATACGTTGCAGTTGAACTTACGGAAAGACAATTCTTTTTTTTTTTTTTTTTAAAGGATACATGAGAATTTAAGTTATAATATAATAGTTGGAAACGGTTTTTATCTCTAGAATGTACATATCCAATAATGGAACAATATGGGTAGGACGATTAATAAACCTCTCTCTCTCTCTCTTGTGCAAAAACTTGTAATTTAAATGCTTGAGTATTGACAAGAACATGTTACCATCTTTTAACTGTAAAAATTCAAATTTGGCCGTTTGGGGGCTACATTCTTACTGTCTCTCGGTATAAACAAGTTCATACATTATGATGATTGATGATATTGTTCAAGTTAAATATGCATGGTTACATGCTATGATGAAATGGTGTTCTAACTTCATAGGTGGTTGCTTGATTTGTTAGATGGGTACTTGTAAGTTCCTTCAAAACTCCAAGTTCGAAAATCTTCTCTTGTCCTTGAGAGTAATGTGCTGTAAGAGGTTTCTTCCCCCCTTGCATGATACTGTATGTTTTCAATCCTAATGAATTTTGCATGAAAAAATCCCTGCCGTGGTTAATTTCTACTTTTCCCCTGATAATGTACAGTGGATGCAAATCCATGCTGCGGGTAGCATGAACTTTTCCTCTAATCATGTACACTTGGTGATGCACTGAAAGACTTCTTGAGGAGAAATGTCTGTTTACATATTCATATGTCAGGTTCCTATTCATTGTTATTGAATGCAGCCATCAACTGAAATAGATGCTTCAGTTTATACCTTTTAATACCAGGTAGGTCGTTCCAATTGGTAAGTCTTGTCTGCTATTTGTTGTTCACTCGTTTTATGCTACTTATGGCATTTTTGTTGAGACTAGTGGGAGGTGGTTTAGGATTTTACATCATTTTACTATTTGATAGGGCTGTGCCAAAATATCAAGAAAACAGGCACTGAGCTGTTTAGTTTTTGATAGTCATTATGTTTTCATTACCTGATGTAATTGGAACCGAAGAAATTGGTCTGCTTATTTTTCTCCATTAGACACGGAAAAAATCCAATTCATTGTTAGCACAAAAAGATCCTAAAAGAAATGCCAAAATTTGGAATTGTTTAGTGGACCAAGCCCAAGCACATTGCTGTGCAAATAAAAGGCCAGGTTCAAATGAATTCATTGTTTAAACTGAGTCCAATGTGAAATGCCACCTGCCCTTCCTGTCTTTCAGCATTCTCCTCCCCCACAAAGTCGTTACAAACCTCTTAGCTCGGATCTCAGTGGGTTACTCACCCTCAGACTGTCATGCCTCATCGTCATTCTCTTCCCCATGTGCCATGACTTCCTCTTCCAGCCTGCTTCCTTCTTCAAGTTAAGTTATTAACTTTACTTTTTTAAAGCTTTTTGGAATTTGTAACATGTTTTAATTGAACAGTTTGGAATTTCTTCATTTATTTTACAAGAGAAGTAATTGTTTCCTTTCTGTTTTAAATTTTTAGTTCTTGTGTCAAACATGCAGTTTATAAATTTTAACCAAAGGTATATTATGATGCTTGTTTGGATTTGATTAGGGAAACAGTTTTTATACGTAATGCTTGACAGGCAGCTAAACTTTAGTGTGATTTTATTAAAACACTTGATTATTTTGTGGAAAACATACAAGAAGTGATGACTAGATTTTTTTTTGTCTGATTGTAGCTACTAGGCTTCCAAAGCTTTTTCTCTCTTTTGTAGTTTTTGAAATTATTGCCACTGCTTGCTCAAAATATTAGATTGAAAAAGCTGAATTTGTGGATTTGGTTAACTATATTCTTTTATGCTATGTTTGGAAAGATGAATTTGAGAGAGTGGCTTGGATTTGATTTGCTATACAGACTGTGAGAATGAAATTTACATGCTATGCACAAATTAGTTAAGATTCAGTATGCCTATACATTTGAACATGTATAACAAGATAATTTCAGATTCACAAATATATATAGTTATTTCAAATTCACTACCAAATAGCAATCCATCAAATTTATGAATTTGGAAATAATCATGAAGGTCTGGCCCTATTTGTATGTTCTTTATCATATAATTTATCCTAAATATAAATATAAATTCTTTCTTTTATATGATAAAGACCAAGTGCTTCACCCTTCATTTTATTGATTATGAATGAAACATGAAGCTTTTTTTTTCTTTTTTCATTACAAGTCATTTTTCCTTTTTTTATTAATCTTTTCAGCAAGTTGATTTGAAGAATTTCACGAGTAACAACCATTTCACTGGATATGAAATTTAGTTTTGCATTTATTGTTTTAATTTCATATCATGGAATGTGGATTTGCAGTTGTATGTTTTCATTTAGTTGTGTTAAATTGAAACTGCCAACCCAGAGTTTAACTTAAAAAAAAATTGCCTTGTGGTATGCTGATATGGTTTGGTTCATGTGGAGCCTATTTGGTGACTTGATGTCATTGTTATTATTATTTTGGCCAGCTAGGCGATGTCATTGTAAGTTTGTTACTTTGTTAGAGCTTGTTGTTTCCTTGTTTGGATAATTTTTAAGTTGTGATGTTTGTTTTTGGAAAGCTTAGAAATTTTAGTGGTTGTCAATTAAGTTGTGGTTGTTTTTTCTTTTTCAAGTAATTCATTCACACCAAAAAAAAGAAAAAAAAGAAAAAAAAAGAACTAGAGGATTTGTTTGGTTTGGCCAGTGGCAATTATGGCATGGAAGTTGGCTTCAAAGGTACAGGATATCCTCTCCAAGATACAGTCAGCCCTCTCATTCTTATATACTCCTTTTCTCCTCTTTACATTTTCAGCCCATTACTTAAATTTGAAGTGTTTTTGTTTTACTTTATCAAATCTAATAAGCCAATTGATGCATTGAAGGTGCAATGAAGAATTGGAGACTGTTGAGCCAAGATGCAGTGATGAATGTATGTTATCTATTTTGAACTTTTTCTAAAGCAAGTTGCCTTGTTTTCAATCAAATGCAGTTGATAGAGCTTGAAACTATAATATTTTTATTGAAATTTAACATAGTTAATCTTTGTAGTTATTAAAATTGAGTGAAATTTTGATTCAAATATAATGTTAAATTACCAATCTTTTCATAATTTGACATGATTTTGATAAGCACTGGTATGATTTATTTAAACTCTTTGACCTTTTTATTTTGAATGAATTATATTACTCTACTAACTTGGGAGACAACTTTGACTCTTTACAAGAATGATGCCTCACTTTTTGACTATATTTTGAATGAATTATTTAAAAACTATTATAAAAAATCTTAGTTTGAATAATATTATGATTGTAAATAATAATACCCATGAAAGATAATAATAGCAATAATAAAATTAAGATAATTATGAGAATATTAATTTAGGATTTTTAATTTTAGTGGTCAAGTAATTTTCGAAAACTTTAAATATAAAAAAATATAATTTAATTATTTAATTATTTCTTATCTTTTTAAAGTAATATGATAAATTAAATTCCTGCCTAAGATTTTCTTTTATTACTCTTTAGCAAATGTGTTTGAACAAATTTTATACATGAATAAAGACGTGTAAATAAAATAAAAAAGTTCAAAATGAAAATAAATAATATTATAAACAATAAATAAAAATAATAATAGTAGTAGTAATAAAACAAAAATAATTGTTTTTTTTTTCCATTTAGGTCCCCACAATTTTGGTTCGAAACGTGGCAACTTCTTCCAATCTATTACTAATGGGCTAAACTAAAGCCCAAAGCAGTCTCTTCCTGATCGTCCGATCATTGGGATTACTCCATCACCGTCCCATCATCATCAACTCTAATAATCCCTCCAGGAAATCCCCAGCCCCTATATAAGCCCATATTGAAACCTAATTCCCAAAACTTCCATTCTTTCATTTCTTTAGGAAAATTTCTATTGAACAATTCCTTTTTCCTTTTCACTTATTCGAATCAAATTCACCGATCATGAGATTCAAGAAAGGTACCAAAGTTGAGGTTTTAATCAAGAAGGAGGTTCCAACCGGCGCTTGGTGCTGCGGCGAGATTATCGCTGGCAATGGCCATACGTACAGCGTGAAGTACGGTTGGTTTCCGATCACTGGCGAGGCGGCGATGGTGGAAAAAGTCCCTAGGAAAGCGATTAGGCCTTGCCCTCCTCCTATAAATGGGACGGATGATTGGTTTGCTGGCCATGTCATTGAGGTTTTCGACGAGTTGTGTTGGAAACCGGCAGTGATCGCTAGGGTTTTGGGTGGAAACAACTTTTCTGTTAGGATTATTGGATCGAATAGCGAACTCAAAGCGCATCAATCTCGATTGCGTGTTCGACAATCTTGGCAAGATGGAAACTGGTTCCTGGTTCGAAAGGTATTTTTTTTCGCAATAATTTTAATCTTTTTCTTTATTTTTTTTATACATTATTGATTTTTACCCTAATCATTATTTTCGACAACAGGTTTCGTCAAGCTCCACTCGATCGCCTAAGAGAAAAAGATCTTCTCTTGGTGATATTGGTGTGCAGAAGAAGAGGGTGATTGACAAAGGTTGTATTGGTGGTAAAAGGATAATAGTTCGGCTTCTTATCCAGCCTCTGAAAAGGTAGGTGCATTTGTTTCCCCAAATAATGTAGTGGGTGAAAGATGTATGCCTTCTTTCTTTCATAGAATTGATGATACCATGAGTCGCTTATCATCTGTTGGTAGTTGTAGTGGCTTAGGGAATCATGGTGTTAACTTGTCTCCTTGTTCTGTAACAAACGATTGTGAAAACTTAGAGGATTATCGTAGTGATGCTGACTCGAATTCTGAAAGGAGATGTGGAGAAGAAGGAAGTTCTGTTTCCACTAGCGTGGAAGTGGGAATGGATTTCCACAGGTCGGAGTTACATGCCTATCAGCAAACACTTGAGGCATTGTATGCTTCTGGGCCTTTGACTTGGGAAGAAGAATTAAAGGTGACCAATCTACGTTGTACTCTTAATATTTCGAATGATGAACATTTAAGGGAGCTAAGAAGGTTAAGATTTGATGATAATAGGCTTTTGTCTTGTTGTTACTAGATTCAATGAAATGATTTTCTTGATTTGTTGTTACTAGATTTAATGGAATGATTTTCTATCTGGTTATGGAATAGTGTTATGTTTTACGCCAATGGTGCTGATATGTAAAGATACTGGTTAGTTTCAATCTTTGTAAATGAATTATTTATTTCATATGCTGTCTTTATGTTTGAAGTTTTTATAATGTTTCACGTTTTTTCTTCCTTGCCAATATTGTACATTCCATATGTTATTAGGTGGATGTGAATATTAACTCAGCAGAGTACAAAGATACTTCTTCTAAGGGATATTGCTGGTAATAGCATTTATGCAAAGAGGTGAAATACACTTTAATGACTGGGAAGGATACTCTAAGATGATTACCACTATAGAACTTCCCAAGTTCCAGAAACTATAATGTTTATAGCCTGGTTACTCAGTAATATTTATATTCAAGTGTATGCGTCTCTTAATTCATGTTGGACCTTGCTTATGTTCACCAATTTCGTTATTGTAAATTACGGTTCGGTGCTGGTGGGTATAGGGATTCTGGCTGGAATTGTATATATTTGCAGTTTTATATATGTTGTACATCATCTCATGATGGTGGGTATGAATACTATAATTTCTTTATTTCAGCAGTATATGGAATTTTGTTAAGGAATGTCTTGATTCTTTCTCAGAATATCTCATGGCAAATGTTGGGGGCATCCATACCTTGCTTCAAAACTCATAAGCCATGATGGGTTAAGTTTGTCACCTCTTGCTGTTGACCAGCGGGCAACATCCATGGTTTATTCCCTAACGGAATCCTTAAGACCTGCTGTTGGTATGAATTTATGTTCAAAAATATTTTTGAATCTGGAGTTATCTATGAAAATGCTGGTATAGGTCACTGAATCTCTTTTTGCTGATAAATCAAAATAATCCAAAAGATGTCCTTCAGCTTTAGTATGTGAATTGATCTGTTGCTGTTGCTCTTGCAGAAAGATAGTTCTTTTTTTTTTTTTTTTGGAAAATACAAGTGAATTCAAGTTTTAATAGCCAGAAATTTCGGTATCTCTGGATTGTGCATATCCAATAATGGAACATTTTCAGTTGGATAATTAATAGATGGCTCTGAACCTACCTCTGCATCCTCTCTCTCTCTCTCTCTCTCTCTCTCTCTCTCTCTGTGCAAAGACTTCTCAGTTTTCATATTAAATGCTTGAGTAGACAAGAATATGTTACCATCTTTGAACCACACAAGATAATATTTGGCCTTCTGGGGATGCATTCTAGCTCTATCATTCTCCGTTTAAACAAGTTTGTGCATTCTGATTATTGATGATATTGGTAAG
This sequence comes from Durio zibethinus, assembly GCF_002303985.1. The sequence goes on from NW_019167982.1 coordinate 2,311,843, forward strand.
TTAAAATTTTTATTTACTTAAAATGATCAAATGGTGTTTTAACTTCATATTTGGTTGCTTGATTTTGTTAGATGGGTACTTCTAAGTCTCTTTGATGAACTACAAGTTTGAAAACCTTCCTGTCTATGAGAGTGTTTGTTGTAAAGAAAATTTTCTTGCACCATATAACACTATTTATTTTCTTTATCATGGATTCTGCATGACAAAAATCCATGCTGCAGTTAACATGTTCTTTTCCTCCTATCATGTACACTGAATGAAAATCCATGTTGTGGGTATTAGGCAAGATAGAAACCTGGTAAAGTCTATAGGAGGAGGGACAAGGACAGCAATGCAAATATTATAATATGGCAAGATTCTAAAGCCATTATCTACTTAAAGGGAATGTTGGCTGATAATCATTAAGGTGTTTGCTGTCACTTAATAAGGCCCTATCGATCATATTAGGACATCATGAAGATGCTGGCTGTCTTCTAATCTTGTCTATAGCATTTAATCATGACTAACCCTTTATCTACTTGCTGACATTTAATCATGACTACGGCAGGCTGCCCAAACTTTGACTGCCTTTATATTAGGGAGATTTTTGTGTGTTGTAGTGTTATGTAGAGAGAAATTAATTTTGAATGTTGAACGTGTGATTGCATTCCTAGGCAGTGATTCTATAATCCAAAGTTTGTTTTTTGAAGTTATTGTCTTTCTTGATTTTAGTTTTCATAATTCACCTAAATTCCCTTTTTTTCTTCCTAATTTTTTTTATTGTTTATGTTCATATGTCAATAAAGTTTTTAAGCCTTACATATCCTATTGTTATTGTTTGAACCTAAATTTTAAGTCCTAAATCAGCTTCTATCTTGTCTAAATATGCTGTTTATAAGATCCTACATCAGGGATGCTTGGGGAGACTTGTATGGGTTGATGTTTGATGAGAAGATTGTTGTATATTCAGATTTTGGATCCGTATTCATTGTTGTTGCATGCAGCATGGATTGAAAGAGTTGCTTCAGTCATACCCTTTGGTACTGGGTAGGTTCCATTCAATTGGTAAGTCTTGTTTGCTACTTACATGTGTTATGCGACCTTTGGCATTTTCTTTGAGACTGGGAGAGGGGGTTGGGTGTGGTTTAGGGATTTACATCATTTTACTTTGGGGAAATTGTGCTTCTGTATATTATATGTTACTTAAGTTGTGAAAAAACCTGATGCAATACTTGATATAGATCATAGTTTTTCTAGTGAAGAGTATGGTCAGAAATGTCAAATTTTTATTTATTCTCAAAGTTTTCTACAAACTGATTTATTGAACACCAATCAGTGTTATATGTCTTATGAATATGGTCTAAATGTTTACTCTAGACATGGGTTATCTTAAGCTCCTAATAAACTGTTTCAATTGCATTTTGTTGTTTAAATATAATTCTGCTGGTTAAAATAGAACATTCTGTTGTGCTCCGTTCTGCCTTTTCTGATATTTAGCAGCACAAGGACCAGGAGCATACTTCCTTCTGACTAAAGCTGGAATCGCGGAGGCTTGAGCATATTGATGTTACCAATATCATCTAATTGTAAATTAAAGATGTGGTAACTTACTTTTGCTATGGGATGTTGGAGATTGTAATTCTATAATTACTAGTATCATTGGATCTTGAATCTTGATCGAAAAAATTTATGTCTTTGGAAATTTTTTTAATAGAATGATTTTCTACTTTTTTTTTTTTTTTTGGTAATGACTGAATCTGTCTTGTTGAATCTTCTTGATCTGATTTGTGTCGAGTTTGACTGTCTAAGTCAAGACTATTAAAAGTTGAACTGTAAAACGAATTTACAAAATGGGGAATTTCTCTTTTGATTTAGGTATAAGAAAAAAACAGGGAAACTAAAGTTGCACTGTAGATAAACCTGTATAAAATGGAGTAAGAGGCAATTTTTAAATTAAACTAGTTTACTTTATTGAAAAAAATTGGCTCTTACCATTTAATTTCATTTAATGAAAATAGATATTTGCTTTTGTTACATCGGTTCCTAAAGTATAGAACGATATAACCCCCTAAATGGATTAATCAAGCACGTTAGTTTGTTGCATAAGCAATGCAAATCATTTTTAAATATTTTACAGATGATGTAATTTTCGGACACTAAGCAGCTTCACATCATCCAACACCGGTCCACAAAGAGAACCCGTGTTATCACTTTTCGTGGTGTAAAATGTGCTATAGAACATAACCCTAGTTCGAGTCGACTCTGCCTTGAATGGAAGTGTAGCTCGCTTGAATCCTCCTTTCCCCTTGGAGACATATGGGACCTTGACGGTGTTCTTGCCTGCAAATGCTTCTACCACCATGGAACCTTCACATGCATTGTTAGCATCACCTACAGCAAATGAGAGGACATAGCTTCTACCAGTTGTGGTCTTAACGATTTGTGAAAGTGCACTTTCTTTTCCGGCTATGAGTTCAATGGCTCGTTCGCCCTCTGGAACTGAGAAATGTTCACTGTCAATGTACTTAACGGCTTTGAGGGAGTCAATTATCCAGCCTGGTAAAGGACTGTGATCATCTTCAATGTGGGGTGGAATTATTACTCCTTCTGAAGTTGGTTCTTTGAAGACATAAGGGCCTTCTTCAAAATTTCCATTCTTTAGTAGATTGACTGCAAATGTTGAATCGAACAAGTTAGTTATGCAGATATCAAACATTATGAATTGATCGTGTTTATTTTATTTATATGTCGACATTACCTCCGGTGCGTTTAGGAGGGTTCAAGGTCTTCAATGTGACAGAATCAATAAGAGGACCGCAAGCTGCATCCTCCTCCACACCTGGATTATGTATTGAAATGTCAATTACAGGCTCACTTGCCAAGAAAGCCCATGCATATGAATCCCATCCATTGCTGCTATACATTGTTTGAATTGGAAATAAACCATAGTCGTTTTTCTTGTAGTTCGGTGAAACTGACACGTTCAGTTTTTCCTCTTGAGCACATGTGCGAGCTGCGCTGAAGGTTAGAGAGTAAGACAAGCCCTTAATCACCTCAATCTTCTGCTTAATCTGGGCCTCATTGCCTAACCTAACTGCAAAGGCTCCCTCGGGTACAATTAGCAGCATGTCACCTTGCTTTTGACCTGACTTGATGTACTCAACATAGCCTGAAATTTCCCAGTTGGGTATTGCCTTGGGGCTCATCACTTTTGTTCCGTTCAATTCTGATGGCTTTGGCCCAGACTCGAAGTTTCCATTTGGCAATAAACCTGAAAATTTTTAATCACCAAATTTAGATCCATCAGCAATTTCATATTCAAAGATCTATTGTCATCACATGTTCTGTACAAAGACCATGTGAGAAAGAAGAATGGGTGACATTTTAGTCATCTTTGGACCCACAAACATGGCTTAAATTACTTATATAGTACAAAACTGACATGTTAAATTTGATCGATCCTTCAGCGGCCATTGAATGACAGACAACTTATTTATAGCAAATATTATTCTATTGCTGCAAGGACATGCTCCCTCTAGGCTTCATTTACTTCAAGGCGGTCCTGATGAGTATAGATCCAGACCGTCAAAGAATCTACAAGGGACTTTAACCCTTATCTAAGAGGCAGTTTCCTTATAAAAACCAATCCTGACTGTTTGATTAATGCAGCATCTTAAGGTTGAGATTCTCCTTCAAAAGGAAAAGTTTTCTGATCGATATTTTGCCTATAATATTCATTGCAGTTCATGAATTCAACAACCATGCACATGCACATCAATGCAGGTTTTTCACTTGTCCTGGACCGTAGCTGTATAAAATGACAATATTTTATAGGAATTAGAATGAGAAGGAAATTGTACTGAGTTAGATAGTAAAGTAGAAACTGGGACATTGGAGTGGCATTGTGGTCATTTAGTAAGGCTTGATGTCTGCCAATGCATGCCTTGTTAAGTTGCTGTGGAAATTGTGCAAACCGATCTGGGTTTCACGTGGCCGAAGGCTGCATGTATAACATGTAAATTATTATGCCTTTCTATGACAGCGAATCTTTTATTATATTCACCTGAATATTTCAGTGGGCAGCACCTTTCGATTAATAACTCAATGCCAGCTAAATATGAGACAGCCAAACGTAAAAGTTAGATTTATGTCAAGGAGGAGCCAACTGGCTGGCTAGCTAAACCTAAAAGCTTTGTTTATAGTTGTATCTAAGTTTGCCTTTTAAGATTAAATCTCTAATTGCCGTTCAAATGAAACCTAAATCAGATAAATAACAGACAATCACAACTTAAATCACACTATTCATGCTTACATTGTCACTATCAACCAATAATAAAACAAAATAATTGCTTTAAAGACACTTATTAAGATTATTATTTAAAGAAAATTTTTTATTTAATTTATTAAAAATTATCATATTATTTGTAATAAAAGAATTACTATCACATTACTAAGTAATTAATACTATTATTATAATTAATATAAAAACTAATTCCCCCGACACTCGAAAGGAAATCTAGAAGCGCCACAACATATTAAAACCCTATTCCTCGATGAAAACAAATACTACTAGAATTATAGAACTATATACGGAATGATCCATGTGGTTTCATAATGTCTCGCCAACTTTCCTGAGTGTCAATTAATAGAGTAGCTCTGAAATTGGAAGCTTAGGGCGGGAAATAGGAGAAAAGGTTGGAACTGACTAGACCTACACGCATTTACGGTTTCTTTCCTAGAAGCTAAATTTATTGCTCTCGGAACAAGTAGATGAACCTAATTACTTCGACGGTGAAATTTTTAATTTTTGTACGTAAAGTTAATATATATATTTAAAATATAAAAATTAGTTAAAAATAATATATATTGTCAGTTATTTAAGTTTATTTGTAAAATTTAAAAATTATAATAACAATAAATATTAAAAAAAAAAAAAACTCATTCTCAAGTATTAAGTATCAAATCCAACTTTATAGAACTCCATATTTTAATAAAGGCGAATAAATCATTTGGATTAAACACAAGTTCATTAAAGGCTTTTTCTTCTTCTTCTTCAACTCCTATAGCATTAATATACCATAGACCGGAAAAGAAATATTTAATTTACGAAATGTTATTGCTAAAGAGTGATACCAACTTAAAGACTGAAATTATTTCATGCTTTGTACACATATATAAAATTTAATTCTTTGTTTTCAATTACCATATGTATTTTTTTAGGTTACAAAATACAAACATTCATTCATTTACTATGTGAGTTCAATTGCACTTAAAGAACTAAAACCCTAACTTTCTAAGTGGAGAAAAGGACATAGTTTACTCAATAAATGGCGAGCAGAGACATCCATGGAGATTGGAGAAGCAAGCTTTGGAATCAAAATCTTGTAAACAGATGGTTCCAATATGTGAGTAGTGATAATAAGATATAAACCTTTTTTTTTCTTTTATTAATGCAAACTACAACCAAAGCAGAAGAAGGTACTACAAGTAAGCTGAAAGCATAGATTTTTTAGAGCTTACCATCTTTGATAGACGAGGCTAATTGAGAAGTGGCGCAAAGTAGCAATAAGAACACTGCGATCCTCTGCATTGTATTAATTTGTAAAGGAAACAGAGATGGAAGGAAGGAGATTAAGAGGGAATTTGGATGGAAATCACTCAGTGGCAGTGTGGGCTTTTATGTGCTTAGCTCTAAAAGAAAGCCATTAGTTTTTACTAAAATCACATGAATGCCACTGGAAGAATCCCATGCACATTATATTCGAGTTATCTATGAATTCCTTTATTACTAATTGATTTTAAGTTGAATGTTCTTATCCGACTTTATAACTTTCATTTTCACCTTCTAATAATACTTCAAGTTGCAAGAGTAGTGTTTACTAAGAAATACATACTATATAGTTTGTTTTTATATGTAGCATATGATTTGTTTGTATAACATATAGTTCCATAATTTGAGGGGTCCTAATTGCTTGTTTGAATAGAAATATTAATTGCTTGGGGGTTTTTTTTTTTTATAATGAAACGTAATTTAGATGCATGAGTGTGCAAAATGATTCCAGATTTGGTGTTCTTATTGATATGGTGGACGTTGAGGACAAGATATTCAAAACCACATGGATTTACGGAAAACTGTTGCCTTGTCGGTTAAGGGCTAACTAATATAATTTTAAAACAAAAGAACAAATATAATATAGCCAAAAAAATGATAAAAATGCTTTTGAGAAAGGCACATGGCTGAAGGAAGAGTTAGCCCTTGAGTTGATTTAAATTTGGTTGTCGAGCCAATTAATTTGTGAGCTAAAAAAAAGGGCAAAATTCAGATCTTAACCCTAAGCAAACCATGTGCAATTGCAAGTGAGAATTTTGATTGAGTTTGCCTTCATTCGATTAGTTTAATAGTTTTTCTTTTGCTTCTATTCCCCGTTGGTCGCCAATAATTCTACAGTTTATTTTTGTTGACACGTGCATGAAGAGTGCGGGAATGGGGCTAAGAGATAAGTTACATTTTTATTACTTGATAAAAACAAAAACCTTAATGATAACAAGCATCTTCGACAAAAACCCTTTTTATTACTTGATGAAATCAATATTTGGTGCTAATTAAAGGGTTTAATTAATTAAAGTGCGACCATACCAAGACTAATATATCAGTTCTTATTAGAATTCCTTGAGAGGTAAGTTTTGTTTAGACATCACTCTTCATTTGCTGGGTATAATCTTGGTCCCAATCCCTTAGTTGCTTTGTTTCTTGTCATAAATATGTTCTTATATTATTCACATTTTCTGGATTGATCATCCTCATGCAGTTCAATATTTTAATCTGATCAAGTTTGCTTGACGCAAGCGATTGATAAAGGGTCCTCTGACAAATTTTGGCTCAGCTCAATTCGGCAGGGATATATAGTTTGCATTTTCCTCTCTGACGAAGGTCAGGGATTAGATCTGAAGAAAATAACTAAAATTCCAGAAGTGGAATATATGTGGTCTAACAACGGTGATACAGCATATGATATTGTGAATTATATAAAAAGCAAGGGCAAAAACTTTGGCATGTAGCTAATTGATCCTTATACATAGGAATCAACGGTGAAAGTATGCACAATCTTGTGATTTTAACTGATCAGTTGTTTGGATGATTAATGGATAGTTAATCTTTTATTATTAATAAGAATCAAACTAAATCAAGTTTATTGAATTGGCCAACTCTAAAAATAGGTTGAACGGCTCATCTCTTTTGCTATTTCTCGCTCTATTTTTCATGCGGGTAGCTAGGAATAGAAAGAAGAATATACTTGTTCTGCCCATTAACACAGTCCAAATGTTGATTAATTTTTAAATTAGTTAACATATCATTAAAATGAAGTTTCGGATTTTAAAAAATTCATGTAATATTATTTTCAGACAGATGAAAATATTTTGATTTCTTGTTTTTTTTTTCATTTTAATAATTTTGATTCTAAATCTAAATCCGCCGGTTTTGGTTTCAATTTCAAGGTTTTCTGTTTTGGGCTGTATTATTTTCCATAAAAGTCAGGAATAAATTTTTTTTTTTTTACCCCAAATCCACTAACCATAGATTGCACATGATATTTATGTGCAGATTTTAAAAAATTACTCAAAATTTTTATCTTTCAAACGTGGCCTACACATGATATAATTATATTGGCTAATTAATGCCATGTAAGTGTAACAAGCTGGTTAACAATCTAGAAATTAACCAATGACATCTTGTTTCAATGGCAAGAAAAAAATCTTTAAATTTTGAAATTTCATATTCAAATCCCAATAAATATGATTTCGTTTAATTAAATACTGATTTGATTTATTCATTGGATGATACTGTTAAATATTGCTTTATTATGATTTCCACTAATACATATAATTCATTAAAAAATTTTAAATTTTAGCCTAAAAAGTGGTATCCGTTTGAATTGCCGGCGACTTGAATGTTCATGAAACAAATTGCATAATTCTAAGTAGTCCATTTTGCTATAATTCGGATGATATACGTGTAATAACCTCTTTTAAGAATTAGAGGAAAACAAAACGATAAACTAAATACAATTGTGTTAAAATTAAAAACCAATCATCAATACACGTATAATTGTTAAAATTTTGTACGTTAATTATACGTTTAGTAGTTTAATTATAACCCACTATTTATATTAAAATTTAAAAATTCCTAATTAGATCAAAACATAAAGTTTGAATACCTAATTGTTAATTTTTAAATTTTAGATATCATATAGGAATTTGACTATGTCTTGAATATCACATGAAAAATCATGCATATTATTCATGCAATTAAAAAATTTTTTATTTTAATCATTTTAAGATATTATTTATTTTTATATAAAAAGTACTACTGCTTATTAACATTCCTTTAAAAAAAGGAAAAGGGAAAAGAATTTATCTAATTTTTTTAGTTCACTCTAAAAACTTGGTATTCTATTTCTAATTCTAATGATCTCATAAATATAATCACAATGCTGACGTGGAATGATCTAAGTAGATCCTGATTATCATAAAAAAGTCCAGCCCTCCACGTCATCAAAGAGGACGAGGGTTGGGGGTCCCCAGCATAGACGATGGAAGAAGTTCACAAACACGTGAAATCAGAAGAACAAAGCTAAAAAAAGGTGAATGCATCACACCGATCATTAATGATCCAACGGTCTAAAATCAATATTACAAAGCAGAATCAACTGTCTGTCTTCAAACCTGACACAAACGTTACCCAGAATTCCGACGAACTTAAAAAACAACGTAGGATTTTACATAGGTTTCCATTTCGACAATTTATTTTTATCCTTACCCGATAATTATTAGGCTTCAATCACTTCTCGGGCCAAACCGAGATATCGGACGCCAGACGAGAGGCGATCGCTGAGTGGTACATGATATCGTGAAACGACGAATTCTCCATCGTCTTCCTTCGAAGTTGCTTCGCTTTCTCCTCGGTGAAGCATCCGAGCGAGTATCTGGATCTGGATCGACCCGGATCTGACTCTGAATCGGAAACGCCCGTCTTTCTCTCCGACGTGTTGTGGACATTGCCATCGTTAAGGTAATCGGGGTTGGAAGACCACCCGAAGAGAGGGGTCCACCAGGAGGAGGAGGAAGCGGGTTTTCTACGACTTGGGTCGGGCTTTTTAAGTGATTCGGACGAGGCACGGATTGGAGTTGAGAGAGAGCATGCGAGAGCCATCGCCATGAAAAACAGACAATTTTTCAAAGATGAAAGTGTTGGTAAGTGAACAGAAAAAATTTTCCACTTTTGTTTTTGGTATGGAGATTAGGGAGAGTTATCCTCTACCGTTTACAACGTTCGGCTCTTTGGGACATTTTACAATGTGAGGGTATTTTGGGGACATCATTTAATGTTAGGCCATTAACGAGGTAGGTTACAGAGATTTTACCATAGGGACCGATGTAGGAGATTAGGTAAGATTGGTAAAGTTCAGGGAACTGGATAAGAGAGGACGTGGAGGGCATGCGAGAGTGTGCTGGAGGTACTTTTTCTTTTTTTTTTTTTTTAATTTATTTAGTGTTTTTTTGGTTTTGAGGATAATGATAATGAGAATTTTGGATGTATTTGTGCACTTTTTTAAGGCAAGTTGTCACAGAAAAGTGCAAGTGGGGACTTGACGGAATCGTCAAGGAAGGGATATTTTTGCCCTCCTAATTTTTTTATTAATTTATAATTTTAAAAAAATATTTCCTATCATTTATGAATTAACATTTATTTTTAATTTGATAAAGTTTAGAAAATGGTACTTATTTTGGTAAATCTTTTATAGTTAAAACAATTGCTTACACAATTCTATATTTAGTTCAAATTTAACATACTTTTTTAAGAAAAATAGGGGTTTATTTAACTGCAAATTTCTTTCTATTAATTGGAAATTCATTTTACTCAATTAATTTGCATATATAGAAACATAGATTTCTAGAAAAGAAAAAGATATATTTTTTCCTTCTATATAATAATAAGATTTTTTATATAAGAAGTCCATGTCCTTGATTATAATAGTTTTAACACCATTAATAGTTTTTAATTATAATAATTTAGTTCAAATGATTTACTAAATTGGTTGATTTATGGTGAAATGACATTTATGTTTTCTGGTTTTCATGGAAATAAATTTGCATTTTACATATATTTGGAAGGGAATATATGTTTCTAATTGTGATTTTAAACCAGCATGACCTATCCCCAACTCAACCCTATTGACTCCTGCACATGTATTAAGTTGCTGTCATATCCTTCTTCATGATCTCCTCCACAATACTACATCAGCCATCTTACAGTAATGATTGTGGCATTTTTCTTCAGGCCTATCTACTGTTTTCAACTCTTCTGTCATCTTATTCTTTCTGATGATCATCTGGATAAACCTATAAAACACAATTCTAAAATTCAAATAATAATTTAATAACGGAATAACGATCATAAAATTATGATAACGTCACTCCATTATTGTTATTACAGAAAATGTGATTGAAAAATTTATTTACAATCAAAACAATATGTAACAATCGTAAAATAATGACGTAACGAAAAATAACGATAATAACGAATTGTTATTATCGTTATTCTCGTTTTTCTACTCATGGATCAATAGTTTAAGAAAAAAATAAAATTTCAACATTGCTAGAATAAATCAATAAGCCTGCAAAAATAAAAGTAAAAGCAAAAGCAAAAAATAAAACTCAAAATCTCAGGTTTTTAGTTTCAAAATCAATCTAAAAATAAGTTAGAAAACAAATAAATTATTTATCAACCATTCAATTGACACTTCAACAACAACCCTAGCTTAATCCGTAAATTATCCAAATTTAAATCAATCTCAACTTCTCAATCAACATTCAAGATCAAATAAGATAAGAACAGAAAGTTAAATTACCTTTTTTTTTGTAAAATTTTTGTAAAATGATGTCTAGTTTTGTGAGAGTTTGAGAGAGACGTACGATGTATTCTGTAAGCACTAGGCAAGTGATAGTGATGAAAGGATGCGAGAAAAAATGAGAGATAAAAAAAAGAAAGAGAGAGATTAGAAGAAGATTCTTAAGAGCCAAGCTCCAGAAGCATGAAGAAGACGAACAGAAGAGAACGAGCTGGGTGCCTGGGTCTGCCGGGATTAGACAAAATTGGGGGATATTGGGGTACGTGGTTGGATGAGGGATTGGGTGGGGTAGGATGGGATGGAGTGGGGGGTGGGGCCGTTGAGGGGGTAGAGTGATGAATTTTTTATTTAATTTTGTAATTAATTTTTTAAATTTTTTTAGATAAAATTTTATTAGAAGTTTTAAAAATTTATAATTAAAAAAATAAGGGATTAATAATTTAATATAATATATACATATAGAGATTTTAAATGAAAAATTTTGATAAATTTTTTTTTGTATAAGTTAGATGAAAAATTTTGGAACACCTGTGTCAAATATAAGAAGAAATGTTTCATGCAAACTTTGTGGTAAAGTTATAAAAAGATGAATAACATGTTTCAATGAACACATTGCTCATAAAATCGATAATGTTGCATCATGTCCCAACGTTTGGTATGTTATGTTTTTATCATGTCTTTGAAAATATTATTGTTAATTTCTTAATAAAAACTATAAAATTATATAAGCATATGCAACTATTTTTTTTCCTTTTTTTTAACTATAATATTAATAGGTATAGTAAAAGAAAATATGATGAAACTCATTCAAGAAAGTAAATAAAAAATAAACAAACAATAAAAGGAGAAAAAATGAATTTTTATCACAGTTAAGAAGGAAATATGATTATGAAAGATTTATTGATAAAGACATTGCTACTAGACAAGCCGTGTAAGATAATATCTAATCACAACATGAGTGGCATAGAAGACAAGAATTCAAACAAAGAACTAGCGGTTGGAGTAACATATATGAAGAGGGACGAAACTCTCATGGCTCAATTGCTAAATATTTTAAAGAAAAAACAAGGAAATCAATTCCAAATGAGTCTGAATTTTCATTAAAGGGAGCTATACTTGAATTGGTTAGAAGTAAGAGTTCAAGGCAACCAAAAGTAAGTGATTCATTTTTAAAGACATTAAAAAAAAGATGGGTGAATCAGTATCAAAATTTTTGATATATGATTGACTTCATTTTCAGTTAGCAAATTCTCTATGGTTGTATAATTTGATTTTTGTGACAGTAAAAGTTAACCAACATGTAAAACTTTCAATACCTTATGAGGTCTTAGATGTGTATTTAGAGTCTGAGTATTAACAAGTTCATGAATGGGTTAATGGATTAAAAGCTCATTCAAATGAATTGGGCATCACTTTGATGTGTGATAGTTGGACCAATAGTTTGAATCAAATGCATATCATTAATTTTCTTGTTTACTATAGTAAATGGACTATTTTTTAAAAATCTGTAGATGTTTCAAGTGTTCGTAGTAGAGATGTAAACTTTTATTACCGATTATTAGATGAAGTTGTGGAAGAAATTGAGAAAAAATACATTGTTTAAATAGTCACTGATAATGAGGCAGCATTTAAAGCTGTAGGAAAAAGATTGATGGAGAAGAGAAAACATTTGTATTGGATAGCATATTCAGCTTATTGTTTGGACTTGTGCCTTGAAGATATTGGTAAGAAAAAAAATATAGCAAAAGTTTTGGATGATGTAAAGAAAGTGACTTGTTTTATATACAATCACATTTGAACTGTTAATTTGATGAAGAAATATACACAAGATAAGCAAATACTTCATCATGCTCTTACCTGATTTGCCACTTATTTCACACAATTAAAAGAAATAACGAGGCAAAAGTAAGGTTTAAGAGAGATGTTTAATTCAAATGTTAGTACTTAGTAATTAGTATAACTATTTAAATTTAGCATCTTTTTATGATATCATTGTTTAAAATATTAATTTAAAATATATTACTTTAAAAATTTATTGATGAATATTTACAAATTTAAAGAATCAAAATGGGGACAATAAAAATCAAGACTTGCTTATGAAGTCAAAAAAATCATTTTGAAAAATTTTTTTGAAAAAAAATAAACGATATAATAAAAGTTTATGAGCTTTTGGTAAAAGTGTTGCGCTTTGTGGATGATGATAAAAAACCAACAATGGACTTTATTTACGAGACTGTGGATAGAGTTGAATAAGTAATTCAGCAAAATTATTATTATTTAGCTGAATATAAAAGATTATTGACAATAGATGAAGTTTCATGCACTTTGAATTGCATTTAGCTGGTAAGTAAACCAATAATATAGATAGTATTTAAAAAATATTTATTTTTTATACTTAAATTACTTATATATTTATTTTTTTATTACTTTAATATAATATTGTTATGAATTATGTTTAGGTTACTATCTAAATCCACAATTTTAATTTGGAGTGAAACATTCTGCAAATGTATTTAAAGAAATATTAGAAGGCATAAAAACAGTTATTGAAATATTAAAACCTTTGATAGATACTTAAATAAAAATGATTAATTAGGTTAGTATTTAATACTATTTTATAACTTTATCATTTATTTTATGTATTAAAAATTGAATTATTTTTTATTTATTCATTTATTATTGTATTTTCAATCGATGTAGTTGTTTTTATTTCGAGACAAATATGAAACATTTGTTTCTCCATAGGCACAAAGAGCTTGGAAGCAAATGAATCCAGGTAAATAGTAAATTAAATAATTATAATTTATTTATATTATTTACTTGTATAACACATTCAAATTTAATTTAAATAATTTTACACAGTTGAATGGTGGATGATCAATGGCACTTGTATTCTTGAATTACAAAAACTAGCAATCAAAATGCTTAGTCAAACAACATCTGCATCAAATTGTGAACGTAATTGGAGCACATTTAGCTATATTTACACCAAAGCAAGAAACAAATTGAAGTTTGAAAGACTTAAGAAATGTATATACCTATTACAACATAAGGCTGAGAATGAGACATCAGAAAAGAATGAGCATTAATGAGATAAATAATAGTTTTAATCCTATTAGCCTTGACCATATTTTTGAAGATGATGATTCACTAACAGAATGATTGCAAGAGAAAGAAAATCTTTTGTTAGATGGTCAAAACTTTGATTGGTTGCCCACAGATAATTTTGATAATGAAATGAATGTTGAACAATCATGCCAATCTCAACAAAGGAATGTGACTCATTCAAGTTCAAGTCCAACATCAAGTCAGAGTGATGATGGTGGGTGTTTTAAGTCCAGATGATAATGATGATGATGGTGATGGTGTGAATTTTGGTGATAATATGGATGCAAATAGACCTTACAGCTTACTTGAAAGAGAATTTGGGCTTGCTGCTACTGGTGAATTTTTCATTAATATGATAGAATAAGGAGTAAGTCCATTTGCTAAATCTAGTGAGGGTCAAAGTGTATATACAGCTCAATCAAAAGGAAAAGCCAAGAAGCACCACTATGATATTTCTAGAAGTTTTTCATCTTCAGGTGGGAGACCAAATTCTAGTAATTTTAAGTATAGTGAATTATCTGCTAGTACTTAAGGACGTTACTATCCACCGAAACAACTTAATTTTCAATCTCCTTATAGTTATCCACATCCATATGATTATTATTCACCTCAAATGTATCTTCCATCTCAAATGTATCATTTACCACAAATGGATTCTCCACCACAAATGTATCATCATCAAATATATCATCCACCTCAAATGTATCAAGAACAAAAGCTACAGAGATAGAGATGGAGTCAACTTGACTTTTAAAGTAAAACTAGAGAATTTGATTCTCCTTGTTATTCTACCATATGATAAAATTTGAAATATATATCAATAATCGTAGTTGATAGAATTTGAAATTATTATATTTTTAAGTTTATAATTTTATTAAATATAGATGCTTGGTATTTAACATATTATGTTTTGTTAATATTTGATTTGTTTAGAATTAATATTGAATATGAACTTGGTCAAGAAAAATTTTGTGGATAAACCAAATATGAATGCTTTATTTAATCTAAATAAAATTGTGAATAATTTTTTTAGAAAATAAAAAATATAGTGTCATAAACAATTTTTTAAATCATTGAATAAGAGTTTTTATAATTATAATTATAATTATTACATTTTATAATAAATTATGCAAAAAAAAATTCATGACCGCGATGACTGCAGTAACTGCAATGATCTCTGTTATATCCGAAAACGTAATTAACGTGACACGATCGAAAATGTGACCACGACCATTATTTAAATCCCTGTCACAAATATTAGAAAGATAATTATCAACCATATTATATAAATTCATAGAAAGATCATGCATGATAAGAATTCATTAAAGAGAACCAATTAACATCCTAACTGACCCTTCCTGTCCTCACTGAAGCTAACAGTTCTGACCTTCAACTCCCCTCTACTGGTTGTCAACTCATCTAATAACTCAGCATCAAACATTTCAACTCCATCCTCCTCGTTCCCAGGACAAGGTGTCTCATTTTCCTGAAGAAAAAATATATTTTAGCTGCTTAGCACAAACATTTCTATTAGTATAGTAACAGAATGCCAAATAGGAATACCCTGAAAGAGTGGCTGAGGGATAATCTTGGAAGGGCACCAGTAATTTCCTCATATTCAGCTGCATCAAGTTCCTGCAGATAATTTGGTTGAATGAGCTTCGGGAGAATGTACTGTCTTATGCTGATGAGAAGGAAGAAGGGCAAAGGGAACAAGATTCCAGCAATAGGAATCCAAGTCACTCCAAAGCACAGCAGGAGATATATGAATTGGAAGAGTGTAAACAACAAAATATATCTGTATGGTACTGATTCCACAAAAGAAGCATGAACTCCTTCCAAGACCCTGCCAATTGTGATTATAAAGCACCGCAGGAATTAGCAAAAATAATTGGAAAATAAAATAGAAATATATTGTCATAGCGAATTAGCACTACTGCGTCTTTTACTATGTTAAATGGCCTAGTAATGTGTTTATTTTGAACAATCAAGGTATTTGAAGCAAGAACATAACCACCAAATGAATCCATTCTGCTTACAACTTGGCAGTTTCTGTTTTTCTTGCAAATTTAAAATGCTGAAAATTAGAGAATCAAACTATCTTGTTTTCAAAAATTTTTAATGTGCACAGTTACCAAAAAGGGATAAGTCACAAACTTGTATCGCCTGCCAGGTGTAACGAAGAGAAGTAGCATCCTTTCCCAGAACTGGTTTCCAGGTAGACTATCAATGGCCATGTAAGCAAAATATCCCCAAAGAACTGATGTAGGTATCAACTTGATTGCAGGCATAGCGCATATTGATATAGCAACTAGGAGTGACTGCAAAAGATTACTCACTCTCTGCTCATTGACTCGGACAGGCAAGTAGGCATCAATATGCTTTTCAGGATCAAATGTTTCCTTCTTATTTTCTCCTTTGTTTTCACCTTTCATAACAACCTTCTTCAAGTCTTCCAGCTCTTTAACTACTGTAGTCTGTAACAGGAACAGTTAAGGCCTTAAGGAATAGAGAATATGTCGGCATTATATCAGATTTATCAGTATATATTCTGCAAATCTATGTAATGTATCTCCAAAATCATAGCAATGTACTTAAAACTTGTGGTTTATTTAATCTCTTCTTTGTGCTTTGACATGGAATAACAAAGAACAAGAAAATGGACTTAGAAATAATTTAGGGATTGCAAATCATTTTTTCTGAATATCAAGTCAATATCTTGTAAATTCAAAAGAAATTATTCAGGGAATATGGACCTGCTGTACGGGGTTGAAGCAAAACTTCCATATTTTGAAATCAATTGTGGACTCATTAGCAGTGGTTTCAGGCCAAAGCATCACCTTTTGGGAGAATTAGTTAGTGATCAGATAACTTACTTCTGAACTGCTGTCCATTTCTATGAAGACTGCTTGCATCTTGCCATATATTTCAGAGTTGCTAGCTTTCCGCTTTATGCTTTCTTTTGCACTCTCCACCATCTTACGTCTGATTAGCTGCATATCATACATCAGTTGAAGTTAAGCATGTAATCAGGTAAATGATATCTAATTGAAAACTTCTTTTTAGAATATATTTACCCACCTCCCCTTTGAGAACTGCAAGGCTCTTGGTGTGCATAGGAGACTGTGGTAGGACTCCATTTGAAGGGGGAAGGCCAATTAATCCACAAAGCAAAGTCTGCAAGCATGTTTTGATGGTACACCATAAGTCTATGATAAGATAGTGCATAATTTGGGTGGCAGTATTGTCTGACCATGGGCTTTACCATGAATCCCAGCAGCAAGATGTCGTAATGATATGCAGAAGGATTCTTAAGATTGAACTCCTTTTGTTGTGCCATCTGTGAAGCAACACTGTGGTCGAAAAAGTAAAGTCCTGCAACCATCACAGCTGGAATAAAGGCAGCAAAGATGTAAAATGGAGGGATCTTTCCCATATCCTGCATTTTGATTATTTAAAACACTGTCAACTTTGAAGCCATTTTTGCACAACAGTAATTAATCTCAAATAGCCTTGAACTGATGAGATCAATTGACATATCTTATTATCATTTTCTCTAAAATATAAATTACTAACTCAATTTGTTCAAAGATCGATTATTAGCTCCGGCCAAAAATGTGCCTTACAAACACTTATTTTGCATAGTCAATATCTAAAACTTATTTGTTAGCCACCACATTTTTTGATGAATGTTACCCTGTTTATTTGTTTGTTTTTGAAGGACAGATACAAAGGCAGACAACTATGTCATAATTCAAGGGACAAAATGAAATACGGAAGCAATAATGACTTTTGTGTAAGACTTGATTTTTTTAATGGAAATCTAAGACATATACAATTACAGAATATGGTTACCTTGATTACAGTCCAATGTTTTAATGATGCAGATTCCCAAGGAAGAGGACTAAAGAGCCTTCTGGGAACTCCAGATGGAACTTTGCTTGGTACACTGAAAGACAGCGCTGTCCACACAACAACCATTAAAGGAACACCATAATCGGCAATGAAACTTCTCAACCATCCTGTAGACCATTAGTAACATCTTTCAAAACCCATATATCAGCTTCTTTCTTATACTAATTGCCAATAGTCAAATACCATAAATTTGCTTGACAAACCTGTGCCATACCACCATGACCTGGCCCTTCTGCTTTTCAAGGCAGTATAGAGAAGGCCAAATGTGAATATGATTCCAAGTAATCCATTTGTGTAAAGCCATTGAAATTGATACTTTTCTAATGTTGGATCTTGAGCTTTGGGAATTTCAAACTCACTCACAACTCCCTGCAATTGTATCATCAGCGAGGTGTTAAACATTGTAGAGTAGAAATTGCTGTGCCATAAACTAGCAGTTGATTTATTTTCTTGATCATACTTTACCTTGATGGCCTCTTGAATAAACAGAATAGTAATCAACATGCCAAAAAGTTCGCCCGCTATCCTTGTGAACCTATTAATTATTGTGCAAGCATTGAACATTGCAAGGAGAAACAAGAAGAGAGCAGTCCAAACACAAACCCTGTAAAAATTAAAAATTAAAAAGATCAATAAATTCCCAAACTTCTGCAAAATTATCACTTGAAACCATAACAATGGAAAATGCTCTTACCATCCAGCCCAAGCCAAGTAAAGTTCCTTCCCCAAGTCTTTTCTTCCCTTGGCAAAGTTGTACAAATATGTGTACATTATAACTGTTGGCTCGGCAACTCCCAGAACCAAAAGAGGTTGACCACCAAATAATGAGTGTATAATGCCGCAAAGGGCAGTAGATGCCAAGGTTTCTACCATGCTTAGATTCCCATCTACATCCAAAAATATGTTAAACATTAGTTTCAACTTCGTCATTGGATGCTTTAAAACTGTAAGTAATAGAAAAAGAAATACTAGCTGCAAACTGCTTAATGTAACAGTGACAAACCAGTATCTCTACTCAGTTGCTCGCCGAAGGCGATAACAGGTAGAGCAGAAGCAAAGAAGATGTAGGTAGTTGGGGCCAATATACTGTAATAAGAGAGTAAATATTGAACCAAAACAACAAAACATAAGTATATCATGATTTGCTTCAGTTTTGATTCTATCTAATGTATCCAACAATTAATGAAAATCAAAAGGTACCCCAGTCCCGAACGAAGAACACAAATCCAATCTTGTTTGTAGCAAGCTGCTCTTCCTTGCACATCATTTGCAATACCCTTCAAAGGGGCTTTGAAGTTTTCCATTTCTGGTGCAAGAAACATGCAACACTAATAACCAAGATAAGTTTGGAAACTAAAACAGAATGTGAAGCAGGTTGATGTTCTTTTCTCAAATTCAAGAATCAGAATTTAGTGCAATCTAATTAAGTTAAACAAATAGACAGCAGATAAGATGCAAATCGTCTCTTCATAGAAAGAAAGAGATAGAGAATTGAATAAAAAAGCAGAGCAGCTCTGTTATAAACCTGTATACAAAGGATGTCAAAGAGAGAAGGACTAAAGAGAATTTGGAAGAGTGTCAATATTTTCATCAAAGAACTCGACTACTAGCCTGGAACTAAAGCAATTTCAAGAAATTTAACATAACAAAAAGGAACTATCATCAAATGGTTCTGTTCTTTTTTTTTTCAATAAAATCTTTTTGCGAGAGAATGATACTATCAAAAACTCAGAAAGTAATCTAAATAGTTTCATAATAAAAATCAAGAAATTCTTTAGTCACAAACACATTAATGAATAAATTCCCGGATATTTTGTATTACTCTCTTTACTTTCTTCTCTTCCAAACAACAACTATATTGTTATATTATATACCAACTCACTATCCAAATTTCATTTCATTTTTTCATCATTTTTCCACTAACCAAACAAAATAGTTCTTTCTTAACGTGTTTGGTTTGGCTTTCACATAAAAACCCCAACAATCTCCAAACTTCCTGAAATGAATTTCAGCATGCACCGATGCAGGTGCTAACAAAACTAAAGTACATTAACATATATAAACACATATACTTTGCATGCACATACAAATAAATAAATAAAACGTGAAGATTGGTTTACAGATTCAACAATGGTGGGGAGAGAGTTTGACACAGAGATTTTTTCTCTTCTGGGATTTTTATAGGAAAAAAACAGCGGAAAAACGAGTGACGAAGTCAGTGTTGATGATGTGTCGTAAGAGTAATTTTCTCCTCTTAGTTGGCGGCTGGAAAATGAAGAGAGGCAAAAGAAGAAAACTAGGCAAGCAACAACAAGAGTCCCAACACGTCTTTAAAAAGACCCGCCAGTACCGCTGCTGGACTGGACCCTTCTACCGGTAATGTTAGAGAGAGAGAGTCCTCAAAACTTTTTTTTTAATGTTTGACTGAGAATAGAAAGCAAAGCCAATAGAAATGGCCAAAATTGTAGGGACTAGGGATAGGGAGGGATCTTTCAATATTTTTGAGAAAATCTTGATGATTGTTTTGGTAATTAACGTTGGACTTTTGCCTTGGAAGATTTTATTCTGTGCCATGCTTTTGGAGTTGGAAAGTCCTCTTGCAACGGTGCAACTACAAGTCCAACCATCGTTTGTCGTTTGTCACGTAATAGAAAGTTGTATTAAATATGTGCCTACAAAAGAAAAAAAAAAGGGTAGATTAGTTAATTAGATGAGAGAAAATAAGCAAGATTTCACAATGTAAATATGGTGATATGATATAAAATTAATACGAATAAAATATATAAAAATAATATAATTTAAAATTTAATAAAAATTATAAATATCTTAAGTAAAATAAAAAATATATTTTATATTTTATTATCGATTCAAATTGTAATATGTAATTTTTTTATAAAATATAATATTGATATATGAATTATCAATATTTTATATAATACAAATATATAAATTATCATATTTAAAAATAAACATATCACAAAGTAAAATTTCAAATTTCAAACATAATTCAATTAATTTATATAGTTATTTTTTTAAAAAAATGATCAATAAATTTAAATATTAAATATTAATACTTATAATTTTTTTAGTTTATTCTATGATATTTTTGTAAAAAAAAAAAAAGGAGTAAATTTTAAAATTAGTATGCCTTTATAAAAATGATGGGGTACATTAAATTTAGTTCCATAATGCTAAAGCTTGGAGAATTAAAACAATTAGAAATCAATAAAAAAAAAAGACTAAAAGCATTTATCTAAAAGTGCTTTTCATGTTTTTAAAGTCTGAACACAACTGGAAAAGAGTTGACAATGGAGCTTTCATCTGCAAAATAAAAAATTCTTTTAGGGATCAAGGTGAAATTTGTGATTATATTATGTCTCAATGTTGATATTTGTCACTATATTAAGACTCAATCTTAAATTTTGCTGTTGTACTTCAATTTTATTGAATTTACTAGTGGGTTTTCAATTTTGATGATTTGGATTAAAAAAATAACATAATTAAAATCCCTCATGAAATATTTTATTTAAGCAAATGGCAAAATTTGTCACTACACTTCAAATTTTTTTGACAAAAATAACATAATTGGAATATTTCACAAAATAATATATTAATGCAGATTATACATTTTCATCAATTTTATTCTTTTATGTCTTAAAATAAAAAAAAAAAATTTTTGAAGGTACAATGACAACATTCAATATTGATCTTCGGTTTAAAAAATTTTAAGGTAACGAGCAGCTATTCTATTCCAAGAAGCCTCAATGGAAACTCACATTGAATTTACAAATTGATCATCAAAAGAAATTATTATTATTGAAAATCAAATTTAAACCTTACAAATGAAATTTTACGTTAGATTTATTCAATTATCAATTAATTCATTTGTTTGATTTAATTTAATTATTTTTATATAAATATAATATTTGATTATAATTTTTATTGTATAAAAAAAAACATATAATTTTCAATTCTGATGACCCGAAATCATTAGATTGATCTCTAACCGAAAGCCTAATCAATTAGTTAACCACACATCGTTAATATTTATCAAGCTACCATGTATGGAGTAATAAGAAGAACCATTTGTTGGACTTTAGAACTCCAACAAAAAGTTTAATTACAAAAACACCTCGTATGATCAAGCAAAATATCCTAACAAGTTATTTGATTTTTGTTAAATAAATGGCAATAATTGTTTGATTCATATCATCAGACTTTTTTTTTTAATTTAGGTAGCTGTAGCAGCCATTGCCCCTTCTACTGTATCGATTTGTCCCCTGATTTTAAATATGCAACATTAAACCTAATTAACAACGAAATAAAAATTAATTAATTTTAGATGAAGAATAAATTATTATGTGCTATCCAAACATAAAAGACTTATAGTAATTTTCTTTGACTTCAACAATTAGTTAATCGAATATTAAATTTTAATTTTAATCATTAAAAATTAAACGTAATATCAAATAAAAAAAATAAATGTGGTACACAAACATAAAAGCCAAAAGTGTTTTACTTTTATTTTACTCATTTAATGTGGATACTTTTGGGGACTTAATTGACAGTTTTTTTTATTTTAATTTGAAAAAAGAATAGATTTAAATCTCCCTTTTAACAATTAGATCATGCACCAACTTTGAACCAAATGTTCAATTATAAATTGTTATATTAATTTAAAATTTTAATTA
This sequence comes from Durio zibethinus, assembly GCF_002303985.1. Next base: position 2,334,446 of record NW_019167982.1, read on the forward strand.
AAAAATAATATATTAATTAGCATGGATCGGATTGAAACGAAGCAAAAACATTCAAACGTGTTTGAAAAGTCGAAAGGTGTGTCTATAGAAACAAATTTCAAAGAAAACTGATAGAGATATAAATAGTCTTCCTTTTTCTGCTCTGACTGCTCCTTTTTCCTAATGAGAAAAAAAAGGCCAGCTTTAGAAATTCCTCACTTGCTTTAACGTTTTCTTTGCTGTGGTAACGAATTGAATGGCATAGAAAAATCTGTGTTCTTTACAAGTTTTTTGGGGAGTTTGGTGAAGGGTACAAGTTTAGGTCAACATAGATTTTCAAAGAAACAACAAAATTGGAAACGAAATGTTGGGAATCATTGGCTGAGTTTAGTTGCAACATGGCATGATATTGACGTTGCAATGGAAAAGGACTTGAGTTCTTGGGCTTGAAGTTTGTGTTTGTGTGATCAATATGATGTTTGGGTTGTCAGAAAAAAGAATAGGACAAAAGCCTTGTTCAATTTTCTTATGTCTTGTAAAGTTAAAACAGACAAGGTGGTTGGGGTTGAATGCACGATTCAACCCAATTGAGGATGAGAAACCTAACAATTAGATGGGTTTAGTTTGGCTCAATTAATATTTTTGAGTTTAAATGTGAAATTTTCAATCAAATTGTTCCTATGCACTTTTCTTTTCAAGATTTTACAAAACAAATTTGTACGTATGCCTTTTTCTTTTTTTTTTTAACTTTTGGTGCCATCAAGTTTTCTTTTTTTTTTAAAGAAATAATCACTAAATTTTTATTTTGTCAGAATTTTTATGCACTTGAGTAGTTAATTCAATTTTATATACGATTTTTTTTTTACTCCTCAAATTGTACTTGATAAAAACAAAGTAAAATTTTCAATATATAAAATATAAAATCCCTGACAAATCAAAGAAAATAGGTTACCTTTGATAGGTCAAGAAATTAAAGCTAAGAACACAAATATTGTACCCTTAGCAATAATCTGGGTTTAAGTTAGGCTCAATTAGAGTGTTTGATTTTTAATTAGGAAAATAAAATGAGCCAACTTCCCCCTTCTTGATTTTTTGCAACTCAAAATTCCTCAGATATTCTTTAATGAAACATAAATTACAGGACACTGCATCCATTGCAAAACAAAACTTTCATCTTTTTTTTTTTTGTTTAATTCAACAACTTTGATTTGGCAAAACCAATTATTGAATTTAACATTAAAAAAAATAAAAAATTTCACGATAGAATAGAATGTAAAGTGGATACGAATGTTATTTCTCCAGCCAATAATTGAAAGCAAAACCATATTGCATTGAATCAGTGGTTAATTGGCAGAACAGAAACGAGGGTTTCTACACAAGTCAATGCAGAAAAGCGTTGGGGCGCACCTGGAATACAGAGGGTCTCCCCTGTTTTCTTCTCCAAATCGAACCAAGCGGGCTTTTAACCTCCGCCATCATCTAGCAATATTTTATCACCACTCCTAGAATACGCTATAGCTCTGGTGTGGAATATATTCGTCAACCAATCCCATTCGTCTTGCCATAGACAACCTAGTTCGGTCCGTGACTCCTTAACTCCATATTCCTTCATCAACCATAAAACAGATTGTCCTTAACAAGACCAGTTGAGCAATCACGAAAAACACACAAGCATCCGCCCAATTCTCCAACATTTTTGTAACTAAAATACTTAACATCAATGTCACATTTAGGTATTTCATAATATTCCTCAGCCCCAAGATCAAGAGCAAATATCAGTTTAACTACAAAATTTTCTCCTATTTCATCCCCTACCCAATGCAAGGAATCATTAACATGAGCACCGTCATTGTAATTAATAGGAATGTTATAAGGGCAATCTTTAATCCTCCTCCAAGAATTAGCTTTCAGACTGTAAACCATAACTTTGAAGCAATTTTGAGTTTTGGATCTCAGCATTTTCACCACCTTGTAATCATTGTTGATGACATCATACCCAAATCCAAGTATGGTATTCTTATCATAGCCATATCCAGGTATGATATCATGATCCATGGTCATATCATCGCCCATTGTTGGCAGATAATAGCATTTTCTGGTTGATGGATTCCACAAAGCAATGCCTGCATCACGATGGTATACGGTAAATAATCCATTGCAAGAACCAATTATTCTGGAACGATATTTGGTGATTTCAGCTGTAAATGGGCGAGAGAATTGCACCAAGTTGCCGAGCGAGTCGAAGTCCACTGAATAGGCCTGATCATCATTTTCTATACAACTATCAAGAAAGAGCTGCACATTGGTGTTGGTTTTCAAGGACTGATTGAGATGTAGTTTGACGAAATCTGAATCATCTATGAGGGAACCCCATGCCTTGGACACGCATTTGAAGCGGAGTAGTGACTTCACTGGAAGCCGACAAAGTACGTCAGGGATCAAATCGGATGGAAAAGAAGACAATGGTGGATTCAGCAAGTGAGAAGACGGTTTGGTTGAAGGTTTTGAAGAGAAATGAAAAGTTATTTTAGATTAGAATGGTCAAAACCGATAAGCAAGCGGGAAGGTGAATGGAAAATGCCTTTAGCTTAGCTGTAACCTGTAAGTGAGTTCATTATCAGACTGTGGAAGTCAAACCTTCATGTGCCCTTCCTTTCTCAATTTTTAGACTTCTATTTCAAGCTTATCATCATCATCAGCACCGACTCCGATTATTTAATTGGTTGTTTGCAGTAACCTGATAGCGTTAACCTGTTCAAATATATTGTTTTCAGATACGATTTCATCCCCGATAAGATTTTTTTTTTTTTTTTTTTTTTGGGTTTCAAGATCTAGGATCTGGGTTTATAAGAACACAACCAGCGTGGCTGTGATTGAAGAAAACGCCGTGTGCCTCTTGCTTTTGCCTCGTCTTTGTATTTGAAATGTCATACCAATTTATTGACCTTTGATTTTTATCTTAACGTTTTGCAAAGTCTAAGACTTGCAATGACCTCTCCAGCCCTCAAAAGGGGACAAGAGAGGGTCATTTTGGGTGCATTTCATTTATCATTTTTTTTATTACAATCTTTCAATTATGTAATTATAATAAAAAAATTATGTAAAAACTTACCATTTATAAATGTAAATTACATATAAAATTTTGATCAAATTCACATAATTTTAAATTATGATTAATTAATTATAATATAATAACTATAAATGATATGCTCTCATTCTTTTTGAGGTCATATCTCCCCCAGTTTTAACAAGTCGGACACTAAATCCCCAAACTTAATCCGAGAACTAATTTCTATTTAGTGTATACTGCCTTCAAATCCCGAATCAATAAGGGAAAACTGTTCTAGAGAGTTTGAACAGCATCTACTACCTTAAAGGAAACCAAAGCTTCACGAATTTTTAAAGATAAAAAATTGAACTGGAAAGAAAGACATACAAGGAAATTTGCAAGGGAAGTTCATTTTATTTCCACAGAAAAGACGAGAACAAAAGACTCGGACCCACAATCCAACCTGGCTAGCAAACTGAAACAAGCAGTTGTTGAATGCCCTTGACCACTTTAGTACCCTTTCATGCATCTGTTGCCGTATCCCTCTCTCCAGTTTTCCCTTACCTGCCAATAAGAAGGCCAATCTTTATCTTACGAGCAACCTCAATCATGATCATTCTCTTCATGAGTCACTGGACCTGTCTGCCATATTCTAACGGTACCACTTCAGATCCTGAAACATAGGATTCCCCTGAGAAACGTACACATTGGACAGGACCATGGTGACCCTTGTTGCAACCTACAAGGATAAAGCACAACATAATTAGGACTCTTAACACTCTGACAAACACCAGTAAATATTACATCATCCAGTCAGTTCCACTCGCTACATAAACACAGTTCATCTGCTTTGATGGGATCCATCGTTTACCCTTTTCAGATTTTTTCAATAACTTGCAGCATATCCATCATTATACTGAGTTATTGGTGTATCAGAAAACACGTTATAATGCACTTTCATCCAGCATTTGAGCAATACCTGAACACGAGACCTAAATTTTTTATAAACAGCATCATGCAGTAACTAAATATTGCCAAGTAATGAAGGTGTCTACACGGCCATTCGAAGACAACGCTAAAATGATCAAATTTGGGGATTAGCTAATATTGAAGTCCCAAACAATTAATCTTCATAGATATTGCTGTTCATCTCACAATCTCAAGAGGCACTCTTCTCCAGTATGAAAATCTAAGACATGGACCCACATTTCTAATCTCACCTTGTTTGCTTTTTGGAACTCTGGATCTGGATGCGTGTGTATCCACTTATTTTTGAAAGGATTATCAACATTGAGATCATTTTAACTTATGCAAAATAACCACATTGCTCCTATGTACTTTTGTTTTTTGAAATATGTTACCATGCACTTTTCCTTTTGAGATTTTACAAAAGAAAATTTGTATGCGTATGTATTTTTCTTTTTGAACTTCTGATGTCATCAATTTTTCATATTTTCAAAGAAATAATCACTAAATTTATATTATAAATCAAATTTTCATGCACTTGAGTATTTAACTTATTAGTATATATATGTATTTATTTTACTCAAACAATCAAGTTTAAATTCTTCAAACTGCACTTGATAAAAACAAAATCAAATTTTCAATATATTATAAATAAAAAGTCGCTGACAAATCAAAGAAATATAGGTTACCATTGATTGGTCAAGAAATTAAAACTAAGCACACAATACCCTTTGATTTGGAGAATCTCTCACTACTCACTACTTTATTTGTCCACAGGTTTTATTTTAGTACTAGTTGTTCAATTTTCATATCAAATATTGCTAAAAAAGTATTGGAAGTTTCTCAAGAAATGAGATAATGGGAGTCCGAGAATAAGATGGGTTTTAGCAATGAGTCTAGCATAACATGTAAATTTTGTTGCTTAATTTCTATTAGAAAGTTTATAAAAAAAATAAAAAGGCTGAACCAAGGTGGCAGCACGTGCTTGATGGTTTTTTTGTTCCTTTTAACTTTTCTCTGTAAAGGAACAAGAACGTGGGTTTGAATGGGCATGATCCATTCCGATTAAGGGTGCAAAAACCAGCAATAATCTGGGTTTAACTGGGGCTAAATTAAAGTGTCTGACAGCTTGGTTTTTAATTTAATTAGGATTATAAAATGAGCCAACTTAAACATCTAACCTCTGTAAGTTTGTAGTCTTTACTCTCCCCTTCTTCATTTTTGCAACTCTAAATTCCTCAGATATTCTTGAATTAATTGTAAATTAAGGACACTTATGCTACGTCCATCACATTGTTATCTTCCTACCTCTATCACAAATTAAAACTTTTTATTTCGTGATGTTCCATCACAAAATAAAACTTTTTATTTTTTGTAATTCAAGAACTCTGTCACCACCATTTATAACGTTTTGACATATATAAGCAGTTGTTGAATTTAACATAAAGAAATGCATGTCAAATTTCTCACTATAGAAGAATGCAAATGTTTTTTTAAATTAGCCTGAAAATAAAGAAAATGATTGCAGTAGTTGATATTTGAATTTCAAACATAAAAGATGTCACTTCTTAAAATAATTACATGAATTATCTGAACTAAACCCTGAATTCAATACAAACGTAATTTCTCCTGCCAATTACTGAAAGCAAAAGCCTAACAGAGATAGAAAAGATGCCATTTGCATTAACTTTGGTTGCAATGAACTAATCGTTGATTGGGAGTACAGAAACAAGGCTTTCCACATAAGTCATTGCAGAAAAGTGTTCGGGTGCACCTGGAATACGGAGAATCTCCCCTGTTTGCTTCTCCAGATGGAACCAAGCAGGCTGCTTTTGTCCACCATCATCTAGCAATATTTTATCACCATTGCTAGAATATGCTATAGCTCTGGTATAAAATATATTCGTCAGCCATTCTTCTCGTGATAGATAAACTAGTTCAGTCCATGACTCCTTAACTCCATATTCCTTCATCACCCATAAAATGATATGATCCTCGTCATAACAATTCGTATACTCCCGGAAAACACACAAGCATTCTCCCAACACTCCCACATTCTTATAACCAAAATTTCTGAAATTAATTTCACATTCAGGCACATCATGATACTCCTCAACCCCAAGATCAAGACCAAAGATCAATCTACCCCCAAAATATTTGTCTTTCGTATCGCCTACCCAATGCAGGGAACCATTAGCATAGGCACCATCCTGTTTGAGACTATAAGGAATGACATAAGGGCAATCCTTAATCCTCCTCCAAGAATTAGCTTTCAGGCTATAGACCATAACTGTCCCAGATTTTACCATCATTTTGACCACCTTGTAGTCATTGCCGATGACATCATACCCAAATCCAAGAATGTGATAGTCACCCTTGATCACATCTCCACATATTAATGGTGGTAGATAATGGCATGTTCTGGTTGATGGATTCCACAAAGCAATGCCTGCTTCATAATGGTATACAGCAAGTAAACCATTGCAAGAACCAAATATTCTGGAACAATATCCGGATAATTTAGTTGCAAAGGGGCGAGGGAGTTGCTCCAAATTGCCCAGCGAATCAAAGTCTACTGAATAGGCCTTATCATCATTTGCTGCTCGACTGTCAAGAACAAGCCTGACATTGCTGTTGGTTTTGAAGGAGAGATGGAGATGGAGTTTGGCAAAATCAGAGTCATCTATGAGGGAACCCCATGGCTTCGACACACATTTGAAGCGTACAAGTGTCTTCACGGGAAGCCGACGAAGTACATCGGTGATCACGTCGGTAGGGACAGTAGACATTGGAGGATTCCGCTAGCTAGAGAAAATACGGAGTAAGGTTGAGGCTACGAAGCACGGACACAACGAAACCCTCACGTACCGTTGTGGTACCAGTATCCAACACGAACAGGCCGTTTACACGATAGAATAAGCACAGACACACGGACAAAAAAATAAAAATTAAATCGGTTACGGCCTCAACACGATCAAGACACACTTGGACAAAGATTGGATGGCGAATAACCATAAAAAAAAAGATAGAGGTTGCAGGACGGCGACCGACATAAAAAATTGGGTCAGCTGACGGCCGCTGGATGATTTTGTTGAGAGAGAGAGACGAGAGGGAATCAGAGGGTTTTTAGAGAGAGAAAGGAATTACAGACAGAGAGTGGGATGAGAAAATGAAAACAAAAATTTGATCCTTTTATGATCAGTGCTAAACGCACGTTTAGACCAGGCCAGGGGAGGGGCGAAAAGAAAAAATTAAAAACTAAAGATTAAAAATTAAATTACCTAAAAATTTTAGTATAATTTATAATTCAATTAGACTTGATCTTGTACAAAAACAAAGAATTATATTTTGGGATTTTCATTGACTGATAATTACATCGGTTTAAGTTTTAAAGAGAATTTTAAAATATTTAAGTTTTTTAATAGAATAAGATTATGAAAACTAAATACTAATAATAATTTTTTATTATATAATAAAAAATTTTAGGTAGAAATATTCAATGGGCTATTTATAATATGTCTTGCTTAATGACAAAAGAATTTTATAAATAATTTGATTATATATTAATAAAAAAATCATATTTAATGACAATATTTTTGTATAAAAAATATATTTTATTATTATATCTTATCGTATTTATATATTTATTTTTATAATCCTTAGTTGTTAAGGTTCTGGCCTCGGGGTACTGTAGGAAACGGAGGAATCTAATTAGGTGAGGAAGACGGTTAATGGTCATAACCAACTTTTTTTTTTTTAATTTACCCTTAAAATTTTTTTATCTTATTATTTATTTAACAATCTTACTACTTAACTGATTAAAAAAATTATAAATATAATTTTTTTTAAATATCAACTTTAATAATATATTAATTAATTAAAAAAATAATCGCCATTACCAACCTAAAATAAAGAAAAAGAAGCATTGGTTTGAATGAGTTCATTGTCGGCTCATGGAAAAGTGAATCCATGATGTTATTATTATTTTACCCTCACCAACTCCAACTCTGAATATTTAATTGATAGTTTATCTTTATTCGATTTCCCGTTAAAAAAAAAAAATCTTTATTGGATTTCTTGGACATTTGTTTAGATCTTATTGCTAACAACAATTTATTAACAAGAAGCAGAAGACAAGAAAGTGTGGAGAGCACTGATGCCAATGGACAAACCTTACCACGAGGAAAAGAGCATAAAGATCACCCTTTTTATAAAAGTAATAACTATTTGAATTAAATCGAATTTGATTTTAATATTTTAATATTTTAATAATATATAAAATTATAAATTTTTAAAATTTAATCCAATCGAAATTTTATATCATTTGTTTCCGATCAAATTCAGTTTGCTTAGATGATTGTTGATTTAGATAAGAGGATTGACGCTTTTTTTTTTTTTTTTGTTAAGCTTTATAAGGAAAAGAACAAGAAGGTGGGTTTGAAAAGACGTGAACCATTCCAATTAAGGGTGGCAAAAACTAGCATGATCTGGGTTTGCTCATTCAAAGTGTATGACAGTTTGATCTTTAATTAAGATTATAAAAGTGAACCAACCCAAACATTCTAATAAGAAACAGCCTCATTTAACAACTTAAGGAAGAGGGGAATAGAGGTCCAGTATGTATGCCTGAGATGTGGACAAGAAGAGGAAACAATGATGCATGTGATCAAACGATGCAGGTTGGCAAGTGACATCTGGAAAATGGGATGCTGGGGGGATGGATGGTCTAATGCAGATATTGAAATTGAGAAGGGATGGCTGAGCTATTTGTTTGAGAAAGGAGACCAAAACAGCTTGGAAATGGGACTGACAACATGATATGACACGATAGGAACGTAGATATCAAAAACAATGTATGTAAAACAGCTAAAGAAACTATGGCATATGTGAGGCAATTTCTTGAGGAATACAGAGGAGCTCAAGTACGGTCTGGTTTGCAAATCACGCGGCAGATTACAAAATGGAGAGCCCCAGAAGAAGGTTATGCTAAGGCAAACTTTGATGGAGCACTTAAGGTGTATGGATGTGTGTGTGGGATAAGGGTTGTAGTGAGGGATGGAATAGGCAATGTATTAGTGTCACAGACTTAAATAAGAGTCTTGAATCTCATATCGAATATAATCGAATATAATAAGAGGGTCATTGGAGTATAAAATGGTTCTCATCATCTTTTTTTTGTGAAACGTTTTTTGTAAAATAAAATCGTGAAATCAGGGGAGTTAGAGTGAATAATACTTCACAAGGCCATAAATCATGACAGGTAAATTGATCTGAGATGCCAGAAAAGTGCATGTTCAGATCCCGGAGTCGCGCGGGTCGGAGCTTAAATCTCGACTCGTGACACTAAAGGCAAGCTCAAACAGAGTAAAGCAGGTTAGAGATCCAGTTGTTGCAGAGGCTTTAGCTTTGAACACTGCGATTGAATTCTCCAAACAGCTGGGCATACAATCGATTATAGTGGAGAGGGATGCTCTAGAGGTGGTGAACCAGCTAACGTCCGAGGAGGAGAATCTGTCGACGATTGGAGAACTTATCCAGGATGCAAAGACATTGAGGCAAAATTTTAGTCACTTTTCAGTTGTTCATACGAAAGGGGAGGCAAATGGAGCTGCAGACTAGCAAAGCATGCAATTACATCACCAACAGAGGAGTTACAATGGATCTATGAATGCCCTACCATTATCTCTGATGTAATGCTTGCTGAAAGCACGCTGATATAAATCAATTATATTTCAAAATAAAAAAATAAAGAACAGCCTCAAGAAGTCAAGATTAACCTCAAATGTACAGCTAGCCCTTGTAAATTTGTAATCTCCCCCAATGTTCATTTCTTTAACTCCGAATTCCCAATAATATTCTTGAAAGATATCCAAATTACAAGACTGTATGCTTGTGCTGCAGATATCCATCGTATAGTTATGTTCCACTTCTTATTTCAAGATGTTACAAAATAAAAACTTTTTTTTTTGGGTAATTCAAGAACGTTGGTACCACTATTTTAACATTTTGGCATAAACAATTATTGAATTTAACATTAAAAAAATTAAAAAATCACTGTAGAATAGAGTATAAAGTGGATACAAATATTATTTCTCCAGCCAATAATTGAAAGCAAAAGCATATTGCTTTGAATCAGTGGTTAATTGGCAGAACAGAAACGAGGGTTTCCACATAAGTCAATGCAGAAAAGCGTTGGGGCGCTCCTGGACTACAGAGAGTCTCCCCTGTTTTTGTCTCCAAATCGAACCAAGCTGGCTTAAAACCTCTGCCATCATCTAGCAATATATTATCACGGTTAGAAAATCAACACGCACGTAATAACACACAAATATATTTATTTCGGTTCAACTCAAAATAATTTTTTAAAATAAAAAAAGTTATTAAAAATTTTTTATTCAAAACTTAACTCAAAACTCAATGACACCTTTTTAATAGTCTACTAACTTAGCTATTATGTTAATATCTAACTATATGTGATTATCAAATCAAAACCAAAAAATCTTATTTATAAGGGTAAAATACTTATAACTTTACTAAACTCTTGATATGAGATACAAAATAAACTCCAACTCACTTAACTTTTGATGTGAAATTATGATATTTAAGTCAAATTTCAACAAATTCTTCCTTCACTTGAATCTTCAACACTTCAACACTTCAACAATATCTGCAAAGCTTATATGTTTACCTTTCTTCTTTTCTTTCATCATAGGAATCTTTGTAACTAAGCATCTATCAAGCATGTACATGTGATTTTTAATCATATTCCCTTGTAGAATCACACTACCATTATTGTATACTTTCAATGAATCATTAGTATGTGTACCCCAAGAAGCTAACTTACCCAAAGTAATTAAATTATAGTTGTAACTCAGTACATACCTTATATGATGAAGCGTCCTAATAACACGATCGTGAGATCTAAGACGAACACTCTCAATGCCTTGAATCTACACCTTTTCATTGTTAGCAACCATAATATCTCCATACTTCTCATTCTCATCCAATTCCATAAAATAACTCTTATTATTGCAAACATGGACTGTAGCAACTGAATCTAAAACTCAACATTTATCACTTTTCAAAATTTAAGTCTCATCCACAAAAATCGTCAAAACAACATCATCATCATCAGATACAACAGCAGTAATATCACTCTTTCCTTCATCTAATTTTTTTTATCATTTGTCTTTTTGAAAGCAGTCATATCCCTTATCAATTTTTTGTAGCACACTTAGATATGTCCCTTTTCACCACAATAATAACATTCTATATCACTGTAATATCTGTCTTTTAACTTGGATCTCTCTCTTGATCCATCAATCCTCTTTTAAGTCATTCCTTGATCAAAATCCTCTACAGCTAGTATACTCCCCCTAGGTGATGAGTCTTATATTCCCATAAACATTTCGTTCTCACACGTCAGTTACATCATTCAACTTTAAAATAGATTAATCCACTAATAAAATCTGAACTAAAAATCTATAAGATTTGGGCAAAGACAATAACAAAATTAAATATTTCTCTTTATTTTTTAACTCATCAATAGAAATTGCCAGCAACTAAGAAACCAATCTATTAAACTCATTCATGTGATTATGAAGACTCGTACCTTCTTTCATATTCAGATAATACAAATTCATCTTCAAATATTATCTGTTAGTTAATGACTTCTATGCATAAATACCTTCAAGCTAATCTCAAAAACTCTTTGAAATACTCTCAGTCAACACACTATACTTTACCTTCTGGGATTAGAGAAGATTGAGAGAGTCTATGGGTATTAGTTATGAGTGTTTGATTTGATTTAATATTTGTTTATAATTCTCTACAACTAATGGATCTTATTTCTCATCCGTAAACGTAGATCGATTGAATCGAATCATGTTAAATTATTATTTTTATGTGATTATTTGATCGTTTGATTTTGCTTTCGTTGATATGATTGGATCGAGGCTTTTTAGCCTAACAATCACTACTCTTAGAATACGCTATAGCTCTGGTGTGGAATATATCGTCAACCAACCCCATTGGTCTCCCCATATACAACCTAGTTCTGTCAATGACTCCTTAACTCCATATTCTTTCATCACCATGACATGATCCTGGATATCACCGGTTAACCAACCATGGAAAACGTACAAGCATCCTCCCAGCACTCCTACATTCTTGTAACCAAAATTGATGAAATCAGTGTCAGCTACAGGCACCAAATGATACTCCTCTGTCCAAAGATCAAAAGCAAAGATAACTTTACCTCCAAAATATCCGCCTATTTCATCCCCTACCCAATGGAGGGAACCATTAACATAAGCACCGTCGTTATAATTAAAAGGAATGTCATATAGGCAATCTTTAATCCTCCTCCAAGAATTAGCTTTCAGACTATAAACCACAACTTTGAAGCAATTTTGAGTCTTGGATCTCAGCATTTTCACCACCTTGTAATCATTGTTGACGACATCATACCGAAATCCAAGTATGGTATTCTTATCATATCCATATCCAGGTATGATATCATGATCCATGGTTATATCATCACCCATTGTTGGCTGATAATGGCATTTTCTGGTTGATGGATTCCACAAAGCAATGCCTGCATCACGATGGTATACGGCAAATAAACCATTGCAAGAACCAAATCTAGAATGGTTTTTGGTCCTCTCAGCTGCAAACGGGCGAGGGAATTGCACCAAGTTGCACAGCGAGTCGAAGTACACTGAATAGGCTTTATCATCTTTTTCTATACCATTATCAAGAAGAAGCTTAACATGCGTGTTGATTTTCAAGGACTGATGGAGATGGAGTTTGGTGAAATCTGGGTCATCTATGAAAGAACCCCTCGGCTTGTACACTCTTTTGAAGCGTAGCAGTGTCTCTAATGGAAGCCGACAAAGTTTGTCAGCGATCAGATCGGTTGGAAAAATAGACATTGGTGGATTCAGCAAGAGATTAGAAAGTTTGGTTGAGGGTTTGCAGAGAAAAGAAAACTTCTTTTAGATGAGGATGGTCACTGCATACTATGTATTCATGTGCCCTTCCTTTGTTTTTCATATTTTTATACTTCCTTTCTCATCATCAGCACCGACTCTGAATAATTTAGTACCCCATGGTTTAATGTAATCTTATTGCTTAAATTTTTTTTTATATTTATTGGTTTAAGATGAAATTGTTGTTTTTATAAAAATAAATGATACAAAAAAAATTTTTAAATTACGATTTAATTTGATTTTTTTTTCATTTGGTCAATCTTAAAATTATGATATATAAAATTTAATTTATTGTTGTTGTGATTTCAAAGTATGCTTTAATGCAAAACAAAAATGACCATTTGAAATCTCAAATTTGTAAATGGCCATTGTAAAACGTAAAATGAGATTTCTACGCCAATTAAATCTCTAAATGCGGACTTAGGAAGATTTGAGCAAAAGATTGGGTTGAAGTGCAAGAAAAAAGAGCTTGAGTCTTCACTAAGAGACAATTAATGTAGAAAATCATTGACAATTATTGGCATAAAACAATCATTGAATTTAAACATTAAACTAAATCAAAATTTTCATTCTGGAATATAAAGCCAATACAAAAGTTATTTCTCTAGCCAATAATAAAGCAAAACCCCAAAAAGAGAAAGAAAAGATGACAACAAATTGCATTAACTTTGCTTGCATTTCAGTTGTTAATTGACAGAACACATAAATCATTGTGGATAAAAACGTTGGGGTGCACCTTGAATACGGAGATATTCCCCTGTTTCATCCTCCAGATTGAACCAAGCTGGCTGACGACCTCCGCCATCATGCGGCAATATTTTATCACCATCCCTAGAATAGGCCACAGCTCTGGTGTGAAATATATTCGTCAGCCATTCGTCTCGTGACAGATGAAGTAGCTCAGTCCAAGACTCCTTCACTCCATATTCCTTCATCACCCATAAATTGACATGGTCCTCCACTGGACAAGTTGAGAAGTCACGAGAAACGCATAAACATCCGCCAATGCTCCCACATTCATGTAACCAAAACCTGTACAATAACCGCCACATTTTTTCTCTCTGAAGCTTCTGTCACCTTCAGGAATTTCATAGTACTCCTCAGTCCCAAGATCAAGAGCAAAGATCCCTTTACCTCCATAGAATTCTCCTATTTCATCCCCTACCCAATGAAGGGAATTATTTATATAAGCATCGTCGTTGTAATTAGTAGGAAAGCCATAAGGGCAATCCTTAATCCTCCTCCAAGAATTAGCTTTCAGATCGTAAACCATAACTTTGTAGCAATTTTGACTCTTGGATCTCAGCATTTTCACCACCTTGTAGTCATTGCTAATGGCATCATACCCAAATCCAAGTATGGTATTTTGATCATAGTCATATCCAGGTATGGTATCATGATCCATGGTTATATCATCATCCAATGCTGGCAGATAATGGCATTTTCTGATTGATGGATTCCACAACACAATGCCTGCTTCACGATGGTATACAGCAAGTAATCCATTGGAAGAACCAATTATTCTGGAACGATATTTGGTTATTTCAGCTGTAAATGGGCGAGAGAATTGCACCAAGTTGCCGAGCGAGTAGAAGTCCACCGAATATGCCTGATCATCATTTTCTATACAATTATCAAGAAAGAGCTTAACATTGGTGTTGGTTTTCCAGGACTGATTGAGATGTAGTTTGACGAAATCTGAGTCATCTATGAGGGAACCCCATGGCTTGGTCACGCATTTGAAGCGGAGTAGTGACTTCACCGGAAGCCGACAAAGTATGTCAGGGATCAAATCGGATGGGAAAGGAGACATTGGTGGAACCGGTGAGAGGGCAAAATGTTTGGTTGAAGGTCTTGAACAGAATGAAAAGTTCTTTTAGATGAGAATGGTCAAAACAAATGAGCAAACAAGAAAGTGACTGGAAAATGCCATTAGCTTAGCTGCAACCTGTGAGCTAATTACCAGGCTGTGGAAATCAAACCCTCATGTGCCCTTCCTTACCTTCTCAATTTTTTACTTTACTTTTCATGCTTATCATCATCAGCACCGACTCAGATTATTTAATTTGTTGTTTGTAGTAACCTGATAGCGTCAACCTGTTCAAATATATTGGTTTCAGATACGATTTCATCCCCGATAAGACTTTTTATGGGCTCTCCAGTCCTCAAAGGGGGACTGGAGAGGATCCGAATCCGGTTTGAGCTCGTATCTCCCCCAGTTTTAATAAGTCAAACTAAATTCCCAACCTTAATCAGAAAATTAATTTCTATTTTAGTATATACTGCCTTCAAATCCCGAATCAATATGGAAAAACTATTAGAAATCTATAGAGATATTGCCATTGACTTCATAGAGTTTGAACAGCATCTACTACCTTAAAGCAAAACTAAAGGTTCACAAATTTTTAAAGATAAAAAATTGAACTGGAAAGAAAGATATACAAGGAAATTTGAAAGGAAAGTTAATTTATTTCGACAGAAAAGACGGACGCAAAAAACTCACCCATAATCCTACAACGTGGCAAGCAAGCTGAAACAAACACTTGTTGAATGCCCTTGATAAATTTAATACCATGTCATGCTTCTGTTGCCTTATTCCTCTCTCCAGTTTTCCCTTCCCTGCCAATGTGTAGGCCACTCTCAATCCTACGGGCAACCTCATCCGCCACAGCCTTCACTTTCCCACTCGGTCCATTTCCGGGTAGATGATCATTCTCTTCATGAGTCACTGGTCCTGTCTGCCATATTCTAATGGTACCATCTTCAGATCCTGAAGCATAGGATTCCCCTCCAGGTGAGAAACGTACACAGTGGACAGGACCATGGTGACCCTTGTTGCAACCTACAAGGATAAAGCACAACATAATTAGGACTCTTTAACACTCTGACAAACACCAGTAAAAAATACATCATCCAATCAGTTCCACACGCTACATAAACACAGATCATCTGCTTTGATGGGATCCTTTACATTTCTCAGATTTTTTTCAACAACTTGCAGCATATCCATCATTCTACTGAGTTTTTGGTGTGTCAGAAAACACCTTATAATGCACCTTCATCCAGCATTTAACCAACACCTGAACATAAGACCTAAATATTTTTATAAACCGTATTACGCTGTAACTAAATATTGTCAAGTAATGGAGGTGTCTACATGGCCATTCAAAGACGATGCTAAAATGATCCAATTTGGGGATTAGCTACTATTCAAGTCCCAAACAAATAGTCTTCATAGATATTGCTGTTCATCTCACAATCTCAAGAGGCACCTACCAAGCTCTTCTCCAGTATGAAAATCAAAGACATGGACCCACATGTCTTCTCCTCCAGCAATGAACTTATTGCCATGCTTTGGTTCCAATGAAGCTGATTCCACATTGCATGGCATATTGTAGCTTTTCACCAATCCAAAACTATTAAGGCGAAAAACAAATGTCAGCAGCTATTGGCGAAAGAATAAAGTCTACACTTTACAAAAGATGTCCAACTAAAGACTTACTGATTTGCATCCCAAAACTTAACAGTAGATCCATCAGCAGTGGTTATATAGCGACCATCCTGACTCACTTCAGCACTGGTGACAGGTGATATGGTCTCAAGTGTTTGAACAATTTTGCCACTTCTTAGATCCCACAACCTACACACATACAAGGTTTAGAGGTAACAAGGTTCAGGAAGTCATATAGAAAACCATATAATCATGTGAAATCACTGCTTCAGTGACAAAGACACAGCATGGATGTCTTACTACAAATATCTTTTATTTAATTTTTAATAAACCAATGCATCAAAGGTTTGAGAATACACCAAAAGATCCAACATGGAAGACATGATTTTCAATATATACATGGAATACTTTACCAATAACCTAAACTCAAATGTCTCACTTTTTCTTTACTTTCCTAAATCCCATCAATTATCTAAGAAAACTTCCAAATTCCCATACAGCCCGATACTAAAAATATTTATAAAGTCAACCACCGCATGTTGGCACCAGCATTTTCTTCAGCCAAGTAAAATGAACCCAAAAAATGTTTTGTAACAAGTATGCAAAACCTGCAAAATGCCCTAAAACTTCCATGCTTGACTTTTAAACTTAAGAAACAATATGCATCCCTTACACAAGCACAGAATAGTCCACCTATTAGACATCTTATTTAAAAATCCTCTGAGTGACACAAACTAATTCAAAACAGATATGATACTTGTGACAATGAATTATCTTATGGCAACCAATTGGAGAAAAAAAAAGGTCAAGGTGCTATCAATTGAACACAGTCATACCTAACACCTTTAGTATCAGTACAAGAACTTAAGATCGTCTGGTCACTGTGGAGCCATGCAACAGTTCTAATTGAACCAGGAGAATTATCCACTTGTCTTGGAGGTGCATCCAGACGATTCAAATCAAATATTCGAAGAATTTTCTCAACTCCACCAGTGAGTAGAAAGTGTGTATCCTACACAAATAACAATTTACTCAGAAGCTGCAAACAGATAACAAAAGGGAAAGACATATATAGATAAATTTATCTTCACTGAAGAATAAATTAATGAATCAGGAATATAAGTGCTAGATGCAAAAAGTTAATTGCAATATAAACATAATTATATATTAAAGAAAACAAATTTAAAAATTTTGAAGGTCTCAGATGAAAAAAATCCACTGAAGCCTACTTAAAATGACTCTGCAACTTCAGTCCATCAACAAAAAGGATATGCAATCAGACCTAGCAAATCATTCAAGTGCCAAATAAAACATGAAGGATAATATATAGATAATGAAAAATGACCCAAAAAAGTATGCAAACTTATTTTAATGGTAAACGAAATATAGACAAAATTCAAAATAAGAATATCCAAACCATTAAATTAATTCAATTCTTTCACCCTTAGTTGCTATGGAAACTTTATTAAATGGTTGAACCTTGAAAAAATAACTTTACCCACTGGCATTTCAAGAAGTACAACGCTCTTGCAATAATATCTAAATAGAAAGTAGTGATTATATATTATCAAAAGAAAAAAAAAAAGCTCATGGGGAACATATATGATAAAATACTTGTTTTCCGTGCCAGCCCTATCAATGGGCACTACATAGGCATTAAATGAAGGTCTATAACTAAAATTATAAAAAATTATAGAGGAGAAGAATTATTCCAATGGAAAAGCAATTAAGCCATACCTCCGAAAAGGCACATGCTCGAACGATATGCTTGTGCTCAAACGAGTGCAATTCATCACCAGTCAATGCATCCCACAGTTTCCTGGAAATATTGGAGGAAAATGATAAATCCTACTTTTCAATTAACCATCATCACTGAATGACACTATGAGAAAGAGATGTAAGAACAACAATAAGAAAAGCAATATCAGCTTTTAGTAGTTCATACACATGTAAATGTGTATTTGGAAGAGATCTTCAAAAAAAAGCCCATAGTAGATATCATTCAATCATTAATATAAATTAGCACAAGTCAATCAACTGAATTTATCAAGTTCACAAATTTGTAACATACCAGAATAACCAATCACATACAGCATATATTTTTCATGCTGCATGTACATATATATTATTATTGCATCTAAGAAAAGATCAATATTACAACAGAAAGAAATACACAGCATCCGTCCAATGGCAATCATGCAATGCTTTTTACTCCATCAAAAAATTGGAGAAAAAAGAACAATTTGTAAAGCCAGGACTCATGACCATACACCATCCAAACGCTTGCCCACTAGAGAATAGCTTTGGAGACTCATTAACCAAACTTCTCCTCACAATGAGTTAATGAGGGACAAAGAGCCCAGTAGCACAAATGGATGAGGTCCCATTTTTTTTTTGGGAGAGTGTTTGATAGAAAATAAATGCAAAGGGAGAAGGAAAATCAGTTGCAAAGGTGGAACTTGATATCTCTTAGCACACAAAAAAAACCCCCAAACAATGATTTTTATTGCTAAATAAAATTACGTACGCAGAAAAATCAGCTGAGGCAGATGCTGCACGTAACGCATTGGTATCCAGGCAGGAGCTCCATACTGCACCCTTATGCCCTTCAAATGTGCCAATCCAATCTCCAGTCTCCCCATTTCTTAACATTGGACTGGAGTCTGAATTTCCAATGCGTCATTACAAATAGAGTCAATAAACAGAGTCAATTCACGTCACAGCATGCAAAAACAATCATTGTCATCTACCATGACTTCTCAGGAAAATAGAAATTAAAAATGTTAACATAGCAAGAAATTAATTGATATACCTAGATAACCTACAAAAATGGATTATGGAAGACGAAAGGATCAACAATAAGATTAAAAAAAAAATCCCATACTCAACATGATTAACCACAAAATAGATTTCCAGCTTCCAAAACATCATTCCATTTCAAGTGACAGAACAACAATAACTTACAGTTCCTTACACCTAAACAATTGCTAAAGGCCAGCTAAATGCAATCTTACTTCAACATTGTATCACCATATTTGAAATCACATAACTATAAAACTACTTAAGAGTTTGCAGTTCAATCTAATGAGACTAAAATTATTACTGCATAACTAATCAAAGAAAAAGGAAGTTAATAAGCAAGTTTGAAACATTAAATAAATAAATTCAAAGCTGAAAATTAATATGGTCCAGAGGACCAGAACAGACTAACTCAAAACCCAATTCAACATTCCTGTATCTCAATTCAAATACATAGCTGATTATACCAAAATAATCACTAAAACATAATTCTAAAAAAAAAAAAAAAAACCCAAATTTATAATTGGTGTCAATCAATAAATCAAAGCCATACCTTTACTGGCACTAATAAGAAAAAAGCCATCAGGGGTGATGGGGCTGTAGAACAAATCAACCACTGGCCTTGAATGCCCATGGCACACTAATGGTACAGCCACCTTTTTCTTCTCCATTTCTCCAATTTAACAACAACAATAGTAAAATCAAAAACCCAAAAAAATAAATTCCTAAATTGATCCTTTTAGATCAATTAAAAAAAATTTTCTTAATATTAACAAAGTGGGTCAATATTACATAACCGAACCAAAACACTATTTTTCTTGTCAGAAATTACGATACTTGAAACAAAACAAAAAAAGTTTTTCTTTTTCTAAAAGAAGGGGATGAGAAGAAACCCTACAGCTTAATTTTTTTTTATGATGTTGGAAATGTTATTGCTAGGTACTGTAAATGCTAGAATATGAAAATCAAAACAATTTTTTATTTATTGCTAAATATGAAAAAAGGGAAAAAAAATAAATGAAAAATAAATAGCTGATTTGTAAGGGCTTGGAGAGAGCAACGAGACCATGGAAGCAGATCATTATATAGTAGTCTGAGATTTGTTGGTTTTGCAAAGAAGGGTTGCTATTTTTGGATAATATAAGCTTTAGCACTCCATTTCTTTTCATATTTAACTTATCCGCCATCTAATTGGCAAAATTACAAAGTCAACCATGGCATTTAAATTTTTAAAGCAAATCATTATACTTGCATAAAATGTGCAATGTCTCAACTCTAATTTGATCCAAATAGAATCACAATTCTTATTTTGATTCAACTTATCTCAATTTAAAAAAAAAATAAACTTATATCCTACACTGATGATGAAAATTTTCACTTCAACGGCAAAATTAAAGAATTGATATGTGTATTTTAATAAAATAAATTTATAAATATTAAAAATTAATTACTATATAAACAAATGTCAACTTCTAATTCTGCCAAAGCTGTTTAAAATTTCTATTATTGTGTGTTAAATTTTTATAAATCTTTATCCAATTAATAATAAAAAAAATTTGACATGAGATGTAAGAAAAATAATGGTCGTAACATACATAATGTAATGTAATAGTAAGGAAAAGATTGTAGTGTAAGAATGTCTTAGTTGAAGGAAACAATTGTTGGCCTATAGTTTATTTATTTATTTATTTTTTAAAAAAATTTAAAGTTTGGTACATTATATTTATATATTTTTTAAAATATTATAAATAATTATGCATATAAATTCATTTAAATTGATAATCTTTAAATATTAATTGTCTAATCTCAAACCAACTTATCAAAAAATTAAATCATAGATTTTACACTTTTTTATTAAAAGAAAAGAAAAGAGATTTGGACATCTCTTTAAATATATTCACCATTAAATTGACCAGTTCATGGGAAAAAAATAAAATAAGTAAAGGAAGTTTTATTTTTATTCCAAACCAAAAAAAAAAAAGGGGTACAAGTGGTAATTTGAAGATGTAAGGAGGGTAATATCGAGAAAGAAAGAAAGGAAGCGGGTACTAAAAGGTCAAGATCTCGAAATCGTGCCTGTTGTGGCAGTGTTTTGGAGTCTTTCATTATCTCAGTCCGAAAACCTTCTTAGCTCGCAGGGCTCTTTCTCTTCTCTTCTGTTCAACGTTATCCGTTTCTCGCTTTTTCCTCCCAAAGCAAGCCAAGATTTTTCTGCAGGAAAAAAAAAAAACCCTAAGTAATTTGGCGAGGAAATGTCGGGGAAAGGAGCAAAAGGGTTGATTACGGCTGGCAAATCGACCAAGGACAAAGACAAGGACAAGAAGAAACCCATCTCTCGCTCTTCTCGTGCTGGTCTCCAGGTCCGTCTCTCTCTTTTGCCCCTTAATTTTCCGCTTGAATTAGCTTTTCTTTTGATGGTTTCCGTGAATTAGATTTTGTGAATTTTGTATTTATGAAGCATTCTTTAATTCTAGGAAACGGTGTAGTTTCAGATCAAGAAAGGGAGGTTCTTTTTGTTAATTTATTCTCTTGTTTATTGCTTTGTAATTGTTTAATTAATTTATTTTTTGTTGAGAAAATGGCTTCTAAATTTACTGTGGAATAATTTAGGCAGGAATTTGAATTAGTATTAGTTATATCTTTCGGAAATCTGCCGGATCTATTGTATCAAATCAAAGTAAACTATGTTTTGCTGTGTTAAAGGGTTATCGATAGATAATCTGGCCTAACAATGGCATGCTTTAAAGATTGGCTTTTGGTGCAAGTCCAATTGTCTTGTTTCTGTGCGTTTTGATTTCTGGGTCCCATGGTAAACAGTTTATCTTGCTAAAGGGTCCTTATAAACGAACCTTTTAGTTTTCTTGCATGGATGTCTCCGTTTATTGGGCTCTTTGTTGATAACATTTCACTTTTCAGCTGATTTTTATGTTTGAAGTTAGTTGTTGCAAAGAAGAGACTTATGTGTTGTATGAACAATTATGGTCCAGAGTTCTGTCTTATCAATTTTTATTTCCATGATGGGGGTGAAAAAAGAGAAGCAGAGACGTAGGATTTGGAGTTGAGACAAGATTTTCCTGTTGATAACTCTGGTTCTGCCTTTTCATCTAATGGATTAATTGCCATAGCGTCTGAGATTTGTATGTAATTTCCTTATTCCAAGGAGCTAAGAAATTTTGTGAAGGAGCTTTAAGGGTGTGGTCTTTGAAAAAACCAGATAGTAACTCTTGCTCTAAGTCAAATGACTATAGTTCAGGATATGCTGGTTTAAAATGTGCTAATGTGCCATTTGACTTTTTTTATTTTCTGTTCTGATGTATTATGATTGCGGCAACAAGTTCAGTAAACTGATTTGTGATTCATAAGGTATTGAATGGTTTTCTCTTGTTTCTTTAAATGTTCACTGAATGAGCTTGAGGTTTACATACAAAATAACAGCCATGAAATGATAACCAATAATGAAGGTTTACTTTTTTGATCCATTTTTTATGAGGGATTCATGCACAACATTATGACATGCTTTCAATCATGGCTTTGTTTTGAGGTACCTTATTGGTATAACAAAAATGGACTCATTAGTATTGCTCTGGTAAAACTCCATTGTCTTAGTAAAAGTATGTGTAAGTTTGAATTTGTGGGTGAAAGAAATATTTTTACAGGGAAAGAGTATACTCATTTCTTTCTGGTCTGCATTGACTATTTTATGCCAAATTTCTTTCCAGTCTGCATTGACTGTTTTATGCCTAAATGGAATCTAGAATAGCAATGAGATTTGTGGATTGACTATAGTATGGTCTGTTCCAGCAAAGGAGAACTGAGAGTTACTTGGCAAAAAATAGACACAGACTATATAATGACATGCATATTAATAAAACCAAACAACATTTCGTTAGTCTGGACTGCTTTTTTAGAGCTTTTAATGATCCTCGCTAAACTTAATTTTCTGAGTTTGGCAAGTCAGCATCCTTTTCCATGTTTGTACTTTATTCTGCATCCTAAACTGTTTGGCAGAAATTGGGTTTTCTGTGTGTGGTCAAGGAAAATTAGTATATCATCATCTGTAGGATACATGATAGAATGAATATATTGTTCTACTTTGAACTCTAGTAGAACTACAGTTAATTATTCTAAATTATAATCAGTTGCTTTTTATGTTTTATATGTGCTCCCTTTAGTTTCCTGTGGGTCGTGTCCACCGGCTGCTGAAGACAAGGGTTAATGCAAATGGAAGGGTTGGAGCAACTGCTGCTGTGTACACAGCTGCCATACTGGAGTACCTGACTGCAGAAGTGCTAGAACTGGCAGGTAATGCTAGCAAGGATTTGAAGGTTAAGCGTATTACACCTAGGCATTTGCAGCTTGCTATCCGGGGTGATGAAGAATTAGACACCTTGATCAAGGGAACCATAGCTGGCGGTGGTGTTATCCCGCACATTCACAAATCACTTATCAACAAATCCTCCAAGGAGTAGCTTATGTAATTGATCTCCGTTCGTTAGTCTTTACCCATAAACCTCAGAAAAATGTTTGAGGCCTGTTTGTTTCTGGACAAGGTGGATACTTGTTTTGTCTAGTAGCTAATTATGGAAATTCAGAATTTGAATTAGAAAGATGAATTGATGGATTATTAGTCCAAACTGTTCTGATATTTTATGTGGATGCATTCCTCATTAAAACTTAGGATGGCTGTGGGCGTTAGAATGATTCTTTTCTCCAATTTTATTTTATTCTTTTCTCCAATAATTTAATTTATCCACAAATCTTTTAGCCCCAATGATGTTATCTCCTTCACGAGAGAACAAAAAATTACTGGAACTGGGGTAAGATTATGTGGACTCCATTCTATCCTTTTTTCTGATATAACATTCTTATTTCTTCTAAGCTCTACAACTCAGTTTTCATTAAAATTTAACTTTTTTTTTAATTTGCATTTTTATTAATTTTGAGGATGCTGCATGCAGAAAGTAAAGAGGTAAAAGTGCTGCACGTAGAAAGTGAAAGAGACAAAGGCTAAGTAGCCAAATCAACGACCAAATGGAGCCTAAATGCCCAAGTAATAAGATAAACAACTTAGGATGGCCAGCACCCAACGGAATGTATTGCCTTCCACCACCACATATCTGATTTTTTTTTTTTTTTGGAGTATTCATTCGACACTCCACTTCCACGTCATATTCGATGTTATTTGGGTTGAGAAGCATGCTATGTTTGACTTTGCTTTGTTTTTCCTGAAAGAAAAGAAGACATTTCAAATAAACCCATTTTTAAAAGATAAATAAAATAAAATACTAAAAAACTCCTAAAATTTATCAAATTTTTAAGTATAGGTTTATATTATACTCAAATATTTTTGATTTGATTTTAGATAAACTCTTATTTTAAATGAAAGGTGGACCATCGTTGCACCCAATGTCAACTGAGATTTTCCTTTCTTTTTTTTTTTGTTCGAAGAGATTTTCTTTTACATGTTTACGTTGAAGCAGATATGGCTAGGGTCGACAAATCAACCCGAAATCATCGGGTTTCGACCCGATCCGACTATTTTAGGGTCAGATTTTTTTTTCAAAAATCGAGTTTCGGGTCAGATCGGATCGGTTTTATTTTTTAAAATGTCGGATTCGGGTTGGGGTCGGGTTTGTATGAAATCCGACCCTACCCGATCCGAAATATTTATCAAAATACCCTTAATATATATATAATTTTTTTTAGGGTTTCTGAATTTTAATTTCTTTTGGGTTTTGGCCGCTCTCTCTCGTTTTCCTCAGCCGTTCTGTTTTGCATTTCTGCTTCTATCTGCCAGACTGTCAGGCTGCTTCACACTCACACAGGTGCTGTCCACTCCCAAGCGTGCATTTCAATTCCGCCAGTTCTTTCTATTTTTTATTTCCAAAAACATTATTTTAATTATTATTTTAATCAATTCAGTCCTCCTATTTTAGTCTTGAATAAATTTCAAACCATTTAATATAAACCCTTTTTATCAGATCCAAACCGTTTCTTTGAGTCTGATAAAACCCAAAGCAAAACAAAAAAAAAAAAGAAACAAGAAGAAGAAGGAGAAGAAGCTTATTTTTTTTCTCTGAAAACAACTTTAACAGTTTTTTTTTTTATTGCTTGGTTTTGAAAGGCTTGTTTCTTAATAACCTTAATCTTTTGTAAGAAATTTTTTTTAATTTTTTAGAATTTTTAACTTTCGTTTTTAAAAAGCCGCTGCTTTACTTTCTTGTTCATCTTTCTCGATTTTTTTAGTAAGCAGTTTTGATTTTTCGTTTCTTCCAACGAATCCGAAACGTTTTCAATTTTTCATTTTTTTCTCCTTTTATTTTCTTTTTCTCCGTCAAAATGTCTGCTATGTCGATCTTCTTCTAAGTTTTTCAGTGGCGAGTTTAGCCAAGGATATTAATTTGAATTTCCTAAAAAAATAACTTTTTTTGGTTGATTTTCGGGTTTTTCTTTCAAAAATGATGTGATTCAGCGTCGCCGATGACTTTAGCGAAAAGTTCGTAGATTAGTAGGAACAGGCCATAGATGATTTTACTAGATGTTATTTTCAGGCATGTTTGCTATGTCTCCTTATTCTTCCCTTTATCTCTTGTTGTCTTATTTGAAGGCAATAACAAACATAATGATGATAACATTCTGATCTACAAGAAATTTAAGTGATGAGTTACTACCTTGCTTGTATGAAATTCACTGAGAAATTTCGTTCTTGTTTATATAATAGGTGAGGATTCTTGTTAGATTATATGTCTATAGTTGAATATGCCATCGTCTGGTTCTGATCCATGCATATCAACAATACTGCAGTTCTCAGTGTGTTACCTTAGCATTTTTTTGAAGGGGGAATCATAACAAAATGGTTCTGTTTGAGATAATTAGTCTAGTCTTTCTGAATAGCTTGCTTTGCCCTTCAAGTTATAATCTTAGTTTATTGTCATTAGCATAAACTTTAGTGGTGTTTGGAAATTAATCATGTCTGTTATTTTTGAATGAAGGTAAAATGTCTAATTTGGGAGATAATTCATGTTCCCCAACACCTCCTACTTCTACCTCACATCAATCACCAATTCAGCAAACTCCAATTCCAACATCTGATGAAAATACAACTCAATCATTAAGTGTGACGAATCATGGTGCTGAAGTTGATGATAGTGGGTATAACTCAAGTAAGCTAAAATCAGAAGTATGGAAACATTTTAAAAAAGAGAAAATCAATAATGAATGGAAGGCAATATGCAATTATTGTAAGAAAAAACTTGGTGGTGCTTCAAAGAATGGGACAAGTCATGTACGTGAGCATTCAGACAGGTGCTGCAAGCGATTTCAAATGGATATTCGTCAACAAGTGCTGGTAGCAAATCAAAAGAAGGCAGATGGAACTAAAAAACTTTTCCTTTGATCAAAATGTCACAAGGAAGGAGCTTGCCAACATGATAATCATGCACGAATATCCTTTATCAATGGTTGATCATGTGCAATTCAGAAAGTATTCTTACAGTCTCCAACCTTTGTTTGCTATGCCTTCTCGAAATACTATAAAGAGTGATATTTTGAAGATTTTCAAAGAGGAAAAGGCAAAAATAATATCCAAGTTGAAAGCTAATGAAGGGAGAATTGCTATCACAACTGATATGTGGACCGCTGATCACCAAAAAAGAGGATACATGGCTGTCACTGCTCATTACATCAATAATCAATGGAACTTACAAAAACGCATCATCAGGTATATTTTATTAAATTATCTTATTTTGATAATGTTTATTTTTTATTAAGTAATTATTATTATTGAATTAATTATTAAATTAGTGTAAATAATTGATTGTTTAATTAGGTTTGAATATGTGCCAACTCCACATACAAAAGAGGTCATTGCTTCAAGTTTGATGAAATGTTTCCTAGATTGGAATATTGATAGAAAACTTTCATCTATTACAATGGATAATTGTAGTGTGAATGATGGTGTTATTGAGTTGTTAATTGATAGAATTGGTTGTGATGCATTTTTGCTTAATGGGGTTTTTTTTCATATGCGTTGTTGTGCACACATCTTGCATTTGATTGTGAAAGATGGATTGAGTGGGATTGGAGATGAAATTGAAAGAATTCGTGATAATGTCCTTTTTTGAGGTGCTACACCAAAGAGGTGGGAAAAATTTGAAGAGGCAGCGTGTCAATTGCGCATTCCAACTTTAAAAAAATTATGTGTTGATGTCAAAACACGATGGAACTCTACTTATTTGATGCTTCGAATAGCTTTGTTTTATAAAGATGTTTTTCCTCGTTGTGTGCAATTACATGGTGATCCTTTGTACAAACATTTACCAACTGAAAATGATTGGATCATTGCAACTGAGATTTGTGAAAAGTTAAAATTGTTTTATGATATCACTAAAGGGTTTTCTTACACAAAATATGCTACTGCAAATTTTTATTTTCCTAATATTTGTAAAATCAGATTGGCATTGAATGAATGGATTATGCAGACCGATAGAATTATTTCATGTATGGCTGTGAGCATGTTAGGCAAATTTGAAAAATATTGAAATGATGTGCATGATATAATGGGTGTTGCTACAATTTTAGATCCAAGGTATAAAACAGAGTTGTTGGAGTATTACTTTGAAAAGATTTATAGAGAAAATGCTGAATTTGAAATTGAAAGGATTGTGTAAATATGTCGAGATTTGCTTAAGGAGTATGAGGAAATTTTGGCTTTGAAAAAGGAAGAAGGACCTTCTAGTTCAAGCTTTTCATTCTTAGATGGTGTTGGTGTTACTGAATTGGAAAATTTGAGAGATTATGATGATTTTGTTTCAAGAAAAAAAAAGAAAAAATCAAAAGTAAAATCAGAGTTAGATCGTTACTTGGATGAAGAAGTCATACCAAGAAAAGGAGATTTTGATATATTGAATTGGTGAAAACTAACTGGGCCTCAATTTTCGACCTTACAGCTTATTGTTAGAGATATATATGCCATACCAGTTTCTACTGTTGCTTCAGAGTCTACTTTTAGTACTAAAGGGAGGTTGGTGAGTGCACAACGTAATAGACTTCATCCATCAACTATAGAAGCTTTAACATGTTGTCAAAGTTGGTTATGGGCTAAAGAAGAAGGTACAATAATTCATATTATGTAATTTTATTTTTTATTTTAGCATATTGTTAGTTATTATATTTTGTTGTTATATATTATTTGTTAATGTTTTATTATTTCATTTGTAGGGTCAATTTCATTAGAAGAAAATTCTTTTTACGAGGATGTTGATGATAGTGAGATTGAGGAAAAGATAACTAGTTTGGTAAATAATATTATCTTTTTTAACTAATTCATTTTTTATATTATTATTTTTAAATATATTATTTTATGATATTTATTTATTCATCTTATTGTTTTATTTTATAGGACTAGTGTGGTCAGAGGAGAATGATGATATGAAGCTTAGTGATGATGAAATGATTTGTTGTGGTCTTGGAAGATTTTCACCATATTGGATGAAAGAATGTTCAAACAATTTAACTTTTTATTGTGGTAGTTTAAGCTTTTAATGTTTATCTTGTATTATGTATTATATTTAAATTTTAGTTATTAACTTATGCTTGTTTGATATTTAAATTAGTTTACTAAGTTTTATATATTTCATAATTCCATCATTTATTGTGAGAATTTGTTAGTTTTGATTTACTATGTTTTATGTATTTTATATTCTATTATTTATGGTAAGAATTTATGAGATTTTTATTAAATAAAAAAAGTTGTATGTACTAAGTTTGAATTTGTGAGTGATTATGTTAAATTTGTTTATGTTTGTAATATATTTAGATTATGATTTATTACATTTGCAATAATTTTGAATAGGTAGTAGATTAAATTAGGGTCGGGTAAAATTCGGGTAAATAATATTTAAGCAGGTCGGAGTCGGGTTTTTCAGCTACAACCTCCAAGCGGGGGCGAGGAAAGTGAAAAATCGATCAAATGCAAGATGTGTGCACAACAACGCATATGAAAAAAAGCCCCATTAAGCAAAAATGCATCATAACCAATTCTATCAATTAACAACTCAATAACACCATCATTCACACTACAATTATCCACTGTAATAGATGAAAGTTTTCTATCAATATTCCAATCTAGGAAACATTTCTTCAAACTTGAAGCAATGACCTCTTTTGTATGTGGAGTTGGCACATATTCAAACCTAATTAAACAATCAATTATTTACACTAATTTAATAATTAATTCAATAATAATAATTACTTAATAAAAAATAAACATTATCAAAATAAGACAATTTAATAAAATATACCTGATGATGCGTTTTTGTAAGTTCCATTGATTATCGATGTAATGAGCAGTGACAGCCATGTATCCTCTTTTTTGGTGATCAGCGGTCCACATATCAGTTGTGATAGCAATTCTCCCTTCATTAGCTTTCAACTTGGATATTATTTTTGCCTTTTCCTCTTTGAAAATCTTCAAAATATCACTCTTTATAGTATTTCGAGAAGGCATAGCAAACAAAGGTTGGAGACTGTAAGAATACTTTCTGAATTGCACATGATCAACCATTGATAAAGGATATTCGTGCATGATTATCATGTTGGCAAGCTCCTTCCTTGTGACATTTTGATCAAAGGAAAAGTTTTTTAGTTCCATCTGCCTTCTTTTGATTTGCTACCAGCACTTGTTGACGAATATCCATTTGAAATCGCTTGCAGCACCTGTCTGAATGCTCACGTACATGACTTGTCCCATTCTTTGAAGCACCACCAAGTTTTTTCTTACAATAATTGCATATTGCCTTCCATTCATTATTGATTTTCTCTTTTTTAAAATGTTTCCATACTTCTGATTTTAGCTTACTTGAGTTATACCCACTATCATCAACTTCAGCACCATGATTCGTCACACTTAATGATTGAGTTGTATTTTCATCAGATGTTGGAATTGGAGTTTGCTGAATTGGTGATTGATGTGAGGTAGAAGTAGGAGGTGTTGGGGAACACGAATTATCTCCCAAATTAGACATTTTACCTTCATTCAAAAATAACAGACATGATTAATTTCCAAACACCACTAAAGTTTATGCTAATGACAATAAACTAAGATTATAACTTGAAGGGCAAAGCAAGCTATTCAGAAAGACTAGACTAATTATCTCAAACAGAACCATTTTGTTATGATTTCCCCTTCAAAAAAATGCTAAGGTAACACACTGAGAACTTCAGTATTACTGATATGCATGGATCAGAACCAGACGATGGCATATTCAACTATAGACATATAATCTAACAAGAATCCTCACCTATTATATAAACAAGAACGAAATTTCTCAGTGAATTTCATACAAGCAAGGTAGTAACTCATTAACTTAAATTTCTTGTAGATCAGAATGTTATCATAATTATGTTTGTTATTGCCTTCAAATAAGGCAACAAGAGATAAAGGGAGAATAAGGAGACATAGCAAACATGCCTGAAAATAACATCTAGTAAAATCATCTATGGCCTGTTTCCTACCTAAATCTAGCGAACTTTTCGCTAAAGTCGTCGGCGACGCTGATAACATCATTTTTGAAAGAAAAACCTCGAAAATCAACCAAAAAAGTTATTTTTTTTAGAAATTCAAATTAATATCCTTGCTAAAGTCGCACTGAAAAACTTAGAAGAAGATCGACATAGCAGACATTTTGAGGAAGAAAAAGAAAATAAAAGGAGAAAAAAAATGAAAATTGAAACGTTTCGAATTTCGTTGGAAAAAACGAAAATTAAAACTGCTTACTAAAAAAATCGAGAAAGATGAACAAGAAAGTAAAGCAACAGCTTTTTAAAAACGAAAGTTAAAAATTCTAAAAAATTAAAAAAAATTTCTTACAAAAGATTAAGGTTGTTGAGAAACAAGCCTTTCAAAACCAAGCAATAAAAAAAAAAACTGTTAAAGTTGTTTTCAGAGAAAAAAAAATAAGCTTCTTCTCCTTCTTCTTCTTGTTTTTTTTTTGTTTTGCTTTAGGTTTTATCAGACTCAAAGAAACGGTTTGGATCTGATAAAGAGGGTTTAAATTAAATGGTTTGAAATTTATTCAAGACTAAAATAGGAGGACTGAATTGATTAAATAATAATTAAAATAATGTTTTTGGAAAAAATAGAAAGAACTGGCGGAATTGAAATGCACGCTTGGGAGTGGGCAGCACCTGTGTGAGTGTAAAGCAACCTGACAGTCTGGCAGATAGAAGCAGAAATGCAAAACAGAACGGCTGAGGAAGACGAAAGAGAGCGGCCAAAACCCAAAAGAAATTAAAATTCAAAAACCCTAAAAAAAATTATATATATATATTAAGGGTATTTTGGTAAATATTCTGGGTCGGGTAAGGTCGGATTTCATACAAACCCGACCCCAACCCGAATCCGACATTTTTAAAAAATAAAACCGATCCAATCCGACCCGAAACCCGATTTTTGAAAAAAAAAATCCGACCCTAAAATAGTCGGGTCAGGTCAGAACCCGACGGTTTCGGGTTGATTTGCCGACCATGGGGGAAAGAAAAAGCAAATGTTTTTTTCAGAAAAATCTTTATTTTCTTTCTCTTCTAATTCTCACTCCCCGATCTCACTTAACCGAAGTTGCTCCGGCCACTACTCGATCTGATCAGACCACATGAGACCGAACCTTATACCATTATGGTTGAAAAAATGTCTCAAAAAGGGCTGAAACAACTTGAAAGAGGCAGTAGTTGGATTGAGAGATCGAGAGTGATAATCAAGGGAAGACGAAGAAAGGAAAAACAACTTTATTTTATGTTTCAATGTTTTTTTCAATTCTGGGCCCTGTCTTCGTGCCATGCAGTTTCCATATTGATTGTAACAAAAGTTAATCTCCCTTTGTGATAAAGAGCTTGATTGGGTACAAATATGGAGCCCCGGTCCCATCTTCACTACAATTTTCATACTTTTCCCAGTCCTATCTTCACTTCGGAAACCAGCGGTTTCTGGACTTGTTACTTCTTTAACATCTTCACAGAATCGTATCCCATCAAAACAATGCCTCACCTCCCTCTGACATAAACTAGTACTAATTTCACTTGTCATTAATTTTGCTGACTGACTAATCCACCTGTTCATCAATCTGCACGATGCATGCACAAAGTGGATTACTACTATATTTAGTTCAGAGAACTACTTACCCCCTCTAGGGAATAAATGCAAATGAATGGTTTCAAATTTACTTACCATTTTCTTGCCAATTTAGTGTTATCTTTGTGCCGTATCCTCAGCTCGTTTCTAAGTTTTTGAATCTCTGTTGCATTTTTCTGGAAGTGAAGAGTGAAACAAAGCATATTTTATTCAATCCTCCGACATAACAAAGCCTTTAAAAAGAAGATTGATATTCAAAGAATTTTAGCTGCACCTCATGCATCAGGTTCCACCACTTATCAGATTGCTGTTGCAATAAACGCCATTCCATAGCCATGTCATACTCAATAGTGTTGGCCTGGGAACAATGTGAGGTTGACTTTGCTTCTCCCTTTGAATGGAGGGAAAAAGAAAAAAAGAACAGCTGAAGGTAAGAATCAATTATAATGGTTAACCATGATACTGAAATGATGAAGCATGACTAACAAATAAGAAGCATCAATCACCATCTCTAAACGCAGCTGTTTAAGTTTGGCTTTGGGGATAGTCAAATGGCCCACAAATGTAACCAATTTTGCAGGCTTCTCCAGAGTCACTCTTCCACCGACAACTATTCTGTAGATCAAATCATCAAAGTACAAAACAACGATGTCAATAGCAGGACAAACTACACTGAACTGAGTATTTTCGTGTAAATTCCTGTTCTATGGGAATCGATTTTCTTTGATTCTCTAGGTGTCATATGGCTGTTTTATCTCTAAAACATTTCCTAATTGATAAAAAAAAAAAATTCCAGTGTTCCTTTAAGTATTTGGAAGGTTCAACAGTCAATGATCGTCCTCATTTCTTACTTTCAGTTGCATTTTACAAATCCAGGAAAATGAATTCCTGCGGAATAAGATCATCATGAAGGAACAAGAAAATGAGAATGACATTTAAAAGTACTCCGAGATTGCTAGAGAACATGCTACCTTCCACCTTCCAGCATTAGACATCTCTTTTCTAACTCAGATATTGCAAATTCTGTTGCAATTTGTGACTTAAATATAACCAGAGCTCGTCCTGTTAGCAAAAAATAACAAATTGGCATATCATTCATCAAAACTTAAGGAAAAAATAACCAGGAATGAGTAACATAACCAGGAATGAGTAACAAGGCAACTTGAGATGCCATACCAGAGTCGGGGCTAAAAAAGGAATTCCGTGGTATCATCTTTGCTTCAACCTTTTCACCAAGACATTGCCAAACTAGATCCTTAGTAGGACAAAGGAAAATGGTTAATAATCACACTTCAAAAAGACCATATTGATTGTGTTATGAAGCATGCTTTTTAGTAAGCAACAAGTCATAAGCTTGCTGGTCTTTGACGCAATTAAAGCAAAACATAGACTTCTTTCTAGTTGACAAGTGGCGTGGCAGTTATAGATTATTAGAAATATCTCACACTGCATTTTTTTTCCATGAAAAAAAATGCAGTGTGGGATATTATAAGCTATCTGTAAATCATAGGAATGAGCCATTTATTTAGCCACATTTTGAAAACACCAATCCCTTTTCTTTTACTTATTTTGAGTTATCTTCCAGAAGGAAAATAATTTTTAAGCTAGAACTACAACCTCAGAGGTAAAAGACAGTTTTGATCTGCAATTACCATTGTCTGCTAAAAAGAAAAATTCTGATTTGAACTCAAATTAACTATCCATATGAAAATCAAATATCAGATTTAGCCAGAACCACAGATTGCATCTCATCATCCACCATAATTTGAACATGAGTTGTTTTATAGTAAGAAGAAGAGAACAATATAGATAAGCTCAATAATATGTATCTACAAGATTAATTCATTTAATCGGTGGTTAGCATATCTTAGTCCTCTTTAAACTTGAAACTATGATATATATTTACAATTGAAGAATTTAATCCTCCTACTAAATCCAAAACCAAAACACAATCTCAATCCCTAGATTAAGATGGTACATTCCACCTTATGGCTCGGGAAACCCAAATACATATGCAAAGAACTCAGGGCAATATAGTAGTAAAGCTCAAGGACTTCAGCAAATGTACCTCAACTTCTGATGATGAGAATGAGGGATCAAGATTTTCTAGTAAGATAAGGGTGCCTCTTTCATTTGCTCTTTGCAGTTTTTCTTCCCAAGGCTGATAAAAGAGAGGAAAGTGAAATTTATAAAGTGAATAATAATGAAACAATCAGACATAACGTTCTATGTCAAACCCTTTAATAATCTACATGCAATATCAGATGGTAGAGTGGAAAGGAATTCCATAGTGTTGTTAAAGGTGGAGGCTCACTTGTTCTCCGAACCAATTTCCTTTTTCCTGCAAGTATAACGGCAGAATAAATTAGTACGGTCGTTATATTCATTTTAAACCACTGTTAAATAGCTCATCAGTGTTAAATGTGTTATCCATCCCAAAACTTCATATCATAAATTAGTGCCTAAACATATCTTGACAAATAACAAATACTTTGGTGTTTTTTAATGTAAATTATACCCTATACTTCTTAGACACTCTTGAGCAATAGGATGATGGAACATTCAGACATGTCCTTTACGGTGTAGAAGTATGATATGACTACATGTGGAAATATGGAAAAGACTTCTTCGTAGATGAGTTTAAAGTAATGGGAAATATTGTTGCATGTTCTTAATTAAGAATGGTCCACGACTTATAAGAAAGCAAGCTACATGGGCTTAGCACACATCACAAGGGTGCGTGGGCGGGTAGGGTAAAATCCTTGATTTAAGTGGTAGTACTCCTTGTACCAAAATTTCACAAGTAATATGATATTTTTAAAATCCTTGATTCAAGTGTTAGTACTCCTTGTACCAAAATTTCACAAGCAATATGATATTGTTTATAAACATATCCCCGATTTAAAAGCATTGTACAGGCAAATGCAATAGTTTTCATATCAGTATCTACACTACATACATAGCCTTTTCATATGTCTACAGTGACTTAAAAATTTGAAATATAAGTTGCATCAAATACTTAGATTTAGTATGTTCTTAGATAATACGTAACATTTTTCCAAGAAACCAATCATGTAGGAATTTTATGGGATTATATTTAACTTACATTATATGGCTTTCTTTTGACGTCGATGAAGGGCTTACTGATCTTGATATTATTATCCTCAAAAGTCTGGGAGCTTCTTCATTTCCAAACTTGCTTGGCTTTCGCACCATTGTTTCTCCCTTGGAGATTTTTTGGTCCTGGTATGGAAAATCCATTCTGTCCAAATCTCTATTTATGGGACCAAACTTTTTCCCCTTTGCCCTAAGCTTTAGACAAGGTGAACCATAGGACTGCAATTCTAGGTCCTCAGAAAGAGCAAGATACTTTATCCTCTTCATAGTTCGATTTTCAGGAACATCCTTTTCTGAGAAAACCTCATATTTTAACTGGGTTTTGCCTTCAGAAGAGATTCCAACAAACCGAGTTTTGTCCTTCTTATCTGAGAAATGCACTTCTTAACCAGAGTGAGATGCCGCTTCAATGGATTTTTTGAATGACATTAAAGAAATAAATACAGACTTTATATGCAAAAAGTTCCTTTAGAGGCTACCTTCAGCAATTGGACTCAGTTTGGTGCCATAACTGTTACAATTGAATGTTTTTCCTACTGACTTAGGCTGCTGAATATTTGATGGTCTAGTTGATGTTTCCACTGATTCATTCAAATTTGGTGGGACCGTACCAGGATAAAGGAGCCTTTGATCACTTCTGTTGAAAAAGTACTCCACTGCGGTACATATGTATCTCTGTAAGCTAAACATACACAATGTTGTGCTAAAATGCAGTAAATGTCAAAAAGTTAGCATTAGAAGCATAACAATCAGTAAAGAAACAGCCTTTTCACGAAAAGTCACAAACCTTTTATTCCGGCTATTGTATCTGGAAAGTTATCTACTGCCCTGCAGCTTCCAACATCAAAAGTTCGATAGAATGTAAAATCAGCCATACTTAATTCTACTTTAGAAGGTTGAGGATTGCGCCTGTCCTTTGATGCGCAAACAACATTACATTTCCCAGAAATAGCTTCCTAAAATCAAAAGGTGTTAAGAAACTTAAAAGAATTATAGAAGCAACCTTCTAGAAAGGTAGGCAGTTAAACATTACCAGAACATTGACATTGGAAAGGCCTCTGCCTTCCCCAGATGCTAAAAGTAGTTCATTTTGAAGTGACTCATCATCTCCAAACAAATCTCTTATTTCTTCGGGACGAAAAAACCATACAACCTCCACCATCCTTTCATGGTTTGGTAGCTCCCATATTTTTACAAGCTTACCAACACTAAACACAGGCTCAGGCCCAAAATAGACACAATCAAAAAGAGAATACTCAATACCATCATATACAAAGGATTCATAAAGTTGACTGGTCGGATTCTGCTCATCAACTTCCAACTTATTACCCCACTTAAATTCAACATCAGTTTCTTCATTTACTTCCTTGACATGCTTCTCACCAGTCATAATATCTCCCATTAGTAGTTTAGGGCCTTTAAGCTTTTGAAAAACTAGTCTCTGACACTCTAGAAATAAATAGACAACATTAAAAATGCATGTTCAAGTATAACAACACCACCCAAGAAGACGCAAACTAGACAATGAGAATGGGATATCTACGAAAAAATGCTAGGAGACAACTTTGGGATAAATCTTAAAATGGACTGCAAAGATAAATATTTGAACATGTAGGCAGCAGAAATCGGAATAGAAAGAAAGAAAGAAATATGACAAATAGATTGAAAAAGCATACTGATTTTTCTCATATTTTAGATATTCTCTAGAATATTAAATGAAATTAGAAAGAAAAAATTTTGTTTTTCCAACCCTCAACTCATATGCTTAAGTGAACACTTCAGTATTACTGCCCCCTATATGCAAGGACAATAGCTGACAAGTTCTCTTGTATAAACTGAAAATTTTCCAAGCCATGTTATATCGGATTGCCTATCATAGTCACGATACCAATTTCTCATTTTCTATACTTCATTATCAACATTGTCGAAGGACTTCATGATATCTATTTTTAAGATTTAAAAAAAATAAATAAATAAGAGCTTACATTTGCTAATCATTGAGTGTTTATTTGAGCAAAAACTGGTCAATTAAAATTGTCATGATACCGAAACAACTATGAAAAGAATAACTGCACGAATGATAGCACCCTAACGATGGTAATCTTGTTTTCCTTGCAAGGGTGATTCCTATCTAATTATGTCTATAAGGATCAAACGTGAAACATTACTTCCTAAAAAGTCAAACGTAGTAATATTTCAAAAAGTGTAAGTGTGCAAAAAAAGTAATGCAAATTGTCCTCGCCCAAGTTTGTTAACAATAAAGCACACAATTTCAAGGAAGATGGGAATGAATATCTTCATTTTGTTGTTGTGAATATGGAGAAAAGGTTGGCCCTCAAGCATCCAAAATTCCATATGGTTTATTTGGTAAGCCACCTATGTACCACATTCCCCCCCCCCCCCCCCCCCAACGGCTTTCATCTTAAATCAGAGCCCACTTTTTTCCACTTTGAAACTCCTTTTCATTTTAACTTTCTTGCTAAACAAGAAACCAAATTGCACAAACCAAACCCATTAAGAGCAAGTGTACGTGGATTTTTGGATAAAGTAAAGGAAATCAAAAAGAAAAAGGGCAAAAGATACAACATTCAAACACACCAATAGCCTTAATATGAAACCAAAAAAAAATTACAAAGAGAATATGAGAAAATGAAGGAAACCCACCTGATCCATGGAGTCTCTGAAGAGAAGTAAGAAATGGGTATTGCAAAGAATCACTGAAAACAAAAAAGAAAAGAAAAGAAATGATAGCAAAACTTACTGCTTTAACATGAAAATGGGAGTGAAGAAAGGAAGGGGACTTGTGGGGTTTTCCATTAAAAAATGCTAAAAGAGGGAAGAAAAGTTGAAAGGATCGTCGGTTGATACTTTGTTTTTACTTGTACTTTTTTACTTGTTACAAGACTAAAGTCTAAAACTCTAAACATTAGGCAAAGAAGGAGGTAAAGATTGTGGTTTTATTCGGGTAATGACTTTTTACATAAGAACATCTTGCGATTTATATATGAATGCAACTATGCATGAGTTTGTATATACAAAGGGGAGGAATTAATTTATACTAAAAAAGAAATAATATTTAATCTCAATCTTTGAATGCATTTATTGAAATTAATTGATCCATCTTCTATATAAATAATCAATTATTAAAATATATATATATAATTTTTTAATTTTATATTGATATAAATTGATCTATTCCTATGTATATGTATATATAAAGTTAAGATCAACTTATGTTAATATAAAATTTTTTAATTTTACACCATTTTCTAATAATTAATTTTAATAAATTTAAGAAATGTGAGAGATAAATCAAAAA
This sequence comes from Durio zibethinus, assembly GCF_002303985.1. The sequence goes on from NW_019167982.1 coordinate 2,373,242, forward strand.
TATATATTATTTAATCTCATTTATTGAATTTATTAAAATCAATTATTAAAAAAAAATATAAATTTTTTTGTCTAATCCCTCTCCACATATATATAAATATAAATATATATATATATATATATATATATATATAAAGTAGTGACCCACTTTATAATAGCATAATTTTTATATTTTCTATTTTTGAATTAAAATTAAATTTGTAAGTCATTGGTGTCAAAATAATATTTTTAAATTTAATAATTTTGATCAAAAAATTTAAAAAAATAAAAGTTACATTAATGTAAGTTTATCCCTCCCCATATATATAATATATGTATATGGGTGCATACATATATTGGAATTTTATATTTGATGCACATTTTGTGTATGGATGCTATCAATACATCACAAGTCATTATCTCATTAATTTAGTTTAACATAATTCAATATTTAAAATTTTAAAATATTTATTTTTAAGAATTTTAAAATTTTAAATTTGCTAATTAATGATAGGATAATTTATAGCACCTTACACATAGTGTATCAAATATAAATTTTATATATTTAAAATGACAAGATAAGATAAAAGTATATTATGGTTTTATATTAATATTTTTAATGTTATTTAACACGATAAATGAGAATTTATTACAAGGAGAGGGAGAAAAAAATCAAAATACCAATTCAATTTAAATTTTTTTAAAAGATAATTATAAATAGAACAAATTAAAGTATTTGAGTAAATATATAAAGAAGTAACTTGGATCTCAAATCTCATCCTTTCCTATAAGAATAAGTCATGTCTAAATTATTATAAATAATTATGTTTACATTAATTGATAAAACCTTTTATTATGGTCAAATTTTGTGATGAAGGCCTCATGACTATTTCCAAAATCTCACTTACCAAATCATTTCTGGCTCAACATTACAATACCAACAATTGGAACCTCCAAGTTTGTTATTTCTACTTATAACCTTCATTAATTTTTTTTTAATAAAGGATGATACAATATGAGGATGAAAGAAAAAATTATAAGTGTTATTTGAATTTCAAATTTATTAAAAAAAATTATTTGATACATTGACAACGGAGGTTTTTAATTCCACAAGTGAGATTAAAATGATAATACATGTCTCACTTTTTTTAACTAATTTTTTTTAACTTTTAAATATAATGTTTCATTATAATCTCACTTGTAAAATTAAAAAAATTTACTATTAATATATTTAATAATTTTTTATTTATTAAATACTATGGTGATTGTGTAAATTATCTAAGCTAAACGATTCTATTTTTTCCCTATAATAGAATGATTCTTCAAAAATCCATTATAATTCAAAGCACTACTTTAGATACAATAAATACAGTAAGACACATTAATGCATTTTAAATGTTATATATATATATTTTTTTTTGCATAAAGAAGATAAAATCTTAGTACAAGTAAGAAAGATTTGATTCGAAATTAGATTTTTAATATCTTTTCAAACATTTTTAACAATTAAGCTAAAGGCTTGAAGAGGTACCTTTAATTATTGAACTTATGATAACATAAATAAGTCATTGCATTTAATACATGAATTTTTCTTTTCATATCAAGCAAATTAAATGGGTGGTTTTATTTTTGGAGCAAATAGTTTAGTGGATTACATTTTATGCAACAGCATTGCATGCAAAAAAAAAAAAAAAAGTTGGCCCACTTCTATGTTAAAGATTTATTCTTTACTTAACAAATAAAATGGTACTCACTTTACACCTGTCTATGCACCACTGGCCCAATTTTATTTGACCCTTGGATAAGGTTTTTAAATTTGAATATGGTTCCATCCAAAATATTATTTAACAATAAAAAGTATTTTTTATTTAACTTTAATCTTAAAATATATTTAAAATATTAATATAAAGATAAAAAATAAAAAAATTTAAGGAAATCTCCCCTCAAATATATATATAGGCCTGTCCAATCTATCTTTCAATTTTGACACAATGCTGAAATGCCATTGCCAATTTTCATAAATGTACAAATATACGCCATTTTGCCACTCTTTTTAAGTGGCAAATAACTGGAACTGTTGAAACAAGCATCAGTAATTTAAACCTCAACATAAAAAATCACAAGGAAAAAAACTAAAGGTGAGAGCTCTACAAACACCCCAGATAATTAGGGTTAGGGTAAGGCTCGGAACACATCAAAATTACCCAAAAGAAGAGGTCAAATTTGTCTCTTCATTTCGGGATAAATTGCTTGAAAAAAAGGAAAAAAAAAAAGAAAGAGAGATAATGATAGAAAGCACCTACAATAGATAAGAATCCTATTTATGTAAAGTTGAAACGAGGTGTCCTACTGCCTTTGCAATTCTGGTTTGTGTAGCAATCTGATTATGAAAGGTGAAATAGCTGCAAGTAATGCCTTGGGGCATTCCTCATGTGGAAGATGGCCACAGCCAGATATTGCAACCAGTCTCTGCATGGCAACAAATGTAGTAACATCAGAAACCAGTTTGAGATATCGCAACAAAACCCAGAAATGGTAAACACTCTTTCAAGACAAGAATAGTTGACAAGGGATTTGAGTAGAGTTTCTATGTGCCAGATCTTTCAATTTCTTGAAGACCACCACTCAAAAGAAGAGTGGTACGCCAAGAAGATTAACCATCTTTATTAAATTCAAACTTTGAGTATAGAAGATACAAATTGAAGCAGACTACTTACAGAATTTACGAGTTTCGAAGCCAAGGCCTGGGAAGATTTAAGAGAAATATGGGCATCTTCAGCACCAGCGACAACCAATACTGGCATCTCTTCAACAGCTTTTAGCAGTGACGTCGCATTTTGTGGTGAAATGATTGTTTCATACGACAACCTGCCTATCTCATGAAGTGCCTCATCCCAACCCTCTACACATAGTGGAGCCTGATTGGAGCAAGATAAAGTTCCAGTAAATCAAATCGGTAAACAAACTGAAACTTCAAACTGGTAGCTATCATACAATTTCAGAAGTCTAAATTACAAAAAATGAAAAAAGATAATTTGATTAAGTATGCTATGCAGTTGAAAGATCATCCAAAATTTGGCTCAAAATAATCTAGTTGCATGTTATTTCATATGCTAAAATAACAGTATAGAACTGCAGCAATCCAGATGGAAATTGCTTCCTTTCCCCTTCTTTTTCTTTCAAAATTAGGGTGTCCGATTCTCTTAGGCATATTTGGAGACTCATTAAAATCAGTCTGTGCAAATGCAAAAATTTTTACTTTTGTCAATGTTATCATTGTGCATATGTGCCTGCTATTTTATGCTTTTGGATCTTAAGTTTGTTTCTTTTTAAAGATACCCCCATTCATTTTGCAACATAACCATAGTTCCAAAGAACCTACATCTCCAGATTAAATAAAATGTAATACAGTTAAGACTCTAATGCACTGAGTCACTAGTTTCTCCTCAAAATTTTTCCTCCTTTCATAAGCAAGATAACTAGTCTACGTTCTAATCTTGAAACAAATATACCTTATAGAGGCTCAAAACCTCTGTTGTTAACTTGGTTGCATCATACCATGCACGCCTATTCACCACTTGTGTAATTTCTGTTCGCAGAAGCGGACGAACCAAGTGCTTCTTCCCAAGTGAAGTGCGCAAGAGTATCCTTGCAAAGGCAGGAACAACTTCTCTTGACAAGCTAACATTTAGCAAAACAACTGCTTTGATTGAAATCTGAGTAAACCACGAAATAAAACAAAGGATAGACAATAAGAACCAAACTCAAAGGTTTTTAAGCATTCTTTCTAACAGAGATTTAAGTGGGTCATTAACCATTTATCCAATCGAAGAAAGATCTTCCAATATGTTAGTTAAGACTATGATTTGGAATTTCAATGAGAAATGATACTCCAGCGTACAGCTACAAAATAGTGAATAGCTATACCTCAAATCTCATATGCAATATTCTATTAGTTAAATCTACAAATAATATTCTTCACACATCAAGAACCAGTCAATTGAAATAGTAAAGCTGACATGAATAAAGAACTAAATAAAGAATTCCTATAGGTGTATCTTCTTAATTTAATAATCTTCCAATAAGTTAAAAGCCCACAACCAGCATCTTTCAGAAATCAGGAACCAGTCAATTAAAAGAGGAAAGCTGACATGAATAAATAAATAAACCCCTTCCTATAGGTGGCCTATTCTTAACATAGTAATTGTTTAATTCTGCCATATTGTCCATGTAAAATGCCATTCCTTTGAGTAACCAAAGATTCTCTTTACTTTAAAATACAAAGGTTTTATTGTTTAACTCCTTCCTCTAGATTCTCTTTACTTTCAGTAAACATTTGAAAACAGTTACAGATGTGAGGTTACAACTTGATATAATGTCGACGATAGAAGGTCAAATTTGCAAAATGACCCATGCAGTAAACTTACGGAGAAAAGGTGAGATTCCCTAAGAATGTCAAAACTAAAACCACACTAGACCAGTCACTTCTTCAAACTACTTTGCCAAGCTCAGCATAAATGGAATTTCATTTTTGTTTATTTGACAATCAACCGTCTGTAACAAAACACAGTTTGTTATAGGCAACCCTGAGATTTTCCTTGTTTCACCACATCAAGTAGCTATACAACAGTAGAAGTGCTATTAAAGTGGATGTGTCAGCATAACGTTGAACCAGAATACTGGATATACCTAAAGATAAAATTTTGTTGTCTAAAACATCCAAATTGGTACAGAAAAATCATGACAGCTTACTCACATTGTAAGAATTTATTGAGGCTTGGACTTTTTGTGCAGCTTTCAAAGCCAGCAGGCCTCCATCATCATGTCCAACGAGCACCACTGAAGAAAACCCCATCTCAGAGCAAAAGGAAAGAAGCAAGTCAACCTGAAAACATCAGGTAATAAGATTTATGAACTTCATAGTACTGATTAAGTCAACCTTGAAAACAAACAATACAGAAAGATAATGCAAAGAAAGCCCATAAAACTCAAAAAAGACTGCATATCAATAAATTATGAGAGAGCTAGAGCATTCAGAAAGAACTGCTTATTACCAAAAGACATATTCTAGATAAAAAGCAAACACTTTTCATAAAATGTATAACACTTTAAGGCATTTAATTTGGGAATTAATCCTACCTGCCATAAAAGCACATCTCTCCTAAATAATCAAATAACATCCAAAAGAGTTTCAGACCTAACCTGAGTTTCAAGTTTGTAAGGATTGGGCAACTCTTTTCCCTCCCAGTCTTTCCGGCTTGGCCTAGAAGTCAATCCCCAACCAGGCCGATCAAAAGCAGCAATTGAACAACCGACCTGGCGAGCAAGAACCCCCATCACATGTCTCCAAGAAAAGACTCCCCCTCCAAACCCATGCACTAAAACAATACCAAACTGGCCATTTGCCTCTATATCTTGCTCTAGAGTTCCAGAGTTCAAATAACTTGTCTCAACCTGTGCAACTGGATCATCAAGGCAAAAAACAGGAATATCTTCAGAAAGAACAGGAGAGGTTGGGGAACCATCCAACAGTGGAGCATAAAGCGAAGAGCTGTGAAATTGATTGCTATAGCTCCTGTGAAGATGGTGATATTGCGTTTTCGACAACACGCTTAGTGCTTGCCTATCGAGCTTTAGCTTTCCGGGAGCCAATTGTGGTGTGCAACTAAATTTAGGTTCTAGAAATGCAGTAGATGACAAAGACCTAGGGGGTGAACCAGGAAAGCAAAGCTTGTAATGAATGGTAAGCCCTTGCAATGTAATGAATAAGCTATCAATGTCAGCAAGCAATCTAACAGGGAGTTCCTCATCATCATGAGATTGCCCAAAAGCCTTTCGCCTTGTTTCAGTGTCACTTTTTGGAGTTTTCCCTGCAGAGGGAGTGGGAGATCGTGGAACCTTTTGGAAGCCAGAGAAAACATTTTTGCATGAAAGAACCTGGAATAACATGAATGTTACAAACCAAAAAGAAAATACCAATACTCCCAATACAAAAACAAAAGCTATGAAAGCTATAAAGAGATCTGTAGTTGCATTAGTTTACCCTGCGGTAGAATCAAACTACTGACTTACATCTTATGCAGTGAAAAACACATTCAATTATACTTGGAGAAACAATACAAGATTATTTCACTTATTTAAAAAAAAAGCAGAAAAACAATAGAAGTTGAAAATTAACACCTAAAACCACCACAGTTTCTTTCATAATAAACTTTGGGAAAAAAAAATCCACTTAGTTGTGGTTTTTCACTGGTTTTTTTTTTTTTTTGGGCCTAAAATAATTGCTAAAAAAACAATGGAAAAAGATAGAATGTGAAATCACAGTCGACTAAAAAGAAACAAACAACCAAAATGCAAAATCAATTCTAACATAATCATTTCATATTAAGGTAAAATCATACATTTTATGCCTCAAAAGAACTAAAATTTTAACTTCGAATTTTTGAAGAAAAAAATTATTTTCTTGCTTTTTGCTTCAGAAAGCAAAAATAATTATTATAAAAACGAAACAAATGAAAAAAAAAAAAAAACCAACACTAATTCCAACATAAATATGCTATATTAAGTAAAATCATGCATTGTCTTCAGAAAATTTCCAACTTTTAACTTACCTACTTGGTTTTGGCTTTGTGAAAAAAAAAAATTTTGGCAAAAGCAATAACCAAATGCTTATATAATGAAAAACCCAAAAATGAAATTGACCCAGAAGAAGAAAGCCAGAAAACTTACAGCTTCAGGGTCAACTCGATGAAACAAAAGCTTTCTCCTTGCTCTACAACTTGATCTATAAGCAACTACAGTGTGACCAAGTGCGAAAACTACTGACGAAAGAAACAAAACTGGCATTCCCCACGATTTCTTCAAATGAAGCCTTTGCCTTGCCAACGAATAAGCCGACGATGCCTCTGCCTCTATTTGCGAATTCACCGTAAAAACACAAGCTTTAACGGAAAGTACAAGAATCGAAACGAATGAACATAAAGTAACTGTTCCTAAGTAAGGTCCATGGGACAAAGCTGGAGCATCACACATCGAATATACACCTGCAAATTATAACCCAAAAACAAAATGAGAAATTCTATTTATATTAATTTCTTTCTTTTTTCTGAATTTTTTGTTTAAAAAATGGAAATAAGAACCGTACAAGTGATGATGATGGATCTGAGGATGGAGACGAGAGGGATATCGATTAAAGAGTTTTTGAAAGCGTAACGACGAAAGTGTTCGTTGAAACCGTAGCACGTGACGCACGTGAAGCTCGAGAGTAGAAGGAAAGGGAACATGATGTCGCCTATCGCTACCAGCAACGGCAGAGACGATGCTAGAAGGGACGCCAACATCGCCACCATGAAAAATGCCGTCCGTACGATTCTCCTCCCTTTTTCCACCACCATCCATGCTTTCATCACCATGATCGAAATCGAATCGGACGGCACAAAATATTCTCCCAGATTTAAACACAAAAACCAAAAAAGAAAGTTTTTTTCCCTTCTTTTTTAAAAATAAAACTGTGCTGGAGTTGAAACCCTACAGAAAACCAATTGGAACGCCGTATGCGGCGGCCTCTCGGTCATCGTCCGATTAAGAAAAGGGGTAAAACGGTAAATTCACGAGTGCCGGATTTCCGACTCCCTCCTGCTAAGTTTCGAAAGGGGCAAAATAAAGAGAGAAAACTAAAATCAAAGCTTTGTTTTCGTTCTTCTTTCCTCTCTGGTTTTCTCTCTCTTTGCCTTTTAGTTTCACTATATTTTATATTTATTTCCTTTTACGTTTAAAAAATATCAGAAATTTTTTTTTTTATTTAGAGGGTTTTCTTTCTTTGTTGTTGTCGTTTTTAATAATTTTTAATTAATTACTGTGATATTAAACTGTTGTGGCAAAGAGAAGAGGAGAAAATCATGATCAATTAAAATAACGTTTTTTCTAATCAGACACCGCTTGATGCCGGTCTGGCCTGGCAACTTTTTTCCTTTCTTTAGACAATTTTTTTTTAATTTATTTTTTGGTTGGACGGATTTGCCCTTTCTAGAAATTCCTTCCTTTTATTTCAAATTTAATTCAAGTGATTAGTGATTACTTAATTAGAAAGGAAGAAAATTTTTAATTTTTTATGTTCCTAATCAATCCTTAATCCCCTATGCTATTACTTAATTCAGTTGCAGAAAATATTATGTACGTAATATCTTTTCGACTCGCGATCTTCAAGTGAATCATAAAAAATATATTATTTGAGAGTTTAATAAGGAAACAAATTTTAGTTCAAAAAATAAGGAATCAAATTTGTACATTTTCTATTTCTCCAATAAATATAGGGATAAAATCTAAATAAACTTCAAACATCATTAAAAAAAAAATTTAAAATTTTTTATGTTATTATAGTGAGAACTCGACAATTCCAAGTATTTTCATATTTATTTAAAATTTTTAAGTTGATTGATGTAATTTATAAAAAAATATTAATTTTGATGTAATTTTAAAAAAATAATTTTTTAACTCAGTGCAATGGATGAGACTTTTTTATATTTTTCGTAACTTTAAAATTTTTTAATTCATTGTTATTTTTATATTATCTTAACAAAATAATATGTATATTTTTACCCTAAACAAAAATTTAATAATTTTCAAAGTTTTTATTATTTTATTACAATCAATTAAGATTTCAAACATCTATTTTCACTTATTGAATCTTTATAAAACGAAATTAGGTTAATCGTTAATATTCATTTTCGCCTAGTCAAGAGTTTAATTGTGATGAAAATATACGTTTAAGGATTTAATTGAGTGAAAATAAATATTTAAGGTTTCAATTAATATAAAATAAAAAATTCAGGATTTAATTAATTATAATAAAATGAAAAGGCCCTAAGTTTTTATTGAATTTTTGTTGAATTTTTTTTACCCTTTTGCCTAAAATGTTAAGATACAAATATTGATGTCTTTTTATATATATAACAATTTCTAAAGTAGTGTTGTTCAGAGTTTTTTTTTTTTTTATTTATATCAAGTCATTATTTTGTCAAAAAGTTTAAGAAAAAATAATTAAATGTCATTTTATTTGTATAAAGCTTTTTTTTGAATTATATTTTATTAGTTATACACTTATAATAATTATTTATATAAAATATATATTGATAGTGTATTAAATATAAATTTAAAAAAAAACTATACTTTATTAGTTATATGTAACAATAATTTTGATTGATAACGTTATCATACTTAGTAATTATTTTATTAATTTTAAGGAATCAAGTTTTAATCCAATTCATATATTTTATGGTAAATGATTTTTGAAATAAAGTTGTAATCCTATTACATTTCTATAATTAAATTATGATAAAACATCGCTTTATATCATCTTCTATCACTATTTTTCTAAATTATAATATAAAATTTGTAAGTAACTAGATCAACTTCACTTTCTTATTTGTAATCTATGAATATTAAATTAGTAAACTTTTCAAAACTTAAATCATAGGCAAGGTAAATTTATTCAAATAAGGTTTTGTGATTTTTTTTAAGTTAATGAATTTCTTCAACTTATATTCCCATAATATTTATCTTTTATCATTTTATTATTACGATTTTTTTTTGTATAACTAGATATAACAATTTCTTACTAAATATATTTTAATTTATTATACATTATGTAACAATATACTTTTTTTAGAGAATTATACTTACTAAATATATTTTAATTTATTATACATTATATAACGATATACTCTTTTTAGAGAATTATATAAGAATATACTAATAACATATTCACTTGCCACACATGTAACCATATATACTAATATATCATAAAAATACATTATAGTTTTTTAATTGTATAAGTAAGTTTAAGAAATTCATTAATCATATACGTGATAAAATTTTATTTGCAATATATTAATTTATGTATTACTATGGATAGAGTGAATAGGAAAATGAAATCACCCCTTTAATTAAATTTATAATTTATAAGATTTTAGATAAAAAATTTGAGATAAAATCTTAAATTTGAATCGTAAATTAAGTAAAAGATATGTAAAATGGAAGGGTAAATAAGGAAGCAAGTGCTGGCCAAGCTATTTTTTTATGTTTATTAGTTCGAGAAAAAAAAAAGGGCGGTCAAGAAACAAATAGAGACAATTAAAAAGAAGATTAAGGAAAAGCAAAAGAAAATGCCAAGGGACAGGAAGGAGCGGGAGCCCCAAGAACCTGACCGTTTTGGTAGGGGTGGGAGTCATAGGAACGGAGGGCATGATGGTCGGGACCAGAAATCCAAAAACGCACCCCACTACTCACCAGGAGTCACGTCACTATCATTCGTTACGGTCCCACATTCCTTCCAGCCTGTCCCTTTTGACACGTGTCACTTTCCAGTACAGCCTGTTTCTAGTTGTTTCAAGATAGCCCCGCCCGTCCTTGTTTGTGTTAGTGGTGGGCCCCTTACCATAGTGGAACCCGTAACGGTCGGATTTTTCAAAAATTAAATTAAATCACAAAAACTTTTTTTCAAAATTACTTACAATTTATTAAATAATTTATAAATTTAAATATAATATGATATAAGAACATATAAAAATAATATATTTGAAATATTTTATATAACTCCTTGGCTTGGGTTAGTGGCCGCATGCGCCGAATTTGAACCTTTTCACATCAATTTGGTGATTTTTCTAAAATGAAGCCTGTCAGTTCCAGATTTCGTTCGCTCTAATTGCCTAGTTGTTCCTTGTTCTATTGACTATCCCAACAAATAACAAATCATTCAACCCCATGTGCATTTCCACTTTTCTTCCTTGGTTTGAGAGAAATGAAATCGAAGTTTAATGTTTCATTCTATGGTGGGTAGGAATGGGTTTTGAAATTCCTACACGATAACATGCAGATGCAGGAGCAAAATTTGTATAGAAGCCTATAGTTGGCACACGTAATTAAAATTTTGAATTTAAACATAAAATATTTAAATTTAAAAATTTTTTAAAAATACATAAATTCTTTTATGGATTAACAATTTACTGTTGAAGATGAAATAATATTTTTTACTTCTAAATTTTTTCATAATAAAAAAAAATTATACAATAATTAAATGGAAGAATCTTTATTTATTAAAACAAATTAAAAAATTAATTGAACCAAGACCTTTTAAGGATGTTATATAACAGCAGGTCCTGATGATCAGGGCTCGACTCCTTAAGTTGCAATTGCACTTATGCAAAAATAATTAATTATTACATCTATTATTTGTTTTTCATTTGTGTCTAATCGGAGCAAGTAAAAAGTCATCCTTCTTGTCAGATATATATTATTATAAGAATTAAAAAATTACAGATTTTAAATTATAAAATTTTCTTGCATCAATCAATTAGATTATTTTTTGGAGTTCAGTTTAATAATTTTTGTCTACAAGAAACTTGTGTAGTATATGCTTTGAAAATTGATTATAGTAATTAGCATATATTTTCAGCATTTTTTACTGATTTTGTTAGCTCATTAGTGAGGGATGGCTTTCAACTCCATTTGGGAGCGTAGGATTCAATTGCAAAACACTTTTTTTTTCATCACCCTTTTAAATGAATCTAAATCTTTTATTGATATATTTTTATATAAGATATATTAATAATGTTTGATGCATAAAATGATAGATAAAATAAGATAATAATTATTTTACATCATATTTTATTTATATATAAAAAAAAGATAAAATTATAAAAAAAATTTTAAATAATAATTTTCGTATAGAATAATTCAATTTTTTTAAAGTAAAGATAATTATTTTTAATTTAAAAGATTAAATTTACATATTTTAATATATCTTTAAAAATTATATTAACAACTTAAATTGTATGAATTTTAACAAAGAATAATTTTTATCAATAAATAAATTTTTTTTTAATTTTCGTATATATCAAACACAAGATAAGATATCATTATTTAATTTAATCATATTTGTAATATTATTTTACCTTATCTTATTATAATTTTATATATCAAACACATCTAATATGCATTTAACGAAAGACAAACTATGATATGCATCATTTAAGATATTTGTAACAAAATAAAATAAGAAACAAGTATTCAAATTCCCATTTTCATAATGACAATAACTTATTTGTTTGATGAATTTAACCGATCTTATTTTTTTCAACCCTTGATTTTTTTTAAAATTATATAAGTAAAAAAAATTAAAATCATAATTAAATATTATATCATTAAATAATCGAATAAATAAATTTAATATAAAATTAAACTAAATCATACTTAATAAAACTTTAAACCCTTAAATTCATTAGAAGGATTTAATAAATTTGGATGGGTCCTATCTAGATTCCTTTCTTCTCCACTTCAAGAATCAATTTCGATTCAAAGTTCATAATCATTTTTTCCAAGGACTTAGAAGCTCTTTGCAATTATCAACGAGGTGTTAGCTCAGTGATAAATAATTTAGCCCCAAGCGAACTTTACTTGTCAACAGATAGGGTTCGAAAATTAAAAAAAAAATCTTTGTTGAGAAGGGAGATAACTTAGGTGATCATTGTTCTTAGATAATTAATGATCCATTTCCCGGAATGGTAATACCATTTCCGCCACCATTTTAAGGCTAAAAAAAAAAGCTGTTTGCAATTTTTCAAAATTTTTTTGCATGGGCAGCATGGGATTTTCACATCCTGAAAACCCAATTCAAAAAATTGTGAATTTATTGATGATTCGATTCTGGAGAAAAATTTTCCCTCAATATTTTATGATATCTCATTTGAAGAACATCAAAAGAAATGAGACAAAAGGAAGACTGAAAACATGAAAATTGGACGTAAAGCCAACTGCAAAAGCATGCCATTTGAGTCACCCTTCACCCTGTCTTCCCCTTTCTCAGCTGCTGATGTCTATATGGGCCCTTATGTTGCTGCCATTCAGATAAAGTTTCTAACAATCAGATTCCTCTTTTTTAGCTAAAAATAAAAATGGAAGAAGAATTCCCTTCTCAATCTTTATTCCATAAAAATATGAAGCTTTTGCTGAAAAAAAAAAAAAAAGAAACAAAAAAGAGGCATAAATTTTTTTGTTTTGGATAATGGGTTGTTCAACTTTTAGCTCTCACTTTCTTACACTAATTAAAAAGAAAGATAGTACTTAGTACAACAAGTTCAACTAATTCAAAGAGAAATATCTTTTAAATTTGATTGTAATATGTAATCTCATAAACAAAAATTTTATAGTTATAAGTTTTTGTTTATTTCAAGAATCACTAAATTTCCTCCCACTTAATGGATTTCAATATTTGAATTAATAATGTATTATATGAGCAAGTTAGTAAGCATGCCCAAACTCAAAATTAGGATTGGCATCGGGTCGAGTTTGGGGCGGGTTTTGCTCGCCCCGAACCCGACCCGATTTTATCATCAATAAACCCAACCCTCCGACTCGATCCAAAATTTTTTATTTTTCATACCCGATCCCGACCCGAACCCGATATTATATAATCCGTATACGATCCGATCCGACCCGAAATTAATAAAAATATTATTTTTTAAATATAAATATTTAAAAATATTATTATATAAATATATATATATAAATAAATAATTAAAAAATAATTTTTTAAATAATATCGGGTCGGATAGGGTCGGGTATGCCTAAAATCCGACCCCGATTATTTCCTAACATTACCCGACCCGACCAGACCCGAAACCCGAAATTCAAAAAAAAAAACCCGACCTCATAGGTTCGGGTCGAAACCTACCGGGATCGGATTGAATTTTCATCCCTACTCAAAATAAAATGATTATAACTATTAAAATTTTAAAACGATTACATGAATCAATTCAATTGCGTCTTGGGTTCAATATTGATTATATTAAAGATATTATAATAGATGATTGTGAGGTAGGGAAAATTTCATCAAAAGATACCAATTAATATTTTATTGAATATGAAAATTTATGTGTATGAATCATACAAATTAGAGGTAATTGAACAGATACAAAAGATCTTTATAGTGGGAATTTGAGTGCTATCACACTGTACCATTGCTTTTTGATTATTTGACCATTGAAAAAAAAAAGTCAACATCATTTATCATCAATCTGTTCCAAAGCAAAGTTGTGGAGAGGTTCAATGTTTAACAATTTATGTTTTACATCTTTGATTTGAAGTAAGCAACTTTTTCTAGTTTGATTATTGTTGAAAAATGTTGACAGCTTATAATAATGGATTATTGGATTCTTTAAAATTTTCAATTATCAATTTGACTATAAGGCCACTTCATTGTCAACATTACATGCACCATTATTTGAGAATTATTATGTGACAATAATTTCTTACATCAAGACTTACCTACATTGTGACAAAATTTATTACTCGTTTTTTTTTTTTTTTTGTCTAAATGCTTTTGTACTTTTTGCACCGAAAGCTAATTCATAATGAAAAAAATTATCTATTTTCTAATCACTAAACTTAAGCCGCTGATTACACACATATCATCAAATTGATCATAAAACAAAAATGTTTAGGGCTTAAAATTAAAAAAAAATGTATTTCATCAAAACGATCAAATTTATTTTTATAATTTGTTGCAAAGATTCAGAGTGAATTGAAATGAATCAAATAAACTTTTGATATGAAAATTTAATTATGTGTTGCATGCAAAAATTTTATAAAAGTTGAAGAGTTAAGACAAATTAATTTATTTTTTTCAATCTATAAAAAAAAAAAAAAAAAAACCCTAACTCTCAAAACTAAACTCTAATTAAGTCCACTTTTCGTGTTCTTCTTTGTGGATAGAACTTGGGTACAGCTAGAAGACCTGGAAGAGTGAGTTGTACAGTATAAACAAAAAGATAATCATCATCTCTTTTTCTTTTGATCATTTTGCTTCTTAATCCAAAACTGCTGTCCACTAACTAAAGTATCCACTAATTAAAGTTTTTCTTTTACTAATAATTTCTTTTGATCAGTTCCGGTCCTTAACCATGGATTTTTTTAGTTTGAACTTGGTAGGAGGCAACTTAAAATATTAAATTATTAATAAAATATTTTAAATTTAAATTTAATTTAAAATATTTAATTTTTTTTGAAAATTTTTAAAATTGACGGATAAGACCAAACCTTGAGTAAGGTCTTTGAAAAGCTAATCAAGTTTAGTTGAGACGCATATACACATCTACAGCTTGATGTATTATCTCTCCACCAACTATGATATGTATTGACAAGCACCCGCATAAAAGAACGTATCTACTGCCTATTCGGAGACTTTGAAAACAAAAATTTAATAATCAAATAATTACCAAAACAAAGTCTAACTTTCTATAGCATGGGGACAATAATATATATAATAATATATATAGTTTTATTCACTTTTTTTTTTATAAGTTAGGCATTAAAAATTTCACATTATGATATAATACTTTTACTTGCAATTAATTAATTAGTAATATTCTTAATTGCGGGGGTCCAAGCTGGATATGACAAAGAATGACACTTATATTTATATATAGATAAATATGGTTAATTAACTCTTAATCTTCTAATTTGACAATGCAATATGGCAACCTAACCTTGAATGATAAACTTCTATGTATCAGTATTTTAAAACTCATGCTTAGCTCAGCATCACGAGGAGGTTATCATAATGAAAATTTGTCAATTTTGTCTTTAAATTTTAAGATGTCTGCGTAAGATTACCATTCAATTTGAATCATATGAAAGACTTAAAAATATATTATATTGAAATTGAGATTTAACGTAATTGATTTATGTAATTATTAAAAAATAATATTTAATAAATTTAAAAATCAAATTTTAATATTTGTAATTTTTAATTTATTTTAGATTGTGATTTTTTTTGAAGAATTTATATAAATGCAAAAACGAAAAAGTTACTAACTAAATTAATCGACAAAATCATCTTAAAGACCCAAATATAAGAAACCAAAAAAACAAAAAGGAAAAAGAAATGAGAATTCATCTTTAGTAATACACATCGAAGCCTTCTCTATAGGTGACCACATTGGAAAATGGTAATCTATCTTACAAATCAAGTGTTGAAATTAAGTTCCAAGGGGATTAAAATGCCATCCATGGACTTTGTATAAATGTGAAATAGGTTTAAAGTTTCCATCACCTCACCATGAAAACAACACTTTTGTGAAAGGGTAAATTGTGGACAAAGGAATAACCCAAATATCAATCTTGAAAACTATTTCCCAATTTCAATGGCCCATATGAGGCACAACTTTTAGTCCAATCAAAGTCATTGTTGAGAAATCTTGATTTATTGATGATGATAGTTTTAACAATTAAAAGGAGGTTCCATAATGAGTGGCTTAAATCAACTATGGGTTCATGGTATCACCATCATCAATGAAATAAAAGATATGAATATGATCTTAAGAAAGCATTAAAGCTTGATTATGAACACTTTAGCTTGGTTTTATTATATTCTCCTTTATAATGATCTTTTTGGTTGTGTCATTTTCAGTCCTTGTCATAGTTCCATTAAATTCCAAGGAATTGTTGTCTGTTGAATCATCCAAGCAAAACCTTACACTCTAGGATTTTCCTAGCTGGCTCATTTTTATTTTTTTTGGAATTACTTTTCCTACTCTCTTAATAGAGTTGGTTTGAAGTGATGCAAAGTTTGTGCAAAAGCACAAGTGTTGGAAAGACTTGTGAATTGGAATGAGGTTGTTGAGGGGTATGTGTTGGTTGGGTTGGTTGGATTTGGAATAAAAAAGGTAATGATAGTAATTTAATGAGTAAATTTGAGAAGGGATTTTAGAAAGGAATAGATCATACTCAATGTAGGGTAGTTGTGTAAAGAACTAAAGTTCCAGTTAATAGATTTACTTCCCTCTCTCCTTCCCAACTTCTTTTAGCTTCCTGACCTTCTACCCCAAGGCACTAAGTTAAGGCCATTTGGTGGGAACTATAGGGATCATGTTAAAAGAATCACTTAATATTTAATATGATGTCAAGTCTCTATTTTAAATAATCTTTTTTGAATTATTTAATTTTATTATTACAAATAATATGTTTAATTCAATTGATTCATATAATTTTTTTTTATTTTCAATTTGTTATGTCTGTTGTAAAAAAAATAGTAACTTTACGCATTGAATTTTGGAACATCCAATGAAGTAATTAAAAATGAAAGTGATAAGATGACTTCATTGAGGAATTACATGCATTTTATGATGAATAGAATTTGTCTATATTTTTATTATAGCGTTTTCTATTAAATATAACATCACGTTATATTTTTTAATTACAATTGACCATTTTTCTTGTCATGTCATTATTAATTTTTTTAATTGTAAAACAATTTCTAACATAACATTTTTGCAATATATTTTTCAACTGTTATATCTTAACCATATTTACTTCAAAATTAGAACTACGATAATAAATTTACTTCAAATTTGAAAGCATAGTGGTAAAATTATAACAGTTGAAAGATTAATGATTTTAGATCACTTGCATAAATAAAGCGATAAATTTATATATTATTCAACTATTTTTAACATATTTTTTATAAAAAATGAGAAAAATAAAAGCTTAATACTTTGTTTTAGCAAAAGAAAAATTGCTCATTAAATTTCATTTATTCCTTTAGTTTTGTTCATAAATACATCAAAGATTATGTATATTTGGGTTAAGAGCTATGATTCATTCCTCATACGACTATGTTACCTTGCACTGCAAAATTAATTATAGTCATATCGAGTAGCAAGTAGCAACTACAGCATCCTAGGCCCATCCATTGCTGATGAAAATGATGGCCCATTAATACAGCTTTCAGACATGAAACAGGGCAACATTGATCAGAGTCTTTGGGAATTGGACTTGTTGGGCTGAGCCAGACTCCCAGACCTAGCAAACAGCTGAAAAAGTTAAGCCCTTCCCGCAACCCGTCCCCCTATTAGGAGTGAATAAATTGATAAGTTGGATCGATTCGTTTTAAAAATTTTAATAAATTAATTTTTATTTAACAAATAATTGATTAAAATTTTTTAAATAACTTATCAAAATTAATTTGATTCAATTAAATAATTAAAATTTTTATCATTTTTATTATAAATAATTTTAAAATTTAATTTTAATTCAATAAATTTCAAATTAAATCATTACAAAATTAAATAATTTCAATAATATTTTACAAAAAAATAAAAATACTCATATCAATTTTTTTTTACAAAATTTATCTAATAAATAAATTTTTAAAAATTAAAAAAAATGATAAAAAAAGTCAAATAAGATGACATATAAATTTATTAAATTAAGGTATTTAATAATATTTAATAATATATAGAATTAAAAAAATAATAAAAAATGTATTTCTTATATATACCAAAGTTGAGATACAATACCTAAACTTTATTCTAACCTAAATTCGTTTTTTTTTTTTAAATAAACTTAACCTAAATTAAAAGAAAGCATATCAATTTGATCGAGATGAATTGAAATTCATTAGATATGAGTTATTTTTTTAATTAACTTTTTTATTATGAAATTTGTCTAACAAAAAGCAAAAAAAAAAAAACCCAAAAAAAATCTTTAAAAAACAAGAAAAACTAATAAAAAAAATAAATGTCACGTAAACGCTTAAAATGAGACAAAAAACTTAAATTTCATTTTTAATTCAACTTTATTTTTCAAAAAATAAAAACCTCGACCTAATATTGAAAAATATACCTTTGTTGGATTATTACGAATCAAAATTAATAAGATATGAATTATTTTATTATCTTTAATTCATTGATTATTTTAACAAAATTTATTTAATACAAAAAAAAAAAAAGAATGGGTGTGATGGACACCCTTTAACTTCTTCTATTCTCTAAGTATATACATATAAAAATTTACACTACTGAACTATGAAGTATTCAATCTTTTAAATTCTACCTCTTGTCTAATTGAATTACTGCAAATTTCGGTCCAGAAACTTTAAATTAGAGTTATTTGGATTCTAAAAATGGATTTTTTTAAGCAAAAATGATTTATTTCATACAAAACAGAATCAACGCTATCCTCTACCTAACCTAGCCCATATTGTGGACCCTCAATAGGTATATGCACCAACTCTTATCCACTCCTACAAAACATGGTTGGTGAGCTCCACCTTTCTTCCCCTCATTGGCTATCATCCACCTTCTCTTTCTTCCAAATCCAGTTTCTTTACGAAACGCTAGTCGAAAACCTTAGGCGTCCGAAATGAAGGTGAAGCGCCTGCGAATTTCTGGGGGCGGATGCCGGAAGAAGAGTATTACACGTCGCAGGGTGTCCGAAACAGCAAGTCTTACTTCGAGACACCTAACGGGAAACTCTTCACGCAGAGCTTTGTGCCTTTGGATCAAAAGGTCAAGGCTTCGGTCTACATGACCCACGGCTATGGATCGGATACTGGTTGGATGTTCCAGAAGATTTGCATCAAACTTGCCACATAGGGTTATGCTGTTTTCGCCGCTGATCTTCTCGGACATGGCAGATCAGATGGTCTCCGTTGCTACTTAGGTACTTTTCAAGATTCCTAACTTAACCTTATTTCTATCAAAGACAATCTCTGTTTTTTTTTTTTTTTTTTTTTTTCCGGTTTTGAGATGGATGGTCAGACACCGAAGATAACTATTTAAGGTTTTTTGTTGCATCAATGTTCGTTCCCACTCTGTAGTTTGAATTTGTGTTAGCATGTTTTCAGAAAACAAAGAAACTTGTTATATGATGAACTTTTGATTCAAAAATTGTTCACTTCCATTGGAGTTTAAGGATATTCAATTGCCTTAACACACCTGTAACTCTTTCAAGTTTTATTGATGTAGGTGACATGGAGAAAGTGGCTGCCACATCTTTATCATTCTTCAAGCACGTCCGGTACAGTGAGGAATACAAAGGCTTACCAGCATTCCTCTTTGGTGAATCCATGGGAGGAGCAGCAACAATGCTGATGTACTTCCAATCGGAGCCTGAAACTTGGACGGGTCTGATTTTCTCAGCCCCGCTCTTTGTCATGCCTGAGAACATGAAACCTAGTAAGGTCCGGTTGTTTATGTATGGTCTGCTCTTTGGACTAGCCGAGACATGGGCTATAATGCCTGATAACAAGATGGTTGGGAAGGCAATCAAGGACCCCGAAAAGCTGAAGATCATAGTCTCGAATCCAAGGAGATACTCGGGGCCGCCTAGAGTTGGGACCATGAGAGAGCTTGCTAGGATGTGCCAGTTCATTCAGGACAATTTCTCCAAGGTAACGGTACCATTTTTTACAGTGCATGGGACAAGTGATGGAATCACCTGCCCAACATCATCCAAATTGTTGTATGAAAAGGCATCGAGTACGGACAAGAGCTTGAAGCTGTATGATGGGATGTATCATTCTTTGATACAAGGGGAGCCTGATGAGAATGCAAATCTTGTGTTGAAGGATACGAGGGAATGGATTGACGAAAGGGTTGAGAGGTATGGTTCCAAAAAGTGTTAGCACAAGTTATTTGCCTTCATTGGTCTTCATAATTGGCGTTTTTGGGATGAAAATGTGTTGATTAATTTGAGTTTTGACGACAAAAAAATCTCAACCAAAATGTAATACAGATAAGCAATGGAACTGTAATGTGGTTTGTCATTATTATAGTGTTGTTATGTGGCATAGTCATTATTTAGGCAAGTAAATATCAATGGAAAATTTCATATAAAAAAATCCCATTTTGGATAGATCAACGGGTAGAAACTATAAAGACTAAAAAAGGAAAAAGGAAAAGATGGCATTAAAATATTATGTCAAGTTTTGTAAGAAAAAAATTTGTTGTAAGCTAATCATCTAAACATTTAGTCAAGTGGTTTTCTAAAAAAAAAAAAAAGTTAGTGAGGTGGTTGATTCATTATGTTTTTTTTTTTCAATCATCAAAGATTATAATTCTAATTTTCCTTTTCTTAAAAAGAAAAAAAAAAATCATGGCAGCTACTAGCCTACAACTACTATTTACTAGAATCATTTCTCACGTGGAGATTTTTTTTATAAAAACCTATTTATTAAAAAATTAAACAATAATAAAATTAAAATAATTGTTTTAAAATATTGAAAAATTTTAAATTATAAGTAGTAAAATTTATTAATTATTTTTAGTTCATATCCACTTTTTAAAATAATTTGATAAATTTCATTCATACATAAAATACTTAATCTGCCTTTGAATTCTTACCTTTTATGTTTATCTTATAAAAAAACCATTACGCCTATATATTATATATAATTAGCTTTTTATTATGGGATGATTGGTGTGATACTTGGATTTACGGAAAAGCCTAAAATTTTCATCAAGGGTTGGGCTTTGCTTCAAATCCACTGAAAGCCGCATTTGGTTAAGTGCTCGGCAGTTACCCAAAACCATATGGGGTAGTACTTTTTGCCTTTGAAGTTTGAACCCAAGTGACCCATTTACCCCATCCTATCCCCCCCTCCCCACAATGCATGCTAAAAAATTATAGTTCTAGTCGCTAGTTTCATTACTTAACCATGCTCAATTAAAAGGAGAAAAAAAATTACATGTTCATTACTATAGGGTTTAGTTTGGTAAACAGAAAAAAGGTAAGTTAACAAATGATATATATATTTTAAATCATATATTGAAGTTGAATGGTGATGATGCAACTCAATTGAGATTTTAAGCTCCATGGTAGGGGCATATAACCAAGTGGTGAATCTGAATCATTTTCTCTTTATGGCAAAGCCAATTTGCTACCAAATTCCCTCCCCTTAAGTAACACAAAACTTAATCTTTTTTCGAACCATACCCCCAAGCATAATCTTTGTGAAAATATCAATTCAAAGATACTTGGTCGAATCAAGTCATGTCCCATGTAGCTGCACGTACAAACAAAATGAACAAATGATGGTAGAACCCCACAAGAAAAGACATGGCAAAATCTTTGAAGGTCTTGTGGGCCAAAAAGTACTGGCGCTGAAAGGTAGCCCAAGCCCTTTTAATTATGAGAATGGAGAGAGACAACAACAAAACCTGACGTGTAGCAACAAAATACCGTTTCTGTCCTGTATCACTTACGTGTATTTGGGCATCGTGGTCTCAAATGATATTTGACTTTGCCATCTCTTCCTTACCATTTTTTTTTTGACCACGTGGATTGAGAAGCATCGCTCGTGGAATCCATCGCAAGATTTCACATTTCAGAATGGTTTTGGACCCTTCATGTCAACATTTAACCTCAAATCCTGAACGGTAGAACCACCATACAGAGGTTTTTGATTGATTTTAAGTATTATTGTTTTTTATATTAGTCTTTCATTCATCAATTGATTACTGTGTGGTCAGATTTGTTTAGCTTAAGCTTGAAACACCCCTCACCTATTATTAAAAAAAAAAAATTGTTCAGCTTAAATGGATTCGCCGCAAGCTGTTTGTGAACCCTTGAGGCAAGTTGTTGGCAGATTTGGAAATAAAAATTTTAGCTCCAAATTGAGAGTTTATATGTACATATAATGCATGGAATAAATTATTTTAATTAATAAAAATATGTTAATTCAAAGTTTAATTTAATTAATTTTTTCAAATATTCATAAAATATGATATTTAACAAATTAAGAATCCTTTTGTTATTAAAAAGCAATAGAGATGTTCATTATTTATTTTATATCTAAATTGATTTATGTACAATAAAATTAATTTATGAAATAAAAAACTCTTCACTACTAAAAATAATTAAATAGTTATAGAAATGTTAACTATTTCATGATTTCATGTTAAGATGATTAATGCAATATTTTTTTTTTGCATTAAAGAGGATCTTCTTTTCAAATTGGAGATTGATTTTCCATTTATCAGAAAAACACCCTTAGTTGACTTTTTTTTTTTTTTTTATCGTGTTGAATTAGAATTTGGCATTTAATTTTGACCAACGGCTTGACACATTGACAACAAATAACAAAGGGCCGCGGTGGGCGTCACAGTCATCAGTCACCTTTAAGCAACCAATTTATAGCTTTAGGACGGCAGCGTCCGTGACTGCAACAGCTTTAGGTCTGGCGACTGGGACTGTACGTTGTCGCAAGTTTTAAATAAAATTTTAAATATAATATGATAATATATAAAAATAATATAATTTAAAATTTTAATAAAATAAAAATTTTATATTTTTATATCATATAAATTATAATATATAATTATAATATATAACATGATATAAATATATAAATTATTAATATTTTATAAAAGGATTATTACATAAATGATCATGTTCACATTTTGTTCCCATCACCGTCCACCTTAACGTGAAGATCCTTTTGCGATTTGAACTTTACTTCTTCTTTGAAGGTTCATTCACGTGTTTCATATTTATACGCAATTAGAAACTTAAATAAATAAACCCTTTTCAATAATAGTGAGGACTCAAGTTCAGTCAATTTCTATTTCCGAGTTATTCGGAGATCTAATCCTCCTTTACTTTAGGTCCATACAAAGGCAATGAAAATCAGCCACAATGATTTCTTAAAAAAAAAGAAAAGAAAAAATCAGCCGCAATTACTAGGAAATCAAAATTGCACCAAATGTAATAATTTTTTTAGCTGCTACATTTATATATTTGTTTAGTCAAATTGTCTCATTTTATTTGTCTGTGTTTAATTTGGATCATGAATGAAAATTTTTTTTTATCGCTTCATTATATTGTTATAAAATTAGATCCGCTCACAAGTTAAGTTAAACTTAAATCATAAATAATTTAATGGATTCAAACTTAGCAAAACATTAGTCTAATGGGTTCAAAAAAGTGGTCATTCCAATTACCAAGCCAGGGATTGAAACAAATTGTTTTGGACCAATTTTCTCACATTCCACTTGCAATTTTAACCCAACTGAAAGTAAGAGAAGTTTCCCAAAGGCCTGAGGAAACATGGCGCTCACCGTCCTAGTTACCAAATAAAAAGCTTTAAATTCATTGGGACGTTGGGTCCTAGCAAATCGAGATGTTCCCACAAAATTATGGACTGTTGTGCTTCGGAACTTTGAGTGGGACAACGAAGCCGCGCCTTGTGAAAACTGTCATTTCATATGTTTGTTCCACACTTGAAACATTGCATCCAGGGAACGGTCCCTGGCCATCTTTCTTGCAGACGTGCACAATATCTACTCTGCCACCAAATGAATTTTACTATATGAAATCTATTGTAAGAGATCTCTTTTATACAAAAAATTCCAATTTGGTCTATGCATCAATAGATTGCTATTGTATTATAAAATTTAGACAAATGTATTTTTTAACTGATAGTTTTAGTAAAACTAATGACATGATGATACACGTATTTATATTATATTATTATTATTCTAATACATGTTAAAATACTTAAAATATTATATTAAAAATATTTTGCATTTAATATATTATTTCCATCAAATTTTAAAAAGACAATGCAATTAGTAATTGCTTATTTCATTATTTAAATACCACCTCAGACATATCACTAAACATTTTTGATAAATTTCTAATATATTTTCTCCTTTTTTTTTTTTTAACTTTCTAAGGTACTTTGAAGAATTCCCATCTCTTGAAAGAGAAGAAAGAAATAAATAAATAAAAAATTCAAAACTGAGATTTAAAGCATGTAATTACTTCGACTAGGAGGTATTAATTTACATATTACATGCTTTAATTCCGTATTGGAAAACTATTAAAAGGTTCCTTTGTTTTGTTTTTTAGTAAAAAAAATGGGATTTTGTTTTGTTGTTTATTCCTAGGAAGAAGCATTTAGGCTGCAAGCCACTTGTTTTGACCTGGGAAATTTTGGTCTGAACGAATCAATGTCTTCATTTTGAACTATGAAGCTTACAAGAAAGGCATACCTACATTACCCATGTTTGATTTTTTTTTTTTTTTGGAGAAATAAGGCTTTTGATGAAGACTGAAGTCAAGTATTCCATAAAAAGGTTATTTGACCATACAATATTAATCCACCAAAAAAATTATTGGTGGCTGCTTGTTTAGGTAAGCTCGTGAATGTTAATTGTTAAGGACACAGCCAAGATTCATCGAAGACGCACCAAAAAAAAAAAAAAAGCCAGTAATTACTATTAAAATATTTATTACTTCATAAATGGAGCCCACCATTCTCAAATGAACATTATTCAACGTCAGGTTTTTTTTTTTAAATTCAAATAAATAATTGTATGCAATATGTAATAAACGTTTGATTTTATAATAGGATTACTGGCATAATTTAAATTAAGAAGACATATTAATTTAAAATAATAATAATTATATATATTTTTGTATGTCGCAATTTGGCTCCATTGCTTATTTGTATTATTACTATGAATTAAAAGTGAAAGATTATGAACCATTTCATACAAAATTTCTTGTCTCTGCGTCTGTGACTAATCTCAATCTTACGACAAACAATATTGCCAGTTCAATTTCAATTGGCTTCTTTCATAGTTTGGAGACAGGGCATTTGAAATTGTATCCTACCATGATTTTTTTTAAGAAACAGCAGCTGAGTTGATATCAAGTTATAATTATAACTACTATTTTAGATTGAATTTAAACTAAAAACTTTTAATTTTATCATTAAAACTTAAAAATTTTATTGATGTAGTGCGTCAAGTATATTGAATAATAGTATTACTATGTTGTTGGTAGTAATTTTTTATGTATATTAATAATTATTTAATTATAACTATAATTTTTACTTATATATATGTAATTTTTTAAAAAATTACAACATTGTTTTGATTTTGTCAACACTATCAGTTTCTATATATATTTTTTTAGTTCTTGCAATTATCCTTTTTTTTTTTTTTTTATAAAACTAAATTTAGACAAAGGAAAGAAAGGTTGATAATCCATGTGATTTATATCCCTTAACTTATGGGTTTAAGTTCTAAACCTCTTGTCTCCTTTAAAAGAGGAAGCAATACCATTTCAAAGCTAAAATCGTTGGCAATGATTTAGGATTCTGCAAGGACCTAGAGAAAATCAAGGGCTTTTTGACCAATAAATATATCAAATATTCAAATATAGATACATTGAAAATAATATAAGAAATTCCAAATATTTAAAACCATAGATTATACAAAGAGGTTTGTTGCGAAAACTTTCATCACTAAAGATGGAGAATTTACCTCCTTACACCGTGATTTTCTTTACCTTTAGATGTGACCTCAACTGGTCCACGCCAAACAAAAGCAATAGAAAAAAAGTGGAAAACATCTCCAATTCCCAAATACCCAAATTAATATTTTCACTCAAAATGGCAAGTTGGTTGAGGAATTCTTGGCTTTGGTTTGGGTGAGATTGTAATTGTGTTGGGATACTTTCTCTTCCCTTGACTGTATCCAGCCCTCCCTTCACTTTCCCCGCTTTTACAGTTTTTTTGGTTTTATATTTTCACAGTTTGTCATAAATCAGTGAATCACTCCCATCTGTCTCTCGTAATCTGCAAAATTTGTCTTCTTATTAACGGCCCTGCCAGTCCTTTAACCTCTTCTTAAAGACCCATATGAAAAAAATCTCTCTTGGTAAACTTAAAATGGTTCTAAATTCTTGAGCTTTGATTAAAAAAGTTTTGGTTTTTTCTGAGGGTTTGGTTTTATGTTCATTTGATATAAAAGGGGTATTTTTTTCGTACCCATTTCGTTCTTTGGGAAAACAAGCTTCTCTAGGCTTCCTGCCAGCTACCTTATCTCTCTATCTTCCTTCCTTTTTTTTCTCTGCTTATCTATTATGTTCTAAAAAAATTCAAGGCTTTTTTGGGGATTTGATTTCACAATTCTTTTGAAGGAACCTTAAGAGAGACATGGCAGCTGTTTTACAAACCAGAGGGCTTCTTTCATTGCCACCAAATCCGACCAGAGTCAGAAGCCTTTTGAACCCATCACAAGGCTTAAAGCAGAGGCTTTTTGCTTCAAAATCCTTAGGCCCTAATGGGTTATCTCTATCTTATAAAAGAGTTACAAGCGTTGTTGCAAAACCAAATGGTTTGTCCCCAAGAGGGAAAAACTTTATTTGCAAGGCTGAGGCTGCTGCTGCAGCTGATGGACAGCCTTTGTTTGGTGAACCTCAGACGCCAAAGTTATTGGGTATAGATCTTGTGACTCTCAAGAAGATTGTCCCACTTGGGTTAATGTTCTTTTGTATCCTTTTCAATTACACAATCCTTAGGGATACAAAGGATGTCTTGGTTGTGACAGCTAAAGGAAGCAGTGCAGAAATTATACCATTTTTAAAGACGTGGGTTAATTTGCCTATGGCTGTTGGGTTCATGTTGTTATACACAAAGCTGGCTAATGTCTTATCAAAGAAGGCTCTTTTCTACACTGTTATTGTTCCTTTTATAGCCTTTTTTGGTGCATTTGGATTCCTCTTGTATCCTCTCAGCAATTACATCCACCCTGAAGCACTTGCTGATAAGCTTCTTGCAGTTCTTGGACCTAGATTTCTTGGTCCTCTCGCAATTTTGAGGATTTGGAGTTTCTGTCTGTTCTATGTCATGGCTGAACTTTGGGGCAGTGTGGTTATTTCCGTTCTATTTTGGGGGTTTGCCAATCAGGTGATTTATACTGTCTTATGAGATTGAATCATGGAAGTGATTTTTCTGCATGATTGCATAAGCATGTTGGTTTTTATGTATTTTGATTCTTGTGTCAGAAATTAGTGCTTTTAATTAAAATTTGTAAATCTGATATGTTGGGAATATTCTTTTTTTTTTTTTTTTTGTTTCCCTTAAGAAGCAGATCTTAAGCTGGATATTACTTGTAACTCCTATCCCGTAAGCTGGGTAATTTGAACTTGTTAGATTATCTAGTCTCGGTCATCAAGTTCTCTTTTTCTGTTCTATTGGCTAATGCTTTTGCCAATATGACTGCATATGTAGGCATCAGCTAGATTTGAAATTGTTGTTTATAATTGCTTGTGTTCTTCATCTATAGGTAACCACAAGCGATAGATTTTTCTCGCTTTCCATTTTTCAAAACTAGTTAGCCTGTCCAATGGAATGTTTGCATCAATGGTTTTGCTTCTTTACATTAGTTCTGATTACTTTTTATTTGTACATCATCAATGTTCTAAAAGTTGTTTCATGAATGCCATTATGCTATTTAATTTTTGCTTACTGATTCAGACAAGAAAAGGTGATCTAAATGTTTTGCTTGTATAGTTGGGCATTGGTTATAAAAAGAGATTATGGACAATAAGCATGCTTATTTTATTCAGACAAAGTTGTGGACATTGAAGTTCATGCTCCTTTGTATTCCGTATTGAAATTCATGTTCTTTCTCCATTTTCTAGCATGTTGCTTTCTTAGGAAATTTTCTCTCTGTTTGATCTTTCAATGAAAAAAAAAAAGTATGGATTCGAAACTTATTCCATCTTTGATTTAAAAATTCTACTTGCTGGACCATTCTTTGTTTGCTAATACTGGTGATCAAACTTATAGGGAGCTGAAAAAGAAAGTTCCAGAGATACATGAGAGAAATAAGAAACTTATCTCAGCTGAAATTTCATATATCCTCTATTTGAGTTGTAATTCTTGGTTGACATAATCTCTCTTCCACCATTTCTGGGTGTATGTGTGAAGCAAAAGAGAAATGATAAAAAGAAGATAATTGACTACTATGAAAAATATAAACTTTCAATATCTTATTTGAATTTGCACCGTGTTTGTTCATTTATACAGATTTCAAGCAAGCTGGATTCTGGCATTTGCTTTGCATGTTTAATTGGAATTTATTACTTGTATTTTCGGTGCTTTCGTTCGGGGCATTTTCTCTAGTTTTTCTGCATTAGTCGCATCTTTGATATCTTCACCCAATTTTGAGAATTAAAGCTGTATTTACCTACTGTTGCATTTTTCTTGTGCAGATAACTACTGTAGAGGAAGCAAAAAGATTCTATCCTCTGTTTGGGCTTGGAGCTAATATTGCCCTCATTTTCTCTGGTCGAACTGTTAAGTACTTTTCTAATTTGAGGAAAAATCTGGGTCCTGGAGTTGATGGTTGGGCCATCTCCTTAAAGGGAATGATGAGCATTGTGGTGCTGATGGGACTTGCTATCTGTTTCGTTTACTGGTGGGTGAATAAGTTTGTACCTCTTCCCACACGTAGCAAGAAGAAGAAGGTAATTCATTGTCAAGCTACTCTTCATGTTTATCATATTTGTTTTCATAGATTCTTAGGCTCCAGGATCTGCTTATTTGGTTTTAAATGTTTATTTGTTTCAAGTCTACAACTGATAGTAAAATCTTATGAGTTGTTGAGATATTATGAGTAAAAAAAAAAAAAAAAAACTTTTCATTAAGTGTCCTGTGATTGCTATTAAATTGTGAGTGAAAGAGTTACTTTTCATAATTCAGTCACTTTCAGTCATTCCATTGTATTTGTTATGGACCATGGTACCAATTACCCTTTTTTCTTAACATTGCACATAAGTTCTTAACATGTGGCAGAGAAGCTAGATTTGCTTTTGACTGCACGAATAGCTCTTCCATTATGCTGGGAAAAAGTTTGCAGCTTATTCTAGAATTGTTCTACATCTATTGTTTGTTTGGATAATTTATATCTGCACTTGTATCATTTCACAAATAGGAGAGTTCTTCATGCATATATTGTGTATGCATGCAGAGTGAAGTTGTGAGGTCAAAACATAAATGAAGCCATTTTTCATTTTGTTGTCAATCTGTTTGCAGGAAAAGCCTAAAATGGGAACAATGGAGAGCTTGAAATTCTTGGTGTCTTCAAGGTACATTAGGGATCTTGCTACTTTGGTGGTTGCTTATGGTATTAGCATCAACCTTGTTGAAGTTACCTGGAAATCGAAGCTCAAAGCTCAGGTAAAATTATATGGTTATTTTTCTGCTTCTATATTTATTTGCTTTTTTTTTTTTTTACCTAAACTGGCTCAGTAAGTAATGATTCTCTCTCCATATTGCAGTTCCCAAGCCCGAATGAATACTCCTCCTTCATGGGTGACTTCTCAACTGCCACTGGAATAGCGACATTTACTATGATGCTACTAAGTCAATTTATATTCGACAAATACGGATGGGGAGTTGCAGCTGGAATTACTCCCACTGTCCTGCTTCTGACTGGAGTTGGTTTCTTCTCCTTGATATTAGCTGGTGATCCACTTGGTCCGGCTCTTGCAAAGTTTGGTATGACTCCTCTTCTTGCAGCTGTATATGTGGGTGCCATGCAAAACATTTTCAGCAAGAGTGCAAAGTACAGTTTATTTGATCCTTGCAAAGAAATGGCATATATTCCTCTGGATGAGGACACCAAGGTTTGGAATCTTTACTCACAATTTGAACTTCCAAAATTTTGTGTAACTTCTGGTCATTTACTTAGGACCTATTTGATACTATGTATAGGTTAAAGGGAAGGCAGCCATTGATGTTGTCTGCAATCCACTGGGGAAGTCAGGGGGTGCTCTGATTCAGCAGTTTATGATCTTGACCTTTGGATCACTTGCGAATTCAACCCCATACCTTGGAGGGATACTTATGGTGATTGTTCTTGCATGGCTAGCAGCAGCCAAGTCTTTGGATACCCAATTCACAGCATTGCGCAAGGAAGAAGAACTTGAGAAGGAGATGGAAAGAGCAGCTGTTAAGATCCCAGTTGTGTCTGAAAGTGGAAACGGCTCTCTTGCAAGTGGTTCATCACTAAACCCGGCAGCAGGTGACTCGACCGGAAGTGCATCTCAAACATCAACTCCAAGCAGCATCTAGAAAATAATTCTTCCATTTGTTGTGGAACAGGAAGAATAAGAAGCTGAAAAGAAGCAATGCTAGGTGAATGTTGGCTCTAGAATTTACTTCTATTTATAGAAAGAATAATAGCTAAAAGCTAAAATGCTTCTTTTGACCTTTGTTTTTTTTTTTTTTAACTCTTATCTTTTCCTCATGTTGAGCTTATTGTTTGTTTAGTTACTGTATCCTGTAGAATTGCATTTGGAATCACATCAAGCAAAACCCTTTTTTGATCTAAATTCTTTATGAATATTGCTTATTAAAATTGTTTATATATGGTACATGCATAAAAACGCTTCCATTTCACGTCTTTGAAATGGAAAGCCCAACTCAGCAACTCTTCTTATCTTCAAATATGTGTCCCGTATTTTATGGTTTCATGAGCTTTATCCGGGAAAGGCCGGTGTGGTTGGCGTCAGCAACGTCACAAATGCAGGATTTAGGCCCAAGATTTATTTGTTAGGCCCAGACGGTACTGCTGACGGAAGGCTGAGAGAAGTTACACACATTGGTTTTTTTTTTTTTTAAAAGAAAGCAGCATCCTATTACATAAGAAATTTTTTTTTGATTCGATCCTAAACTCAAATGTTTTATTTAAGATTTCCTTACCACTAAGCTAAAAAATCAAAAGACTATGCTCATTGGCATTGCTTTACAGTTTTCGACTACTCGAGAATCAACCTGGAAAAAACAAAGGTTCACGTGTTCTCTGTAGCAATACAAAAGTATACAAAGCTTAGGTCGTTGTCTTATATATGTCTCATCATATGTACATTTCTGAGCAAAAGGTTCTTTGCTTTTGGTCCTCCCCTTGACTTTATATAGGCTGCTTAATCATTCTGATTAGGAAATATATAATGACCCAATGGATTCTCTGATTCTCATGATATTCCAAGTGAAAATTTTATTTACAGCTGTACCTTTCCTCACAATCATGATCATCACCAAATATCCAACTTTAAGGATTTGTCAGAAAAATCTGTCAGGTCTCTCATCCACTACTGAAAACAAAATCTCCTATTAATTCGGGGCTTTTGGTTTTCTAATTAGTTGGACAAATTGCTCAATTCTATGCTTTACATTGGGATGACAGCGAGGTAGAAAGTAGGAAGGTTCGGATTTTGTATAGGCTTTGATGTCATGTAGAGCGCGTGGCGATCCAGCTGCAACCCAAAACACCATGGAAGAGAGAGGGAGAGATATCAGTTTCAAGTCACTTTCACTGTAACGTGGTGATCATAATTAACTTTGTTTTCCTCATGCTGAACCAGGGAATAAGTTCGTGTGGTGTCACTAAATGGAATATTTTAGCATTTAAAGGAACTTGTCTTCACTCTCTCCCTCTCTTAGCCATCTTCACCTTCACCTCAGCCTCCCAACGGCTGGAGATAGAAAACCCTCGATCTCAATCCTCAAATATCACTTTTCCCATCAGGTACAATTCTTTTCCCCAAAAAGACCAGTGTTATCTATTGCTTTTTCCTCTCCAACCGACAAAAGTTTCAAGGGTATTTTAGTCAGTTTTCCTGGCATATTCTACTCAAGGCCATGTTGCGTAGGACCCATTACTGTCCACGTTTGCTTTTATCTTCCACAGGTAAATCTAAAATGAAATTCTTCTCAAATTACATCGCTGCATAAAGGTACTGCTTCCCCTCAATTCTCTCTTGTGTGTACTGTTAAAGCCATGATGAAGAAGCTGGCCTTGCAAGATTCTATCACATTTCCTGGAAAACCAACCCAATCCACAGCTGAATGCTGGTTTGACGATGCATGTATCCTGGATATGGACTACTTTGTCAAGACCATCTCAGGCATTAAGGCCAAGGGGGTCCGTCCTGACTTAATAGGCTCAATCATAGCGCATTATGCATCAAAATGGCTACCTGACCTATCCAGCGATGACGCCGGAAAGGGTCCTACGAATTTTGAAGAGTCATCACCGGAGACTGTTACAGCTTCATGGATGAAAAAGAGATTCTTTGTTGAAACCTTGGTGGGAATTCTGCCTCCTGAGAGAGATTCCATTCATTGCAACTTCCTTTTACGCCTTCTTCGGACAGCCAACATGGTCGGCGTAGAGCCTACCTATAGGGCTGAGCTCGAGAAAAGGATTTCTTGGCAGCTTGACCAAGCTTCACTGAAAGAGCTCATGATTCCGTCGTTTAGTCACACTTGTGGCACTCTGTTAGATGTCGAGCTTGTTACAAGGTTGGTTAAGAGATTTGCTAGCCTGGATGAAGGAGCTAGAAGTGGTGTTGCTTTGGTTAAAGTAGCCAAGCTTGTGGATTGCTACTTAGCAGAAGCAGCCCTGGATACCAATTTGAGTTTGGATGAGTTTATTGCACTTGCTGGAGCTCTTCCTGGCCATGCCCGTGCCATGGATGATGGCCTCTACCGTGCCATTGACACTTATATGAAAGTAAGTTCATATTATTTCCAATTCTGATATCTATTTTAGTCCCAGCTGTTGATTGGTCCAAAACACAATTTAAATCAGTAAATTTCGACTGCTTAATTAAATTATCCATAGTTCAAAAACATCATAGGAGTTGAG
Organism: Durio zibethinus; assembly: GCF_002303985.1. Next base: position 2,406,507 of record NW_019167982.1, read on the forward strand.
GATTCAAAGCATATTTGTGACAAACGTTTATGATTTTGGTATATCTAGCTACCAGAAATTAGGGAGGAATTAGGGGGAGCGAATTGGACAAGAAAAAGATTAGGGACAGAATAAGGCCATATGGGCCCCTAGAAAGATAGAGGTTGTTGATGAGTAGTCACCAGCAAAAGATTCCTCAACAGAATTTTAAGTGTTAGGTGACCAAGGTTCTATAATTACATGGATGACCTTTATCTTTAGTGGAAACCTACCATGGCTTTGAGTTGGATTTTCTGTTGTTTAGTTCTGTAATCTCGTGAAAGCTAACGTGTAATGCAAAACATTTCCAACTTTGGACTGTTTTGGCATGCAATTTAGGGGCTACAATTCATGATGAAACCTTGTCTTGTCTTACCAACTACACCGTCTTAAGTGTCAATTTGGGGTTTATGTTATTCATACATCTTCATTAAAATAACTAGTCATGCTAATTACTTGCCCTGTCATATTTTTTTCAACTATTTGAATTAAGAAGACATTACATTGTTTCAGGCACACCCTGGTGTCTCAAAGCAAGATAGGAAGGTTCTTTGCAGATTAATAGACAGCCGAAAACTCTCACCGGAAGCATCCCTCCACGCAGCTCAAAATGAACGTTTACCTGTTCGAGCTGTAATTCAAGTGTTATTCTCGGAACAATCCAAGCTCAACCGACATGTAGATTGGAGTGGTTCGTTTAGTGGAACAAGGAGTCCGAACCCGGGACTCGAACCCCCAGCTCGCTGCCTGTCTAAACGTGAAATGAACGCTCAACAAATGGAGATAAAGAAGCTAAAAGAAGACCTGCTCAAGGTCCAAAGCCAATGCCTTGCCTTGCAAATGCAAATGGAGAAAATAATGGATAAGAAGAAAGGGTTTTTCAGGTGGAGGAAGCTTGGAATCATGCCTTCGTTTAAGAGTAGCGTGAGCGTTTTTGAGAAGATTGAAGAAGGAGGAGAAGGAGATGTTAGTTTTGGCAGGCAAACACCCATGGATATGAAAGCAAAGCTTGTTCGAGGTAGGACTCCTCCCAAGTGGAGAAAATCCATGTCTTGAAAAAGAAGTAGAACTCCAAATTAATTTGCTGTTGCATTTGATGCTGTTATATATACATATATATATATGTATATATATGTTATTTTGTATGTTTGTTTTTGTCTTTGTATTATTCTAATAAGGTATGAAATAATGTAATAATTTGTACTATAATGTGTTTCTTGTCCAATATATAAAAAAGCTATCCTTGGGATAATATTAACAACACCAGCCTACAATAAGACGATATGTTGATAAAGTTTTAAAATTTTAATTTAGTAATTTAGTTTCAATTTCTAACAATTTTAAATAATAATAAAAAGTTAATAACACCATTGGTCTTATATATATATATATATATAGTAATTTTGCAATTGAAATCCTATATTTCTAAACATTACATACTGAATTCTAAAAATATTTAGGATTTTATAGTAGATGTACATTCGTTATAATTATCCGCGGCGGAAATATTGATGTCTTATATTAATTACTCTATCATTAACGCAGAATCTCTTATAATTAAGCTCGTGAAAATTTTAATTTTGATTTTTCTTTAGTGCAGATCAAATACAAAGCTAATCGCACCAATTTTAGGCTTTGTTGAAACATTTGAGAAGAAAAGGTTCATTAATTTTTAATTTTTTTTAAAATTTTATATATTATTTTAATATATTTAAATAATTTTAAATATAAAATAGTTAATTTTATTTTATAAAAATTTAAAATATGTATAAAAACTAATAAAAATATACAATTTGATTTTTTTTAATTCAAAATCCGATTTAAACTTAATATATATATATTTAATATCTAAACTTAATAAGAATCAAATAAAAAATTTGATATGTTAAAATCAATTTTTGATTTTTTTTAAAATTTTTTATTCTAAATTTATCTGCATGTTTCTCTTAAATTTAAATCTATCACCTCGTTTTATAAATCAAAACTTTAATAAATTGGCCGTGCACATTTACAAAAAATTTTAACAATAATATTTATTATGTATTTTAGGTTGTTCCATGAAAGAGTACGGAAAAAAAAAGGTAAAAAGACAAAAGGTGCCATATAAAAAGGGTTGCCTCATATGGGGAAGACAATTTGAAGAGATAAGAAACTCTATGCAGTTTGACTATCATCCAAAAGATAAAATAATTCTTTAAATGGCAGAAAAAATTAATTCATATTAATTAAAAATGATATTTTATCTTTATCAATTTGTTTCTTTTCACTTTCCATATAATTTTAACATATTTGCCTAATTTTTTTATTACCCTTATTTGTATTGTTAAGTCATCAAAAACGTTTTACTTAAAATTTAATCCAAAACCTAATTACATCATTTTAATAGCCTAATCACTTAGTTATTCTCTTGATATCTAATTATGTGAAATTATCAAACTAAAACCAAAACATCTTATTTATAAAGGTGAAACCCCTTATACCTTTACTAAACTCTCGATGTGGAATACAAGACAAACTCAAACTCTGACAACTTCACTTAACTTTGGATATGGATTATGAGATTCAAAGCAAACCCTAACAAATTCTTTTTTGACTTGAATCTTTAAACACTTTAATAGTATTTGTAAAGCTGACACGTTTGTCTTTCTTCTTTTCTTTTGTCATAGGAATCCCGGTAATTGAGTCTGAATCAAGCATGTACAAGTGATTTTTGACCTTATTTCCTTGTAAAATCACACTACTATTCTTGTACACTTTCAACCAATCATTACTATCATAATATGTGTACCTCTGAAAAATTAATTTACCCAAAGCAATTAAATTGTAGCTACAACTTAGTACATACCTTACATGATGAAACATCCTATCAACACCATTATGATATCTTAGGCGAACACTTCCAATGCCTTGAATTTGTACCATTTTATTGTTGATAATCACAATATCCCTATACTTTTTATTCTATTTTAACTTCACAAAGCAATTACTATCATTGCAGACATGGACTATAGCAGCTGAATCTAAAACTCAACCTTTAACACCTTTCAAAGTCTGAATCTCATCCACACAAGTCATCAAAATAACCTTATCATCATCAGACACAACAGTAATAGTATCACTCTTTCTTTCATTCGATTTCTTCTCATTATTTGACCTTTTGAAAATAGTCACATCTTTTCTTAACTTTTTGTAACGCACTTGGATATGTCTTTTTTCACCACAATAATAATATTTTATGTTATTGTAATCTCTATCTCTTGACTTGGATATCCTTCTTGATCTATTAATCTTTTTTTGAGTCCTCTCTCAATCAAAACCTTCTATAGCTAGTGTAGTCCCTCTAGGTGATGAGTTCTGTGTTTTCATAAACCTTTTCGTTCTCACACAATAGAGTAGTCACATCATCCAACTTCAAAATAGACCATCCAACAATAAAGTCTGAACTAAAAGTTTATTGGACTTGGGCAAAGATGATAACAAAATTAAAGCCTTCTCTTCATCTTCTAACTCATCAACAGAATTTGTCAGCAATTGAGAAACCAACCTATCAAACTCATTCAAGTGATTATGAAGACTCGTACTTTTTTTTTTTAATTTTCAAAGAATATAGATATATTTTCAAATATAATCTGTTAATTAATGACTTCAATGCATAAATACCTTTAAGTTTATCCCATAAACTCTTCGGAGTACTCTCAATCAATTTATTGTACTTTTTCTCTAGACCTAGCACCAATATAATAGTACTAATAGCTTTTTTTTTTTTTAATTCTATTCGAATTACTGTAAAATATTCTCTTAAGCTTACTACTTTTTAATACCTAATCAAACCCCTATTTTACTACTAGATCTTAAATTATACTTTGTCATAACATAAAATTACTCATTTTATCAAATAAAAGAATCTCAAACTTGAGCATAAGCATACTAGACATACTTTCTTCAGATACTTTGAAATACTTGCTTCATGATCTCTTGGGCCTACCTCTTCTTTCCACAAAACTCGTTCTAATACCATTTTTTGGGAAATTAGCACATACTCACACATAAAATACCAAGCTCAAATCAAGAATAAGAACATACAAATATATTTGTTTCGATCTAATCTAAAATGACCTACTTTAAACTCAATTCACTAATAAATAAATCTTTACAACTACAAGATTTTTAGAATGAGAAAAGTCACCAAAAATTTCTTACTCAAAACTTAACTTCAAACCCAATTACACCTTTTTAACAGCCTACTCTCTTATTCTTTTAGTGTCTAACTATCTAAGATTATCAAATTAAAATTAAAATATCTTATTTATAAAGGTGAAACCCTTTATACTTTTACTAAATTCTCGATGTGAGATACAAAACAAACTCAAACTCTTATAACTTTATATAACTTTCGATATAAGATTATGAGATTCAAGGTAAAACCCAACATGTATACCAAGTAATTTTATTGTGAAACTATATATTCTTATGCAAATTTCACATACTATTGTTTAAAATGTTTTATTTTTCATATAATAAAAATTTTCATTGAATATTGATCAAAATAAATACCATTCGCTATGATGATAACTTGTAGTAAAGAAATATGAAAAAAATGGAAAAATGCAAATAGACATATATAATAATCTCAAATATAGTCCGAATTTAGTTTAAAAATAAATGCATGTATTTCATTATTCAAAAAATTGGATTCGAATTTTTGTGTTGAAATAATTACATATACATATTGTTATAACATATAGATCCCTAAAGCTATCGCTATACCTAACTTTAAGAGTCGCCACCAATATTTTTTTTGTCTAGATGAGATTGGTCACCTAACTAAATCTATCACATTTTAAAGAGAAGTCCCAAGGTTGACTTAAGTATCTTTAAAAGATAGATTCATGTTTATGAAACTAGAACTAGATTCAAAAGTACGATTACGTGTAAGAAAAGTTATAGCACTTATACATCGTCCATCCAAAAAATGGTACCAGCTTGATTTCGTGTTATCTGAAAACCTAAAAAAAACTTACCAAGTAATTTAACATCGAAAATTATCCCTAAATTACTCGAATATATTGGTAATAATTCAAGAATATCCCCTCACATTAAGAGTCTTCAAGGAGACTATTTGTCATGCTTTAAAGAGATTCTGTTATCGGATTTATTTAATTTTTGTAAAAAAAAACTTTTATTTGTAATAATTAATATTTTTGTTAAAATCTTAATATTGAAAATATTTTCTAAATTTTTCAATATGTTTGTAAAATTTAGAAAGAATTTCTCACCTACGAATTTACATAGAGATTGATACTTACAACGCTCTAAGTGATTTCATTATCAGATATTCAAAATCTAACTTTGTTAAAACTCTTTATTTTCATAAATATCCTTCAATATATTGGTAAGATTTTTCACTAAAAATTATCCTTCAATATGGTAGTAGGATTTTGTGAAAATTATTTCTTTTCTAAAAATTAATTTTTATATTTAAAAATCATAAGATCTTCTAATATGTTAGTAAAACTTTATCCTAAAAATCAAATTGCCTTTTAATATATTGGTAAGGTTTTATTGAAAACTATTTTTTTCTTTTGAATTTTTTTTTTTTTTTTTATAAAAAAAGTTAATAAGGTTCTCCAATATGTTGGTTAAACCTTATTTAAAAATTAAGTTGTCTTTCATTATGTTGGTAAGTTTTTTGTTTTATTAAAACCATTTATTAAAAATTTAAATCTTTTAATATGTTGGTAAGATTTTTTTATTTAGACATTTATTTTAAGAAAATTTTAACCCTTCAATATATTGGTAAGGTTGTTTTTATTTTATTTAAAAATAATTTTTTCTTTTTAAAAAAAAATATTTACAAACAAATAAATACATAATTAGTCAAATAAATAATAATAAATAAATAGACAATTATGATAAAATTAAAAAATAACTGGAACTTAAGAAAAAAAAGTAAAAAGTAAATACAAAAAATTGAGCCATAATTGATTTCAAAACACGTAGGCCTTTGTAATTGTGTTTCTTCCCAACTTCTTTCGCCGACACAGAACTCTCAAAAGAAAATCTTAATTTTTTAAACTCAAAACACCAAAAAAGACTATAAATTTTTTTTAAATTTTTTACTTTTTTTTTTACTCTTTTTCTCTTGATTTTTCTAATTGATTCTTGATTGTCTCTAATTGGTCTTAATAGGGTCTTTTTATAGGTCTCTAATCCTAATTACAATAGGAAAAAAGAGTTTTTTTTGTTTAAATCTCCTAATCAACTTCAACCTTAGATTTTTAATCCAAATCTATCCCTCAAACCAATTCTCGTTTACAGTCTTTTTTCAATTAAACACTTTTAATTCAACAACCCGATTAGAATTAAACTCTTTTCAAGTTTCAATAAGACAATTCTTTCCCCATTTTTTTAATTTTTTTTAATAATAATAACTCTAAACTAAATACAATACCAAAAATAAATAAATAAATTCAAAGCCTAATATTAAAATATAAATTGATCCAGGTTTAAATGGTGTGTCTACAGTTATCCCTCTTTACTCATTTTCTGTGAAACATAAATTGTACAAAGATATAGACACATATTATGTCTAGATTTGATGCAAAGAAAAAATCTAGAGATTTTTTTCTACAATAAAGATTCAAAATTTGCAATTGAAATTCAAGGATTCCTAACTTGAATCTCAAAGGTTCACAAGTAAATTCAAAAGTTTTCAATTTGAATTTAAAGACTTGCAAAACATTTAAGGTTCTTTAAAAAATTCAAAGATCTGCAATTAAATTCAAAATTTCATAAAAAAATCAATGATGCGCAAGGATTTAAAGATTCGCAAGATTCAAGATTCATAAAAGATTCAAAGGTTTGTAAAAAATTTCAAGATTTGCAAAAGATTCCAAGATTTGCAAAAGATTCTTGCAAAGATTACTAGTTTCGCAAAGGTTCTAAGATTCACAAAGAATTTCAAAAATTCATAATTCCAAAGATTCGCAAAGATCCATAAAGATTCTAAGATTTGTAAAGAATTTCAAAGTTTAGCAATTGTAAAGATTCGTAAAAATTCAAGATTTATAATGATTCCAAAGATTCAAAGATTCACAAGTTATTCAAGATCATAAAAATTACAAAGAATTTTCAGTTTCGTAAAAATTTTTAGATTTGAAAGGATTAAAGATTCGCAAGAATTTTAGATTCGTAAGAATTTAAATTCGTAAGATTTCAATTTTGCAAGAATTTGATTCTCAAAATTTTAGATTCCCAAGAACTAAGATTCACAAAAATTTTTAGGTTCACAAATCATAAAGATTCGCAAGAACTTAGATTCGTATTTAAAAGATTCACATCCAACGTTTTATTTAGAGATTCACAAGAACTCAAATTCGCATCAAAATTACTAGGCTTACATCTAACATTTAAAGATTTACATTCTAAAATTCTAGAGATTCACACCAAAAGTTAAAGATTTTTATTTGAAAAATTTTAAGGATTCACTTCCAAGATTTCGAAGATTCTGATTAAAAAATTTTAGTGTTTCACATTCAATATTTCTTATTTAAAAACTTTAAGATTTCATCTAAAATTTCAAACCTTCTCATTCGAGTTTAAAGATTCACATTCGATAAATTTTAAAGTTTCACATCTAAATTCAAATGTTCTCATTCAAAAACTTTAGGAGTTCATATCTAAAATTTCAAAGCGTTTTATTCGAGTTCAAAGATTCACATTCGATAAATTTTAGAGTTTCACATCTAAATTCAAAGGTTCTCATTCAAAAACTTTAAGGGTTCGTATACATAATTTCAAAGCTCAAAGGTTCTCATTCAAAAACTTTAAGGGTTCGTATACATAATTTCAAAGCTTCTCATTCAAGTTTAAAAATTCACATTCAATAAATTTTAGAATTTTACGTCTAAATTGAAAGGTTTTTATTCAAAAAAATTTAGGGGTTCATATCCAAAATTTCAAAGTTTCTCATTCGAGTCAAAGATTTATATTTAATAAATTTTAGAGTTTCACATCTAAATTCAAAGGTTCTCATTTAAAACTTCTTAAAGATTCTAATTTAAAAGACAAAGATTCTCATTTAAAACTAAAAAATTAAGGTCATCATTCAAAGATTATCATTTAAAACTTTTTAAAATTTTCATTTAAAAGATAAATATTCTAATTCAAAACTCCTTAAAGATTCTCATTTAAAACTTCTTAAAGATTCTCATTTAAAACTCCTTAAATATTCTCATTTAAAAGACAAAGATTCTCATTCAAAACTCCTTAAAGATTCTCATTCAAAACTCAAAGACAAAGATTCTTATTAAAAAATTCTCATTTAAAACTTCTTAAAAATTCTCATTATTTTTAACTTAAAAATACTTTTTTAAAAGGCTCCATAACTTTAAAATTCTAAATGTTTTCCTCATAAAATATTTTTTCATTTGAGGATTCCCAACCTTATCTTAAAAAGCTTTCCTCAAAAAGTTCAAAAGTTCTTGTCATGAAAATTCTCAATTTTTCATCAAAGTCAAAATATTGTCTATAAAGAACGTCATGATAATGACGCAAATATTTTTTTAATGATGTAAATGTAATAGTCTAGATTTTCACAATAATGCAGATGTCGTACTCTAAACCATGATTCAAATGTTCACTGTATGATACAAATGCATGTCCAAACTAAATTTTTAAATATTCACCAAGTTATATACATGTATTGTGTAAACAATAATGCAAACATAATGCATGGAATGTATATGTCACTAACATTATTGTTATAAAATTCTAATTAATTATGGTAATATGGTTTTCAAGACTCCATTATCTCATATTTTCCTTTTTTTAGCTTTTCAGCACTAACAATTTTAGAACAAATTTCGTCAACTGATCCACATTATTTTCATCATTTGATCACAACTCATAGGTTATATCAACCAATCCATCACCATATTCATCACTTGGTCTCCCTATGTGTCCTTTCAAATCATATTTTCAGGCTTCTTCCATTTTTTTTTTTTTTTGCCTTTATCTTCCTAGATTTCCTTTAAGTAAAATGTAAGAATCTTTTATGAACATTATCATTTTAATTCTTGACAAATATAATGCAATCATATATTTCTTTAATTTATTCAGGGAATACAAAAATGAAAAAGTGTAAGGTAAATTGAGAGAAAAATAATTAATACAAGAACGAGTCTAGTACAAAAATAAATGGGCAAATGAACAAATTCAAAGTATGTCACTGGGATAAGTATATGAATGGTATAACAATATTCAGACAATGAATATTCAGACAATATTTAATATTAATCCAGAATTCTTTTTCAAAAACTTATTCTATTAACTTTCGAAATCATTTTGAGCTCATCAAACTTTGCCCCAACTTTGGAGGATCTTTAGATATATTTGATCTTCTGTATATTTGATTGTCCATCCAACTTTCAACTCAAATATTTTTTTACCTAAATCGCCCTTTTAGGTTTTCAATTTAAGTATTCATTTTCTCTTTTTTTTTTTCATTTCTTTTCATTTTTTCACTTTTTTCATTTTTTCATTTTTTTTTATTTTTTTATTTTTTTATTTTTTATTTATTATTGATATCTCCAATACATTAATCTCTATAACACGAGAACATAGCAAGATTCTATTACTCCATCACAAGTATGCCTTAGCTCAACATATGATCATTAAATTCGAACATTCGCATTCGATTAAAATGGACTATTAAGGGTTATAATGTAGGCTATGGTGGAGTCATGAAAGAAACAGATAAAATATGCTCAAAACATATGTTTAAAAGGTTCAAATCAAAGAATCATTTTCTATCATGTGATGCAACTTGGCATTTTGTCCCATTTCACATCATTTCACTACTTTTTTTTCTTTTTTCATTTATCTTATTTCTTACAAAAAGATTCTATTACTTTGCCCAAACTCACTTGTGACATTCATTTTTTTTTTTTATAAATGATTTTTTTTTACTCTTTTTATTTGAAACCTTTTGTGATCTTTTGTTTCTTTCCTTTTTCAAGTAGGTTTTTCTTAAAATTTACCCCTCAGTATGAAGGGTGATACTTGGTTGAGGTTCGTTTAAAAAAAAATCATAATAGGCTTAAAAGAAGTAGCAATAGATAGTTTTATGAATGATAAAAGAAAGAATGATAATTTTTTTATCTCAAATATGAATTTTTTTTAAAAAAATCATATATTGAACAAAAATAAACTCATGGATCATTATAAATGATCGCATATCTTCAAAATATATCTATTTTATATCTGTTAGTAGCTTACTTTTTTTGCTTGAATAGTCTTCATAAATTAATATGAATGAGTTTTTAAAATTAAATCCCAAAATTATTGTTATTATTGTTTAAACATTCATCATTTGGAATTTAAGAATGAGAATAAAAAGACATGAAAAAAAAACATGAAATAGTGGCTGGGATGAAAGAGAAAATGTAATGAAATACATCATACTTATTTTTTTATTAAAATAATAAAAATAAAATCTTATTACATAACAAAATTCTAACATTACTTTAAGAGAAATTCTAAAATGACACGTAACTTTTAACCAGCCTTAACATCCTTGTCATTCTCAAAATTATACCATTGTGTGATCAAAAGAAGGGTTTTTATTGACATCCAACCTCCCTAATTTGTTGAAGCTCACCGAGCCTTTTTCAATCAAAATTTGCATTTTGTGTTTGAAAGCAGGGCAAGTTTCAATAGAATGACCCATGTTCTCATTATGGTAATGATATATGATATTAGCATCATATCATTTGGGATAGAGTGACTTCAGTAATTCTAGAATAACTAAAGATACTAAGTCGTTCTTAACTAGTTCTGAAAATATTTCAGTGTAAGTCATAGAGATAAGATCAATATGGGTTTTTCTTAGTTATTATGAGATTTTCTTAAACCACTTGCTTAGTTGTTAGGCCTAGACCATATGCAAACTTTTAAAAGGCTGGTTGAAATATTGATGGGTAAGCTGGTTATGGATATTGTTGGTAAAGGGCTTATACAATACTATTAACTATGGAATAGTAAATAGATGAATAGGTGATGGATATAGAGCATAGCTTTTGAATTGTTGCGCATTGAAATTCATAGCTTGGGCTTCAATTTCTTTCTTTTTAGGCAATCTTCATTTCTTGATGGTTTTTTCTTGCTGAAGCTTGTCACTTTTGATAGCATTTTTAATAATTTCCCTTAAGATCACCATATCAGCGAAGTTTTTCATTGCACTCCCTATCATCTTTTTGTAGTAAAAAGATTTTAAAATACTTACAAAAAATACAGTAGTCTTTTTTTTAGTCAAAGGTGGTTGAACTTAGGTAGCTATATCTCTCTACCTTTGAACATATTCCTTAAATGATTTAGTCACTTTTTTTTTTTCATATTTTATAAGGAAAGGCAATCAGAAGCTAGATCTTTTATATACTGATACTAACTGATGAAGTCATGGACTATTTTACTCCAAAAGTGAATGTAGATCCTATCTAATTGGACATACCATTTAGTAGTAGAGCCAGTAAGGTTATGAGCCGATAATGTTATCTTGAAATACGTGTATTAGTAGCATTTTATTATTAGCATAAGTAGCCATTTTTTGGCAGTATATGGTAATGTAGGTTATTGGACACTTTATACCATCATATTTTTTAAACTTTGATACTTTGAACTTCAAAGGAATAATGACATCTGCGACTAAACAGAAACCAACATTATTCATGGAACCATAAAAAATAATTCTTTTCACTACTCGTAACATTTTTTTCAGCATATTTATCTTCTTGTTAGCTATTGAGTTCCCTAAGACTTGATCACTTTTGTTTTTAATCTCTCTGTTTCTTCTAAACTATCTAGGTTGAAGACATGGATTAGTTCTTCTACCTTCTCAGTAATGACATGATTTACATAACTTTGATAAGACTCTGGATTTGAAGCCGATGGCATTTCGAAGTATATATACCCTACAGGATATATGAATTATTATGGTGGTACATCCTGTATGGACTGGGCTTGATACAACCCATAACTAGGAAGATAAAAAGGATCAATAATATTTTATAATGGATGATTTTGTAGGCTGATATCTTCTTCTATAGCTTTCCCTTTGTTTAACTTGTTTAGGGCTTTTAAAATTTTACTCAACTCCCTTTCAAGTTTTTCTTAGGCTTTTTTTATTTTTTCTAAACAATTTACATTTTTTTGTTCCATTTACCTGGCTTGAGCTCTGATGTTGTATTGATAATGAATGGATTGAACTAGGTTTTTAGATGGTGGAGCAATCTTTAAACCTTATACCACAATTATAATGCTCATGTTACTAAATGGGTATACGTAGAAGCTTTTTTACCTAATTTTTTAAGAATCCTATATGCATGCATAAATAAATGCATTGATTTTTGACACAACAAATTATGATACATAAACACATGATTGTATGCACAACAATGTATGAATGGATAAATGAATGCATGTAATGATATTTGTCATATTATGATGCATGAATGAATACATATGTTAGTGATGCTAGATTAAAGTACAATATCTTAGTGATGCTAGATTAAAATGCAACAAACAATATACAACAACTTACCAATAAATAAAAGATAAACTAAAGCTAAAAAAGTTCACTTATATGTCATAACTAGGGTTACATTCTAATGATGGGTAGACATGACTCTAACCTAAGGTTGGCTTTTTATGTTCTACTACATGTGGTTCAGGTTAAATCTAAAGGTTGCCAAATTATTTCTCACATCATTGTCCATCATAGGCTAATAAGGCATTTCCATTTTCATCCATTATAGGTTACAAGCAAAAATGGTTCAATTTGATTCAGAGTGTTTCACTAGCCCAAACGAAAATATTAAATCTCACAAAAGTGTAGGTACTTTACTCTTTCATAAGGGACGAAGCTCAGGTATAAAATTCATGTTATGCAGATGCAAGTGAATGACAGAGTATAGTATAATTAGAAACATATAAAACATTCAAAGAAAATTTCTTAATTTTAACTTAGGTTTTAGATAAAACAAGTTTACTAGCTTGACTCTCGGCATCCTCAGAGTTACCAAACTATCATAACGTATAGATCCGTAGAGCTATCATAATACCTGACTTTAGAAGTCGCTATCAATTTTTTTTGTCTAGGTGCTATTGGCTATCTAACTAAATCTATCTCATTTTAAAAAGAAGTCTCAACCTTGACTTAGGTATCTCTAAAAAGAATATTCATATCTACAAAATCAGAACAAGATTCGAGAGTAGGGTTATGTGTAAGGAAAGTTATAGCACCCTCATATTACCCACCTAAAGTATGGTATCAGCTTAATTTCATGTTATTTAAAAGCCTAAAAAAACTTACCAAGTAATTTAATATCTAAAATTATCTCTAAATTACTCTAATATGTTGATAATAATTCAAGAACATTCTCTCACTTTAGGAGTATTCAAAGAGACTATTTATCATACTTTGAAAAGACTCCATTATCGTATTCATTTAATTTTTGTAAAAAAATTTTTATTAATGATAATTGACATTTTTTTGACAATCTTGATATTAACAATCTTTTCTAAATTTTTCAATATGTTGATAAAATTTAGAAAGAATTTCTCACCTAGAAATTTACATAGAGATTGCTATTACAACGCTCTTAGTGATTCCATCATCGGAGATTTAAAATCCAACTTTGTTAAAAACTCTTTATTTCTATAAATATCTTCCAATATGTTGTAAGATTTTTTACTAAAACTTATTCTTTAATATGTTGGTAGGATTTTAAGAAAATTATTTCTTTTCTAAAAATTAATTTTTATATTTAAAAATCATAAATTTTTTCAATATATTAATAAAATCTTATCTTAAAAATTAAATTACCTTTTAATATGTTAGTAAGGTTTTATTGAAAACTATTTTTTTCTCTTAAAATTTGGTTTTTTTATAAAAAAAATAATAAGATTCTCTAATATGTTGGTAAAGCCTTATTTTAAAAATCAAATTACATTCCAATATATTAGTAAGGCTTTTATTTTATTAAAATAATTTATTAAAATTTTGAATCTTTTAATATGTGGGTAAGATTTTTTTATTTAAACATTTATTTTAAGAAAATTTGAACCCTACAATATGTTGGTAAAGTTCTTTTTATTTTATTTAAAAAATATTTTTCCTTTTTGCCTTTTTTTAAAAAATATTTACAAATAAACAAATACATAAATAATCAAATAAATAAAATAAACAAATAAATAAATAGAGAATTATGATAAAATATAAAAATAACTAGAACTTAAGAAAAAAAAATGAAAAGTAAATATCAAATATTGAGTCATAATTGATTCCAAAGCAAGTGAGCCTTTATAATTGTGTTTCTTCTCAACTTCTTTCTTTAATACAGAATTCTCAAAAGAAAATCTTAATTATTTAAACCCAAAACATCATAAAAAATTATAAAAAAACTCTTTATTTTTTTTTTTTTTTACTTTTTCTTTCTTGATTGTTGTGATTGATTTTTTATTGTCTTAATTGATCTTAATAGGATCTTTTTATAGGTTTCTAATCTTAATTACAATGAGAAAATGAGTTTTTTTTTGTTGGAATCTCCTAATTAACTTTAACCTTGGATTTTTAATCTAAATCTATCTCTCAAACCAATTTTTTTTTTTTTACAGTCTTGTTTTAATTAAAAAACTTTCAATTTAACAAATAAACCCTATTTAAGTTTCAGTAATACAAATTTTTCTTCTTTTTTTTTTAATAATAATAACTCTAAACTAAATACAATATCAAAAATAAATTTAAAAAATTTAAAACTTAATCTTAAAATATAAATTGATCCCAAAATGAGATATCTATATATATTTATATAAAAAACTGTATTTACAATCCCATAAAAAAAGAAAAAAGATTATTATATATAAAACTATATTTACAATCCCAAGAAAAAAAAAAAAGAAAAACAAGTATAGGTGGTCGTTTCAAAGTCACAAAATCCTAACCTATGGAAGCAATTTCAAACGTTTGTTTTCGTTCCTGAGCCTGTGATTCTCCGATTTGAGATGGGAAAGCTGCTCATCCTTGGCTTTAAGTTCACCTGTTATCCTTACAAAATCTTCATTCAGCATTTTGATGTGTTCATTCAGAACTTGATGTGAAAGATCCTTGAACTTTGATTTCCCTTTCACACGCCTTCTGTAGATTTGATGCTTACTCAATGGTTTTGACTGTTGCGGATTTTGCGAAGCATCAACAGCTGGTTCTGAGACTGATGAAATCCCTTGGTGTTGGTCAAGCCCAAGAGGCAGAGCCACTGGCCATACATACAAAAGGAAAATACTTCAATTCAAAATACTTCAATTCGTTTAAAAGAAAAAGAAAATTGTATAAAACAACTATTCTACTCGTCTTTAGGATTGAAAGAAAAGCAGAGTCTTGCATACCTGATTGTGCATTGCTTTGGCTTGCTAAAGAATGAGTTGGCAATAAGTTTCCACAGCCAGAAACACCAGTTCTAAAATGGAAGGACATAGCCAGTTCCTTTGAGAATGATGTATTAAGATCTGACAAAAAAACATTAAACACTAAAAACCTCAAACAATCCCCCAGAATTCTCAATAACAACACCTCTCAAAGTCGCTTGACAAAAACAGAATGATTAAATGGCAAATTGCACTATCTGTTGATGAGCACAATGGATAATATCTTGAGAGGATTGCCTTACGTAGTTTTGTAATCAGAACTGTAATAACTTACCTAATTAATTTCCCTAGGAGGTCAGGGTACAAGAATTATATACCTAATTGTTGGTGGGTGGTCAGAAGATCACTTGGCAGGGAACCAACATACTCTGTGGTTTGTAAATGCGAGAATGTAGCCAGCTGGAACATCATAGGATCTGAAAATCACATTAAAAGGAATAAACACTTGAAATCTGGCAAAGGTTCAAATCTTCCTAAAGTACCAAGAGAAAACCAAAAAAATAAAAATAAAAATCTAAATACTAACCTTGGGGAAGACTTGTAGCAAGCAGGGTATCTTGAAAATATTCGGAGAAAGTTTGGGGAGAAGGAGGTATGCTGATTCCTCCAACACATGGAGTATGTGGGCGAGGGGAAGGTGCCTTTTCTTCCCAAGCAAAAGGAAAACCCACTACAACACGAGGAATCAAAAGCTAGACAGAAAAAAAATTTATCTAACCAAGGTCCAAAACTTTTTTTTTTTGGTTGAAAAAACAAATTATTTTATATCCTACATAGTCAACGTAGGACACTCCAAAATCTCGTAGCCATAAACTTGTTATTAATTAATATATAATTAAATTAAAATACGTTAGGAGTTGATATTTAATAAACTTTGAATATAACTTTTTAATTTTATAATTAGGATTAAAGGATGCCATATGTTTTATTTTTTTAATTAGTTTTTTTATTTTTAATATATCTGAAAGATATATGTATATATATATATATATCATTCTATTATAGATTCTAAAAATTTTATTGACAAAATAATTTCTCGTTTCTTAAAAATTCTATATCTAACTAGTAATCAAGAGCCAAGCTAGAAATTTTTTGAGTTTAAAGAAAAAACAAATATAACAGAAAAAATAATAAAAAGTTAACGCTAAATTTAAATAAATGTACATTATAATTGAATAAAATGTATATATTTCTCTTGATAAACATTAACATATTTATCCTTTTTTGTTTCATAAAATCCATCATATTATCAGAGATTCCAAAAGCCAGGGGAGGTCCCTGACCTGCTAATAATGATACCTGAAGTTATATGTTCATGTGCGGAGCATTCCATGATCTTTTCTCAGACTTGAACCAGCAAGAGAAATTAAAAAGCTGCTCCTTCGAGATGTTGTACCTAGACACATACACACGTTATAAGCACGACAATAAGGAAAAAAAAAAAGATTGTCCTGAAGTTATATGTTCATATTATCAAAGACAAGACAGCAGAGAGAAAAAAAAAAAGGAGATAAAATTAAATCATGACTACAAGAAAACAGCCACGAAGATTTTGATAAGAGGGAAGGATTGGAAAGCCAAGCTTTGCAAGAAAGCAGCAAATTACAAGAAAATGGAAGGAGACTCCAAAAGCTGTATATCAAGGAAATCAACATGAGATGAATGCTTTAAATAAACATGGAAACCACAATGAAAATGACAATAAGTGACTTGTATAAGATAAAAACAAAATAAAAAGTGCCCATGACATAATATATATCTTTAGGCATGGCCATACATAATAAATGTCTTTGACATGGCCATATGTTAAGCTGTATATCATAGAAATCAACATGAGATGAATGCTTTAAATAAACATGGAAAGCAAAAGAGTCCACAATGAAAATGACGACAACTGACTTGTATAAGATAAAAACAAAATAAAAAAGTGCACATGACATAATATATAAATATATATATATATTTAGGCATGGTCATACATAATAAATATGTCTTAGACATGACCATACATAACATAAGTAAATATACCATAGCCAGTGAGATAGCGACAAAGGTAAATTAAAAATTAAAAAAATAAGTGCCCTAAATTTAAATCTAACACTTAATCACATTGTGTTGTGCTCGGCACTCAATGAATGCCGTCAGCTGACAAGGCATATATGTCTTTCATGTTCTCCTTCTTTGTTGATTTTTTTTTTCTGTTATATTGATTTTCTTTTGTTAATTTTCTATTTTTGATGCAGTGAACCATGAAAATCATTAGAATCAACTAACAAAAAATGATCCATAAGCAATATTATAAAGGAGTCAGCAAAGAATTACAAAAAATATATATTTTACATTTGCTTCAACCAATGATTCTCTGGACCTTCTCAATGATTCAATTGAACTTTTAGTTTTATAATTCTCTGATTCTAATTTGGCATGGTCTCCCTTTCTTTTTTGGTCAGAAGAGTACCTTTGGTCTTATATTTATGATATTATTATACCCAAACACTCTATCTGAATTAATTTATGCCTTTTGGTTGGTATTCCAGTATCCTTGATAAATGATTAAATTTATTCATCCAAAACGAAACAGATCAAGTCTATTTCTAAGAAAACAAAAAAAAAATCATTTAAGAGATTACAATAGTATTCTTGCATTTCTACCTATTTGTGTCCTTTGGTGACTCCCAAGCTTTCATTTTCAATATTTATTAATATACCTTAAAGATATATATCATTTTACTAATTTCCTTTATAAAATTTAAAAATTTTACTAATAGTATATGAAATAATTTCTCATTTGTTAAAAACTCTCTATCTAAGTAGTAACCAAGAGCGAAGCTAAAAGTTTTTTAGCCAATCAATATAACAATAAAAATAATAAAAAATTAACAAAAATAGTATGCTAAATTTAAATAATTATAAATCGTAATTGAATAAAATGTATATATTTCTCTTGATAAGCATTAATATATTTATCCTTTTTTGTTTCATAAAATCTATCATATTCTCAAAGATTCTAAAAGCCAGGGGAGGTCCCTGCCAGTGCCCTGGCTTCGCCCCTGCTTCTAATGATACCTGAAGTTATATCTTCAATGTGTCGAGCTTTCCATGATCTTTTTGTCACACTTGAACCAGCAAGGGAAATTAAGAAGCAGCTCCCTCGAGATGTTGTACCCAGACACATACACACGTTACAAGCACGACTACAAGAAGAAAGGAAAAAAGATTGTCCTGAAGCTATACGTTAATATTATCAAAGACAAGACAGTAGAGAGAAAAAAAAAAAAAAAAAGAGGAGAAAGATTAATTCGCGACTACAAGAAAACAGGCACAAAGATTTTGATAAGAGGGAAAGATTGGAAACCCAAGCTTGCAGGAGACCAGCAAATTATAAGCAAATGAAAGGAGACTCCAAAAGCTATACATCAGAAAAATTAGCATGAGATGAATGCTTTAAAAAATCATGGAAACCAAAAGGGTGCACAATGAAAATGACTTGCATAAGATTAGAGATAAAAAAAATCAATAAAATTCATGAAATAGTATTTAAATAGTATTTTTTATACTTACGAGAGGGGGTGAAAGACATGACTTGACACTCATTGAGTGCTCATAAAAAAACAAAGTGTAAGTGTAAGATTTTAAATTTAGGACTTTTTTTTAAAAAAATTTTTAATTCACCTCTGTCCTTGTCTCACTAGTTACAATATATTTACTTATGTTATGTATGGTCATGTTTAAACACATATCGATTATGTTATGTATGATCATGCCTAATGACATATAGATTATGTTATGGGCCATGTCTAAAGGCATACGGATTGAAATAGATTTTTATTTTTTTAAAAAAAAAAAAAAAAAAAGAAGAAAGAAAGTCATCAGGCCATATGCCATCATGTGGCATCATCATCATCATCATTAGTTTAATGCCATAAGTAAAAAGGGATGATATTTTTAAAATAAAACAAATTGATGACACTAAAAAATTTTAATCTTTGACTATCATTAGTTCTAGAGTAAACTTAAAATATAAATCCTGTGAATTTAGAGGGATTGAAAATGTACGGTTAACTACAAAATAACCAACTAAAATTTTTTTATAACACAACTTAGGAATTGATAGAGAAGCAATCGAATAGGTAACAAAAATTTGTTCAATCGAATTTTGAAATGATAATCCTCTTCCCTCAACAATCAATCATGAAAATTATTCAACTATGATGTAGACAAATTTCATTTAGTAATTCCAATCAAGATTTAAGATTAGGTTTTTGCAGAATTGGTCGAAGGCTTGTGATTGAAGGAAAATTTAAGCACAATTTGACAAAGATTTTGAAATATAGTGGGACAAGGTACGTATAGTTCTCAATTTAAATTTAATGAGATTTGTTGCAAAATTATTGCTAGGATTAACTGGTTTGGGATTGGGATTTTATGCAAAGGAACAAGTTATGTATTTTTCACTTCACCTTGAACCAAAAAGTATATTCATGAAATTTACCAATTATTTTTTATGCTTTGAAAATTATATTGTCCCGTAATTTTGAAATAATAGATGGTGAATGATATTAGACATTTTTATTGAGTTGCCAAGTAATTATAATGTTGAAATTCTATAAGATTAAAAAATAAGTTATTAAATAAAAAAATATTATGATAATGATACTAAAAAAATGAAAATTAAGATGTAAAATGGCAAGAGTAAAACAACAATAAAATTATTCTTAAATCATAGTAAGATGTTTAATATTATATTTAAATTTTAAAATTTTAAAATATAATATTTGAATTATTAAAATTTTAATTAATATCATAATTTCTCTTAATATAATTAATTTTAAATGATAATATATTACTTATAAATAATTTTTTAATATTTATTAATTAATAAATTTATAATATTATATTAAAAATTTTTAAAATTCAATTATTTGTAGTATTATTTCATTTCAAAATTTTCCACCTTATCCTCAATCCAAACGAGTTAAACCCTTTCAAAAACCCTGACAAAACCAGCGATGTTCTGTAGTTTCAACAATGGCTTTCTCTGCTAAAACTCTACAAACCCTTATCAAACCCGACCAACCAAACCCTCTCCACGCCAATATCCAATGCCTCAAATCCCTATATTTCTCAAACCAACGCAAAACCCACCAAATTTCCTCAACACAACCCCACCGACAACTCTCAGTCCTTAACACCAATTCCTTGAATACCCACAACTCAAATTCCCATCTCAACCTTCTTTGTCTCAACGGACATCTCCAACAAGCTCTAAGCTACTTAAACTCAATGCAAGAATTGCAGATTCCATTAGATGAAGACGCAGCTATTGCTATGGTGGGACTCTGTGAATGGAAGAGAGCTTTGGAAGAAGGGCATCAAGTTTACATTTTTATATCGAATTCGAGTAACCCTTTGACCCTTAGGCTTGGAAATGCTTTGTTAAGTATGTTTATGAGGTTTGGAAAATTGAGTGATGCTTGGTATGTGTTTGGTAAAATGCCGGAAAGAGATGTATTTTCTTGGAATGTTTTGATTAGCGGGTACGCGAAAAATGGGTTTTTCGACGAAGCTTTGTGTTTGTATCATAGGATGTTGTGGGTTGGTTTTAAGCCTGATATTTATACTTTCCCTTGTGTTTTGAGAACTTGTGGAGCTGTTCCAAATTTGGAAAGAGGTAAAGAGGTTCATGTTCATGTTATTAGGTTCGGTTTCGAGGCGGATGTTGACGTGGTTAATGCTTTGGTAACTATGTATGTAAAATGTAGGGATTTGCCAAGAGCGAGGTTATTGTTTGATAAAATGACTAGGAGAGATAGGATATCATGGAATGCGATCATTTCAGGGTATTTTGAGAATGGAGAGTGTTTGGAAGGGATAAGGTTGTTTTTTACGATGCGTGAGCATTGTTTTGATCCAGATTTGATGACTATGACGAGTGTGATCTCTGCCTGTGAGAGTCTTGGTGATGAGAGATTAGGCAGAGAAATTCATGGATATGTGATTGTAACAGGGATGTCGGATGATGTTTCGGTTTGTAATTCTTTGATTCAAATGTACTCAAGTTTTGGATGTTGGGAAACAGCGGAGAAAGTTTTTGACAGGATGGAATGGAGGGATGTAGTTTCGTGGACAGCAATGATCTCAGGTTATGAGAAGAATGTACTGCCTGATAAAGCTGTGGATACCTACAAAAGGATGGAGTTGCAGGGTTTCATGCCTGATGAGATCACTTTAGTCAGTGTTCTGTCTGCTTGTGCCCATTTGGGTAAGTTAGATATGGGGATTAAGCTTCATGAACTGGCCAAAAGGTCAGGGCTTATATCTTACATTATTGTTGCTAACACGTTAATTGATATGTATTCCAAGTGTAAATGTATTGACAAGGCTCTAGAAGTGTTCCACAACATTTCAGACAAGGATGTCATTTCTTGGACTGCTATCATTTTAGGGCTTCGACTTAACAACCGGTGCTTTGAAGCATTGATTTTCTTTCGACAAATGAAAGTGAGTTTAAAACCGAATTCTGTCACTTTGGTGTCTGTTCTATCTGCATGTGCTAGGATAGGAGGATTGATGTGTGGAAAAGAGATTCATGCATATGCATTGAGGACTGGCATGGGGCTTGATGGTTTCCTACCCAATGCACTTCTGGACATGTATGTAAGGTGTGGAAGGATGGGACCGGCAGGGAACCAATTTAACTCACAGAAAAAAGATGTTGCGGCATGGAATATTCTGCTGACAGGATATGCACAGCGGGGACAAGGGAAACTGGCTGTGGAGTTCTTCGATAAAATGATAGAATCTAATGTCAATCCCGATGAGATTACATTTATTCCACTCTTATGTGCTTGCAGTAAATCCGGAATGGTAACTGAAGGTTTGAAGTTTTTTAATAGCATGGAACTGAAATATGGCATCACCCCAAATTTGAAGCATTACGCATGTATGGTTGATTTGCTTGGCCGTACTGGGCAGTTGGAGGAGGCGTATGAGTTTATACAGGAAATGCCTATAAAGCCAGATTCGGCTATATGGGGAGCCTTGTTAAATGCATGTAGAATTCACCAGCAGGTTGACCTTGGTGAATTTGCAGCTCAGCGTATTTTTGAAAATGATACAAGAAGTGTTGGGTATTATGTTTTGTTATGTAATCTCTATGTGAACAGTGGTAGATGGGATGAAGTTGCAAAAGTTCGAAAGATGATGAAAGATAATGGGCTAATCATTGATCCTGGATGCAGTTGGGTGGAAGTTAAGGGAAAAATTCATGCTTTCCTCAGTGGAGATAATTTTCATCCTCAAATAAAGGAAATAAATGCAGTTTTAGAAGGAATTTATGAGAAAATGAAGGTAGGTGGCCTGGGTGGAAAATGTGATTCCATGGATGAAGTTGAAATTTCAAAAGCTGAGATTTTTTGTGGGCACAGTGAGAGACTAGCTGTTGCTTTTGGTCTCATTAATACTGTCCCTGGAACGCCTATTTGGGTAACAAAGAATCTCTATATGTGCCAAAGCTGTCACGGTACCATTAAATTCATCTCCAAGATTGTACGCCGGGAAATTTCTGTTAGGGATACTGAAGAATTCCACCATTTCAAGGATGGCATCTGTTCTTGTGGTGATGTGGAAATATTAGGGAAAGCTTGACAAATAAGATCTTTGAAAGAAATTGGGAAGTTATTAACTCCCATATAGAATGTAGATGCGTGAAAGGCGGCTTAAATGTTGCAACGTGAAAATGTATTTTTGGGCCATGCATCCAGCACCATTGATTAGCCTGTTAAAATTAAAACGTATTACCATATATCACAGAAGGACAGGGAAGCTTGGAAGAATGCTGTAGAATCATCTTGAATATTGATGCCCCATTGGCATGAAGAGAGAAAAAGCTTCCTTTCTGTTTGATTAGGAATGTATCCATAAACAAGGGAAACAGCGTCGGGGTTGATGGCATGGTGCTCACAGAAATGCTGTAGACTTCCTTTTTCTGAACTGTAACTTCCTAAGGTGTTGTCTGCTACTCTACTTTCCTCTGTACTGTTGTATTTTTCCTGTAAAGTCAAATGCGAGAAAAAGTTGCCTAAAAATTGAGGATGGTGTATTAAATCAAAAATCACAATAACATCATTTTGAAATACATCTATTTTGCTCATGATTTTAGGCGTCCTTTTTGTTTGAATGTTGAAGAAGCACAGATTAATGTGATGTATTTAGAGCTCCTCAGGGCTGCATACAGGGTTTTAACCATCTAACAAAGAGATACGTTATGACATTAACCCTAAATAAAAATGTCTGATCTAAATTCATATTTACAAGAATACCCAAAACACTGTTTATTCGATTTTGGAGCTATTAGCACTCACTTTGATAAAACAACGTATCTCTAATACCCAAAGTTATTCAGAGAACAGATTTAAAAAAAAAAAAGAAAACCACTGATACATTAAACAGATATTGACCAAACAGAATAGTATAACAAACAACTAGCTGTTATCTCACAACCGGACGACCAAATATACAAACATAAAGCTGAAAAGACATACATTCACTCAATTATTCAACTTAAGAGATACTTTTAACAATCTTAAAAATAATAAATAAATCACCTCAATGTTGAAGATTTTACAAAAGAGAAAGGCGTTGCTGGTATAAATCTTCATATTTTTACAGCCTTCTTTATTGTTTTGATGGATGACTTGAGGAAGTTGTTTCCCACAGCATAATCTTCTTCATCATCACTAGTTACTATTGGCTTCTTCCTCATGCACTCCACTCCTTTCTTCATACCACCCAAAATCAAAGATGGAGACGATGGGATACGTCGGAAGGCCCTGGCACTCTCAGACCTCATAAGATTTCTTTCCTTTCTGCTTCCAACAACTTCACAAGCTTTGCTCCTTGGTGTTTTACTGCCTTCTACTATCTCAACAATCTCATCATCCTTCTCCTGAACACTCTTCTGCTTCTCATGAATTTGCGTCATGACCTCTTTCTCTTTCTGTGGATACTTCAAATCTGGAGTTTTTATTATTTCATCAGTTCCAGTCACTTCTTCTGCATCTACATTTTGAGAGTCCAATTCTTCTTGAGTGTTCTCCAATAGCATTTGGAGCCACCTCTCTACATTCCCTTTCCCACGCTGCCTCCTTGTCTCTTCATCTTCCTCTCTTTCTGTTTCTTCAATAACAGGGAATTGAATTTCTCGTCTCTCCTCTTCTATTTCAAGTCTCTGAAACTTCTGCTCGATTGATTTTTCATCTTCTAAAGCAGCTATGGCTTTATCATGCTCCTCACGCTTTTCTTTGAAGGCATTTCTTGCTGTAATTGCCAGTTCCTCTTCAATTTCTTCATGCTTTTGATCATCATTTGAAGATAAACCAGCTACAGATGCTTTATGTTCCTCCTCCAGAAACACTCTCAGCTCCTTGTGTACAGGTGTCCTTGGTCTGATTCCTGGTAGATAAATAACAGTTTTGCTATCTTGTCCTTCAAAGAAAGTATCATCCGTTCTTGATCTCTTCCTTGCGTGTTCCCAATTAGGCCTTATCTGCTTTTCAAGTTCATCTCGTTGTTTAAATTTCTTATGAAGTTCCTTCTCCGAGGCATCACATATTGCCTTTTGTGCTTCAAGTCTTGCCATGAGTGCATTTGCTGCAGCCTGGTTTAGTCTCACCTGTTCCTTGTAAACAACACTCCTGCAAGAAGCAAAACAAGAATATATTGAATCTACAAATAGAAGACATAACTATTATTATATTAGGAGCAGGTGTTTGACAATCTTACTGGTGCATAGCATCCCGAATCATCTTTTCTAGCATAGTCCTGTATGAAGATTGTGCCTCTGCTAGCCGTCTGCACTTTTCTGCCCTTCTCCTACGCTTTATCAGCTCCACTTCCAAGTCTTGAATAGCATACTTTTCTTCATCATTTTTCCTCCTCATGTCATTCGCTTCTTCATCCAACTTCTGAATTTCTGCTTGCATCTTGTGTGATTCTTCTCTTTGTTTCAGTGAATCTCTGGCCATAACAATGGCCTGATATGGATTTGTAACAAAATCTGGATTTTCATTTTCCTTCAAAACGCTAGATTTCATTTTCCTTGCAGCTGAAAAGTTTAAAGAGAAAGCTTATTATGAGACAAATGATTGAGATGAATGCCCAAGTATATGAGCAACTAGAGTTTTTTCCCCCTTTTGTACTAACCAATAATAGGAGACTGTGACCTTATCTGCCTGTTGTAATCCAGTGATTTCAAAGCTGATGAAGTATCATATAGTTCCTTTCGAGTTACAACAACAGCAGCTGGAGCAAGACCAAATTTCTCTTTTGAATTCATAAAATGCTGTGGAAAAGAATGTGACTCCACTGTTTGTGAAGAATTTATCTCTTCATTCTCACCTTCTGCAAACAAGAAGGAAAATGCCCTTTGCCTGCCATATTTGTATAGCTTGTATTAATCATATAACACTATCAATTCTCCAATTATAAGATGCATTGAAATGTATAAATTTACAGAAATCCCAAACCTGAAATCAGACTTTCGAGATGCGAAAATTGATAAGAACTGATTCACAGAAATTCCCAACTGAAAATCCCACCATGGAACTTGAAATTCTAGCTTGTTATGTTTTTTCTTGCATACTTGCCACTGTAATATCCTCAGATTACTTGCAACGGTCAATCCACCCCCTAAAAAACAGCACCATAATTTTATGAAAACATAACCTAATAAAAATAAAACAATAGAGCTCTTGATGGTCATTCATTACTGTACTTGAGCAAGGAAACCAGTGATCAATATCCCAATAAAGCGGTGAAGCTGAATCAGCATGGTAGTACAGCACATTGCCATATGAATCGACACGAATTACTTCTGGATCAAAGCCGGCGTTCCTGAATTCAAGAGAAGTGATAGAAATCAGAAAACAAATCCCATGATTTTCCATTTCTCAACACATTTGTAAGTTTTCCAAGGGTCTTAAAGAGTAAAATTCAAGTAAATTACCCTAAATGACTGAGCTGCTTCCACAAGAGATTGATGAAGATTTTTGGCTTAGCTGTTGATCTTGCCTTCGGATCAATTATTGAGAACATTTGGTCCAGTTCCTTCGCTCTCAAGCTCTGCAAAATACAAATTAGTAATTAATCTCCAAAGCCTTATTTTCTTTCCCATTTCCTCAATTTTTATAAAAAAATCCAACATAAGAACAACATCACCCAAAACCCCAAAAACCATTTCCTCTCCATCTTTAAAGAACCCAAAAAACATAAGAAAATCAAAGAAAAATGGTAAAAATTACCTCATCACACTGCTGGAAAGCATAAGGCATGAAGGTAAAAGGAGGGCCATGATTGTAGGGACCAAGACTACGGTCCCGGCATATTTTCGCATAGGCTCTCGGGTATCCGAGACCCTCATCAATCACCATTTCCTCGTCGGCGAAGCCACAATCGATGGCCATATTTTTCAATGAGATTTTTGTTCCTTTCTTTGTGAAGATCGAAGAACCAAAGAGAAAATGTTCTGATTTTGGTTATAGAATAAGGAAAGAGCTAACGGTCGAATTCTGTGTAGGGAGAATTGGTAGATTTAAAATTTAAGGTGCCACGTTAGCAAAATTCGGTGGTGGAGTGTAACGACTACATTGTTGGATAAAAGCTGTCCCGGTCCCATGCAAAATTAATTTTTATATATTTTCTTTGACAAAAATACGTTTCATATTTTCTTATGGTTAGGATTTGGTCTTTGGACCGTTGCTTTGTCTCTATTGTGATAATTTTACTATCTTTTGAATATTTTTTATGTATTTAATATATAAAAATTAATTTATTTATTATTGAATGATTTTTTAAATTTTACAAGTAAAATTAATATAATGATATAAATTCTTTAAGAATATATTAAAAAATCAAAAAATAATTCAAAAAGAGAATTTTGTCAATTCCTTTACTTAATTTATAAAATTAAAAAATTATACTGATAATATATATATATATATATATATAACTCTTAATATTTTTACAACTTCTAATCTTTTTTAATTTTATTCCCAAAACTTTTTAAAAAAGTCAAATATAATCATGATATTTTACTATTATTGGGAAAAAAGTTGGGGGCCACAATGTTGCAATTATCTTTAGATTATTATCCATAATAAATTATAAAGACATTTTTTAAAATTTTGCTTTTCAACCAAAAAATATTTATTTGTAATTATTTGATTATAGCAATAAAAATTTTTATTTTGTGAAAATTAAAAATGGGGCTTTCTCAAAAGTTATATTCTTTTATGATCACACTGTATATATTTTAAATGTCTTTTTTTCTTATTATTAGTGACATTTTCACATTTAAAGGAGAGTTCAAGTATTGAAAAATAAAAAAATATTCGATTTTTTTGTTTGTGAATGCCCTTAAAAATTTTTATTTGGATATCCTTTCTATTTATAAAATTAATAAACTTGTTAATAATTATATATATATTATAAATGAATATATTTGAAAAATTTTTAAATCCACTGTTATTTATTATATTATTTATTACATTATATATTCATGAATTTTTATTTGGGTGCACGATTAATTACTAATTTTTCAATTTGGTAGTTAATATTAAATATTCAAGAAGTTTGTTTAATCTTCACATATTTCATTCTTTAAATTTCAGAAAAGGGTGAATTTTAAATCAGTAAAATATTAAGGGAACGTTATGATTCTCCCATTACTTTTGAATTTTATCCTTAGGTAACTTAGGGAATCATACTTTTTCTTTTTGAAGTTTAAATAGGGAATCATACTTAAATCATCAATCTTTTAGTTCAAATCAGTAAATTCATGTATCATAAAAAAAAAAAATCAAAGAATTAAAGTAATTATTATGCTTGCTTTGAATCTTGTCATATTTATGTCCCCCAAAAGAGAGTAAATTGGGATACTTTTTGACCTTGACCTCGTTGGGGATTTAGATAAGGGATGTGATGTGATACACTTATTATTCAATTTGAAACGAAAGTAGTAAGATTGGGTTCATCATTAGCGTTTGAACCAAAATTACCAAATATATAAAAAAGCTGATGAAAAGCCTCTTTTCAGCACAAAGTACACCACTAAAAAAAGCCATTTGATTACGTTGTTTCAAACTATTGGATTTATTAGATTGTAGTGGGCTAGGCTTATTTGGGTCTTGGGCTTAGGACCTAAATTATGAAGGACTCTCAAGATTGGCATCTGGAAAGTTGGGGATAAACATCAAGATTTACATTAGATTTCTAGATAATCACAAAAAAATTACTGATAATAAAATCAAATATAAACTGAAATATCTTATCCTTTCAAACTCAATCAGTCTGGTATAACACTGACCAGCACTGCTGAATCTCCATAAGCCCCAAGTGTCCGTAGCCATAGGTAAATTAGGACTTCATGAGCAACAACATATGCCGCAAAGAGGAGCATTCGGGCTTCAATACTTCACCTGGTGGTAACCTGTCACGATCTAATCCAAGCATCTCTTTCTCGTGGTTGATTCAATCATAAGTTCATGCGTCATAAGTGATTTTGGATTTCCAATCTTATTTGTTTGTGTTAATTTCAAATGCATTATTTATGTGGAGCAAATTTTACCTTGAACTTAAGAATTGAAAATCTATGTATCCCTTTTTTTTATCATCAAAAAGTAAGTTGCTGAAAGGATTGAGCCTGCAAAGACATTTTTTTATCTATAAAAAAGGCCGGAAAAGGCCAGCCAAAGCCCAACAGCACCCTTTACGGATCTGAAGAGCCAAAATTTTGTCCATCTTATGATCTGATCTAACTTCCCAAATCTCCCAACAGCCAGACGCATTCCGTCCCATCTCATTGCCAACTAGTTCAAGTGACTCCAATAATTTTATAATCCTAGATTTTCCCTGATCTTTGCACCTTCCACCCCATTTCCTCTCATATCATTGGTAAACAAATCAAATCTACGTCAGCATCAAAACATGCCAAATCAGCAGACACTTTCATAATCCAAAGGAAAAAAAAGGGACAAAATTATTTCCATTTTCCCACAATCCAAGCTCCCCGAAGTGCTATCCAATCATGGACCAGCAATCTTCTTCCTCCTCCTTTACCACCAGCACCAGCGCTACTCCTCTCCTCCCGCGCCACCGGTCATGGTGGTCTCATCATTTCCACATAAAAAACACGCTCTCCTCCGAATTATCAGGAGCAGTAGGAGACTTGGGCACTTTTATCCCAATAGTCCTAACCCTTACCTTGGTCTCCCATTTAGATCTGTCCACAACTCTCATCTTTACTGCTCTTTACAACATAATCACAGGCCTACTCTTCCACATCCCCATGCCTGTCCAACCCATGAAATCCATAGCTGCCGTCGCCGTCTCCGAAACCCCACATCTTACCACCTCGCAAATCGCGACTGCTGGTGCTTCCACTGCCGCCGTCCTCCTCCTCCTCGGGGCTACCGGTCTGATGTCGATTCTTTACCGTATCCTCCCTCTCCCTGTTGTCCGTGGGGTCCAGCTCTCTCAAGGCCTCTCCTTTGCCTTCTCAGCCATCAAGTATATCCGCTACAATCAGGATTTCGTAGCTTCTAAATCTACCACCCCACGGGCTTGGTTGGGCTTTGATGGTCTTGTTTTGGCCCTTTCAAGTCTTCTCTTTTTAGTAATCTTCACAGGTTCTGGTGATTATCACAACGGAAATGAATCTGATGACAACGAGCCTCGTCGCAGAAGCTCAAAGAGGTTGAGAATTATGGGTTCAATTCCAGCTGCTTTGATAGTGTTTTTATTTGGGTTAGTTTTATGCTTTATACGCGATCCTTCGATTTTTAATGATATTAAGTTTGGTCCATCAAAGATTGGATTTCTGAGTATTACCTGGGAAGATTGGAAAGTTGGGTTTCTGAAAGGAGCTGTGCCACAAATTCCATTGTCCATATTGAATTCAGTTATTGCAGTTTGCAAGCTGTCTGGTGATTTGTTTCCAGACAGGGAACTGTCTGCTGCTAAGGTTTCTGTGAGTGTTGGGGTTATGAATTTGGTGGGCTGTTGGTTTGGGGCAATGCCAGTTTGTCATGGTGCTGGTGGGTTAGCTGGTCAGTATAGGTTTGGGGCAAGGAGTGGATGGTCAGTGGTCTTTTTGGGGATTGGGAAGTTGGTGATTGGGATGGTGTTTGGAAACTCTTTTGTTAGGATTTTGAGTCAGTTTCCTATAGGGATTCTTGGAGTACTTTTATTGTTTGCTGGCATTGAGTTGGCTATGGCCTCTAGGGATATGAACTCAAAGGAGGAGTCTTTTGTTATGTTGGTTTGTGCTGCTGTTTCTTTGACTGGTTCTAGTGCTGCGTTGGGGTTTGTGTGTGGGATTTTGCTGTTTTTATTGCTGAAGCTAAGGAAAATGGAGTGTTCTGGTTCTTGTTTTAGCAAATTCAAGTTTGGCTCTGCCATTGATGATGAAACTAGTTTAATTCCTTAAAGCTGCACTTATATCAGCTAAATGCTCGATACTGGATAACGAGGCAATGTAGGATAAGTTGCACTCTAAAATGTAAGTACAATATTTATTGTTGATTTCTATGCTGATTAAATTATGATGGTATCTTTATCAGCAGATTTTATGTATTATTATACTACCAGAATCATATGATAGAAGATAATCCTCTTGGATATACCAAATTCTGGCTTAGCAGTTTGTACATGATTTTATCAGTGCATGTTGTGGAATGTATTCTTCCTATTCTGTTGCTACAGTAATTGGACTTGATGTATCTTGCTCCTTGGCAAACTAGTTATAATAAATCTCGTTCTTGTAAGAGCAAGTTTCTTAAAACTTGTATCTTAGGTGAAGTTTTGTCATTTTCATTATAGAAATCATAGTTAACAGGGTATTGCTTCTATGTTGTCAAATTTAAAGTTTAAATTCTTCAAAGACTATCTGGTTTCACATGGTGCCGGAAATTCAAAGGGTAAGAATTTTCTTTTCGGATGAATCTGTCTATTAGGAATTTCAAATGAGAAGAATGAATATTCTGCTACTAAAAGTGAAAGATGTTGGTAGAACTTTTTGTCATGGATCAGTTTAAGTTTTCTTTGGGATTCTTCTGCAGCATTAGAAATCAAACGTAAGTTGAATAAGATGGCAGAACTCTTCTTTTTGTGTGGCTAAGGAAGGATGGAGGTTCACATGGGGCTAGAGAAGGTTTTTTTTTTTTAAAGTCATTTAGAAACGAAGATTGGCTGTGAAGCAATGGAACATCTTTGTTGGCATGAAGAGAATCATCAAGATGAATAAGGTGGATTGGATGGTATTTGAGATCATTGGAGCTGAAAATTCATAAACTACATTCCTGCTTTATAGTAACCATTTTCATATGGGATGGACAGCAATTTTCTTATCTGAGCTCTTCATTAAATAGCTTGTCATACATATGCCTAAAAACATGTTCTGGAAGAAAATTTCTGACCTTCAAGCTGCCTGAAAAGTATGACTTTAGGTGGTTTTCAGGCAGCTTGAAGCTTGGAATGGAGCAAATTTCAGGCCTCAAGAACAGGAAGGCTGTGTTGGAAAGCCATTATCAAATCCTTTATTTGGTTATAAGTTACCTTATTGGTTTGCTCCTCTGCAGCACCATCGCTAACTGAATTTAGCTTACTTTTTATAATGCTTTTTTTGGTTAAAATTTTCTTTTCTATTTTCATTTTTATTTTTATTGTCTTGTCTACCAAGGCAACAATTGTCCCCCAAGTCAGTAATCCTGACTTCACGTCTACATCCTTCTATAAGAGGAGTAATCGATGATATCAATTTTCTTTTGATAAGCTGGGAAAATGGTGGGACTACTGATGTTATTGAGAAAGTCTTCTCTCCCTTCCCATAAGAACAACAATCCTGAAATGGCTGCTCCCTCCCTCCCTGTATAGACCCATTGGTAAAATTTTGTTAATAAGAATAAGCAAAACATTATCAATCCAGTTAAAAATCCCTGGGATGAAATATGCTGATAATAATGTTTTTTGTTGTTCAAAAAATTATCCATACTTTTAAGCGTAGGAAAGCTTTTGATAGGCTAACATGGGATTACTCTCCTTAATTTTCCGAATAAATTCACCATTAAACTCTCGGTCCTTCTCAAGGCTTCCAAAACTGACACCATTACCCCTACTAGAGGAAATAAGACAAGAGGACCCCTTTCCTATTTTTTTCATTTTCTGTCACGAGCTTAACGCTGAACATTGAAAGTCACTTAAAGTCTCTGAGATAAAGTCAATCGATTAACATGTTCTTAAACAAAATTAACAATCATCGAATATACATTGATAAAATTGGCATGCAAGATAAACAACTTTCAATGAACCCATAAAAAAAAAAAAAACCAAGAAGGATGCATTTGATTATTGTAATTTTCTTTTATTTATTTTTCAATTGATTAGTTATTTTTTTCTTTCTTTTTATAATCAAAATATTTTTAAAAAATTAAATATTTATCAACAATCTCATAATTTATTGATAAAATATTAAATTATTAATTTGCATGAAAATACTTAAATTCTACAATCACAAACATAAAAAAAAAAAATCAATTTAAAAAAAAAAATCCGGGGACGGATAATTTGCTTTCCTTTTATTCACTTAATTCTTGACTATTCGCGGCAGCATAACTTTATCTAAAATTAACTTAAAGTAAAAAAAAAAATAAAAAATGAAAAAGAAAAAGACAAGCCAACAAGCATTGACCTGTTACGCGACAACTACTTTCAAAGTCTTTCACTTTAAGCATTCTCCAAGATCCAAAGTTTCACTAAATCGAAGTTCCCAGAAATCTTTGCGAGAACTTAAACAGGCACACCCAAAATTTCAGGTTTGTTTTTCTTGTACTAAATTGCTTCATTGAATTTGCAAAAAGTACCTACTATGCCATAAGCTTGTATCTTGATGGTCTTCATTTAGATTAATAATTCTGTAGTGACTACGGTTTTACTAGTTTTTATGGGGAAGTAGCAAATCTGCAGTCTTTGTGATTTTTGTTTTGTGTTTTGAGAAATTGGTTTTGATTTTTAGTGGTTTTTAGGAAGTGGGTAGCTGAGAAATATTGAAAAAAGTGAGATTGGGAACCATGAAGAGTTTATATCTGGTTGTTGTTGTTGTTTGGGTAATGTATGAGATGTTTATCCTAGGGTTTGCAAATTATGTCCCAAAAGTGGAGTTTGAGTTTAAAAAGGAATCTTCGGCGGAAGTGGAGTACAAGTATGAAAGAATTGGTGAGGTAAAGAAACATTGTAAACCAGTTTTATCATCTGCTTCTGAATTCAAAGCTGAAGATAATAGGATAGCTGACATAAAAGAAGAGCTCAATTTCGGGTATGGGGATTGGTGGCAGGATGCAGGTGATGCTCCCATTATGCCATTTGATGATAGGGATGTCCCTAAGAACTTTTCAAAGGATCCTTCGAACATATCATCTTTCTGGATCACAGATGTTGATCACGCTCATCAGACTAAGAAGTGTGTAAGTGTCAGTGGGATTCTGATGTTGGGCATAACACTAGATACTTCATTTGCAGAGAGGCCGTATGAGGGCAGTCCTCGATTTCAGATATGGCCTAGTCATACTCAGCTTGCAATTTCATTTGAAGGGATTTACACTGAAACCAAACAGAATGGTGGGGAAAGAGTGCTGTGTTTGTTGGGGAATGCAATGTTGCCATCTCGGGAGTCTGACTCAAACAATCCATGGGAATGGTTGAAGGGCTCTGATCTAAATTACAACCAAGCACCTCTTTTGCAAGATGATCAGATATTGCTTGTTCTTCATTACCCATTGACACATAAATTGACTGATAGGGTGATACGAGGGGAGTTGAAAAGTTTAAATCCAAAATCAAATGCTAAGTACTTTGATCAAGTTCATGTTTTGGCCCAGATGCTCAAGTCGACAAAATATGAGTTTGGCTCTGAGAAGATTGTATCCAAGGCTTGTGATCCTTATCCATATCGAGATAACTTGATGAATTCTGGCATTGATGTCTACAAAGGAGATAGCTTCTGTGCCATTCTTGAGCAAGTTACTAATAGTGGAGCTTTCACTGTTGTGCCAAACTGGAAATGCAATGGCATGGATGATTACTGTAGCAAGCTGGGTCCTTTTGTGTCAGATAAAGAGATTAAAGCCACAAATGGCGCCTTCAAGGATGTCATACTTTACATGCAGGATGTAAGGTGCAAGACAATGAATGGGCATCGAAATGCTAGTGCGGCAAGAGTTGCTGCAGTTTTTTGGGCTGTTCCTGCATCAGAGGATCAGTATAGAGTGAGACAGAGATCTGGGCTTAGCAACATGACTCTAGCTGCTGAAGGAATCTGGAATTCTTCTAGTGGGCAGCTTTGCATGGTTGGTTGTCTTGGCATAGTAGATGTAGAAGGGAGTAGTTGTAACTCTCGTATCTGTTTGTATATTCCTGTCTCATTCTCAATAAAGCAGCGAAGCATAATTGTTGGGAGTATTTCAAGTATTGATAAAAGTAATAAGGAGTACTTTCCTTTATCATTTGAAAGGCTAGTTAGGCCCTCAGAGTTGTGGAATTACTTCAGAGTGTCACGTCCCTATTATAGTTACTCAAAAATCCAAGCAGCTGGTGCAATCCTAGAAAAAAATGAGCCTTTCAGTTTTGGAACTCTAGTTAAGAAATCCTTGCTGCAATTTCCTAAACTAGAAGACACAGATGACTTTTTATCCAGGTTTGATCTCCTTGCAGAAGATCTGACTCTTCAAATCTCTGCAGTTCCTGATCCATTTCCAAATTCTCATCCCCCAAGAGTTGATATTCAGATGGATATTTTCTCACTTGGTCCATTGTTTGGGCGCTATTGGTATTCAAGAAATATAAGCACCAGAGAAGAAGAGACACCTTACCACACTAAAGCTGAATACACCGAAAAACAGCTCCTTTTGAATGTATCAGCTCAACTAACAATTATCGGAAAAGATTATAGCAATTTTTCTGTTGTTTTTCTGGAGGGTCTTTATGATCCACATTTTGGTCGGATGTATCTTGTTGGCTGCAGGGATGTCCGAGCCTCATGGAAGATCTTATTTCAGAGCATGGATCTTGAGTCAGGGTTGGATTGCTTGACAGAAGTCATAGTGTCTTACCCGCCCACTACAGCTCGGTGGTTGGTCAACCCAACTGCAAGAATTTCCATAGCCAGCCAGAGAAATGAAGATGATCCACTATATTTTGGAATGGTTAAGCTTCAAACTCTTCCAATTATGTACAGGAAGCAGAGGGAAGATATTCTCTCTCGCCGGGGTGTTGAGGGAATCCTCCGTATTTTGACTCTTTCTTTAGCAATTGCTTGCATTTCAAGTCAACTGTTTTACCTCAAACAGAATGCTGATTCCTCTCCTTTTATTTCTCTTGTCATGCTGGGTGTCCAAGCCTTTGGGTATGGTCTTCCTCTAATTACTGGTGCCGAAGCTTTCTTCAAGAGAGAGGCTTCTGATTCTTATGAAATGCAATCTTATGATCTTGAGAAGAGTCAGTGGTTGAATTTGATTGATTACATGGTGAAGCTTCTTGTGCTGGTTATGTTCCTTCTGACTCTGAGGCTTTGTCAAAAGGTGTGGAAATCTCGGATCAGATTACTTTCACGAACCCCACTCGAATCACATCGTGTCCCAAGTGACAAGCGGGTACTTATTGCAACCCTTGTCGTACATGTCATTGGATACGTAGTTGTTCTGATCATTCATACTGTAAAAACTAGTCAGATACCACTTCGAACAGATAGGTTTATAGATTCAAGGGGTCAGACCAAAACGCTACGGGAATGGGAAATTGAACTAGGGGAGTATATTGGCCTTATTCAAGATTTCTTCTTGCTCCCTCAAGTCATTGGTAATTTTATCTGGCAAATCGATTGTAAACCTCTCAGGAAACTGTATTTTATTGGGATTACAGTGGTCAGACTTCTCCCTCATTTCTATGACTATATACGAGCCCCAGTTCCCAATCCTTACTTCGCAGAGGCGTATGAGTTTGTGAATCCAACTTTGGACTTCTACTCTAATATTGGGGATGTTGCCATTCCCATCACTGCAGTTTTCCTTGCAGCTGCTGTCTATTGTCAGCAAAGGTGGAATTATGAGCAGCTTAGCCAGATTCTTGGCTTCAGGCAATGTAGGCTTCTTCCTGCAGGATCAAGAGTTTATGAGAGGTTGCCTTCCCTGTCATTTGAAGCAGAGCTTGCCTCTGATGTTAATGGGAATACATCACGTAAGCTACAGCACGATGATGAAGAATAGTTCAATTCCTTCTCAGCATTACTGACAGAAGAGATGTTTGTAAAACATATGTGAAAGTAGGTGATATTTTCATGTTTGTTTTCCAAGTATAACACGATGGCCTCTAAAAACTGCAATTAAAAGCTTTGGTTTGTCCTGCATGTTTTCCCATAAATAGAGAACAAAAACAACTTCAGGTTGGTTTTATCTTAGTTTAATCTCACCATTCTTGCTGGATAAATTTTCCGTGGCTGAATGTTGCTCTGCTACTCTTATAAGGGTGTGTCCAAAAGAATGTAAAATCATGAAATCTCACGTTACTTGCATAAGAGGATAGAATTTCTGCCTCTGAAATTGTGTTTTACAACACTTAAATGCTATGATGTGAAACCCATTATGTCATTATCGTGGTCGTCTTCTGAATCCAATTGTTCAATTTTCGGAGCCTGTGAAGAACAAATTATATATATATATATATATATTATATATATATTATGTCACTCCAGATATCCAAACTTGTGACAGACTGCACCATATAGGAGCTATACTTTTACCGAGTTTAGAGCTATTATTAAATGAGAGGGGGAATCATGAATATGTGATGATCTCCATTTTTTTTTCAGTTATAGTAACTTGATCTCCGATGCAACGATTCCATCTTTCCTGGTTCTTTTATACCAAGGAAACTTGATCAGGCCAGAAGCAAATTAATGGAAAGAATAACACTTTACGCCTTTTTCATGGAAGAGAACGACCAAAACCGATACCTTAAACAATTCTATTGCATGAAGAAATTGGAGCTACAATTAGGCAACCCTACATCAGATCAAACCTCAATTGGCAGTGGCTGGCAAGACAACTCAATCTTACTCATGCTTGTTTTCCAGGCTTTTGGTTTTGTTGTGAGAAATGTATAATTATTTCATTAACTATATATATTTGCTGTATCTATTAACAAAAGGTGGGGCTTGAATTAGGTCAAGGATATGGTAGATTTGGATGGATTTTCATTACAAGTTCAAATTGGTTTCCAAATCATATATATTAGGGGTCTTTTCAGTAAGGAATACTATAGCGTGTAAACTCTGAACTTTAGAAATTCTGCTAATTTTAATTTAAATGCCTTTAATATAAAGAAGGCATGATAGACCATAACATGTGTGACCAAAAAATACAGATCCATGATGAAAAATAAATTCTAAAATAATAAAAAAGAAGAATTAAACTTGGGTTGTTTAGTATATATACAATTTGTTTGATATATAATTTCAAAAATAATATTGTAATTTTTTTGTAAAAAAATCTAAAAAATGTTAAAATCAAAACATTTTTTAAAAATTAATCAAATTAAATATGGATATTCAAGTTGAGAAGGAAGAAGTACTATATGATTGGATTTCAGTTCAATTAATTATTATTTTCGTCTATATATATATTTTAAAATACCTCATCAATTAAATTAAATTAACTAAACAAGCTAATCCATTTCTCAAAGTCTAAAATGAAGGCTTACCAAACTACTCAAAAACTAATATCCATATTGTCTCAATTTATTAGATATTGATTTCCATCCAAGCCATGTGAATAACGAGGCCAGCCGAATGAAATCGATGTATATGCATGAAGGCAAAGTCAATGGAAGCAATGAATGCTCAGCTTCGTTATGGTTTGGGGGAGCTTTCTTAAATCTTGACATTTGAGAACTCAGATTCTCGTTTTCATTGGATACTAGGACAGTCGGCTTCAGTTCGAGACTTGTATAAATTTTATTAAAAAAATACTCGAGTTTGATAGAATTTAATATAAAATGTAATTGTTCAATTTTATTAACAACTTTAACTAATTAGAAGCTCATAGTAAATATTAAAAGTTTTAAATAATTCATTCTCATTAAAAATTAAAAAAAAAAATCTAGTCTTGTCAAAATATTAAAATTGCTTACTTAAATTTGATAATTAGTGAACATTAATTAGGAAGTTTGATAGAAGTTAATATATAATGCAATGGTTAAATCTCATTTATAATTTTAATATATATGAAAAAATTTTAATTCTCATTAACAATCTTGAAAATTTATAAAAAAAAAATTATCGACTCTCCTCAAAATACTAAAATTATTAACTTAAAATTTCACAAATCCAACATATCCCAAAAACAATTGTTAAGGGAAAAAAACTTGGTAGTTAAATTAAATTTATAGGATAAATAGATGTCTGATTATAATTTGTTATACAAGTTTAATTAACGCCTAATTAATAACAGCTAGCAGATCCCACAAATTCCATGCCAAAGCTGTTAAAATGTTTGCCTGCCTAAGCCGCATTTATTTTTATTCGTATGGTTTTTAGATTACACAATGTTAAATCCATTCGTTTAGAAGTTATAATTTTTTTTTATTTATAATTCCCATTTTAGGAGATCATTGATTATAACTTAACAGTTTTAATGCATGTAGAAATCTTCTCAAGGAAATCTTTTCTGTAACATAGTTAGAATATTTTCTGATTTTATTTGCTCATATTATCATTATCATTATCATTAAAACTTTATTTTCGAAATGCTTCTTGACAAGAATCGACCGTAATTGATAAGAAAAGAAAATGTCACAACTAATCTTTACAACTTTCTTTTACCTTACTTATGATCATTTTGTTTTAGTTTTCACGTTATTATATAGTTTAATTATTATCTTGTGAAAAAAAAAAAACATATAATCTACTTTTAATGTATTGATTTTTTTTTAATTTGGAATTAAAATTTTTTGATAGAAATGGTTTTGTAATGAAAAATTATTAGTTCCAAACTTGCGTGGAGAAGTCGATGGAGTGCGAGTTCAATTTAATTTGCAAGATGGAGGCTGGGAACCGCTAGTAATTAAGAAGAAAGAAAAGTCAAATAAACGGATGCATGGTGGGCAGCAGAATTGGACAAAGTCCTAAGAAATGTCCGAAATTTTTGTGGAGAAAGTGCATGTTTTCTGGTTAATTAACAACCAATATTTTAGAGGCACACATGACCGATCACTTGCTCACATGAATAGCAAGACCGGTGGAAAAGTATTTAATGCACAAAGATTAAATTTAAAATAATTTAGAGTCCTAATAATTTTCTCAGAAAAACAAAGAAAATTAGTTAATTAAAAAATGGGAACAAATTTTTTTTAAATTTTTTTTTAATTTATCTTTATATCTTTTACTCTCTATATAACTAAAAATTATATTAAAAATATAAATTTTTTGAATTTGTAATTTTCAAAAAATAAATTTAAGTATTGAGAGTTCTAAGGAGGCGGGGACTGCCTAACTTATCCTAGCAACCAGTCTTCGGTCGATTGGGGCTGCGGACCGCAGTCGTGGTCTTTTTCGCAGCGTTGGGAAGAACCGAAGATGCATGAAATTCGGGATGCTGGAGTGAAGACTGAAAGAACTCAAACGTAAAATTGGTTGGATTAGGTCCAGTCCTTATAGCCAAACCTGCATTGGTCAAGGCCCAAGAGTACCGTGCATAAAATTTCCTTCTACTTCTAGGTTCGGTTGCCCATGCTTCAATATGTTTCTTCGTTTGGACTAAATTTCTAACTGCAAAATCAAATCATGTGGCCTATTTTTTTTCTTTTTTCTTCACCAAAACGTGTTGATGGATTAGGGAATTTATCTTTGATCAATTATTACGTGGTGTTGATCTTCATCTGTAGAAAAAAAAAGAGTTTTTTTCTTGATTTCAACTACAATTTAAAAAAAAGCAATAAAATGTAATATCTTAATCTCTTATTGAGTAATTATGTTGATATGATATGGTGTATATATATAAAAATTTAAATGTATATTTGTTAAGTGTATTTTATAATATAAAATTGTGATACTTTTTTTATTAAAACAAATAATATTTTATAAATTAAGTGTAAATTTTTTCTATTAATATTAGATCAATCATCAATTGAAAATGTGAAAACTAAGTATTACATCAGATCATTAATAAAATTCAAGTGAGTATTTGTAAAATATCATTCTGTAAAAATTATTTTTAAAATCTTAACACATGATGTGATTTTGATATTATTTAAATTTTACGAAGACGTCAAAATTTTAATTAAAGAGATTGTAATGTTTCAAATTTTATATGGATTTATATGTGCATGTAAAAACTTAAATTTATATTTGTGAAAATTTTTTTTTTGATAAAATTATAAAATTTTCAAATAAATTGGATAATACAGGTAAAGTATGAATATTCACAGAAATTATGAATTATTAAGGAAAAAATTCTTATCACATAATATATAATTATGGCATTAAGAAAGAAAATTATAAAGAAAAGAAACTGGATTCTGTCCAAACTCCAAAATATTTGGTTCATGTTTGTTTTTTCTTCTAGAAGAGTCTTAATATATTGAAAGAAGGTAATTTATAAGAAAAAAAAAAAAATACCATTTGTGGTGTAATTTTAATTATTGCATTCAATTGTTAACCTTTTTCTAAAAGAAGAATTTATTATGGCATTTATCACGTGGTTCAAAACAATTTTTCACTTAAAAAATTGAAAATTTAAAATTTGATCAGAATTTGCAAATATTTTCACTATTTATCCTTACTGAAATGGAGACGAGTATTTTGCTTAACAACAAAGGCATTTTCTTTTTTAAAAAAATGCATGTCTTTTTTTTTTTAATATTGGATTGGAATCTCAAATTTTTTGAAAAAATTATAATATTTACTGATAATTGAATTTATCAAAATTGGAAAGGTGACAAGACCTGATATTTTCCAAGTATAATAAAATTAAAAAATATTAAAAATAAAATGTGAGATAATATTTTAATTCATTTATAAAATTAAAAACATTTTATTGATATATAAAAAAGAACTCTTTTCTCATATAAAAAGAAAAAAAAATTATGACTAGAATTGCGGAAGATGCCCCTAATTTTAAGGTACAGTTGTGTTTCTAGAAGCAAAATGCAGACTTAATTAAGATTTCCAATGACTATTATTTAACTAGTCGTGTTCAATTTTCGATTGGTGGTATTTCTAGAAGGCAAAGATGAGTCAAGTCAATGTCGGAAAATTCACCACTGTTTTCCATATTGTTTTTATTACAGGACATCACCCATTGGTCACGAACCACATTACTTGTTCTCCAAAACTCCGAAGATGACGTCATTGGTGATGTTTCATAGGAAGTTTATGATGTCTTAATTTTATTATTATTATTATTAGTATTATCTTTTGGATTTATAATTTTTTTTTTATAAAATTTGAAAGATATTCCTTGCTTGATATTCAAATTTCTAGTCTAAGTCAGTTTTTTCACCTTGTTTTTATATATGGGATTGGCTTTTATTTCAAAATATGATGTTGTTTCCTGATTATTAATTAAATTGACTAAAGCCAATTCAAAATTCGATAATATTTAAAAAAAAATTTTTTTGTTCACAAGGATTTGAATTATGTCAACGCGAAATAGTTGACATTTTATTTCATTTTATAAATCTTATTCCACTTATTTCAAGATTTGATTTTAAAATTTTCAAGATGAATTATGCAATGTGATGTATTATTAACTAATAAGAAATTGAAAAAATGGGAAAAATTGTCACATTTTGGTAAAAAATTTATCATTCAACCTAGTATAATTTCAAATGATACGATGTATTTATTTCTAGATCAAATGGACCGTGACCAATTAAATTTGCTAATTCATTTCTGAATAAATTTTGAAACTTTGTGATGTGACGTGTTTACTAATATGACCAAGAAACCCGGAAAAATCAGGAAAAAGAAAAAACTACATGACAGGCTGATATGAAGTAATTTTTTATCGATTTGAAAAAATTACCCTTTTTTTTTTTTTTCCAGAAAAGGTTGGTAAGGGAGGGAAATTCGACATGTGTCATAAATTTCAATAAAAATTTATATGAAAGTTATAAATAGAAACAATTAGA
This sequence comes from Durio zibethinus, assembly GCF_002303985.1. Next base: position 2,449,236 of record NW_019167982.1, read on the forward strand.
AGCAAAAATTAAATCTAAATGCCCATTTAACTTCCGCAGCATCAAGATTTTTTTTTTTTAATCTTTTGACGTTTTCATTTATCAAAAAACTCAAAAGAAATTTCTTTATGTTAATATCAGAGTTCCAACTTCAATTTCCACGAAATATGCACAGATTAGATCCTTTTCTTAACCAAAAAATTTTCTGATGCTTTTAGTCCAATTTATTAGAGTTGAAAATTATTTTGAAATTAGCATATATATAATTTTTTTTTAAAATTAATGTAGGTCATAGCTCAGCAATTATGTCATCTAAACATATTTTAAAAAATATTCCTTTGATTTAGTGGATTCTCATGATCCATGTTTATGACTTTCCAGACAAACACATATTGTATAAGTTATATCATGTTGGCTTTTTGATGTTTTGAACTAGCGGAGTGCCAATTTTGACGTAATTAATTATTTTTAATTATTTATTAAATTTAATAAAAAATAAAAACTAACTCTATTTATCAAAAGTATGTTCTTATAATTTAATTAGTCTAATTAACACGTGAAATAAAGGAAAAAACAAATTGATCAAAGTTTTGAACTCCAAATTTTGTTAAATAATAAGACACGACAAACAAAATTGTAATATTGGATCCATTTGTCTATTAGTTGGCAGCTTTTTTGGTAAACAGGACAATAGTGGGAACAAGAATCCTTCAAATTACTATTTCCAAAACAGTAAAGAACCAAGAAATAACCGAAAATTAATTAATATTCAATTTCAAAAATGGTGGCATGGAAAAGCTAATGGATTTTGTCTGTACAAAAGAAAAGTTGGAAATGACTTGAAACAGATTAAGAATCTTCTTTTTTTTTTTCCTTTATTTTAATACAAATAATTCAATCCCCACGAAACACCCCGGAAAATTTTGAACTTTGACAGATAACAAGAAAAAAAAAAAAGGGCCGCCAGTATTATTGCTAACAACCTTATATGTATATATATATATAGCAAACCTTGATTTTCTTGCACCACGATCTTCCCGAACTTCATACTGTTGTTTTGTTTGTTCTTTCAGTTTCAAAACCATTGAGATTTCTTGTTCAGGTTCAAAGACAGCCTGATAAGAAAACAGTACCAAACAAGTTATTTTCTTCAATTCATTCAATTCTTGAGTTTCTTGTTTTTTAAAAGGAAAACCCACTTTTTTATTCTTTTATTTGATCTCCGGGGACGTGAAAGTTTTTGCCAATGGAGGGTGCTGATATTTATAAAGCGAGTAGTAGTTTACGGGGAAGTTTACGAGCAGGTAGTTCTTCGATATGGAGAAACAATGGTGTGGAAGTTTTTTCAAGGTCTTCAAGAGAAGAGGATGATGAAGAAGCTTTAAAGTGGGCTGCACTTGAGAAACTACCCACTGTTGCTCGTCTCAGGAAAGGTATATTGACTAGCTCTCAAGGTGGTGCAAATGAAATCGATGTTTATGACCTTGGATGGCAAGAAAGGAGGACTTTGCTTGAGAGGTTGGTCAAAGTTGCTGAGGAAGATAATGAGAAGTTCTTGTTGAAGCTCAAGAACCGTGTAGATAGGTATAGAGTTTTTGTGTTTTTTTATGTTTGGTTACTAGTAAAACAGAAATGGAAAGAAATATTTTGGAGGGAAAGAATAAAACTAAACAGAGTACCCTGTTTTAGTCCTTGAACGTCCTGTTCTCATGTATTAATAATCATTTGCATTGGTCTTTTTTTATTTTCAGGGTTGGCATTGATCTTCCCACAATCGAAGTCAGATTCGAACATCTAAATATTGAAGCTGAAGCTTTTGTAGGAACCAGTGCTTTGCCTACAGTTCTTAATTTCACTACTAATATATTTGAGGTACCAACCTAGAAAATATTCGCTACTTTATCATTTCACAGTTTTTTTTTTTTTAAGGATTCTTTCTCACGTTCCAATTTGTACTGTGATTACAGGGCTTCTTGAATGATATGGGTATTCTTTCTAGTAGAAAGAAAAAGCTGACTATCCTCAATGATGTCAGTGGAATCATTAAGCCGGGCAGGTAACATGGCGATCTCAGTTCTCATCAACACCTGAATTTTTATTTTTACTGTTAAACTTAAAGATTGGAGATCCTGGAATTCATCAACTATTTTTCTTCTCATGTATTTATTACAGGATGACATTGCTTTTGGGTCCTCCAAGTTCTGGAAAGACCACTCTCTTGTTGGCTTTAGCTGGGAAGCTCGACCCCGCTCTCAAGGTGCTCTAGAAAATTTACTTTTCTATCATTGGTGTCCTTTCTAGGCTTCTTGTTTTTGCATTAAATTCTGTCTTTGCTTCTATTTCTAATTTGGAAGTGAAATTCGCTTCCAGTGTTCGGGGAGAGTGACTTACAATGGGCATGGAATGGATGAGTTTGTGCCCCAGAGAACAGCTGCCTATATCAGTCAACATGATCTTCACATAGGGGAAATGACTGTGAGGGAAACTTTGGCCTTTTCTGCAAGATGCCAAGGGGTTGGATCCCGTTATGGTTAGTTTGATTGATTTCCACCCCTTTTGGTTTTGGAACAATCTACATGTTTTTTTGGTTCTTCAAAGCATTAAATTTTGTTGTTTTGGGCCTTTACAGAGATGCTAGCAGAGTTGTCAAGAAGAGAGAAACAAGCAAATATTAAACCTGATCCTGATATTGATGTCTTCATGAAGGTAAGAACCAAAAAGCCATTTTGATGTAAAATACGGACATCTTTTATTCCTAACTGGCAGAATGCGTCTGCTGGAGGCGTCCTGTGAAATTAGTTGCATATGTAGCTTGAAATCATGTTCTATGCACTCAAGCCAATCAATTAACTTGGATTGGTCTTTTCATTCATGACAATAGGAAACAAAATTGATTGAAAATCAGAAATTTAATTCAAATTAAGATTAATTTTATCTCACAGGAATCTCCATTATAGAGAATCTTGTATTCATCTTGATTTACTTTGTCATTTTTAACATTTCAGGCAGCAGCAACAGAAGGCCAGGAAGCAAACGTCATCACAGATTATATTCTAAAGGTAATGTTGCAGAAAACTGAAGTATATTGAAAGATATTGAAAAACCAAGATAAAAATTATTTACTTATTGAATACCTTTACCATAAAATTTGCAGGTTTTAGGACTGGAAATATGTGCAGACACTATGGTAGGAGATGAAATGTTAAGGGGTATCTCTGGTGGACAAAGGAAGCGTGTCACAACAGGTAATTGATGAAATCAGTTAACCATTAATTCCATTACCAAAGTACCCTAAATTTCTTGTCATGAAATCTAATCATGTCGATGCAATTAGGTGAAATGCTGGTTGGACCATCAAGGGCACTGTTTATGGATGAGATATCTACTGGTCTGGACAGCTCTACAACTTTCCAAATTGTGAACTCCCTTAGGCAAACTGTTCACATCCTTAATGGAACCACAGTCATCTCTCTTCTCCAACCAGCTCCAGAGACTTATGATCTTTTTGATGACATTATTCTCCTTTCTGATGGCCGGATAGTATATCAAGGTCCCCGCGAACATGTGCTGAGCTTTTTTGAATCTATGGGCTTCAGGTGTCCTGAGAGAAAAGGCGTGGCTGACTTCTTGCAAGAAGTAAGTCTTGACAGAGGTTTTCTTCCTTTCTGCATTGGGACAAAGCTGCTCTTCTATCACATTTAACTCGATTTTGTTCATTGCAGGTTACATCAAAGAAAGATCAAATGCAGTATTGGATGCGTAGAGATCAACCTTATAGGTTTGTCAAGGCCGATGAATTCGCTGAGGCGTTCCAGTCATTCCATGTGGGAATGAAACTCGGAGATGAACTTGGAACTCAATTTGAAAAAACCAAGAGCCACCCTGCTGCTTTGACAACCAAAAAGTATGGTGTTGGAAAGCGGGAGTTGCTGAAAGCTTGCATCTCAAGGGAATTTCTGCTGATGAAGAGAAACTCTTTCGTCTACATCTTCAAGTTCATTCAAGTGCGTACTTATGATATTTAATTCTTTTACCACAATTATTATGGTTTATATGACTGTGACTTACTTTTTTTGTTCTTTCTGCTACTAGCTCACAATCATGGCATTAATTACCATGACACTCTTTCTGAGGACTGAGATGAACAAAGGTTCAGTTGAAGGGGGAGGAATCTATATGGGAGCCTTGTTTTTTGGCTTGATTATGATCATGTTTAATGGAATGTCTGAACTTTCTATGACCATTGCTAAGCTTCCTGTCTTTTACAAGCAAAGAGACCTCCTATTCTTTCCTTCATGGGCATATGCTCTACCAACATGGATACTCAAGATTCCTATTACATTTGTAGAAGTTGCCATATGGGTATTTCTTACCTACTATGTCATTGGATTTGATCCGAATGTTGAAAGGTAAACAAAAGAAAGGGCAATAAAAATTTCAGGGGGAACTTGAGTAGTAGTATATATAATTGCTTGCTTATTAGCTTTGATCCAAATTGATGTAAGTAATTTGCCTGGCGCAGGTTGTTCAGGCAGTACTTTGTACTCGTTCTCGCTAACCAGATGGCTTCGGGGTTGTTTCGCTTCATTGCAGCAACCGGTAGAAACATGATTGTTGCCAACACTTTTGGGTCATTTGCTTTGCTCGTACTTTTTGCATTGGGTGGCTTTGTCCTGTCACGAGGTATGATAAGTTTTAGACAGAACGGGACATCAAACTTTAGACAGTTCTAATCACTTTTCTTTGTTTAATGTCACAGAGGACATAAAGAAATGGTGGATATGGGGTTACTGGATTTCACCTATGATGTATGGTCAAAACGCATTGATGGTTAATGAGTTCCTTGGGAACCAGTGGAGTCGGGTAATGCTTTGAATCTGCCATGTCTATGATTCTGCTTTTATCTCTAAACAATCTGCTGATCTTTTATGGTATTTTCTTTCGTATCGAAGGTTCTTCCGAACTCAACAGAATCACTGGGAATTGAAGTTTTGAAGTCCAGGGGTTTCTTCCATGATTCACATTGGTATTGGATCGGAGTAGGGGGATTGATTGGATTCGGATTATTGTTCAACTTTTGTTTTACTCTGGCTCTTGCCTATCTAAACCGTGAGTATAGCTGTATCTACTTAAAACTTATGCCTCTTTGGAAGGGAGAGCTAAATTTTTACCTTTTTTCAATTAAATATAAATATGCAGCATTTGAGAAGCCTCAGGCAGTAATATCAGAAGAACCTGAAAGCAACGAACAATCCAATGGAGTTGGAGTTGGCGCAAGCATTCAGTTATCAAACTTTGAAAGAAGCTCAAGTCGTGTGACTGGATCAGGTATTAGAGCTAATCTATATGTGTGTCAGTGTGTTTGTGTACAAGCCATTATGTAAAATACTAAATCTAGTTGACATGCAGAGATTCAGGATGATATTCGAAGAAGCATCTCATCCAAGTCCTCATCTGTTACTGAGGCAACTGTTGGGGCCAGTGGTACCAAGAAAAAGGGAATGGTTCTTCCATTTGAGCCACATTCCATCACATTTGACGACATTATCTATTCAGTTGATATGCCACAGGTAACATAAGGTTCCATGTACAAATACCATATATGTTCAATGGTCGGATTGTATTTTGTTTCAGTTTAATGTGGTCCAGATATATAAGAGTTTATTTGCTTCAATTGAAACTTTGCAGGAAATGAAAGAACAAGGTGTCACTGAAGATAGATTGATGCTACTGAAGGGTGTTAGTGGTGCTTTCAGACCAGGCGTTCTCACAGCTCTAATGGGTGTTAGTGGTGCTGGGAAAACCACTCTTATGGATGTGCTTGCTGGCAGAAAAACTGGTGGTTATATCGATGGGAACATCACAGTTTCAGGTTTCCCGAAGAAACAAGAAACATTTGCTCGAGTATCCGGATACTGTGAGCAAAATGATATTCACTCTCCCCATGTCACTGTGTATGAGTCCTTGCTCTATTCTGCTTGGCTTCGACTACCTGCCGAAGTTGATGCTGAAACAAGAAAGGTTGGCATTCATCAAACCCTAAACTCTTTCAAGTCTCTTAATCTACTTTGGTACATGTTAGAGGTTTTCACTAAGATAAGCCAATAGACAATTCGATTTCAAACTCCAAGGACTTATTCAGGTTGAGAAGTTTTTAGTTTGATAAAAATTCTTTTCATTTACCCCTCCATTGCCTACTGAATAGAATGAATTCAAGAACTGAGTTGAAAAAGAAAAGGATTCTTTACCAATTATTGTATCGTTTCAATGACTGGAGTATATAGGTCATTTTATCTGGATTGAAATCCTGACAACAGAGTCCAACAAAATTACACATCTTCCTAATGATCACTCTGGCCTGGATTAAGTTGATGGTTTAATTTCAACATATGTTTTCAGATGTTCATTGAGGAAGTCATGGAGCTTGTGGAACTGAATCCGTTAAGGCACGCACTAGTTGGTTTACCTGGTGTAAGTGGTTTATCAACTGAGCAGCGAAAGAGGCTTACTATTGCGGTTGAGCTTGTGGCAAACCCCTCAATCATTTTCATGGATGAGCCAACTTCAGGGCTTGATGCAAGAGCTGCTGCAATCGTCATGAGAACAGTTAGGAACACAGTGGACACTGGAAGAACAGTTGTGTGTACCATCCATCAGCCAAGTATAGACATATTTGAAGCATTTGATGAGGTGAAAAACTTAAAAATCAGTTTGAAATAAGTTGCTGCTTTTTTAGTTGGTTCTTTATACAATTGTGTAACTGAATAAACATGCCATATATTGCAGCTATTCCTTATGAAGCGGGGAGGACAAGAGATATATGTAGGGCCATTAGGACACCATTCTAAACATCTTATCAAGTATTTTGAGGTGAGATGAAATGAAAGACCACAAATTACATAGTTGATAGCTTATTCATTCTCAGTTCACATGAACTATATCTTAAACACTATAATGTTCATCTCCTTCAGGGAATTCAAGGAGTTAGCAAAATCAAAGATGGCTACAATCCAGCAACTTGGATGTTGGAAGTTACCACAACAGCGCAGGAATTAGCTTTAGGTGCTGATTTTGCCGATATCTACAAAAACTCAGAACTGTACAGGTAATGATAAGCTACTCAGACACAACATTGCAAGAAAAAGTGTAAACTGATTCAACTGATTACTTTAATTCAGCATAAAATCTATATCTGGCATAGCTATCTCAGCTACCTTGAATTTGCTACTGACGTATGCCATTTGTTCAGGAGAAACAAAGCTCTTATTGAAGATTTAAGCAAACCTGCTCCCGGTTCAAAGGAACTCCATTTTCCAACTCAGTACTCTACGTCATTCTTGACTCAGATTAATGCTTGCTTATGGAAGCAGCACTGGTCATATTGGCGCAACCCACCATATGCTGCCGTGAGATTGCTTTTTACAACTGTCATAGCATTAATGTTTGGCACATTGTTCTGGGACCTTGGCTCTAAAACGTAAGCTACAACTCAAGCACAAAAGCTTAAGCCTCAATGTTGGCTTTTATCAACTTCATATATATCTAAGTCACGTTGTGAAATTACAGGGATGGGAAGCAAGATCTGTCCAATGCAATGGGTTCAATGTATGCTGCAGTTCTTTTCCTTGGTATCCAAAACGCTGCATCTGTGCAACCTGTTGTTGCCGTTGAAAGGACAGTGTTTTATAGAGAAAGAGCTGCTGGAATGTATTCTGCCATGCCATATGCCATTTCCCAGGTAAGCTTTCACATTTTGAATACTTGAAAACATAAAGAAAGTTGTACAAAATTTTAGCATCTTATAATTGACTTCCATTTTTGCAAGTGCAGGTCTTAATCGAGATGCCTTACATTTTTGTTCAAGCTGCTGTGTATGGCCTTATAGTGTATGCGATGATCGGGTTTGAATGGACTGCTGCAAAGTTCTTCTGGTATCTCTTCTTTATGTACTTCACCTTGCTGTACTTCACCTTCTATGGCATGATGGCTGTGGCTGTCACACCAAACCACCACATTGCATCCATAGTTTCCGCAGCATTCTATGGAATATGGAATCTCTTTTCAGGATTCATCATCCCAAGACCTGTAAGTTGATCTGCCTTCACATGATTCTTCATTTTCAAGTTCTTGGTATACATACATGCACACATATCTTGAGGACTAACTTTTGTTCCAACTCATTCAATTGCAGAGTATGCCTGTGTGGTGGAGATGGTACTATTGGATTTGTCCAGTATCTTGGACCTTGTATGGATTGGTTGTTTCACAATTTGGAGATATACAGAAGCCTCTTCTGGATGGCGACTTCCCCGGTCAGACAGTTGAACAATACTTGAGAGATTATTTTGACTTCAGACATGATTTTCTGGGAGTAGTTGCAGCTGTAATTCTTGCTTTCACAGTACTCTTTGCAGCAATCTTTACCATGTCCATAAAGGTGTTTAATTTCCAAAGACGCTAGAATTTTTGGTTTGATACTTAATGTACGTAGAGTGTTAAAGCAAGATCCATCTACGGTTAAAAAGTTCCTGTATGTTTTATTCCTATCAAATCTATGACTTTTATACATTTATTTTATTTATTACAAAACACAAATCCTTTCATTGTAATTGAAGATTTTGTTGCATGTAACTATGAATCAATGAATATCTCTTTATTTCTGATTAAACTAATGCAATATATTTCATTGTAGCGAAGTTCAGATTTTTTTTTTTTTTGGAAAAAGGAGATTCGATTCGGTTTTTTGAGAAAAAATTATACTCTAGTTAATCGAATTAATTATTTTAATGTAATTATGTATTTGTAAATCACAATATAAAAAATGCATGGCTGAGGATTTATTCCATCAGAAAAAAAAAAGACTATTTCTGCATTGGCACACAGATTTTTCTTTTTCAACATCGGGAATTAAGTAAAAGATTTCAATAGCTAATGAGGCTTAAGCAATTTTTTTTTTTTTTTTCTGTTTTTGGGTTCTTTAGTATAGCAATTTTCTTGATGTTCTCACAAGTTGAAAATGTTAAACACATGGCCCAAACTCTCTGAAGTCAGTTTTAGAGATTCGGCCTAAATTCTGAAGCCTGCCTTCTGGAAGCTCTAGAAATTGTTTAGCCTGGCTCGAAATTTTATAGGCCCAATTCATCCATAACTATCGTATTGACATATTGTTAATAAATTATTTTCATAAAAAATTATTAATAAATTATTCGTCATTAAAAACAGTAGTATTAAAAATTGATTGTACCCAAAAAAAAAAAAAATCTAAATGAATTGATGATCCCTTAAAGGGGATTAATTATTTTAACATAATGGTTAGAACTGGATATTTCATTCTCATGTTCAGTTTTTGTGAACAATGGGTACTTAAATTTATGAAATGAGGGATGATTATCTCCAATTTTCTCTATGCATACTATGAACTCGTTTAATTTTAGTATCAAGGGTCAAAGAAATTTTGAATACAACATGACTTTGAAATTGTAATGCTTTACAAAATCAAATGATTTTGGTGAATGGGAGATGAAAAACCAAACTAATTAAATACAGTGTTGAAATGTGGATAATTGATTAAAGATGTTCATAGGTTGAATTGAATTGAATTTAGATTGATATCATTTTTAGTATTAATAATTTATATGTTTGTTTAGATTTGATTTGACTTAAAATTTAAAATTTTAAAATTTTCTCAAACTTGATCAAAATAAAAAAAATAAATCTAAAATTCACCCATTAAATTAATTTATATAATAAAAAATTTAAAAATATAATTAAATTACGTTTAATGAAATTATATTTAATTCACATATATATAAAAATTAAAAATAAAAATTAAGTTTAACAAAATATATAATTTTTATTTTTAATTTATATATATATGTGAATTAATTTATATATAATTAATATATATAAATAAATAATATAAATAATATATATATATATATATATATATATATATATATATATATGAATTTGATCAAGTTGAATCAGACTCAAATTTAAAATTTTTTTTTTATCTAAAGTTCGTTTGAAATTTAAATAGACCTTAAAATTATATCTAAATTCATTTAATAAATTTTAATCTTTTATTCAAATTTTCTCAAATTTTAAATAAATTTTTAAAATTTGAACAAATAATCCAACCCTAGGCATGTCTACTCCTAATCTGATGGAGCAATTACAAGCTTTTACCTTTTCTCCGCAGCCTATGGTGCCAACCTCTACGTATTCTTTTATCTTTGGACTTTTCAACAAAGGAAACTTTAATTGGAATATGATTGCGCACCTTTTAGTTCGAGTCAACTAAGTTAATTATTAACTAAAAAGAACAAAAGTGGCTTTATAAGGTTGAATAAAACAAATTAAAATCGTTTATCAGGTTGAGCTTTTAAGCCATTTCAAACCATATTCAAGGATCAAATTGTCAATTACCTTCAAGAATATGACAACATGTTACTTGTAATAATTATTACATTACAAATTTACAATCAATCAATCACAAATTAAAATTATTTTGAGTTGATTATATACATTTTTAAATAGGCTATGCTACCTTGTATAAGAGGGAAAAAAGGTTGGTAAAAGGACCCAAATGTTTAAATTTTGCCAAAATTTGGTGAGATTTTTATGGAATGTTACTAAATATCCAAAAAAATGAAAAAAAAAAAAAGAAGAACAAAGATAATTAATTGTTTTAACTTAAAATTTCAATATTGTTCTCATCATTCCTTTTGCTGATCTAGTAGCCTTGAGACAATCCCAGTACGACAAGTCTTTAACCAAGTTGACAATTGAAATTGAAGTAGAACTACACAAAATTGTAAGGTTTAAACAACTTTTATAACAAAACGGGGTAGGCCGGGCAAGCACTACGTTAGGCGCCAGAATTAATGGGATGGCCACGATGTGTGGACTTTATAGATATGAAAACATCGTACGAAAGTCAAATAATAATTACAAAGAAGTGAAATCCAATATATATTCTACAAATAATAATAAAATATATTTATTATTATACATATTGGGATGATGCGATGCGAAAGAACAGGTTGGAAAGAATGCACAACCATCGAATTATTTAATGCTGAGATGCATTTTTCTAATAATTTTAATCCATCGATTGAGATACAAAATGCATATGAGAAGGAGAAGTTAAAAAGATTGTGATTATCGGTAATCAAAAGAAAATTAAATTTGGCTCGATTAAATATTTCTTAGTTATGGATTTTGATATTTTCGGATTTAAGATACTTACCTTAGAAGCTCAAGAAGTACACGAAATTGGGATTAAATATTTATTATTAAAGCTTGCAGCGACAGATTGAAGATTTTTTTGAATGTCTACTTATAATGTATATAAAATTATTGATAGATTTATTAATTTTATTAATAAAAAAAATTCAAAAAACATTTTTAAAGGTATCAAGGGAAAATTTTTTATTTTTCAATTTAAAGACTGTCCATGAATACCAATAAAAATTTGCATGTACTGCCTTTATCATGGTAATGTTGAGATTTGCTTTGAATATTTTATTCCCACATCAAAAATTGAGTAAAGTTATAAAAATTGAAAATTTGTCTTGTATCCTATATAGATAATTCAACAAAAGTATAAGGATTTCATCTTTATAAATAAAATATTTTAATTTTAATTTGATAATACGAGATATTTAGACATTAAAGAATAATTAAGTGAATAAATTATTAAAATGATATAATTGAGTTTGAATTTTGCGTTAAATTTTGAGTAATGAGATTTTTGTAATTTTTTTCATTTTAAAATTCTTATAATTATAAAAATTTATTTGTTAATGAATTGGATTTAAAGTAAATCATTTTATATGTTCTTATCTTTGAGTTTTGTTCTATTGTCTATGTATATCTTGTGTATTGATTTTCTATCAGACAAAAGCAATACATGCATGCATCTTATCTATGATTTCAAATGTACTTACCTATCCCTAACAAGAAATTTCATGGAATGATCGATGTGCGAAAGAGTTAGCTTTTATTTCGTAACTTAAAATCTGAAGAACTCTTAATATATATAAAATTATTAAATTTAGGGTGGGGTTGGGATGGGAAGGTAAAGAACAATTAAATCCTTACTGAACAACCATTGAAAAAAAAAAGGTATATGATGCGCAGACTCTCATAAATCTAAATTTATTACAATAATTAATTTCTTCTATAGCCAGGTCCAAGAAAAAACTATTTTTGTTTTAAGTGACAGGAAATCTGATCTTATCATGAATAAATCCTATTTCATCTTGCAAGAAAAAGGAAAAAAATTATAATTAATTAGTAATTACGTACCATCATTAATTTAATATTATTTTTCTATAAATTTATATGCGAATTTGAATCATAAATGTTTATATATGTCCATTAATAATTACTCCACTAATATTTGTTATCACGTCCGTAAATATATATTATAATTTCAAGTGAAGCTATTTAAATTGTGATGATATTAGGAAGTATAAAATTTGTAGGATTCGAATTTCTAAGAACAAAAAATCTTATAGATCACTTATATAATGATAACGTTAAGTACCATAGAACGTTGGATTGAAACTTCTAAATTTTATATTGTTATATAAATTTAATTATTTTCATTTTAGTAAAATATATATTTAATAAATCTAAAGCTTTAACTCAACCATAAAAATAATAAAAAAAATTATAATAAACAATATTAAAAACTTAATAGTCTAGCATAATATAAGTTGATTTATACGAATATTGTAGTTTATCAAGAAAACGTGTTCTATAGTAAATTAATAGTTAGGTATTTTCAGTCTTTAGGGGCCGTAGGGAGGGGAAGAGATTCAGGTTCGGGACTTCAAGGTTGGTTCCCTTCACCCTTTTGCATTGCCTTTAATAAGGTGATATTAATAAATACTTCGGACTTAATTATTTGTCTAGTTCTTGTAGCAAATCTTTAATCTTGTCCGGTTGGAGAATTTTTGGCTTGTCATTTTAATTGATATATCTTAAAAAAAAAAAGAAAAGACTTTAATTGTGTTTTTAAATTTGGTTAAAAATTAAATAAATCCTGAACTTTCTCACTTTTTTTCTAAATAAATTTTTATTTTTTTTATTATGCTCACTTAAGCCCTAATCCTATGAATCTTAACTTCATGGCCAACTAGCATCTTTTACACACGTAAGTGTTAATGCATATCGTTTTGTTATGAGCGCAAAGATTTCAATTGGTTATGAACTTCACGACCTCTAATCTTATATATAAGAACTTATATAAATATAATAAGAGTTTATTTAAATATAATAAAAAGATAAGAGCTTTTTTTTAAAAAAATAATTTTAAGATAATTGAAGTCGCTTATTTAGTATTTTAACTATGGAAAATAATTTTATTTAATTCAAGTTGAATTTTGAACATTAACTAGGACGATTAGTTGAATTAAGTTTCTTGTCACATTAATCACCCTTGTAGGCCAAATGAAAAAAAAAAAAAAGAAACACATTTACAAATGCCATCCCCTTAATCAATTTTCATTAATTTCTTACAATCAAGTCAAAATGAATCAATTGACTTAGATCAAATGATAGAGATATATAGGATAGAATTTTGGTAGAGATCTTAAATTCGAAGTCTAACTTTTTATAATAATAATAAATAAACAATAATTCTATACCAAAGTTTTGAAAATTAATGTAACGAGTTAATTATATTTTTAGTACTTGAAATTTAGATAAATATATAAATTGGTATTCAAATAAATAGAATGTATAATTTGTGCTTGAATTTTTAAATAATATATAATTTTAATCCAAATTTTAATAATGATAATTTAATTTATTTATATGATATCTAATTAGTATAATTTTATTATATGTATATTATTTGTTAAATAAAAGTATAAAATATTTAATAAAAATGTCAAATGTTACATGATAAATAATAATTGACTGATCCTAAATAATTTTTATAAGTCAAGTAAAAATATTTTTTAATTTATATTAAAACAATGTTGATAATTTGATAATATTTATTAAATGCTACGTATATGAGTTGATATGATTAATATAATTAGAATTCAGATTAATATTATATATAATTTAAAAATTTATGATGCAAATTATACATTTTATTTTTATAAGTACATTTTTACAAAATTCAAAGACTAAAAGTTTAATTAACTCTACTAAAATACACTTCTTATGTATCTTTTATTAGAAAAAGGCTACTGTAGGGAAGTGATCAACGTACATAGAAAAGAGCCGTTTGGTTTTCTTTGGGCTCCAAAATTTGGAGTTTTTGAATCTTTACGTGGTTTTCGATAGTTGGTAGGTTGGTCATTGGCAATGGAGGGAGGTGATCTTTATCAAGTAAGTAATAGTTTAAGAGCAAACAGTTCGTCCATATGGAGGGACACTGGTATCGACGTTTTCTCAAGATCTTTCCGAGAAGATGATGAAGAAGCACTAAAATGGGCAGCCATTGAAAGACTTCCAACATTTGCTCGTGTTAGAAAAGGTTTATTGACCACATCAAATGGCGAGACAAGCGAAGTTGATATATCTAAACTTGGGTATGAAGAAAGGAAGAATTTGATGGGAAGGTTGATCAAAGACACTGAAGAAGACAATGAAAGTTTCTTGTTAAAGCACAGACAGCGCCTTGACAGGCAAGAACATTCTTCCTTGTGCTGTTTTCTTGGCATTGGTGCAGAGTAGAAGCATAGAACTTTACTAAATTTTGATTTACTTTGCTTTTTCTTAGGTTATTGACATACCATGTTTTCCTGTTTCTTGAATATTTGTCAGGGTTGGTATTGAAATTCCCACTCTTGAAGTCAGATTTGAGCATCTAAGAGTTGACGCAGAAGCATATATAGGAAGCAGGGCCTTGCCTTCATTTTTCAGTTTCTTTATCAATAAACTAGAGGTAACTACCAAAATTCATGAGTTACTATCATTTTCTATTTAAAAAAAAAAAGTTAGTTGGTTCGTACTGTTACTGAAGATAACATCTAGCAGGTATAAGGTTTAAATCTCAATATTTGTAATTTTTTTCTCTATCTTCAAACTCTGGTCTCATTTGTACAAAAAAAACACACACTTTGATGCTATTCTTGTTAGTTTTAACTTTGTTTCTTTTGGTTTTGAAGAGCATCTTGCATCACCTGCATTTGCTTTCTAGTAGAAAGAAACATTTGTCTATTCTTCGCAATGTAAGTGGGATCATCAGGCCTAGCAGGTGAGAACTGTGAAGATATGTCCCATTATATTCTTGAATTAGGCTCTTAATTTTTGTACAAACATTAACTGGTTTAAATTTGGATTTTCTCAGAATTTAGATGTCTCATTGTGTTTATAAATATGCAGAATGACTTTGCTTTTGGGTCCTCCAAGTTCTGGAAAAACCACTCTTTTGTTAGCATTGGCAGGAAAGCTTGACCGTGATCTAAAGGTTGAAATTCTAAACTCTGTTTGCAATTGCATATTTTAGTACACTGACTAACCTAAGAGGCTGCACTGTAATATCTCTTACAGTTTTCAGGAAAGGTGACATACAATGGCCATGATATGAATGAGTTTGTGGCACAGAGAACTGCTGCATACATCGGTCAAAATGATCTCCATATTCCAGAGCTGACAGTAAGAGAAACCTTGGCCTTCTCTGCAAGATGCCAGGGGGTCGGACCACGCTACGGTTGGTTAAGAACATGCCCAAGTTTTTTCTCATTTGATTTCTGCCATAACTTAAAACCAAGACTAACTGTTTGGATGGGTGTTACTGTTTTTAGCAGAGTTTTTATTTTTATTTTTTATTTTAAAGTGAATGTCTATATGCACATATATGCATGCATATGTGAATAATTTTTCTTGCAAAATGTAAATGATCAATATATATATGCCGGTGATTGCAGAGATGCTAGCAGAATTGGCAAGGAGGGAAAAAGCTGCAAATATTAAACCTGATCCTGATATCGATGTCTTCATGAAGGTAAGGAATTTATGTCAGAAATATGAAGATTGGTACTATCTAGCTTGGGTTGTTTTAGACAAGAAGTTATTGGCAGGGAAGTAATGTTACAATAGAACTGCATGCACAGGCAGTCTAAATATGGTTTTTTAGCGAATGTGATCTTATATGAACAGGTGATGGCAAAATTTGGGTTTAAAAATAAATTCAAAATTCGGTGATCTTGGTTTGAGTTTGATTCCTACAACTCTCTAATGTTGTGTGATTGAAAGCAAGGCCTTGAATTGGGTGGCTTATACTCTATTTTATTAGTTCTAACAGTATTCTAATATTCCAGGCAGCATCCATAGAGGGTCAAGAAACAAGTGTGATCACAGAGTACATTATAAAGGTATAATGATACTGATCACTCTATCGTCATCAAAGGACCTTAAGAACCTAGAGAAGGAAAGAGAAAAAGGAATCCCACTGACCTCATATCTAATTTCTTCGTTTCGAGCTTTCAGGTTTTGGGACTAGAAATTTGTGCAGATACTTTGGTGGGGGATGAAATGATTAGGGGCATTTCTGGAGGACAAAGGAAGCGAGTGACAACCGGTAAACATTGTCAAAATTTCTCATAATATTGAAGAATGGCTATTGCTAATTCAGCATAGTAAAGTCGAAATTCTCTATTGATTGAGCTATAGGTGAAATGCTAGCTGGACCAGCAAAGCTACTTCTCATGGATGAGATATCCACTGGTCTGGACAGTTCAACGACATACCAAATTGTCAAATCACTGAGGCAACTTATTCACATTCTGAATGGAACTGCCTTTATTTCTCTCCTTCAGCCAGCACCAGAGACTTATGAACTCTTTGATGATATCATTCTCCTGTCTGATGGCCAGATTGTTTACCAGGGTCCCCGTGAACATGTGCTTGAGTTTTTTGAATCCATGGGTTTCAAATGTCCTCCAAGAAAGGGTGTAGCTGACTTCTTGCAAGAAGTACGAGTACACGTAGCTTTTGTCTGTCAAACTTGTCATTCATCATTCGGAATCATCAATAAAATATTTCATTGAAAACTTCATAAGCTATTTATTATGTTTATCAAGTACCATTGTTGAATACTGATAGTAGTATTCAAGGTATTAGATCCTATGGCCAAAAAAAAGGTATTAGATTATAATTTTCTTAGAATCGTCCAATCACCATATTGATATTGTATTGCCACCTGTATCTTGAGTCTACATCCATGGTTTTAAGTAAAGAATATCTTATTTGAGGTGACCACACCTGGAAAGTGTCATATATTTGACCTTAATAATAATACTGCATTGCAGGTTACATCAAGGAATGATCAAAGACAGTATTGGATGCAAACTGACAGAGCCTACAGTTTCGTCACAGTGGACAACTTTGCGGAGGCCTTCCAATCATTCCATGTGGGAAAAGGATTGCAAGTTGATCTTGCAACTCCATTTGATAAGACTCGAAGTGATCCTACTCTTTTGACCACCGAGAATTATGGTCTTAAGAAGATGGAGCTTTTCAAAGCTTGCTTCTCAAAAGAACTTCTGTTGATGAAGAGGAATTCATTTGTATACATCTTCAAGCTCGTACAGGTAGGACTCTGGAAGGCAGTATCATTTTTGAGTCTTAATTTAACACATTTTATTATGACTAGGTTTTCTATTTCTGCTAGTAGATCGTACTGATGGCAGTGATAGGATCAACTGTCTTTCTGAGGACTGAGATGCATAAGAAGACTGAAATTGATGGAGTAATTCAGATGGGGGCTGTGTTCTTCTCTGTATTTATGATCATGTTTAATGGATTAGTAGAGCTCGGCTTCACTATTTTCAAGCTTCCAGTCTTCTTCAAGCAAAGAGACAACTTATTCTATCCTGCATGGGCATATGCCCTTCCTACATGGATTTTGAAGATTCCTATATCATTCATAGAGGTTGGCATCTGGGTAGCGATCACCTATTATGTCATGGGCCTGGATCCCGATATTTTCAGGTAACCAAAAAACTTAAAGAAAAGAAGAATTATACTAATGACATAACTAGAGTTGTATTTTGTTTCTCATATTACTTCATTCTCACTAGAATGTAACTTGCTGCAGGTTTTTAAAGCAGTTTCTTTTGCTGGTGCTGACGAACCAGATGGCTTCTGCATTATTTCGATTAAATGCAGCGTTGGGTAGGGAGTTGACTATTACTAGCACATTCTCATCATTTTCATTGCTTGTTCTTTTTGCGAACTGTGGATATGTCTTGTCACAAGGTATAATAAGTGAACAACTTTACTTTTACATACATGATAACAAGTGTATTTCGTCTATATATAATCAGATAAGTTTTAACATTAGCATTGATGCCTTGTCTTTGTCTCTTCCTGTAGATGAGGTTAAGAAATGGTGGATCTGGGGTTATTGGATATCACCTATGATGTACTCACAGAATGCAATAGTAATTAATGAATTCCTTGGAGAGAGCTGGAATCATGTATTTTCTTGAACTGGCTGGCCAATTGAACATTTCAGGGTGTGCCCTGGTGGATTGGTTGAGGTTTCTCCTTGTGAGCTGGAGGTCAAAGGGTCAAGTCGTGCTGACAGCACCTCTGCACGGCAGGGTTAAGGCTGTCTACATTTGATTTTCCCCAGAACCTGCAACACTGAGGCCTCTTGCACCAGGCTACCCTTTTCCTCTATCCATTTGATCATTTGTTTGTAGATTATTAAGTAAAGCTAATGCCTAAATAATTCCTTTCTGATAGGTTATCCCGTCAACAGCAGAACCTCTGGGAGTTTTGGTTTTAAAGTCTCGCGGGTTCTTTACAGAAGCGTACTGGTATTGGATAGGAGTAGGCGCATTGGTGGGATTCATATTAGTATTCAATTTCTGTTATACTCTCGCTCTCACATATCTCAACGGTGAGTTTGTTTACATGTCTACTCGAAGCCACTAAACTAAAGTCATATATATTCATATTCTAACAATATTTGTGCAGCCTTGGATGAATCCCGGTGTGTAAAGTCAGAAGCTCAAAGCAATGAAGATGATGATAGAAGTGAAGGAGAGGCTCAATTGCTGCCCCAGGGAACTGGTAATCAAACATGCATAGATAATGACATTGAATATAGCATGCGTTTATATGTGCAAGCACATGTCTTAAAATCAGCACATTTTGATATGTTATGCAACAAATAATTTGAGCAGAACTATTGAGGTCAAAAGCTGAGTCAGATACAATACGAGACAGGAAAAAGGGCATGATTCTTCCATTTCAACAACACTGCATTACCTTTGAGGAGATTACATATGCGGTAGATATGCCACAGGTGAACTTGAAATATATGATAGAATTGATTAGAAGTTGGAAAGCTTGTTTCTGAAGTTAAAAAAAAAAAAAAAATTGATTAACAGTTGGAACTGAAATTTCAGGAAATGAAAGCACAGGGTGTGACTGAAGATAGATTGGTGCTTTTGAGGGGGGTAAGTGGTGCTTTCAGGCCTGGTATTCTCACTGCCCTGATGGGTGTTAGTGGAGCTGGTAAAACCACTTTGATGGATGTCCTAGCTGGTAGGAAAACTGGAGGATACATTGAGGGAAGCATAAAAATTTCTGGGTTTCCCAAAAAGCAAGAAACTTTTGCTCGTATGTCTGGATACTGTGAGCAAAATGACATCCATTCCCCTTATCTTACGGTCTATGAGTCGTTGCTCTACTCTGCTTGGCTTCGGTTAGCTCCTGAAGTGAATACTGAAACCAGAAAGGTAGTGTCCAAAAGATTACGATCTAGGACCAGTTACATAATCCATTCACTCTTTTCCATATAGTTCAACTAAACAAACAAATGGTTGCACAATTGGTTGCAGATGTTCGTGCAGGAAGTCATGGAGCTCGTTGAACTAACCCCCTTGAGGCAAGCTTTAGTTGGCCTGCCAGGTGTAAGTGGTTTGTCTATCGAGCAGCGCAAGAGGCTAACCATTGCAGTTGAGCTAGTGGCCAATCCCTCAATCATTTTCATGGATGAGCCAACTTCAGGGCTTGATGCAAGAGCTGCTGCAATTGTTATGAGAACAGTTAGGAACACAGTGGACACTGGAAGGACAGTTGTATGTACCATCCATCAACCAAGCATTGATATATTTGAAGCTTTTGATGAGGTAAGAAATGTTAAAGAACCAAAAAGAGTCTGCCCTCTGCCATATATAGTAAGCCGTTGTCCAAATAGAACCAAGCATGAGTAACTGATATATATGGATGGCATCGCAGCTATTATTATTGAAGCAAGGAGGACAAGAGATATATGTTGGGCCACTGGGTCACAATTACTGTGACTTAATAAAGTACTTTGAGGTAAACTTCAATGTTGATCCTTATTAAATTCACCAGTGAATGTAAAACTTTTAAGTCATAATTCATGGTTAGTACTTTCTAATGAAATACTCGATTTGTTGTTGGATCACCAAGGGAATTGATGGAGTCAGCAAAATAAAAGATGGCTATAACCCAGCAACTTGGATGTTAGAACTTTCCACTCCTGCGCAGGAGATGGCTTTGGGGGTTGATTTTGCTGATTTATACAAAACTTCAGAACTGCACAAGTAAGTGTAAAGACAAAACTTTTGCATCTGAACTACCAACATACGATTTCAGACATAAAAGAGTAGCTTGAACCTGTTTCTGCAACTTCTTACCATTTCATTGGATATATTTTAGGAGAAATAAAGCACTTATTGAACAACTGAACGTGCCTTCTCCTGTTTCAAAGGAACTTCATTTTCCCACTCGGTACTCGCAGTCATTTTTCTCCCAATTCTTGGTTTGCTTATGGAAACAACGATGGTCATACTGGCGAAATACATCATACACTGCAGTAAGATTTTTCTTCACGACTGTCATAGCCTTAATGATCGGAACAATGTTCTGGAAAATTGGCTCCAAGAGGTAAACAACTACAGAAAACTAAAGGCGAATAAGTGTTAGAACCTTAAATTTCTTTCCGGCCTTTAATCTAATGCTACATTTTAAAACCACAGATCAAGGCATCAAGACCTCTTTAATTCAATGGGTTCTATGTATGTTGCTGTTCTCTTTCTTGGGTTCCAAAATGCTGCAAGTATACAGCCAGTCGTGAACGTTGAGCGAACCGTCTTTTACAGGGAAAAAGCTGCTGGAATGTATACACCTATGGCCTATGCTTTTGCACAGGTAAATCATTTTGTGCACTGCAAAAAAAATTCATCAGTTTTCAACTGCATTTGATCAGGCATTGGCCTTAAAAGAGATTTTACCATGCATTTCTTTCCCCCAGGTTGTCGTTGAGCTCCCATATATCTTTGTGCAAGCAGTGACTTATGGCACCATCGTTTATTCAATAATGGCATTCGAATGGACTGCTGCTAAATTCTTATGGTACATATTCTTCATGTATTTCACATTGCTGTACTTCACCTTTTTCGGCATGATGTCTGTGGCTATAACACCAAACTTCCACATTGCTGGAGTCATTTCTACTGCATTTTATGCAATTTGGAATCTCTTTACAGGATTCTTAGTCCCACACACGGTAATTAAGCTCTTGGCATCCATTAATTGTTCTTGTTTCCAATTTCTTTATCATCTAAACATACCATTTTCTGCTTACATTTTTCACCTATATGTTGATCAATTGATTTGCAGAAAATTCCTGTATGGTGGAGGTGGAACTATTGGATTTGTCCACCGGCTTGGACCTTGTATGGATTGGTGGTATCCCAGTATGGAGATGGAAAGGATGTTCTTGCAACTGGAGAAACTACAAAGCAATTCTTGAAAAATTATTTTGGTTTCAGGCATGAATTTCTAGGCGTGGTGGCTGCTGTGATTGTTGGATGGGCACTGCTTTTTGCTTTTTTGTTCTCAGTTTTCATCAAATTGTTCAATTTTCAAAAGCGATAGGAAGGAAGGCTATATATATATATATATATATATATAGGAGTTTGTTCCAATCATTTTTATAGGCATAATGAAGTATGTAAGACTACTAGTTAGTCAAAATTATGTCATAATCAGATAACATTTTACATTCAATATAAGAAATCAATTAATGAATCAAATAAACTTACATTAAAATATACATGAAAATAATTTTCAAATATTTAGTAATGTAAAGTATCATTTGATAAAAATAATTTTAATAATTTTTAGTTTATAAACAAAAATATTAATTTGACATAAAGAATAATTTTAGTAATTTTAATTATATTTTAACTTTGCTAATGTCAAATAATATAAAATTTTTATTATATATAAATTTCAATCTAATATTATTAATGCTCCATTGTCAAAGGTGCGATTCCAAAAACTCCACCACCTTATGTGAAAAGAAATTTTTTCACTAATATTTTTTAATTAATTATGATTGATTACTTAATAAAATTTATCTTTTTTGAAAAACAAAAAGGTTAAACTTGATTAAAATTAAAAGAATAAACTCTTGTCTACTCTACAAAATTAATATAAAAAATTTGGTTACATGAAGAGAAAATATTAATATCACCCTACAAAAATTTGGTTACATCTTTACGATAGAATTATTAAAAAAATATTTACCTAAAATTATTAAAAAAATTCATTTATTTTCTTGAATAAACTCCACGTCATATTTATTTTTATTCTATGAAGATAACTCAAATTTAAACTTTTTCATTTAATTTCCAATTTTTAGTTTTTATCCATTTTCATTTTTAATTTTTATTATCTTCTACATTTCTATTTCTTTTCATAAATAAATGCAAATATTTAATATTTAAATCTTTTTCTAAATTTCCTAACATACTAACAACATTCTTAAAAAAAATTACCAAAAACCTCACCCTTTTCTTCTACACTTGCATCAAAATTAATTTTTTCAAAATTAACCTTAAAAACCTAAATCTAAACCTAAAGCCGTTGGTCTCCTCCCCCGCTCCAAACCACCACAAAATCAACTATGTTTTACCCCTCTCCTTCCTCTTCTCTTCCACCTAAAGCCCCGAAAGGCCTCCGTCGCAAGTCACCACTTTCGCCGCCACGTACGGTGGTTTTGCACATCCCTCTACGTCCCTAAACCTTCAAACGAAAATCCTTGCCCTTATACTCAAGGTCAAGCTACCATTTCACTGATTTTTTTTGTTTGAGGTTTTGGTTTGTTTTTTTGGGCTGTCGTTGAAACTGGTCGAGCTTGGATTGTGAGAGGGTGATCGTTGTTGTGTTTAGGATTTGTTAGGATGGTTTTTCTTGTTTACATTGATAATTTGAATCGGTGGTGGAAGACTGGAAGTGAGTGGGAAATGGGTAGCTTTTAGTGACTGCCTGGTGGTTTACAGGTTGTGTTTTGGCGGGTGAAGCTAATGGCAATGAAATGAAGTTTTGCTATGATTTTGGAACTTGGTTTGATCTTTTTTTTTTCCCCCGTGTTTTTGTGGTGTTAGAAATATAAGTTTCATGGTATGAATTTTTTTTTTTTTTTGGTAAATTGCCTCATCTGCTACGTGTTTGAAGAGCTCAAATTATAGATTCAATTGGGTCTTTAATCGCACTTTCTTTTTTTTGGATTGAGAATTGTCTTTGGTGTCACCGGCTATTTTTTCCCCATCGAATTTTTCTTCTTTCTTTTATCTTTTTCTTTAAATCTCTTTAAATCTACGATTTAAAATATAATATAATAATATAATACAAAAATAATAAAAAACAATGAAAATGATATCAATTAAAAATTTAATAATAATTATATATAAATTTAATAAAATAAAAAAAATATTTTATATTTTCTTATCAATATAAATTATAAAATATAATATAAATTTATAAATTTTAATATCCATACCATATATAAATCGAATGTACTCCGCTCCTTGCTTTCTTTCAAATCTAGCGTTCACAATTCTAATACTCGTAATTAGGGGTGTAAATGATATATTAGTACTCACAAACTATTCGGGTTCGATTCGAAAAAAACTCAAATTCTGTTCGATTATTATCGAGTCGAGCTCGAGCTCGAGTAGCTCAACTTATCGATCGAGCCGAATTCGAGTATTTTTATATCTGACTCGAGTAGCTCACGAGCCTAATCGAGCTTTTATATTTAAATATATTTTTATTATTTTAATTAATAAAATATTTCGAGTCCGAGTTCGAGTTCGAGTTCGAGCATGAATAATCGAACTCTTGTCGAGTATACGAATCGAGCTTATTTTTACATATTAATCGAGCTTAATCGAGCGAGCTCGAGTAGCTCGAATTCGATCACGAATCGAGCTCGAGCCGACTATTGAGCCTTGAATTGTGAGTCGAGCTCGAGCTCGAGCTTCTCACTATTCGGCTCGGCTCGGCTCGTTTACAGCTCTACTCGTAGCTAGCTCGTTCGTTGTTGGATATGAGATTGGATGGTTAATTTTGGTCATCTTGCAACGTTGATTTGATGCCTTGAGGGGCATTTCGGCCCAAATTTGGGAGTTGAATCCAGTCCCCTAGGCCCTCAAACTCCGCATCTCTCTTTTTCCCTTTTAAAAAAATTGAAATTACAAAATTATTTTAAAAATCAGTCTAAAAATTTAAAACTTGATATGAACCCACAAATCGAAAAATATCAAAAAATTTGAAAATATTTTTCAAGTCTAAAAGAAAATAGGAGATTTTCCAACTAAAGCATGTTTTATACATGTCAGCCAATATCTCAGCTGATAAGTGATTACTAGAAAGTGGAAATGTATTTTAATTGATTTTTGTTTAAGTAACTAAGAAAAGTTATGATTAAAATGTTGGATTGAGGTCGTAGATTTAAATTTTATTATATGTGAATTTAATTTAATTTAATTTTGAATTTGTTGGATAGTTAATTTATTTGATTATTTATTAATTATAGATGTAATATTTGATTGTGATTATAATTTATACATGTAGTTAAAAAAATGAATAGATACTAACTTAACCTACTCTACTATATTTAATTTTACTTTAATGATATTAATTATATTAAAATTAAATTTGTTGTCAAACTATTTCATTTTTATCCAATTAACTAGTACTTGGTCAAAAAATAATTTGAATGTACAAAGTAAAAGTTTTTTTTTTTTCTAATATTCCTAATTCGGATGAATTATAAGTGCTGCTCATCTTTTGAAACATGTTGATGTTGTTTTTGGCAAGGTAATTAGGTATTTTATTGGAACTTAACAACGTGACTAACTTGAGTGTTAAAGTGTGTTATGAAGTTCTATCTCTATACCTCATTGATCATTTTTTTCTTTTACATATCACTCGAATTTTTAAATCAGCCACCCAATTAGCTTTCAACAAAATACCCAATCATTCGGAGTGTATCACCTATAATAATTATATTACATTTAATAAATCACATTTTAGAGTTATGTAGGGTTTGTCAAAATATTATGTAGAATCCATTCTTATAATTGGTTGATTCTCACGTAATTCTTGATTGTGTTTGAACATTTGTAATATAATAGTGCAAAAAATTATAGTTGAAATGCTTCCCCAATCACCACATAGAAAATGGATGCATATCATTTATAATTTTTTTTTATAATACTATAATTAACTAATTACATAAATAATTATATAAGGATTTGTTGGTGTTAAGCTTTGACTTGAGGATATTCTTGTAAATACAAAAGAAAAAGACGGTTAGAGGCAAAGGCAAGGGGTGTTCCTTGTGTTTGTACCTTGACGCGTAAGTTAATAAGGATCAGGTAAAAAAAGAAGTGGGGAAGTAGGAAGAAGGGAAGAGATGAATAAGATGAACCTGCTTCATGATGCTTGAGTCTTCGTATTTATAGGTAAACTAAAGGAGACAAAAAAGAAACAATTAGGATAGAGCCGAGCTGAGGTGGCATTGACCATGTTAAGTCAGGTCGACGCCAATGACCAAGATGCTCCCGATTGTCTGCTGAAAGCTTAGAAAGGGGAAAAAACCACTATACCCTTTTAACCATTATATGCCCCTAATACTTTGTCCCTTTCATCAAGCGATCTGAGTATTAAATCATTAAATTTATTATCGACGTCCTTAGTGTGGGGTAGGTTAGCTATATGGTTCATCGAAAGTTGATGTTGCAAAAGGAGGTCGATTTTGGACGATGATTAGCTTTGACTAATGGTCTGACCTGGCAGTTATCCGATCTTATGCATGTGTTCAGGATTAAGTGCATGATAAATTTAAAAGTTACCGATGTGATAATTGTCTGGGGTGATTCAAAGTTATTGTTAGAGCTTATTTATCCATGGTGAGACATGTATTTTCTTTTAAAAATTCAGACTTGAGCATTTATTTTGGACCTTAGAAGTAAATCGGGCTCTACGCTTATCCTTAATGGTTGTTTGGTTCAACCAGTCCTATCTAAGGTTCATTCGGTTAGGTTGATCTAATAGCATTAAATGAGGAGATATGTGATTTGAATGAGAAGCAGAAAGATGAAAATATGTCTACATGTCCATGCTTTAACATGTGGTATGAATTGTGTTGTCCATCTGTTCTGTAGTGTATCCATATATACAGGCTAGTAGAGCTTTAGCCTTTTACCTTTTGCTTTCTTTGCTTTTAATCCAACCTTAAATTTTCAATCTCAACAATTTTTTAGCCTCTCAACTTTTTCTTTTACACCCACTTTGGTATGTATTTCTAATCATGTTTTTTAATATGAGTTCTAAAAGGGCTGAGAGTTATAGGATAGAGCCAAAATAAGGTCAGCAATAGTAAGATAATGACCTAATCTTCCATATTATCGAGGCAACTATGAAATGATGGCCTATTGGTTTAACTCGATGCCTAAGGAAGGATAATGACACAATGAAGAGAATGCTCGAGTAAGAGTCGAATGGGTTTTGAGCACTGAAGAGTTATGTGCTCAAATCTACTTTGAACTTTAAAATCCACTTACTTTTTTTATCTCTTAAGTCGATCTATCTTCTATAACTGACCTTTTTTCTTCTTCGATTGTTTCCTCTTTTGGGGCTCAATCTTCTTCACCTTATGCTTGATCTTCTCCACTTTCTACCACTTTTACTTTTCCCCTCAATTAGTTTTTCTTAATATTTCATCTTTTCCTGAAGGATCTTTACCTCGTCTTTCTTTCTCTGAGATAAAGCTACTTTCATTCACTATTCTTTTTTGGGATCCACCTCCCATCCAAGAGTTAGAGTCATTTGACGAAAAAGGTTTCGAGGAAAAATGAGAAGAAGGGAGCACCTTGGTATGGTGAAATAACGATAAAAGAGTGAATCTTGCAAAGTAGGACGAACTCATCGAGGTTCCTATATAAACTTCGTGTAACCTCGGTGTAATTTCCAAATATGTGATGAGTGAGTTAAAGGGCAAGGCAAATCTCGAAGACTATCCTAACATGTGTTTGCTTATCATGTTCAAGCTCTAGGTCCTATTTTTCTTTTTCTCAAAGAAATGTACAATATAATAACGTCAAACTTCTTAAACCAGTTCATTGATAGACTAGAGCCATATTGGCTTTATGTATATTGGGATTCATTCATGGTCGGTCTGAGGTTTTCATTTAATCCTTTATTTATTTTAATTTTTAATTTTTATAATTTAACCATTACTTAACTCACTCCTAGTTTTGTTCAATACATAATCTCTTTCATTATCCTTTGTTAACATTTAAATATTCTTCTTTCTTTCCTTTCATTCAGGGAATTCTTTTCTTTTAAAAAGCATCATAATGATAATAGGTGATTTTATATCACAACTTGATCAAATAAAAAGATTCTCATTGATTACCCAAGCACAATAAAGAACTAGAAGCTACTTTTTCTATGTCTTGATAAATAAAAGGCTAATAAAGATGATGAGTCTGGGGTTGAGGCTTAAGAAATAAGTAGTATATTTGACTCTTTTATGAACATACAGGTAGCCTTCATGATATTTGATTTGTCAGATTGAGATAAAATTTTAGATTTTACATGTAGGGAGAGCTCGTTATTGATTCATGGGCTGATCTCCCTAAAAGTAATAAACATAATAAAGTATTGGGTAAGGTTAGAGGTAACCTCGTTGGGTTTTACTTTAAGTTGATTTTTTATTTAATTGTTAGCTCGATTTTGTAGATATGGCTGAAGCTGAGGAGGATTCCATATTGCTTTATAACAACATACCCCCAGGCCTAAGAAGGAAAAAAATCTAACTCAAGGCCTTGTTGCGAGAGAGAGATAGAGTAATTAGCATAGTGATTCTTAGTGCTCTCCTAGGTTAAAAATTGAAGGCTAGGGCAAGTCAAGACCTGTCTTCCACGTCAACATCGATGCCACCTATTCCAGCCAAGAAACCACAAATGAAGTGTTATCTTTTTTCCCTAAGAACCCTGAGGTTAGGGTGCTGAGACCTAGCTAAAAAAAAAATAACTATGGGGTTGGAGTTTACTCCGATGGATGACCTTGTATCCAACCCTAGCATTACTAGAGTTTTTGCAAAGTCATGGTTCCTACTCTTGGGGAGTATCCCCTGACCTCAGCTTGGTTTCTTCTTACTATTTTTTTTCTAAGTTTAAGGTCTTTTTGTATAGTCCAAAAGAAGTTTCCATCTCAACCTATAAAGAATAGTATCCAAGCTCTTTATCACATTTATCTTTCCATGGGGCATACGTTGAAGGCTAAAAAAGATATAGTTGCCCTTGTTAAAGAGCATAAAAAGAGCTTGGAAGTGTTAGGCAATGTCAGATCAAGCCTCATTGCGTCCCATAAAAAGGAGGTAGAGTTGAGAAAAAAAGTAGATAACTTGTCAACGAAGTTGGATGTCATTTTAGTGGACAAGACCTTAACCAAATTGATGAAAAAATAGATCAAGCTAAAACTAAATGATGCTCAGACTGAAATTGCAAAGCTGAGGTTCGAGTTGGAGGCTCGAGATAAGAGGGAAAAAGAGTTAGAAGTGAAGGCAATGGAAAAGTATAAAGCCTTTGATGAATGTCTCTAAGTCAATGTTGAGTTTTCTAGGAAAAATATTTTTGGTGCCTTCCAGTTGGCTAAGGATAAGGTACAATTTAAATTCTCTTATCTCAATTTCAACCTTTTTGCTATTGATATCAATAATATCATATTAAGACTTATTTGGAATCAACCCGAGGATAAGGAAAGGGATAAAAAAAGAAGGAAAAAAATAAAGATAAGGCCTTGGAGGAAGAGCCGGAGCTTGCCATGAGGATAGAGGAGAAAGAAATAAAGGACATTGAAGCTGAAGTCGTTCATCCTACTATTGCTACTACTGCTGATGAATGCTTTTGATGATTTTTATTTTTACTTTGGTAAGCTATCTTTGAGGTCAGGTTTTTACGAAGACCTCTTATACTCCAATTGATATAGTTGGTTATACTAAAA
The DNA here is from genome assembly GCF_002303985.1 of Durio zibethinus. The sequence goes on from NW_019167982.1 coordinate 2,478,531, forward strand.
TAGAAAAAAAGATTTTTTAAGTTTCAACCTAATTTTACTATTGTTTCTTTCTTATTCACACAAGTTTGAGAATGGGTAACCAATCTAAGGGTAAATAATTTGGACTACTTGGATTAAATGAACATAGTTACAACTTCTGGATTAAATTTTTTTGAATCACTTTAGATCATTTATACATAAATTTATTGAAGATAATTTAACTCATATGTTCGTGCACAAAAATATTGTTCAAGTATGAGCTTAGTTAGAACCGATATATTGATAATAGATCTTTATTTACAGTTTATATCCTTAAGATAAAATAATACAAGTGTGAGCTCAATTAAAATTGAGCTATTAAGAGTAAATCTATAAGTTGTCTGGGATAACTTTGCCACTCAAATCTTGTAATCTATAGGTTGCATTGTGAGAAACCTCTTTAACAACATATAGTCCCTCCCACGTTGGAACCAATTTGCCACCTCAGTCATCTACCCCTAAAGCTTTAACTTTCTTGAGTACCAGATTGCCTTTTCTGATGTGTTTATGCTAGACCCTTTTATTATAGTAATTAGCTACCTTCTGCTGGTAGGTCATAATTTAGGTCAGGGCTATGTCTTTTTATTCTTTTGCAAGGTCAAGGTCGGCCCTATGTGCCTCTTTATTTTTTTCTTTTGAAGCAAATTTAACTCTTAAACTCGACAGGTTGATCTTAATCGGTACTATGGCTTTTGTTTCAAATGCCAAGTGAAAAAGGGTTTCACTAGTAGAGACCTTCGTGGTTGTCCTCAAAGCCCATAAAACTCCTGGTAGCTCATTTGCTCATTTTTCTTTCGTTGTGTCAAGTCTCTTTTTTAGAGCTTCTAGTATTATCTTATTTACAGCTTTAGTATGCCCATCGGACTAAGAGTGGGCAATGAATATGAACCTGAGATCAATATAAAGATTTGAGCACCATTCCCAGAATTTGAGATTATCGAATTGTTTGCCTTTATTTGTTATTATAGACTGAGATAGTTTGAATTTGCAAACTATATTTTTTTACACAAAATTTTCAACTTACACTTCCATAGTAGTGGTTAGGGTTTTGACTTTTAACTATTTTATGAAGTAATTTACTACCACTAAGATAAATCTCCTCTGACTTATGGTCGGTGTGAATGGTCCGAGAACATCCATCCCTTATTGCATGAATAGCCATGGGCTAATGATAAGAGTGAGCTTGGTTAAGGGAAGATGTTACCATGGGCAAACCTTTGACATTTATCAAATTTTTTCATCAGTTTAGTCATTTCTCTTCTAATGGTAGGCCAGTAATAGCCCTATCTCAGCACTTTATAGGCTAAAGGCCAAGGTCTAAAGTGATTTCTATATATTCTTTCATGAATTTCTCTCAAGATGTACTCTACCTCTTTCTCATTAACATATCTTAAGTAAGGTAGACTAAAAAATCTATTGTAAAATTTACTTTCGATCATAATGTATCAGAGAGCCTTTCTTATTAGTGCTTTAGCTTAGACTCTTTCATTAGGTAGCCTTCGATAGTCAGGTATGCTTTAATTGGTGTCATCCTAGTTTTTTTCTTTGTGACCTATCCCATAAGTTTGTCTTTGGAGCTATTATGCACTAGTTTCTCTACTAAGATTTAGTTTAGGTTTTCTATTACTACTCTTGAAGCCAACTTAGACAAAGAGTTTGCTATTGAATTTTTTGACCTCGGTATCTTTTTCACTTTAGCTTTTTTAAAACCATTTGAGGTACTTTCGAATTTCACCTTTTCGAGCTCTGAACTCTTCATTTACCTGACTAACCACTAGTTGAGAGTCACTATAAGCGATTATGTGTTAAACATTCAGTTCAGTTGCCAACCTTAGGTCAGTTATCATTACCTTGTATTCTGTTTCATTATTAGATGCCTTGAACTAGAATTTTAAAGCATATAGGTACTATAGGCCTTTTGAGCTGATCAAAATAAAATCAGCTTATCTCCCTAGCTTGTAACATATCTATTGACATAGAGCTTTCAGTCACCGTTATCCGAACTTTTTTTCTTTTTCTTAGGTTATCCTTTCAATTATACCAAGATGTGTTCGACTACGAAGTCTGCTAGCACATGTGATTTTAATGCCAATCTGGATAAAAATTGTAGATCAAATTCATTAAACTTTATTGCCCATTTGATTAGCCTTTCTGATGTCTCAGGCTTCTGTAAGACTTGCCTCGATGGTTGATCGATCAAGATGTAGACCATGTAGGCTTGGAAGTAAGACCTAAGTTTTTTAGCTGAGGTGACCCTAGCATAAGCTAATTTCTCTATACTGCTATAGTTAGCGTTAGGTCATGTTAAAACTTTGCTTGCAAAATAGATTGGTCATTGTTTCCTTTTTTCTTCTCAAACTAAGCTAAAGTTGACAGCCTGATTTATGCTGGCCAAGTATAAGTATAGAGTTTCACCAATTTTTAGTTTAGATAGGACAAGTGAAGAAGACAAGAACTCATTGAGTTCATTAAAATTTTTTTGACATTAAAGAGTCTATATGAAGTTAGAGACATTTTTGAGAGTTTTGAAGAACAATAAATATCATTCTATCGATCTAGACATGAATCGACTAAGTATGACTATTCTGCCTATTAACCTCTACACTTCTTTTATCGAGGTCGATGCTTTCATTTCTAGGATTGCCTGAACTTTCTCAAGATTTATCTCTATCCCCTTTTAGTTGATCATATAGCTGAGAAACTTGCTTAATGTAACCCCAAAAGCATGTTTACTTGAGTTAAGTCTCATATTGTATTTTTTCAAAGTGTTAAAGGTTTTTCTAAAGTCTTTTAGATACTTGATTAGACTATTTCTCTTAACTATTATATCATCTACATATACCTCTATATTATGACTGATCTAGTTTTTGAATATCTTGTTCATCAATCTCTAGTAGGTCGTTCCTAGATTCTTTAGCTCGAAAGGCATTATTTTATAGTAGTAGAGACCTTTTTTGGTAATAAAGGCTATTTTATCCTCATATTCTTTTAATATTTTGATCTAATTATAGCTGAAATAAATATCCATAAAACTAAAAAGACCATGCTTGGCATTATAGTTTACCAGTTGATTTATGCTAGGGAGAGAAAAACTATTTTTTGGATAAGTTTTATTCAGGTCGGTAAAGTCTATGCACATTTTTTATTTTTCGCTGTGCTTTTTAATCATGACCACATTAGTTATCCATTCAAGGTAATGGACTTCCTCGATAAAATTAGCTTATAACAATTTGTTAACTTCTTCTTCGATGGCCTGTTGTCTTCAGTGACAAAAGTTTTTTTTTTTGTCAAATTGGTTTGACCTCAAGATTAATATGTAGTCTATGGACCATTACCTCGATATCAATTTTGGGCATATCGAATGGTGTCTAAACAAATAGGTCAACATTATCTTTTATAAGTTAAATCAATTGATCTTTATGTTGGAGCTTGACTTCGATCTGCATGTATTTTTTAAGGACATTATTTCAGAACAAAATTGTTATGAGGTCCTTAACCGGCTTAGGTTGGTTTGCATCCAAGGTTGATTTTTGATTGATTATCTTTTTTTGTTCCATTAGGTTGGGATCATTTCTTACAAAAACAGGTTCTAACATGATGATTAGTATATTGAACAACTTGTTGAATCGTATTAGTATATGTGAAATGTGCTCTTCATTTAATGCTATATTTTGGCTAGTGTGTTAGTTTGGTTCAAGTAACATCAAATATTTACATCTGCTTAAGAGCTTGTTGTTTCTATTGTTGTCTCAAAAAATTTAAAAAATAGAACAAAATTGAACTTGTGCAGAGCTTAGAAGCTCAGAGCATTGCTTCTTTTAGATTGGCCTTACGGTTTGTATTTTTGTTAATGGTTCCTTATTCTTTACTAGTTCTTTATATCAATTTTTTTTTACTTTCCACCTCGGTATTGGTTGAGTTGTTTGCCTATTTTTCAATTTTACCTTTGATCATTGTGACATAATATTATCGTACCATGGATTAGTCTCCTCAAACTTCTCTAACCCTTGCATGTGTTGAAAATTTCACTTTCAAATGGGCAGCTGGGCCTATGAACTGCATAATAGATTGGCTAGGTTGGCCTAATATCATGTTATAGGCAGATGGGACATAACTCTACGACTTGGGTAATTATCTTTGGCTCTATCCCTAGAGAGATTGGAAGCTTGATGGTTCTTCTTACTACACTTATTCATTTCCAAACCCCATTAATGTTATGGTGATAGACTTCAACTGATCTTTGCAATCTTTATTTTTTTGAAACAGCCATAGAACATAACATCGATCGAGCTTCCATTATCAAATAGGATTCTTTTAGACCACATAGTTATATACCAGGGCTGTGATCACTATAGCATCATCATGTGGGCGTTGGAACTCTTCTAAATCTTTTGAATTGAATGAGATTGACTTATCTCTCCAATCTTTTTCTTTCTTAATCGAGGTACTTATTGGCATCACTATACCCAAATTAAACTTCCTTTTCGTTGAGGTGAAATTGCCTCCTATAATCACATTAATCAGCTTGACGATTGACCTATTATTATCAGTTTGACTCTTTCTAATTCAATTTTTTCCCCGGACATCCGTTCTTCTCTGATATGATCTTTCCATTTTGCCTCGGGTAGGTGCTCTATGGTCATTTCTATAGTCTTTTTTAAATTGATCTTGTTTTCTCTGTCTCATAAATCTTTTCAGTTGACCTTGTCTTATTAGAGCCTCTATCTCATTTTTCAGGTTGACAAAGTCTTTCATAGTATGACTGATGTTCCGGTGAAAGGTGCTTTTTTTTTCGGATACCGCTTTTATGTTATGTTTTAATGGCTTAGGCCATTTAAGTCAGGATTTTTTTTATTTGCATCAGAATCGTCTCACATGAGGTATTCAGTACAGTGTAGCTTTTTTCTCTACTGGGGCTTCTGGCCTTATGTTGTTTGTTTCTTGGGGGAGAATTGTAGAATATCTTATCTTTTTTATGATTGAGGAGGGGATACGAGCCTCTTTCACCTCAGTTTGTTTTCATTGTAACTTCAACGTTTATATATTTTTTTGTTATTAGCAGGATGTCAACTAGAGTTTTGGGTGGTTTCAGCGATAATGTCAACCTTAAGGTTTAATAGCGGAATAGCAACAGTAAAATTACGGTAGCACCACCATCCGTCACCGTTATTAGATTAAAAACGATTAAAAAATTTATTCACAGCAAAAACAGAGAGTAACGATTGTAAAATAATGGCGTAACGGGCAATAGTGGCAATAACGGACCGTTATTGTCGCTATTCCATTTTTTTACTCACGGATTTAATAGTTCAAGAAAAAAATAAAATTTTAAGTCTGCAGAATAAAATAATAAACTTGCAAAAGTAAAAGTAAAAGCTAAAGCAAAAAATAAAGCTCATAATTTTATATCTTTATCATCAAAATAAATTTAAAAATGAGCTAGAAAACAGATCAATTATTTCAAGTTTCAACCATTCAATTGGCATTTTCGGCATTCAAATTCAAATCAGCCTTAAGTTTTCAATCAACATTCAAGATCAAATAAGGTAAGAAAAGAAAGTTAAATTACCTTTTTTTTTATAAAATTTTTGTAAAATGATCTGTTGTGAGAGTTTGAAAGACGAACAAGGTATCCATAAATACTAGGCAAGTCAGCAAGTGATAGTGATAAAGGGATGCGAGAGAAAATGAGAGATGAAAAAAAAAAGAGATAAGAAGAAAATTCTAGAAAGCCAATGAAGGCAGCACGAAGAAGAAGAGGAACAGAAGAAAGTATTAGCGTTTCTAAAAGGGTTTACCGTTTGCTAAAAAGAATTAAACAAATTTGGGATATTAGGCACATGAGGAGATATTGGATGGGGTGGGGAGGGATTGGGTGTGGTGGGGCGTTGGGGGGAAGGTGGGGAGGGATTGGGTGTGGTGGGATGTTGGGAGGAAGGTGGAGAGGGATTGGATTGGGGTGGGAAGGGATTGGCTGTGGTAGGGTGTTTGAAGGGTGGGATTGAATTTTTTTATTTAATTTTGTAATTAATTTTTAAAAATTTTTTTAGATAAAATTTAATTAGTGGTTTTGAAAATTTATAATTAAAAAAAAGAGATTAATAATTTAATATAATATATAGAGATTTTAAATGAAAAATTTTGATAAATTTTTTTGTATAAGTTGGATGAAAAATAATTAAAATTAAATATTATATTTTGATTGTGTTATATATTAATTTATAATTTTGTATTTGAATTTTAATATTTTTTTGTTGTTTTGATATTTATATTACTGTCAATTCTTTTAATATTAGATTAATTCTTGTTATTTTTATGTAATTATTGAAGATTGTGTTTATTATATAATTATTAAAAGTTATTTGTGATACAAAAAATTTCTATCAATTAGTGTATCAAAAAAATTAAGTTACTTAATAAATTTAACATTTTATGATCTATTACTCTTATTAAGATTAAAAACTAAAAAAATAAAAAATATAGGTTTGAAAATTTTATTAAAATATAAGTTTGAAAACTTTTCATTTTTGAAATCTTTTTAGATAAAATCTAATTAGAGGGATTGAAGATTTATAATTAAAAAAATTAAGAGATTAATAATTTAATATGATATACATAGAGATTGTAGATGAAAATTATTGATAAATTTTTTATATAAGTTAGACGAAAATTAATTAAAATTAAATATTATATTTTGATTGTGTTAGATATTAATTTATAATTTTGTATATGAAATTTAATAATTTTTTTTGTTGTTTTGATATTTATATTGTTGTCAGTTCTTTTGATATTAGATTAATTCTTATTATTTTTGTGTAATTGTTGAAGATTGTATTTATTATATAATTATTTGAAGTTATTTGTGATAAAAAAATTAATATCAATTAGTGTATCAAAAAGATTAAGTTATTTAATAATATTCTTAAGATTAAAAACTAAAAATTAAAAAATTTAGCGTAAAATCAATTTTTAATGATGTAATAAGTAATATTAATATTTCTAAATATAAGTTTATTTTATTTTTATACAAAATAGTAAGTATGCCACGACATGAAGAGTTCCCGAGTAAAGGAGTAGAGGGCGTACCAAGTGATGATATAGGTTGGCATTTTGGAACACCTGTGCCAAATACGAGAGAAAATATTTTATGTAAACTTTGTGATAAAGTTGTAAAAGGAGAAATAACACGTTTCAAAGAACACATTGCTTATAAAACTGGCAATGTTGCACCATGCCCTAAAGTTACTGGTATGTTATGTTTTTTTAATTCCTTTGAAAATATTATTGTTAATTTCTTAATAAAAATTATAAAATTACATAAGCATGTGCAACTAATTTTTTCTTTTTTTTTTTTTAACTATATTATTAATAGGTATAGTGAGAGAAAGTATGATGAAACTCCTTCAAGAAAGAAATAAAAAAAAGTTGACAACAAAAAAGAAAAAATGAATTTTTATCACAGTTAAGAGGGGAAGATGATTATGAAGATTTATTGATGAAGACATCGCTACTAGACAAGTCGTGCGAGATAGTATCCAATCACAACATGAGTGGCACAGAAGACAAGAATTCAGACAAAGAACTAGTGGTTGGAGTAACATAATGAAGAAGGATGAAGCTCTCATGGTTCAGTTGCTGAATATTTTGAAGAAAGAACAAGAAAATCAACTCCAAATGAGTCTGAATTTTATTAAAGAGAGTTATTCTTGAATTGGTTAGAAGTAAAAGTTCAAGACAACCAAAAGTAAGTGATTCATTTCTAAAGATATTAAGAAGAAAAATGGGTGAATCAGTATCAAAATTTTTTATATATGATCGATTTCCTTTTCAATTAACAAATTCTCCATGGTTGCATAATTTGATTCAGCAAAAGTTGGCCAACATGTAAGACTTCCAACACCTTATGAGATCTTAGATGTGTATTTAAAGTCTGAGTATCAACAAGTTCATGAATGGGTTAATGGATTAAAAGCTTATTGGAATGAATTGGGTGTCACTTTGATGTGTGATGGTTGGACCAATAGTTTGAATCAAATGCATATCATTAATTTCTTTATTTACTGTAGTAAAAGGACCATTTTTTAGAAATCTGTAGATGTCTTAAGTATTCGTAGTAGAGATGCAAACTTTTACTACAGATTATTAGATGAAGTTGTGGAAGAAATTAGAGAAAAATGCATTGTTCAAATAGTCATTGATAATGAGGCAGCACTTAAGGTCGTAGAAAAAAGACTAATGGAGAAGAGAAAACATTTGTATTGGATAGCATTTTTAACTCATTGTTTGGACCTGTGCCTTAAAGATATTGAAAAGAAAAAAAAGTGTGGCAAAGGTTTTGGATGATGCAAAGAAAGTGACTTGTTTTATATACAATCACATTTGGACTGTTAATTTGATGAAGAAATATACACAAGGGAAGCAAATACTTCATCCTGCTCTTACCCGATTTGCCACTCATTTTATATAATTAGAAGAAATAATGAGGTAAAAGCAAAGTTTGAGAGAGATGTTCAATTCAAAGGTTAATACTTAGTAATTAGTACAACTATTTAAATCTAGCATCTTTTTATGATGTCATTGTTTTAAAATATTAATTTAAAATATATTATTCTAAAAATTTATTGATGAATATATAGGAATTTAAATATTCAAAATGAGGACAACAAAAATCAAGACCTACTTGTGAAGCCAAAAAAATCATTTTGGGAAAAGATTTTTGGAAAAAATCAAGTGATAGAATAAAAGTTTATGAGCCTTTGGTAAAAGTGTTGCGCCTTGTGGATGGTGATGAAAAACCAACAATGGGCTTTATTTACGAGGCTGTGGATAGAGCTAAATAAGCAATTTAGCAAACTTGTCATTATTCTGCCGAATATGAAAAGATTATTGACAATAGATGGAGTTTCATGCACTCTGACTTGCATTCAACTGGTAAGTAAACCAAGAATATAGATGGTATTTAAAAAATATGTTTATTTTTTATACTTAAATTGTTTATATATTTATTTTTTATTACTTTAATATAATATTGTTATAAATTATGTTTAGGTTACTATCTAAATTCACAATTTCAATTTGGAGTGGAACATTCTGTAAATGTATTTAAAGAAACATTAGAAGGTATAAAAGTAGTTATTGAAAGATGAAAACCTTCGATAGATACTCAAATCAGAATGATTAATCAGGTTAGTATTTAATACTATTTTATAACTTTAACATTTATTTTATGTATTAAAAATTAAATTATTTTTTATTTATTCATTTATTATTGTATTTTCAATTGATGTAGTTGTTATTATTTTGAGACAAGCATGAAACATTTGGTAATCCACAAGCACAAAGAGCTTGGAAGCAAATGAATCCATGTAAATAGTAAGTTAAATAATTATAATTTATTTATATTATTTAATTGTATAGCCTATTGAAATTTAATTTAAATAATTTTATACAGTTGAGTGGTGGATGATATATGGCACTTGTGTTCCTGAATTACAAAAACTAGCAATCAAAGTGCTTAGTCAAATAACATCTGCATCAAATTGTGAACGTAATTGGAGCATATTTAGCTATATTCACACCAAAGCAAGAAACAGATTGAAGTTTGAAAGACTCCAGAAACTTGTATATACCTATTATAACATGAGATTGGGGATGAGACATAAAAAAAGAATGAGCAATGATGAAATAAATAATAGTTTTAATCTTATTAACCTTGATCATATTTTTAAATATGATGATCTACTAACAGAATGGCTGCAAGAAAAAGAAAATCCTCTATTAGATGGTCAAAACTCTGATTGGTTGCCTTCAGATAATTTTGATAATGAAATGAATGTTGAACGATCACGTCAATCTCAAGAAAGGAATGTGTCTCATTCAAGTTCAAGTCCAACACCAAGTCAGAGTGATGATGGTGGTGGTTTAAGTCCAGATGATGATGGTGATGGAGATGGTGTGAATTTTGGTGATAATATGGATGCAAATCAACCTTATAGCCCACTTGGAGGAGAATTTGGGCTTGCTGCTACTGGTGGACTTTTCATTAATATGACAGAATATAGAGGAAATCCATTTGCTGAATCTAGTAAGGGTCAAAGTGTACGTACAGCTCGATCAAAAGGAAAAGCGAAGAAGCACCACTATGATATTTCTAAAGGTTCTTCATCTTCAGGTGGGAGACCAAATTCTAGTAACTTTGAGTATAGTGAATCATCTGCTAGTACTCAAAGATATTACTATCCAACAGAACAACTTAATTTTCGACCTCCTCATGGTTATCCACCTCCATATGGTTATTATCCACCTCAAATGTATCCTCCACCTCCTCAAATATATCCTCCACCTCAAATGTATAAGTTACCACAAATGTACCCTCCACCACAAATGTATCATCCTCAAATATATCCTCCACCTCAAATGTATCAAGAACAAAGGCCTTAGGGATGGAGATGGAGTCAACTTGGCTCTCAAAGTGAAGATAGAGAATCTGATCCCCTTCGTCATTCTACCATGTGGTAAAATTTGAAATATATATCAATAATTGTAGTTGATGGAATTTGAAATTATTATATTTTTAAGTTTGTAATTTTATTAAATTAAATGCTTGGTATTTAACATATTATGTTTTGTTAATATTTGATTTGTCTAGAATTAATATTGAATATGAACTTGGCCAAGAAAAATTTTATGGATAAACCAAATATGAATGCTTTTTATAATCTAAATAAAATTGTGAATAATTTTTTTAGAAAATAAAAAACATAGAGTGTGATAAACTATTTTTAAAATCATTGAATAAGAGTTTTTATAATTATAATTATAATTATTACATTTTATAATAAATTGTGCAAAAAAAAATCACGACCGTGATGACCGCAGTGACCGCAATTATCTCCGTTATATCCGAAAACGCGACAAATGTTACGCGACCGAAAACGTGATCACGACCGTTATTTAAATCCTTGGCTGTAATCTCTCTTCTACAGCCCTCGCCAGAGACTTATGGTCTCTTTGATGACATTATTCTCCTCTCTGATGGACAGATTGTGTATCAAGGACCTCGTGAGTATGTGCTTGAATTTTTTGGATCCATGGGCTTTAAATGTCCTGAGAGGAAAGAAGTGGCTGATTTCCTGCAAGAAGTAAGAGTATATTATTATATTAGATGTTATAATTGTTAATGCCTTTCTTAATCTTTTGGCTGAAATTAAATATATGAGGCTTGAACAAGACTCTTTTCTCACAGGTGACATCAAGGAAGGATCAGGGGCAGTACTGGGCTCATAAATATGAGCCTTACAATTTTGTTACGGCCAAAGAATTTGCAGAGGCATTCGTGTCATTTCATGTTGACTTGAAACTCAGAGCAGAGCTTCATATCCCGTTTGATAAGAGCAAGAGTCACCCAGCAGCTCTGACAAGCAAGAGGTATGGTGCTCGAAACAAGGAGCTTTTGAGAGCTTGCATATCAAGAGAACTCTTGCTGATGAAAAGAAATTCCTTTGTCGTCAAATTCAAGCTCATGCAGGTGAATATTTAGATCATTTTATGTTTATAACGAATGCAAGTACTATTTTAAATTTTAGATACAATTTTGTAATCAGCCATTTCTTTTCAACATTTCAGCTCGCGGTAACAGCATTTGTTGCAATGACAGTCTTCCTACGAACTGAGATGCACCGGGACTCAATGAGAGATGGAGGGAGGTTTATGGGTTCCCTATGTTATATGCTTTATCAGATGCTGTTTAATGGACTCTCGGAAATGAGCATGGTCATTGCAAAACTTCCAGTTTTCTATAAGCAAAGGGCTCCTCTTTTATCCTCCCATGGGCTTATGCCGTTCTCTCATGGTTCCTTAGGATTCCTATTGCAGTTATAGAAGTAACTGTATTTGTTTTACCTACATATTATGTCATTGGATATGATCAGGGATTTAAATTGCGGTAACGGTCATGTTTTCGATCGCATCGCGTTTGTCACGGTTGCGGATATAACGGAGACCTTTGCGGTCATTGCCGTTATTACAGTCGTGAATTTCTTTAAATTTTGCTCAACTTGCTATAAAATATAATAATTTTAATTATTAATCATAAAACCTCTTATTTTATAATTTTTAAAGTAATTTATATCATATCATGTGTTTTATTTATTTAAGAAAAAATATTTATAATAAAATATTCATATTTAAAAAATTATTTATATGACAATTAAAAAATAAAAAGAGATAAATAAATATGTGAAAAATAAATAATCATAACGAATAATATATTTAATTATCTAATTGTTGTACTCATCAAATTATTACGAAACTATATTAAGCATAAATCAAATAATAAATGATTAGGTATTTATAAATTAAGTAAGAGCATTATTATTTATGAGTCAAAAGAATTGCTTTTTATGAACTTACAATAAATCAAACTTGATAGCCTCCATGTTATGGGCGATTTTTAACAATAATAACCTCAAGTCTACTTCCCTGTCTCTTGACTAAATTGCACATACCCACACAACTTTTCATCCCTTCACTTTGCATTCAATAATTTTTTTTCTCCAAACCTTTATTCTCATCCCCATCTCTCAGTTCTCTTTTTATTTGGTGTGTGCTATCTGCTTGCTTCTGTAAATCTCAAGTTTCACTCTCATCTCTTGTCTCTTATTTTAAGTCTCAGCAACTCTTGCCTCCTTCTATCAATGTAATATAGCCCAATCTAATTCCAAATACACAAAATCATGGTAAATTTGAAAATTAAAAAAAAAAAGATAATTTGAGTGTTGAATTAATTGTTTACTTTAAATTGCATATACTTGATTTTGATTGAAGTTGAACTTGAGAGAATTGATTTTTTTGAAAGTTTAAGTTTTGTGGGTTTTTTTTTTTTGAATTTGTAAATTGATGTTTATTTTCGTTCTTGTTGTTTTTATTTTAAGTTTTTAAAGAAAATCAAATGATTTTTTTTTTTGAATTTTTGAATGAAAATAGGAATAACGATAATAGCGGGCAATAGCGGACCGCTATTGCCACTATTCACCGTTATATCGCAATTTACGGCCGCGATTCATCTGCTGTAGACGAGATTCAAATTTTCTCTCGTGTTTTCTCCAATAACGGTGACGGATAGTGGCGCGATCGCGAAATAGCAGCCGCGACACCGCTATCCGACTGCTATTTGAATCCTTGGTCATATAATCCAAATATAGGCAGGTATAGCCTAAATACACTGCAATCAATTACCGAATGTTTTGTTCAATTAATAAATTTTCCTTTCCTGGTAATTGTATTACAATATGAGATAACAACTTGCAGGTTCTTCAGACAATATCTTCTCCTTCTGCTTGTAAAAGTGATGGCATCTGCACTCTTCCGATTCTTGGGAGCAGCTGGAAGGACTGCGATATTGGGAACACATTTGGTGCTCTGCTTTTGATGACAAATTTTATTTTAGGTGGATATATGATCTCACGAGGTATACTCAAAATAATTTTTTAAGGAAAGTGGCATATTAAGAACATGATAAGAGATATATTAATTTCTCTTTTGGTACTCAGAGAATGTGAAGAAATGGTGGATCTGGTTTTACTGGTTTTGTCCTGCAATGTATGGAAAAAATGCAATAGCAGTAAATGAGTTCCTTGGAAACAGCTGGATGCATCCAGTAAGTTTCTTATTTTGTTTCCGATGTAGCCACTAACTTGTCCTTAAGTTATACTAAATAAATCATGCTAACGCTTGCTTTCACTTTGTGTCGAAGGTTTATCCAAATTCATCAAAACCACTTGGAGTTGCTGTTTTGGAAGCTCGTGGAATGTTTCCATATTCATATTGGTATTGGCTAGAAGTAGGAGCTATAATTGGATTCACATGGCTATACAATTGCCTCTTTACTATTGCTCTCACTTATCTCAAACGTATTGGTCAGCTCCCTATTTCTGTAACTTTTCCAACAGGGAATGACTTTTCATTAAGTTTTTTTTTTTTTTTTTTTTTCATTTTTCATTTTCTTTTTCCTCTTGTGGATGAATTTTTCAGCAAGTGAGAAGCGTGAGTCCTTTATATCAGAAGAAACATTGAAAAATAGACAGTATGATGATATTGAAGCCACATCTGAGCTCCCTCATCAAGGGAATAGATCTGTTGATGGGACCGAACCTGCAGGTGATGGATCTCCACTTTCCTTTTGTATAGTAATCACCTAAACATTTACGAGTGTTTGTCGATGCATTTTATTTCTTTTCACAAAGCAAATTTTAACATATCTATACAACTTGTAGAGAGAGGAAATAGTATGATGAAACAAGTCTCTTCGGCCTTAACAATGACAAAGACTGGAAGCAATATGGAGGAACTCCAAGCACAAACTAGGAGAAGAGGAATGATTCTTCCATTTGAACTACAATCAATCACCCTTGATGAAATTAAATACGTTATAGACTTGCCCCTGGTAACTTTAATTTTACAGACAATATTTCCAGAAGCTAAAAACTGGCTTGATGTATAACTGAATACTTTCTGTTATAATTGGACTTGCAGGAAATGAAAGAACAAGGTGTTAATGAAGACAGATTGGAATTGCTAAACGGTGTCAGTGGCTCTTTTAGGCCTGGCGTTACAGCTTTAATGGGGGCTAGTGGTGCTGGTAAAACCACTTTGATGGATGTTCTGGCAGGTAGAAAAACTGGTGGATACATTGAGGGTACCATAACAGTTGCTGGTTACCCAAAGAAGCAAGAAACATTTGGTCGAATTTTTGCTTACTGTGAACAGAATGATATTCACTCTCCCCATGTTACCATCTACGAGTCCTTGGTCTACTCAGCTTGGCTTAGGCTACCTCTTGAACTTGATTCTGAAACTCGAAAGGTCAATTAATTTGAAATAGTAATCTTTTTTATTTTCTGCGATTGATGGAGGAGAAAACATAATAACATTCTGATTACTTGTCTAAAAAGCCAACTGAATTCCTAACATTATACATGATTACTGCAGTTAGCTTGGACCGAGTTAGCTTTGCTCCGTTAACTGGCAGAGTGAGCCTAGTTCAAGCATTTCTTTTGGAATAGTCAAGCAAAAAGGCTATTCTCTGATCATTAAATTTTCCTTCTTATTAATCATCCTGAGAGGGCATCAAAGGAAAATACATTAAGTTCCTGTAATATTGTCCTTAAAGAGTGTTCTAACTGTGGTCTATTAGTGCCTGCAGATCTTTGTTGAGGAGGTAATGGAACTCGTAGAACTGTCCTCATTGAGGGAAGCAATTGTTGGGTTGCCTGGTGTGAATGGTCTGTCGCTGGAGCAGTGCAAGAGACTTACTATTGAAGTTGAACTTATGTCAAACCCCTCTATAATATTCATGGATGAGCCAACCTCAGGACTTGATGCAAGAGCAGCAGCCATTGTCATGAGAACAGTTAGAAATACTGTTGACACTGGAAGAACAGTTGTGTGTACAATACATCAGCCAAGCATTGATATCTTTGAATCTTTTGATGAGGTTAGCTTGACTGGAGAGTACCTTCAATAAGTACATAGCATACTATTTATTTTGTGGGATCTTGAAATATTTTGCTTGTGAATGCAGCTTTTTCGAATGGCACGAGGGGGACAAGAATTATATGTTGGGCCATTGGGGCAGCATTCTTGTCACCTAATTAAGTATTTTGAGGTAAGAAGCCATTATAAGTCAAAAGTTGCTAACACCTAACAGTGTTAAATTAACTTAGTTTTTTCAAGTTTCAATTCTGTGTGTGACTTTATTTTCCCTTTTTTGATATTTGACAAGAAAATGTATGAATTTTCATGATCCAGGGAATAGAAGGAATAGGTAAAATCAAGGATGGTTATAATCCAGCAACATGGGCTCTAGAGGTTACAACATCAGCCCAAGCTGTTCTTGGAATAAATTTAAATGATGTTTATCGGAATTCAGAACTATACAGGTTTGTTTTAGACTATTCAACTGGAAAGTTATTAGTGGCGTAGCTCTGCCTCAGGTGTGTGTTTACAGATGCATAAATAAAGAGAATGATCAATAATGAGCTTAAAGTGAACCTCATAGTCAGAATAAGCTAGATGTATTTCTGAAACATTATTCTGTTCTTGCATTCTTAACAGGAGAAATAAAGCTCTCATTAAAGAACTAGGTACCCCTTCTCCAGGATCGAAGAACCTGTATTTCGTTACAAAATACTCGCAGCCATTCTTCACCCAATTCAAAGCTTGCTTATGGAAACAACATCGATCATATTGGTACAATACATCATACACTGCTTATAGACTTTTGTTTACGGCATGTGTAGCTTTGATATTTGGAAGTATGTTTTGGAAGCTTGGCTCTAAAAGGTGAGACCAAAGATGATTTTTTTTTTTGTGGTTGGACAATAAATATAAGTAAATAGTAGTTTCAAGAATTCATATCATGCTACGTATACTAATCCGCTATTCATGTCATTCAGGAATCATTGTTTACATAGGAAGAGGCAACAAGATATATTCAATGCAATGGGAGCTATGTACATTTCTATTTCGTTCATGGGTGTTAAAAACACCTTTTCAGTGATGCCAGTAATTTCCGTGGAACGAAGAGTATTTTATACAGAAAGAGCCGCTGGAATGTATTCAACCATGGCATAAGCACTTGCTCAGGTAACTAGCTAGTTCCTTAGAATTCTTTTTATTTTCTTTTAATCATAGGTTAAACAAGCAAACTCAGTTATACAACTCCACATTATTCGTTATCATTTTCCCTCGGACTAAAACAAAATCACGTTTTCCCTTTTTGGTTTAGGCTGTGATTGTGCTCCCTTATCTTTTTAGTACAAAAAGGGGTGTATGGTGTTATCATCTGTGAAATGTCTATTTATTGGCTCACAATTCGGAGATGTGAAAGACTTGCTTGACACAAATGAAACAGTGCAAAGTTTAATCAAAAGTTATTATGGTTTCAGACATGATTTCCTCGGGTTTGTTGCTGCTGTAACGGTTGCAGTCCCGGCACTCTATGTTCTCCTCTTTGCTTTTTCAATTAAGGTGCTGAATTTCCAAAGGAGGTGACAAGATATCAAGACACAATGCCTGGTATTTCCAAAGGGTGTCCTCCAAATTAAATACATAATTCTTCCTCATTAAGTAAATGAAAATATCAAGACACAAGCACAATGTTGGTATTTTTCTCTCTGATGAATTTCTGCACTCAAACAGGTGGTTTTTGATGCAATGATAGGATTTTATTTTTTCAAATCTGCCATGGGATTTCAACCCTTTGAACACAATTCACTCAAGTAGAAAAATCACATTCTCCATCTTTCAAATTAAATGGAAAATTGAAGGTTCAATGAACTAAGAAGAATGGAGAGAAAGGAAAAAAAAAAGGAAGGAGCCTGTCCCTGGAACCTTTTTTGTTTTTCTCCATTCAGCTAAACCCAACATTTTTTTTCCAACCTCTTTTTCAAATTGGTTGAATTCAAACTCAACCTCCTTTCCAGGCAAAAAGCCAACAATGAGAGTATATTATTTCAGTAACTAACTGGGAAAAGATTTATTCATAAGTTGAGCTTTAAAACATGATAATAATTGGATTGAGGCTTGGGCTACAATATGGTAATCCAAAATTGAAGTCTAGGAATATAGGTATAGTTTGGTCCGTCGGCGTTGATCAACTGCAGTGGGCTAAAACCCACTCGTTTAACAGTTAACACCAATATATGGTAGCACTTATAATCTGATTTTACCGTCAAAAGCATACTATATCTAACCTATAATCATTAAATGAAAGTTGTATACGTGATTTAATAACAGCTGTTGTTGAGAAAATTTTTAAATGGTGGGGTAGTTTGGTATTATATAATGAAAACACAGGATTACGACTTTCAAAGATAATATTTTTCACCACTTTAGATATTGAAATCCTGATTTTATTTAATAATAATAGCACTAACGCGGTAATTTTTTTCTTTTCCTTCTGTATTTTTTCTTGACTTTCTTGCACAGGACCAAATTTGCATCTCTAAAATGATGATTGAACAATTTATCAATGGTCATTGAAATATTAGTGGTCCTCTACTTGAAATGGTCCTGGGCTAGAAATTATATGTATTAGAATTAGTCTCCACTACGCTGAGATAGATTAATTATTTTAATAGAAAAATAATAAAATAAATTAAATAAATAAAAATATTATAAATTATTTCCCTTTCCATGATAAGATAAGAACTTCGATACCTCTAAAATTAAGTTTTAAATTCTAATAAATGAAGTATCTCTTTGGGACTGCATGATAATATGTATTATAAATAATAAGTGATTGATATTTCTAAGATTGAAGTCACAACGTTAGTACGGAATAAGAAATTAAAAATTATTTTTGGAATAAAATTATGTTTTTTATTTTTATTTTTTTGTGCAAACGACGTAAATTATGTTTAATGATGATTGTGGGGAACCATTAGGAGATTCGATAAATCTAATGTCATATAGTCCTGATTTTATTTTAAGACTTACAAGGGGAGTCATCAATTTTATTTATTTATTTTCATTAGTTGAAAGCTGGAAAAATTAATTAATAATATTTAGGTTCTTTCCGTTAATTTCATAAATGTAAATTTGATTATTAGCAACCGATATTCCATATATCTTTTATTTTGAATTCCAATATGCGTCCATTAGCACAGTACAGTCACTCCTTTCCTATAAGATCGTCAATGATTCATAGTAAAATCATAAGTATTATGTCGATGCCTTTCTTGAAATTTCTATATATATTTTTTGTTATATATGATTTGGGTTTACACAACAGCAGATAATTCCTTCTCTCAAATGTCTTAAATTCCATCTATCTTTCTTTAAAATTCGGATCATAACTTTGAAGATGAAATCTCTGATTTTTAATCTTTTGAATGTTGCTTGAAACCAAAACCATATTTATCTTTAATATTATCAAATTTTAATAGCTTTTCCAATATATATATATATATATATGTGTGTGTGTGTGGGTATGTGTAAAACGTCATGAGAATTTTCAAGGATTGGCCACCAACTATAATTAACACAATTTGATTATAGTACGTATGATTACCTACCAGTTCTAACGTTCTAGGAATATATATTCCCTCACGTAAAACTGTACACAGTCAAAAGTAATTCTAGATTTTATTTGTTTTTTATTGACGCATATGCTACTATAAGAAACAAGAAACTTAAGAGAAAATCTTAATCTTGCCCTGTTTGAAGTAGACGAAAGCATTGATTATGGGTTCCGAATCATCACCCAATCTTCCTATCCTAGATTTCTCCCATGTAGATTTGAAGCCTCGAACAAAAACTTGGTTACTAGCATGCAAGAACGTTAGACAAGCACTTGAAGAGTATGGTTGTTTTATAGTAGAAAATGACAAATTTCCTTTAGAACTTCACAATCAAGTGTTGTCCCTCTTGAAAGAATTGTTTGATCTCCCAACAGAAACAAAAATGAGAAACAGAAGCGAAAAGCCCTTGAATGGCTGCGTCGGACAAATACCCAAGCTTCCTCTACATGAAAGCTTGGGCATCGAAAAAGCTACCACTCTAGAAATTTAATGTGGCCTCAAGAAAATGATTGTTTCTGGTATTGATCAAACTCTTCAAACTGTTCTCTCTCATACTAAAATTTTCAACATCTTTTTTGGTTACTAATTTGCTTTGCTCTGTATTGGTAATTAGTGAATATATTTACAAGTATGCAAAGGTAGCAGCGAATATATTTACAAGTATGCAAAGGTAGCAGCGGAGTTAGATCAAATGGTGATCAGAATGATATTTGAGAGCTACGGTGTGGAGAAATACTAATGATGCTTCTATCGATACAACTACCTACGTTCTCCGACTCTTGAAGAACCGATCAGCGCCTCAGAAGAATCAGCCTAATCTAGGCTTTATTACTTATACTGACAAGAGTTTCACAACGATACTTCAACAAAACCAAGTCAATGCTGTAGAGGTCGAACGAGGGATGGAAATCTGGTTAATGTAGACATCTCTTCTCCCTCATCCTTAATGTGCCTTATTATTGACCTACATAGTTTCAAGTCAACATTCTTGGTTTTACTGTTCTCTTTTCTTCTTATAGTTGTCAAACGGGGAGCAACTAATACTATACCTTATCTTTTTTTTTTAATTTTTTAATAAGACCTATTAATCTTTATAAATAAAATAAAAATATTAAGCATTAACGACCTTTTAAGTATAACAAAACTTTTAAATTAATGGTAAAATTACTAATTACATAATCTTTCGATGAATTATGAAAAATTTTTATTCTTTTATTCTTTTAAAATTTTAAAATTGAAATTGAAAAATATAAATACATCAATCATTAAAAAATATATTTTCATCAAAATAAAATATATATAAATTTTAAAAAATGAGTTGAAACTTTGAGAATAGAAGTTACATTTTTTTTTTTTATCTTAACCATATTATCAATTGGACCTCTATACTTATTACCAATTGATTTTAGCTTAAATGCTTCAAGAAAATGAACTCATGATTAATTAGTAATGTGAAATAATAATATCAATCAAATTGGGGCATTCTGAGTACATAATATAACAAAGTTCTTTTAAATCAAAGTTTCGCCATTGGGGTGATGATCTAAATCTTTTGGCTTTGTGTTAAAAAATAAATAAATAAAAGTGGTCCTAAAGATGAATTAACAGGGCATAGATATAATCTATGCATATATACCATCAAGTATTTCTAGATTATGCAATTAAATAAACAAATGATTGTTGCGTTGAAATTGAACTGAAAAGTACAGTCCCTGGACTTATATATACTATATTATTAATATTGCACGAAAACTTAAGACTGGAAAACAAATAAAGAGAAAACAATATAGATGGTTTTATTTCGTTTTCCATCAATTTCATTAGTTGGTGTGGCAATATATAATTTTATTAAGAATGTGGTCCAAATTAATTTTTTTAATCTAATTAAATAATTGAGTAGCTTCAATGTTATTATAGGTGCTTCAAACATTTAAATGAAGTGACACATTTTCTGAATTTAATATTTTTTTATCAACAAGTACTATGTCTGAAGAGTACTGTTACTTATAGGAATTGAGACTGAGCATTATCTTCTTATTGTATTTCAAATTTGGGGCTTAATTGGTTGATTATAATTACTACTATTCCGATCCCATTTTCTTTCTTCATGTTTGATTTTTTTTTTGGTCAAATATTAAACTCAAATTTGATTATCATTTTAAAAAAGTTATGTTGAATTAAAATTTTTCAAAATTTACAAATTTTAGTTTCAAAATTTTATAGTTTTATAATTCTATTAAAATAATGATCAAAGTGGAATTTGCTTGATAAAAAAAAATCAGTAGGGAACAAGCGTAATGGGACAAAAAAATTATACATAATATATATATATTATAGTTACGATGTAATCTTTTTATTTTTTAAAAAATTCAATTAAGTTGATGTTTCACTATTGAAATAATCGGTAATGCATGTATTTTGTGCCTCAAGTGAGCCTGTTACATCCAACTCGATCTCTTTCGGTCCGTTACAGACTTTTATCCTGTTTTAGAATATAGAATATATTATATAGTAGAGTCTATAGTACGAAAGCAAAATTAGGAGTGATCATGGATTGAGTAAGGTTAGACTCAATTCGCATTTGAAAAATTTTGTCCAAGGCCAATAATTCGGTCTGTCGGCTCAGGTCTAAGGGGTCCAAAAATTAAAAACAAAATCTATTGAAATATTTAAAATATTAAAATATTCATATTTTAAATGTATTTTATAATTAAAATTATTTTTATTAATTTAATAATATCTTTAACCGTATGAATTCAAATTTAAAAAATAATGTCCAAAACCCAACACCTACGGCTGCGTTGTCGGTGGATAGATCTAAACCAAATGAAGGTGAAAAAAATTTATTTATTTATTCATCCTTCTCTTCTTGGATTAAAATTCATCTTTATATGTCTAGCATATTTGTAGTTTTATCTAACAATTAGATAAATTTAATATTTACTATTCTCGTTTAGCTTTTAATTTGACCACGTAATTAAGTTACGGTAACAATCAAGTTTCAAGTTTGTAAGTAAGGGTGTGTTTGCCCCCAATCGGATTAAGATGTATTTGAATAGCACTGCATCGGTATAATTGAGCACTTTTATATAACTGCATTACTCATTTGGAGGGAGAGATCAAGCAGTTCATTGAATTTTAGGACGGTCGACTATTTTAATATAAAATAAAATCATTTTGGTCGGCTACAATATAAAATCTCCTCGTCATTATTATATTTACATTTAAACCATTATATTAATTAATTTTATTATTATATATAGATATTTTTAATATCATCAAAATTAATTTTATTGCCTATCCAAACATACTAAATACTGATGAAAAAATTCTGTCAATATTGTTAAAAAATTAATACACACACGTAGCATTAACACATAAAATAACAAGTTCAAATAAAAAATAAAAATACACTTATATATTTATTTTGACCCAATTCAAATGGCTTACTTTAAGCCAATTCACTAAGAAATAAATATTTACAATTGTGAAATTTTTGGAACAAAAAAAATCACTAAAAACTCCATACTTAAAACTTAATTCAAAACTCAATTACACAATTTTAATATCCTACTTATTTAGTTATTCTTTTAATGTTTAACTATCTGAAATTAGATATTTAAAACTAAAACATCTTATTTATAAAGATGAAACTCTTTATACTTTTACTAAACTCTCGATGTGAGATACAAGACAAACTTAAATTCTTTTAATGTCACTTAACTTTTCATGTGAGATTATAAAATTTAAAGTAAACTCCAACGGATGTTAGTCAAGTCGATAATGTTATTTTGTCGATAATAAACAAAATTCATTGGTAATTATCGATAAAAATTTTGTTGGCATTTATCGATAGTAAAATCTATTGATATTCCGTTGGTATTACTTATTTTTTAATTCTATTTAATATATTTTATTTATAGTTTTTGCCATTTTATTTAAGTTTTTTAATTTATTTTTAAAGTAATTACATGAATAATAAATATACATAAATAAAAAATAAAAAAACAAAATGTTCCATTTTATTTATAAAAAAATGTAAAATATATTACAAAATTATTTATGAATTTTATTAAGTAAAAGTAGAAAAAATACATACGTTACAAATTTCTTACAAATATTTGATAATACACATAAGTCAAATAAACAAGTACGTTCAATATACAATAATAAAAATACCTACAAAATTGATAAAAAAAAAAGTTGGAATATAAATTGAAATAAAGCAAGTAATTTTCTTAGATAACGAGTTCGGGAAGACTAATAGAAAACAGATGACAAGAATTTTGGAGGCACAATTACAATGAAGAGTGCTTCCAACTGTCTCAAATATCCTGATTTAA
Organism: Durio zibethinus; assembly: GCF_002303985.1. The sequence continues at coordinate 2,501,974 of NW_019167982.1, forward strand.
GTATCAAACCAAACACAATGAAGAAAGATAGATACCTTCGGCACTGATGGAATAAGCTTCAGCCTACTATTCCGGAATTCATCATCACCATCAACAAACCGATGCAAAAGGGATTTGGGTACTAATTCCCTTTTCACAAAATAGAATACCATACTATAGTGTGTTGACCTAAAACCTTGGTACAAAAACAACATAATCCACTCAACCTCCTGATCCATCAATTCAAGATACAACATTACTTGCATTATGAAGACTTACTTGAAAATTGAAGACTAAAGAGAAAAGCCAACCTTTTCTGAAGCAACCTATAAACAAACTTGATCAAGGCCGAATATAGTTCCTATAATTCATAACCATATCATAGATATCAGCTTAGCATGCTCGGTTATCAGTTCATTCATTCATTCAATTGACAGGTTATAAGTTTAACGTGATTTCCTATTCGTTCTTTTTTTTTTTTTCCATAGAAAAAGGGGCTTGCTCTTAATAGTAACATAACCATGATACCCTGATTTGAAGTTCCTTTTACTAAATTTACTGATTTAAGTTAATCCTTTATTATCTCCGTTAAAAAAATACAGTTAAAAAGATGTTTGGATTCAAAATATAAATCATATTCGTTATAGAATATACATCAATCCTAAACCTCTATTCAAAACACATATTTACATATAGATTATGGAAAAAAAATTAATTCATTTAAATTAAGTTTGTCAATCATTTATATTGAGAGTTTTGAAAAAAAATAAAAAATAAACCCAACAACTATTATATACTAACTCATAAATTATAACAATCCAATTTAATTTTTTTCTATCATTTAACCTTTAATATATTTTTTGATTCAACACCGTAATATTAAAAAAAAATTTCAAGCACATCAACTCATAATACTATTTAATATTATAAAATTTATCAACCTTTTATCAATATAATTACCACAATATTTCAATAATTATTAATAAATTTTAAAAAAATCAAATATAAATTTTTGTAAAAACAAATATAAATCTTATTCCACATCAAACCCAAATTTAACATCAAGTCAACACAAAATTTTTAATTTATATAATTATTATTAAATTTTAAAAAATATTATATATAAAACATTCATAAAAATATATAAATTTTAATACACTTCAAACCAAAATTTACCATATAATCAATAAAAATCTTATACATTTAAAAGTTAATAAATCTATAACAAAAAACCCAACAAATTTCAACAATACTCAATAAAAAAAAAAAAAAAACTCAACAATACTAACAAAAAAAAACCCAACAAAAATTAACAATGCTTGACAATACTTAAAAAAAAAATCAATAAAAATTAACAACAAGTTTAACCAACAAAAACTTAACAAATATATAACAAAAAAATATAACAAATCTATAACAAAAAATTTGACAGTAAACTCAAAAAAAAAAAAAAAAACTTGAAGAAGGAAGAAGTAAATTAATTATTGACAGAAGAAAGAGATACTGGTTGACTGATGACTTCCTCACGATGGGGAGAGAGGAAGATATGGATTAGGGATTGGAGGGAGGGGGAAATTTTGGGAAAAATGGGTTTTGTTGATTCTAGGAAGGAGGTTTGAAATTTATTCAGTTTAATCAATAGAAATTCTATCGATAATTTTTAAAAGTTTTTTGAAAAACTTTTTTACTAATGAAAATTTCCATGGTAAATGGCACCAATGGAATTTCTTTTGTCATTAAATTCCGTCAATAATCCGTCAGTAATTGTCATTTTTTTTCAAGTACATTTCATCGATATTCTGTCAATAATTATTGATGAAAAAATTCTATTAGTAAAATTTCGTCGGTGATACTTATTTGTTAGTAGTGACATATTCTAACCCAAATTCGATCGATTCTAAGTTGTTTCCATTACCAAATTTCTAACTCTAAGAAAGTATTATATTTCAGCTATATTACCAATAAGTTTCTTTAGTCACCATCACTATAAGAAAATGAAAAATTAGTAGTAGTTTTGTAGTGGCGTTTCACTTACAAATGCCGCTAGCTTTCATGTTTTTATAAAACTTAATGCGTTTATTATTAAAACGTCACTAAATATTCAAATAGTAGCATTTTTACTTATAAACGTCACCCAAGACTTGATATTAGTGATGTTTATCTACTAAAACGCCTTGAATAATCCTGTCTCTAAAAATTTGAGTGAATACTAAAGGCATATTTTACAGAAAATGGCTTAAATAATCCAACTAAAAAAATTGATAGGAGATTATTGAAGGCATTTTTTGTAGACAACGCCTTGAATAATCCCCTCATAAAAAATGTATGCAATTATTGAAGGTGTTTTCTACAAGAAACGCCTTCAATAATTTCACAAAAAAATTTCACAAGATTATTGAAGCCGTTTTTGTTCAAAAACGCCTTCAATAAATATCCTTTCAAAATTTAAGGATCATATGAATGTTAACCAAAAAGTGATAGGTTCGATCCCTCCCTTTAGCCTTTTTTGGGTTTTTGAAGGGGTTATTTGTAATAGATTATTCTAAGCATTTTCTGGGCAAAAGCATCTTTACCAATCGATTTAAAAATTTTTGGAGAGGAATTGTGGATGGTGTTTTTAGTAGAAAAACGCCCTTAATAATCCATAGGAAAAATATGGAATGGATTCTTGAAGGCATTTTTGGCTAAAAACACCTTAATAATCCAGTCAATAAATTTTTATGAGCGATTATTGAAGGTGGTTTTGGTCCAAAATGCCTTTAATAATCCATACAAAAAATTTGAAATGGATTCTTGAAGGCGTTTTTGACCTAAAATGCCTTTAATAATGCACACAATAAAAATTTAGATGGGATTATTGAAGGTGATTTTGGTAAAAAACGCCTTAATAACACTTTGTTAGAGATTATTCAAGGCATTTTCTTGCGAAATATACCTTCAGTAATCCCATCAAAAAAACTTTTGTTCAATTATATATGTGAAGTCAGTTGTAGGTTTATGCCCATAAAACATTTGAAGTCAGTTATAGGTTTATGCCTATAAAACATTTGGTTTATATATGTGATACTATGAATTACATTTTGGAATTTACATTATGAATATTATTGTATTTCAATAAATTGATCACATATCCGAATTTAAAACTGATAATATTGCGATATTAATATACTTTTCTCAAATAATCATACTCAATATATGTGTATTCATATAAAACAAATATATACCAATAATATTAAACCAATACCCCAATCTACAAACTTAAATTATCCATTCAACATGGCATGTTAAAAACATTATAACAAATGATCCTCATATATTACATTCAACCAACAATGTCAACCTCAAGGTTTATCAATAAATGATAATACATACTCACACAATTCTTTATGAACTTCATCAAGTTTCTTTACCATAAGGCTTTCTTTACTATCCCATAAAAAATTTAGAAGTAAATGTAGACCCTAGATAGATTGGGGTGTCTACATTGATTTTCCTTCTTTGCACATTTTCTGTTTCACAGAAAATGTGCAAAGATATAGACACCCAAGCAAGACTCAACTTAACACTTATCTTGTTTTGGTTTTTGTTTTTGTTTTTATTTTTTTTAAATTAAACAAAGCTCTTCTAAACAGAGGCATAAACAACTTTGAAAAATAAAATGCTTCTCTAAACAGAGGCACCACAACTTTGGAAAATTAAATTGCTCCTTTAAATAGAGGCACCGCGACTTTGAAAAAATAAATTGCTCATTTAAACAGAGGCACCATTGCTCCTCTAAACAGAAGCACCACGACTTTGAAAAATTAATTGCTCATCTAAACAGAGAAACCACGACTTTGAAAAAATAAATTGCTCCTCTAAATAGAGGCACCATGATTTTGAAAAAATAAATTGCTCATCTAAATAGAGGCACCACGACTTTGGAAGCTTCTTTAAACAGAGTCACCATGACTTTGAAAAAATAAATTGCTCCTTTAAACAGAGGCACCATGATTTTGGAAAATAAATTGCTCCTTTAAACAGAGGCACCATGACTTTGAAAAAATAAATTGCTCCTCTAAACAGAGGCACCACAACTTTGAAAAATAAAATGCTCCTCTAAACAGAGGCACCACAACTTTGGAAAAATAAAAAGCTCATCGACAATCATGTCCAGAGAAGTCATAGATCAAATTTGATGAAATTTGTAATGGGAACTCAAAGATTTACAATTTGAGTTCAAAAATCAAAGGTCTAGATTCGCAAGAACCTCTCAACTTCGCAAGAATTTATTAAAATTTGTTTATCAAAATTTTAGTTTCATAATGATTCAAATTTGCAAGATCTCAAGATTCGCATTTGTAAATTGCAAGACTTGCATCCACATTCAAATAGCCTCATTCGAATTTTGGAGATTCACATCTAAAAGTTCAGAGCTTCTCATTTAAGTTCAAAAGTTCACACTTGACAAATTTGGGATTCACATCCAAAAAGCTTAAAGCCTTTTATTTGAATTTTGGAGATTCACATCCAAAAGTTCAAAACTTTTCATTCTGGTTCGAAGATTCACATTCTACAAACTTTAAGGTTTCACACCTAAAAAATTCTCATTTGAAACTCAATATTCTCATTTGAAATTCAAATATTCTTATTTGAGATCAAGACTTCATCAAAATATTCAATTTTTTTTTCAGATAAGCTTCAAACTTTCACCAGAGTCAAAATTTTGTATGTACTGAATGTCATGATCAATGATGCAAATGCTTTCTAAATGCAACAATCTAGATTCTCACAATGCCATATTCTTAACCATGATTCAAATGTTTAATGCATAATGCAAATGCATATCCAAACCAAAGTTTTAAACATTTTCAAAAAAATAATACGAACGTAATGCATGTAACGCGGATGCCAATGTCATGAAATTCTAATCAAAATGTGGTAATATGGTCCTTAGGACTCCACCATCTCACGTTTTCTTCTTGTTTAGCTTCTCAACACTTTGAAACAAGTTTCATTAACTTAATCACCATTAATAGGCTTTTCAGCACTAACAATTCCAGAACAAGTTTTATCAATTGCCCTATATCACAACTCACAGGCTCCTCAATACTAGCAATTTTAGCATAAACTTCATCCATTGACCCATACAATTTTCACCACAATTCATAGACTTCTCAATACTAGCCATTTTATAATAAATTTTATTCACTGATCCATATTATTTTCATCATTCGATCACAACTCACAGGTTATGTCTATCAATTCATCCATATATTCATCATTTAGGTCACACCATGTGCCTTTTCAAATCATCATTTTTAGGTTTTTGCACTCTTTTCATCTTTTCATCCCCTATCATCTTAGATTCTTTTTCAAGAAATGTAAGAATCTTTTGTGCACATTGTCATTCATTCATCATCATTTCAAATCATGACAAATATAATGCATTCATATATTTTCTCGATTTATTTTAGGGATGCAACTATAAGGGAGCACAAGGTACGAAGAAAGATAATCAATGAAAAAAGAGTTTGCTACAAACAATTGGGGAAAGAAACAAGACGAATGCATGCTATTGAGATAAATGGAACAAATAGAGTAATAATATCCAAACAATGAATATTCAAATAATTCTAAACATTAATTAAGGATTCTTTTTCAACAACTCATTCCATTAACTACCAAAATTATTTTGAGCTCATCAAAATTTTCCCCAACTTGAAAGATCTTCAGATGTCTTTGACCTTTCATCTATGTGTCCAACTCTCAATTCAGAGATTTTATACCCAAATTTTCAATATAAGTCTTTCTTTTTTTTCTTTTTCATCTTTTTTCATTCTTTCATTTTTTTCATTTTTTTCTCTTTTTCATTTTTTTATTTTTTTTCATCTTTTTCCATCCATTAGTGGTATCTTTCACACTTCAATCTCTAAAGCAATGCAATACGATTCCATTATTCCATCATAAGCATACCTTAGTTCAACATATGATCATTCAATTCAAGCATTTACACTTGATCCAAATAGACTTTTAAAGGTTAAATATAGGCCATGGTGAAGGGTCATGAAAAAAATAAGTAAAATAGGCTCAAAACATATGTTTAAAGGGTTCAAAATCCAAAGATCATTTCTTATCATTCTTAACACCTTGGCATTTTACCCCATTCCACATCATTTCCCTACTTTTTCATTTTTTTTATCTTATTCCTTACAAAAGTATTTTCATTACTTTGCCCTAACTTGTTTGTGGCATTTTTCTTTTCAATCTTTCTTTCATTTTACTTTTCTTTCTCTCTTTGAGACCTTTTACGATCTTTTACCTTTTTTTTAAAAAAAAAAATACCCCCAATGTAAAAGGTAATCTTTGGTTAGGGTTCCTTAGAAAAAAAAATCATAATAGGCTCAAAGGGGTAGCAATGAATGATTTTTCGAATGGTAAAAGAAAGATGGCAATTTTTCATCTCAAATGTTAACGCTTTTTTTGAAGATCATCTGTGAAACAAAAACAAGCTTATGCATCTTTATAAATGACTGCACATCTTCAAGATATATCTATTTCATATCTGCTAGTAGCTGGCTTCTTCTACTCAAATAGTCTCATCAGATTAATATGAATGAGTTCTCAAAATTAAATTTTAGAATTATTGTTATCATTGTCTAAATATTCATTATTTAAAATTTAAGAATGGGAATGAAAAGTTATAAAAGGTGACAAAGCATGGAACAATGGTTTAATGAAACAGAAAATGTAATGAAATGCATTATCCTTGCCTTTTATTATAATGATAACAAATGAAATCCTATTGCATAAAAGAAATCCTAACATTACTCTAAAAAAAATCTTAAAATGACAAGAAACTTTCAACCAGCTTTAACATCATTTTAAAAAATTAGGCCTCTGTGCAATCGAGTGAAAAATCTTTATTGACATTTGTCCTCTGATTCGCTGTAATTCTTCAGACTTTTTTAGACCATCATGTTCTTGATTCTCACTCAGAGCATTGACATTATGATTAGGCAATTGATTGCCACTAACATTAGGTATTGTTGCTCTTCTTGATCAAAACTTATCATTTCATCCTTGATCAACTGTTGCACTTTATGCTTTAAAGTAGTGTAATTTTCAATAGAATGGTCATCAATTCCATAGTGGTAGTCACAGTGGGTTATAGGATCATACCACTTGGGATAGGATGGCTTGAGTGGCTTTACACGGTTGGAGGTAATCAAGTGGTTATTGTAAAGCTCTAGGTATAACTCCGTATAAGTCATAAGGATTGGATCAAACACGAGATTTTCTCGAGTAATTCATTACTCTCATTAACCACTTCTTGAGTTAGTAGAACAAATTTGAGGTCTTACAGGAGGTTGGATGTTAAGGCTATATATAGGAGCTTGGTGGCTAAAAATAAGCTGGTATGTGGATGAGTAAGATGGCTATGGTATGGGTAGGATAAGGTATTGTTCACAACAGGATAGTATGAAGAGTAACCTTATAGTGGATAGGGTTGACATCCCCTAAACTGTCTATCAAGGCTCGTAACTTAAGCCTCAGTCTCTTTCTTCTTTGACGCCTTTTTGGTTTTCCATCCTTTCAACTTGCCATTTTTAATGGCATTTTCAATGATTTTGCTTGAGATCACCATGTCAACGAAATTTTTTATGACATTTCCCTATCATCTTTTCATAATAGAGAGATTTCAACATTACTGATGAATAACACTGTGGTTTTTTTTTTAGTCAGAAAAGGCTATACTTGAGAAGCAATATCCCTCCATCGCTAGGCATATTCCTTAAATGACTCAGTCACTTTCTTTTTCATATTCTACAAAGAAAGGTGATTTGGGGCTAAGTTTATGATATATCGGTATTGACTAATGAAGTCATAGACCATATCACTCCAAGAGCAAATGCGAGTCCTATCCAACTGGACATACCATATAGCAGTAGAGCTTGTAAGGCTATCTTGAAACACATACATTAATAGTTTTTCATTATTAGCATGGGCTACCATTTTTCTATAGTACATAGTAATGTGGGTCTTCGAACATTTTGTACCATCATATTTCTCAAACTCTGACACCTTAAACTTCAGAGGAATAACCATATCTGGTGTCGTAATGATTTTGAAATCATTAGACGTAAATGAGTTTTAAAATAAAATAAATGGGAAAGTCACCACCAATCTTTATTAGGGTGTGATTGACCACCCAAAAGTTTATCTTTTTAATAAAATTATAAAAACGGGTTTAAAGTTTATCAAAAAAATAAATTTTGGTCTACGAAAATCAGGTTGGGTTCGGGAGTCGGTTATAATTTAGCTTTTTATTTTTTTGAAGATATAATGACTTTATGAAATTTATACTAACCTTGAATAGTATGATCATAAAATCATATAAAATTATCTCTCATATAAAACGAAAGACATAATATCCACATTCAGTATTTTCAAATTAATGAGGTACCTAAAATTAAATTGAGTTGGTTTAAGAAACATATATCTACATAAACTCAACATAAAAGAATAAATTTCACATTTATCGAAAATGACACCTATTTTTTTTTGCCTTCTTATCGAATATAGATATTACCCTAAATTGAAAAAAAAATAATTAATACATAAATAAAATTACTTATGAAGAAACAAAAGATATATAATATAATAACATGTAATAACTCTTTATAAAAGTTTGAATTTTGGGGTTAGGCATCGCCATTGGATTAGCTGAATTTAGTAAGTATGGTGTTAAGGATTTGATATCAATCACAATAAACACCCAATGATGACTGCAAAATATAAGAATGATATACTTAGATTAGGTCTTATATCAAATTTGGGTAAGGTTGAAATAATTATTTGTATGAATATAACTTACTGCGCATTATACGAGAGTCAATAATAATCAACCGAGTTTTTCATGCATTCAATCACATGATTAGCATGATAAGCCACTATGCCATTCTACTCACTAATGAAGTTGGGTCAATGAATCTAAATCTGTGGGTTAACTCTCTCGCATTGACCTCTCTATATAGAAAGCTACATAATAACAATCAACAATACTAGTTAGTATTACATTGTAATATAGATTAATACATATTGAGTGTGCATATTTGTATTTATAAGCTAACTTCATATGAACAACAATTCAACAACTGATATTTCATCCAGTTCACAAAATTATTTAACCTCATCCATATCAATGTAAGAAAATGATGGTTTATCAAATAATCCTTTCTCAAACTCAATGGTTATGCAGTTTCCTCCAGATAAATGATCAAGTGAATAATTAGATAACTCATCCATGGTAGCCTGAGCAAAGGTCACACTCTGAGTTTTAACATCCTACTATCATATTTAATTAAATATAAGTATTAAAACCAAATCAATAAGTATAATAAACAAATTAATATTAAACTTATAAACAAAATCATACTTTATGGCTGGTAGCGGAGGTTAGGTCTCTGCTTGACTTGCAACGAAAGCTTGTCTTATGTGGACAATTTTATCCGACTGGCCTATAGGCATGCAATGCTGCATTGCTACCAATATGACCTCCAAAATAGCAAGTCTTTGCTGTTGCTCACTGAGGCATTGCTCTTGGTCATCATTGCTCAATGATTGCTTCATATTGTGCATTTGTCATTCGTTGGGTTTTGGGTTAATTACTAAAAACCTTTGATGGCAACACAAATTTACCAACCTCACGAACTCGATCAGGCTTTTCTTTAGCTCCTAATGCTAAAGACAATGGATCTTCACCACACTGGGTTACCAGTTTATTGAATTTAACTTTGACAGCATAATCATCCTGAAAAATCATAACAAGATGGGTTATAACAACAAATCTATATAAGTTAGTATAGAGTCATGCATACAACCACAATGCCAATCATACATGATATTAAACAAGCAATTACACATATAATCTTTTTAGTCATTCTTTAGGTTGCTTCTTTTACAAAGGCTCCATCCTTCCGCAGATGTCTTTGTTTTCAGATATCCCATTTCAAAACTTCAGTGCCAGAGCTCATTGATTCCTATTAAATTACTGTAATATAAGAATCAAAATCTATGAAATAAATGTTTATAAAATATTCATTAATGAGTATAAAACAAGTGTGCGAATACTTACAAGCTTATATTTCACATTTTTATATCCCTTTCTCGCTATCCGATGGTGATATATTTGTTTGGCCCGAATGTTCTATTGGCTTTCTTTGATTTTCTACAAAAGAAAGAAATTACATCAATTAAATATGAAGATATTGAATATATTGCATAAAATCTTATAAATAATTTTTTTGGTAATGGGTTTGAGTACTAAGAAATCTTCTTATAGTCATTTTCGAATAAAATTTCTCCAATCTTCAACACTTATTACATTTGCATATGACATAGGTGGAACAACCAATACATCACCTTGATCAGCCAGCGATAAAATATATTGGGTTGTCAATCTACTTTTAAAGTCTTTGAATGCTTTTTCAGCAGATTGCAACACAATCTTTTTACAGTCAATTGGGACGTTGAATCGTTCCTAAATAATTTAACACAATTAGTATGAACACATTGAATTTCAATTAGATACATATTTGAATGTGAATTAAGTATTTATTAATTTCAATTTTTGAATTTAAGTTCGTTTTTATTTCTTTTAACATTTCTTGTTAATGAAAATAATAAACATTAATAAAAAAATTTTATTAAAAAAATTAAATTTCTTAATTTTGCGACATTCGCGTTCAATAATGTTGTTAAATGAATAATTTAGTAATGTTTGTACCATAAAAATGCCAATGTTCTTATCAAAAGATGCCGCTAAATTAGCGGTGTTTTTTTTATACAAATGTTGTTAATTTAGTGACGTCTTATTATACAAACGTCACCATATTAACGGTGTTTTTTTTTTATAAAAACGTCACTATTTTTTTCGATGCATAGCCGACATTCTAACTGGTATTTTTTGCAAATGTCGTAAATTTTTATTGGTGTTATAAACACCGCTAAACATTAAAAAAAATACCACTAAAAATCTAAACCCTTGTAGTGCATTCACGTGACTTTGTCCCTTATAAGCCATCTATAAAGAGCAAGCTCAACATACCAATTTGATATATCTCCAAAAACCTGCAGAGAAGAAATAATAATAGCGATTTATTTGTTATGGGTTTGGAATCACAGCTTAAGCTTCCCGTTATCGATTTCACTCAGGAAAATCTAAAGCATGGAACAAGCACTTGGGTGTCAGCATGCAATGATGTCCGGCGAGCTCTGGAAAAGCACGGTTGTTTTGAAGCAAAATTCGACAAAGTACCTCAACAGCTTCATGACACCATTTTTGCCACAGCTAAAGAGTTATTCGATCTCCCAACAGAGGTAAAAATGCGAAACACTAGAATAAACCTTACTTTGACTATATCGGACAACACAAATCTCTTCCTCTGTATGAAGCCTTAGGGATTGACAACCCAACAACTCTTGATGGAACTCAAAGTTTCACTAATCTCATGTGGCCTACTGGAAATGATCGCTTTCGGTATAATTTGAGCAACTCCCTTAATCTTTATGATCTTCCAGTTATGAATTGCGCTTTGTTTTTAGCTGATGCTAAATTAACTTCTTATTTCATTTGTTCTTTGATGAATTAGCGAAAGTACTCAAACCTTTTCAGAGCTAGTAGCAGAACTTGATCGAACCGTGATGAGAATGATTTTGAAAGTTATGGTGTTGGAAATTACTATGATTATTACATCAACGTGACCAACTATCTTCTTCGATTCTTCAAATATAAACAGCCTGACATAAACGAAAGCAACACTGGTTTAGTGCCTCACACAGACAAAACTCTCCTGACCATAATTCATCAAGGTCATAGCAGTGGTTTGCAGGTGAAATTGAAGGATGGTCTGTGGGTTGATGTACAGCCATCGCCGACATCTTTTGTTGTCATGGCAGGGGATGCATTGATGGTGAGTTTAGCGATCTCCAATCTCATCTTTGAATTTAAAACCTAACCATATTTTCCTTTTTAATGATAATCATTTTGATTCATCAAATAGGAGATCCCAAACTAGAATCGCTTTTTCTCAATTTAATGAAATTATAGAAAAAAATTGACAATTTTAATGATGTTTGCTTTGATTAGGCTTGGAGCAATGACAGAATACCACACTGTTACCATCAAGTCATCATGAAGGAGAAGGAAACAAGATACTCAGTGGGAATGTTTGCATTCATTAGTGGGATCATACATATACTTGAAGAGCTAGGGGATGAGGCGCACCCCATCAAATACAAGTCCTTCGACCATTTTGAATTCCTTCATTTTTATAAATCGAATGAGGGAAAGAACTCTAAGTATTCTATCAAAGCTTTTTGTGGTCTCTGAAACATGTTTATATATGATGAAAAGAACACGATCCAATAAGGTTTCGTTGCCAGCTTAGTATACCTACGGTCTTGAATGTGGAATGTTCAGTAGTGTCAATGCCCTGTTTATGCTCATGTCTTAAAAACTTTTCTTGAATAAAAGAACTCTATTATCTACGATCAATTCTAAATCAATTGATATATATATATATATATATAGAAAAATCATTACAATCGATCTGTTATATTTCGTCATTGACACTGTTATCCACATATCTAGTATAAGTTATGAAGGAATCAGCACATTAATGGCTTTCAATAGCATAAAGAAATAGATACAACAACAATAAATTTTCAAAGCAAAATGGTATTTTTCAGGGCCCAAGAGCTTCAAATGGCATCTAGAAAATTAACAAGGGACAAAGAGGAAAGACAAAGTCGAAGTTTTCTCTGGAATTATTAGAAAGAAACAATCATTGATGGAATCTCTGGGTCTTATTAATTTGAGATGAACAATGAAAAAGATAGAGGGTTAAAGGCATGAAGAGTGGGAGAGGTGACACCATGGCGTATCGATGGCTGAAATTGGGCGGGGATCGAGTGCAGAGAGATAAAACTAAGAGCATACAAAGGAGGGATATACAGATTAATTTATATATTAAGTACTCAAAAATATTTTGTCTTTACAATTAATAAATATAAAAATAAAATTTATAGGTGTATTTAAGAAAAAAACCATATGCAGAGTAAAAAGTGCCCATTTTTCTATTCAAGGAAGAAATAGTGGATATGTAGAAATTCAGCAGCAGCTAGAGATCTAAGAAGGGAATCACTTCAAGCAAACAAAGCAAAGGGATTGGTGGTTTACTCTCCTCTTCAACCAACTAGAAGATTTCATAACATATGCAAGTGCAAAACTCAAAGCTTTCACAATAATTGGGTTTCTTTTAAAAAATTGGGATTTAATGATATCATTTAAAAAAAAAGGAATTGTGATGTAGCAGTTTATTATTAACTACATGAAAGACAGTTTCAAGAATATGACCTTTATATTGTTTGTTAAATTAAATCTAGTGGCATATCTACAAAGATAGAATGAACTCTACTTCTGCTATTTTTTAAATGCTTCTGACGTGATTAAGGCTAAGTTCATAGGCTACCTGACAAGTATTGTTGATTAGGGCTTTAAGTTTTCTCTTTGTCAAAGCTAGGCTCAGTTTGGATTCTTCTTCAACAAAGATTGCTCTAATTTCCGGATTCTTTTCTTAGATCACAAGTTTTGTGCTCCGAAGCTTTATATCACTAAGTTTTCTGATCTCTGTTGCTTCTTTCTACAACTTTATGTGAAAAAATCATCGCAAATGAGGATAATATCATGAATAATTTTAAATTATAGTAAAATATTAAATATTATGTCTCAACTTTAAAAATTTTTATGTGATTTTTAAATTCTAAATTTATTAATTAATATGATATTTAAATGGTTATTTATTCACCATATATCATAATTTGAAGTTAATTACATTAAGAATGAATATCATATTAATTAATAAATTTATACTTTAAATAAAATTTTTAAAATTCAATATTTTATTAAACATTTTATTATAATTTAAGAATTATTCGTAATATTAACTCTTACTAATATATACTTTGTTGAGGACAACTGCATGTGTCAATAGAATAAGTAAAATAATATTTTTTATTTATAATGTTTTGTTATTTAATTTAATATTGACAAAATTAAATATAAAGAATCTTATACTATAATACAACTTTCAAACAAATAAATAAATATTTTCTTATATTTTATTTATAATAAAATTTTATCTTAATGGTTTCATTAGATATACTATACATATTTTTTTTCATGCCAATCAAAATCTTAAAAGCTAATGGAGGTAGAAAAGATGATACAATAATATTTTTGTTTCTTTTATAATGAAATTACATTTTTTACTATCAAATAACTAATTATGTGTTACATAAAATATAACAAATTAATCAAATATAAATTGAACCAAACTCATATAAATTAATTAAAATGAACAACACCATATAAATTATATAATATCTTATGAATTTGATTACTACACAAGATTATGACAGATCATATTTGTTGCATAAAATGATAGATATAATAGCATGATAATAATTTTATATTATATTTGTTTTGTATTTAATTGAAATAGATAGAATTACGAAGAGGATTATTATCATCTTGGTATATGATGATTCAATTCTCTTAAAGTAGAGATTATTATTTTTAATTTATAGGATTAAACTTACATGTCCTATTATATCTTTAAAAATTATATCAATAATTTAAATTGTATAAATTTTGATCAATAAATAAATTATCTTATTTTAATCCTTATACACATAAAAAATAAGATAAAATGACATTATTTAATCTAATCCTATTTATAATATCATTTTATCTTATCTTATTGTAATTTTGTATACTAAACATGACTTGATAGGATAAGATAAAATAATATTATAAAAAAGATTAAATTAAATAATGTCATCTTATCTTATGTTTGATGTGTATAAAGATTATAATAGAATAATTTATTTATTAGTCAAAATTATTTTTCTCAAAGTTTATATAATTTAAATTATTTATGTAATTTTTAAAAATATAATAATAAGGCATGTAGGTTTAATTTAATGGATTAAATATAATTTTTTCTACTTTGGAAGAATTAAATCATCTTATACAAAGAGGATGATTAATTCTCCTTATAATTCTATCCATTTTTTAAAATACAAATAAAATATAATATAAAATAATTATCATCCTATCTTATCTATTATCTTATACACCTAATGTGATCTAAAACTTATATTAATTAGTAAAAACCATCAAAATATTCATAGTAAGTGATAACCAATGGGGCCTAGTTTGGATCATTCCAGGTTCTTTAAAGGTAGCTTTCTAATATTGGTGTGATCTGCTTTGTAAGAAAGAACAGAAGCAGACTTGGGAGACCCTTTTTTATGCAATTGTCTGGTCCATCTGGTTGGCGAGAAACGAAGTGGTATTCAACCAAAAATCTATATCAGGGGATCAAATCTTTGAACTAACTAAAGCCCGTCTTGGTTATTGGATGAAAGCTAAGTTTCCTGAACAAAATTTCAATATATCAAGCTTCTCTACAAAGCATGCAAGATCTCTCAATCTCACTGCCTAAGAAACCAAGAAACAAGTCAGCACTCTGAAGTCCACCCCCGAAAGGAAAATGGAAGATCAATGTTGATGGCTCTGTTCGTGGAAAACCGGGACCAGCAGGAATAGGTGAAGTGCTTCGCTTTAGTGAAGGAAAGATTAAGCTTCTCTTTTCCAAAAATATTGGATTCATGGATTCAAATCTTGCTGAGCTAATGGCTGTGGTAGAGGCACTCACGATTGTGATGGAAGCAAATGTCAATCCTCTGCCAGACCTCATTATTGAAAATGATTCCAAAGTTGTTATCTCATGGGTGAATCACATTAGCGAAAGCCCATGGAAGTTCAGTAATGTCATCAACCGCCTCTGTCATTTACAAGCTGTCATTATTTCGTTTGTTCATGTATCTAGAGAAGCTAATCACTTAGCGGACTATCTAACCAAGTCGGGAGTGGATAGATCCACTGACTTGATTGCATGGTTGTAATTTTGTACCCGTCTTTTTCTTAATAAAATCTTATTTTTCAAAAAAAAAAAAAAAGTGATAACAAATGGCGGAGCCACGTTTAAACCAGAGGGGGCCATGCCCCCACTTCCCCCCCCCCCCCCCCACTCCCCTAAGATTTTTAAAACCCTCTACTTCATATTGGTATAATGTATATAATTCATAAGAGGTTTTTTTAAAAAAATTAAAAATAGTCTTCCTAAAAAATAAAAATTTGTTTTTAGTGATTATAAATGTTTAAAATCTCAAGATTTTAAGTTTAAATTTTATTATATGTGATTTTGTCTAGTTATGTCCTAATTTATTGATTAGTTTATTTATTTGATTATTCAATTATGTAATATTTAATTATAATTATAATTTATACTTATAATTTAAAAAAAAACCTTTTAAGAAAAAAATTTCAATTCTCGAATTTTAATTACTTTGTAAAAAGTATTAATATTTATAGTTTAGTTCTCATTAAAAATTTAAAAAATAAATATATTTGTTAAATATGACCCACATTAAAAAGTCAAAACTATTTAAAGAAGTTTAACAAAAAAATAAAAAAATGAGATTAATATAACAAAAAGAGACACAAACCTGAACCTAGAATTAAGTCTTATTTCTTAAAAAAATTGAACCCAGCATCGAGTCGTTATAATTATTACAAAAAATGGCATTTTTGTCTTTTTAAAAAGCCAATTATGATGATGGTGCAAAAGGCAATTATAACTTCTTCCATGATAAAATTAATGCATATAACTTCTTCCATAATAAGATTAATGCATCTTTTGTCTTCTGATTTTAAAATTATTAATAGTTGTAGATATTAAATTTATCTGATTTTTAGTCAAGTCTCATTTTAAAATTTATTACGTGTATTAGATTTTCAGACCCAGATCTGATTTCGATTTGATTGGGTCTCAGGTCCGATTTTAACTCAACTAGATTCTATGTTCGATTTTGACTCAATTGAACTTCAAACCCAATTTGATCCAATCAGATCCGAAGCTCAATCTTATTCTTTAAGCTCAAAACATATTTATATTTTATTTTATTTTTTTGCTTTAATATTTATTAATTAAACAAAAAATAAAATTTTTAAATAATTAATCACACCCAAAAAAAAATTGATGACGATTTCTTCATTTTTTTTCGATTTTAAAATTTTTTTACGTCTAATGATCTCAAAACCGTTACGATAATAATAAATTATAAATTTTTTAAAATTTTAAATCTAAGAAAATTATAAATATTTATTGAGAAAAAAACACTTATTCTTGTTATCTATATTGTGAGAAAATTTGTTAAATCTTTTAAATTTAATGAATTTTTTTATGAAATATCATCATGCACAATTTTAAATAAAATTATTTGAGTTTCTTCTATTTTAAATAATTATATATTTTTTATTTCAAAACTTAATTTTTTTATTTTATTTATGGTTATATTATGAAATCTCATATTTTGCTTAAAATTTTTTATAATTTTTAATAAAATAATAATATATTTTATACTAAATAAAAATTTTCAAATTATAGTTATTATTTAGTTTGATCTCCCTAATGTAAAATCCTGGACCCGCCACTAATGATAACAGTGCAACAAGTACTACAGATTACATTTGTTTACAATCATTCGATAAACAGTGGCACGGTCGCGCGTGGTAGCTTCTTTGTAACAATTGCAAATTACAGTATGTCTTCAAGTGTTTGATTTAGTAATTAAAATAATTTTAAAAAAAATATCAAAATCAAGATTCGAATTTTAACATTCTTTTTTTTTTTAAATGTAAGATTCTATCCTTTGAATGACAAAAAAAAAAAAAAAACTATAGCATCGATCCAAAAAATTAAAACCACTCATAATGAAAGTATTAGCTCTTTTTTAACTTGTGGTCCAAAAGAATGCATCATCAAAATACGTATTTTTCCACCAATCTCAATCAGAAAACAAATTTTTGAAAAAGAAATACTTTGGCTAAATCTTTTGTCCAAATGCATTAATTAATTAATTAATTAATTCGTACTCAAAAAAATACCGATTAGATGAAAACTACATGAAAATGGTCCTGGAAATATGCTGCCCCCTAATTCCTAATAGTATTTTTTTTTTTATTTCATCAAACATCATACTTGAATTGGAAGTCGGAAGATGGAACTGCAATAAAAAAAAAAAAAGGGTTAGGTGAGTAAAGTGTAAACATGCCTGGACAGGGCACATTTCAAAGAATCTTTTGCCAATGAATTTTTGAAATTAAAGCAATAATTCCTTGATCAATATTATTTTATTTTAATATTGGATAGAAATTCATGATCATTCTTTTGTCCTCTAAGGATACAAGTATCGGTGGAGGTGTATATAAATTGGGTCATTCACATGAAAACGCTTCACACCAAGTTAGTAACAAGAAAATAACTTCCTCCGTTGTGCATTAGATCAGGATTAATGGGCTCCCAAACTCCTCTAAATATTCCAGTCATTGATTTCACTAAGCCAGACCTAAAACCAGGCACCATTGACTGGGATTTGGTGAAAGGGCAAGTCCAGCAAGCCCTTCAAGAGTACGGTTGCTTTGAGGCTAGGTTCGACGAGATCCCCCTCGACCTTCGAGAGGCAATATTTGGAGCCGTGGAAGAGCTTTTTGACCTCCCTTTACAAATCAAAGCTCGCAATATTTCCAAGAAGCCTTTCCATGGCTATGTAGGCCAATACCCTCAAGTACCATTGTACGAGAGCATGGGCATTGATGATGCAGACATTACTGAAAAAGTTGACGCCCAGATTAGTACCTTATGGCCTCAAGGAAACACAAGTTTCAGGTTCATAATTTCCTTCTAACTATAATTTTCCAGTAATTTTTCATCGAACTCCTATTTTGGCATAAAAACTAGATACAACTTTTCATCATTCAGAACAGATAACATACTTTTTGATCTTGACAGCAAAACTATACATTCTTTCTCAAAGCAATTATCGGAGTTAGATCAAATGATTAGAAGAATGATATTGGAGAGTTTCCATCTTGAGAAATATTTGGATGAGCACATGGATTCGACGAACTACCTTCTTAGGATGATGAAGTATAAAGGACCAAAAACCACTGAAACAAAGCTTGGACTAAACAGTCACACGGACAAGAATGTTGTGACCATATTGTTCCAAAATGAGGTCGACGGCTTGCAGGTTCAAACCAAGGACAGAGAATGGATCGAAGTGAAACCCTCCAAAAACACTTTCATTGTCATGATTGGGGAATCTCTCTACGTAAGTCTCATCTTAGCTTCCCTTTTCACGAATTCTTGAGAAAATCTAACAAATTTAGAGGAATTCATAGCTATGATTTTACAATTTCCCCTGTAGACAACTTATAATTTAAAGGTTAGACTATAAAAATAAAAATAAGTCAAAGTAAATATATTCTAGACACTAGATATTTGGATACAAGTGTCTAGGGACAGAGTTGGTTGTCCAGCCCCGTCGAATGGACTTGAATTGATTAAAGTTGGACCAAGGTTTTTACAGTAGAATTTGATCCAATAAGTTTTAATAGATTATTTTATTAATAAATAGCATATATTTGTTTAGCTTTCGATTATTACTATTAAAATATTACAATAAAATTTCTGTTTGACAAACCAACTTAGTCTAAGCTTAACTTTTAAAGATGTTAAATGATGGATCATGTTAGGCTTATGGTATATTATAGCAATAACACATACTAGATAAATATTCTTATAGTTTGTTCAAACCAACATTATAAAAAATTTAAAGCAACAATATTGAAGATAAAAACAAATAAAAGAAAAGATAGATTTCAAACATTAAATCTAATTTGATATTTGTAATTAAAAATATTTTATTTTTCCAAAGTAAGTTACAATTTAAGAATAGCGTAAAAAATTACAGATATTAAAATTTAATTTTTAAATTTATTAAAAATTTTAAATGATTGTATAAATCAAATGACTTTTCTTTTAATTAACAAAATAGGGAATAAATTTGAGAAATACTAAATAAACAATCGCTAAGATAAAGTTTGTGCCATAAACTTGCAGGCGTGGTTAAATGGTCGATTGCACGCTCCTTATCATCGCGTGATGATAAGCGGAGACAAGGCAAGGTACTCGCTTGGACTATTTTCAATCCCCAAAGCAGGTTACATAATAAAGGCCCCAGACGAGCTAGTGGATGAAGCAAACCCTTTGCTGTTTAAGCCTTTCGATCACGTTGAATTCTTGGGGTTCTACTATACAGAGGCTGGTCAAAAGGCTGAATCTGCTCTTAAAGTTTTTTGTGGTATCGAGAATTAATTTGGCTATAAAAATGGTTTGCAACTTAGTTATGGTCAAAACCTTGTTCTATAAATAATTCGTGGGATGAAATTATTTGTGGTTTCGAGACTTGTATATGAAAGATATGTCAGTATTGTACTTTGAAGTTTCCAGTATGAATATGAGTGCCACGGTACCAGTACAGAAAAACAAGGCTTCCAGTGAAAAAAAATTTCGATTTTATTTGATTTGAATTAATTTAGTTTGAATTGGATAGGTTTGAGTTGATTTGAAAATTAAAATATGTTGATTTGGTTTTTTTTTTTTTTTAAAAAAAAATCAGTCCAAACCAATAACTAAATTGAAAATAAATAATATAATGATATTTATATTTATAAATATTTTATTATTTTATTTGTATAATTATTTTATATATTGTACCCAAATGAGGTTAATACCGAGAGAAGCTCTTATTATATTTATGTATCCAATTTATCCATAATTTAATAGATATGAAATTTCATTTCTCTCCACTCTCATTTATCTCTAAATTTTTTAAGTAAACCCTTTTGTCTGCTTGTGATCTTTGCTTTAAATATTCTATCCAACTGAAGTTATTTTATTCTTTCACTAGTAATCATACGTTGCTTAATGGATTTATACACGCTGTTGATGCTGATTTGGTGGTAAACTCGCATGCGTTCTTCTTTCATTCTCTCTCTAACAATTTCCAACCAAACATCAAAATATAAAACATTCATCATGAGCCCACCATTTATAAGCTTACTTCACGCTTGACTATCAAACAATATCTTTAGTAGACTTGAAAAAAAAAATCTCAAAAAATCTTTTATCAAAACTGTCGAGATTTTAGTCAATATTTTAACACTTTCTTTATCCTTTTGTTTTTAAAAAATTCTTTTATCCTTTTAATTAATAAGATTGCAACAAAGTTAAATGATCTTTCTTTTTATTTTCTTCTTTCTTAGATGTTTTCATTTACAATTTTTTTCGTATCAAGTCAATTTGTTTGGCCACAAATGACAATAAATCATATATAGAAGAGGTCTTAGAACTATGAGATTTTAAATTCAAATTTCATTATGTGTTTAGATTTAAATTTATGTTAAATTTATCTAATTATGTTTTAATTTATTTGTTTGATTATTCAATGATTTTTTATATATAAATGTAATTTTTGATTAGTTAATTGTGATTAATTGTAAATTGTATAATTCATTAAAAAAAGAAATCGTATATACACTATACTGAAAAGCAAAAAATAACATGGGAAGAGAAAACTTCTTGGGTTGTTCATGAATAGATGAAAAAGAAACATGAGATGTTTTGCCCAAAAGTATTCACGCTAAGCATCAAATTAATAGATCTGGCCATTAAAACAAATTGGAGAAGAATGATGAGAGAAAGAGATCATTAGGATGGAAGGGTGTGAGCTCTAAAGATATCTCAAATTTGGGACAGAAGTAAAATATTATTTTGTAAAAATGTAGAAAATAGTAGCTGCATATTCATCATAAAATTTTCAAGAACTGATTTTGGAGAAGGCTCCTAAATGAACTGTAAGTCTTACATACTATGAAGCAGCTAGGTCCAGCTGAAAAAAAAAAAAGAAAAGATATCAATAACATGAAAACACGTGAAGCTCCTGGAAACATGCCGCCTCCAAACAAATTTAATTTCTATAAGTATTTTTTTTATCAAATGTCAAACGTGATTCATCGGAAGTCGAAACTTCAATAAAAACAAGGATTACATTAAAAGTATTTTTTGTAAATGAATTCTTGAAATATTAAAGCCATAATTTATTCATCATTTTTTAATTTTAATATTTGAATAGAAACTGATCTTGATCATTCAAGCGTCCCTAAGGATTCGAGCATCGTTGGAGCTGTATATAAATTGGTTCATTTACATGATAATACTTCAGATCTAATCACAAGAAAAAATTAACTTCCTCTCCGTTGTTCTTTGTTAGCAATGGACTCCCAAACTACTTTGAAGCTTCCAGTCATTGATTTCACTAAGCCAGACCTAAAACCTGGCACGGTTGAGTGGGATTTGCTGAAAGGGCAAGTGGAACAAGCCCTTCAAGAGTACAGTTGCTTTGACGCATTGTTCCACAAGATCCCTCTCGAGATTCGAGATGCAATATTTGGAGCCATGGAAGAGCTTTTTGACCTCCCTCTACAAATCAAAACTCGCAATGTTTCCGAACTGCCTTATCATGGGTATCTTGGTCAACACCCTCTAGTACCATTGTTTGAGAGCATTGGCATTGAACATGCCAACATTGTTGAAAAAGTTGAAGCCCAGACTAGTACCTTTTGGCCTGAAGGAAACACACGTTTCAGGTTCATAAGTTTCCTTCTGCCTTTTTTTTCCATGAAATGGCATATTGTCTATGTATACATATACTTATTCTCTTAAATTTTTTTTATCCACATGTTTTTTTACCTCTACTTAATCTTGACAGCAAAACTATACAATCCTTCTCAAAGCAATTATCTGAGTTAGATGAAATGATAAGAACAATGATATTGGAGATTTTCCATCTTGAGAAATATATTGACGAGCACATGGACTCGACGGGCTACCTTCTTAGGGTAATGAAGTATAAAGGGCCAAAAACCACTGAAACACAGGTTGGACTAAAAGCTCACAGAGACAAGAACGTAGTGACCATATTGTACCAAAATGAGGTTCATGGGTTGGGGGTACAGCGCAACGATGGAGAATGGATCGATGTGAAACCCTCTAAAGACTCTTTCATTGTCACCATTGGGGAATCTCTCCATGTAAGTATCTTCCAAGTTTTCCCATCTATTAATGAATTCGTTAAGAAAAAAGCTAAACCAAATTTAGTGGAATTTCTATTTTTATGATTTAACATTGTATCATATATATAGACCACTTATAATTATCATGTTTAGGCTAATTAATAAAATTTTGAAGTGAAAGAAAAATGCTTATAGATAAATTGAGTTGAATGTTGCAGGCATGGTTAAATGGGCGATTGAAGTCTACTTATCATCGCGTGATGATAAGTGGAGACAAGACAAGGTACTCGCTTGGACTGTTTTCATTCCCAAAAGGAGGCTACATAATAAAAGTACCAGAGGAGCTAGTGGATGAAGCACACCCCTTGCTCTATAAGCCCTTTGATTACGCTGAATTCTTGAAATTCTGCTGTACCGAAGATGGCCAAAAAGCTCACTCTTCTCTTAAAGTTTATTGTGGTGTCTAAATATATATATATATATATATATAGTTTGCATCTTAATTCGATTTTTCAAAACCTTAAGTACTTCTTTAAATTAATAGTATTGTAATTTGAAGTTCTCAAAACTGAAACTCAAATAATTAAGAATTTCAGTACTTTTTCAATATATCACGCTATTTTTGACATTATCTTTTATAATTGAATAATGGAAGATTTGTTGGTTATATATTTAAAGATTCTACTATGAATAAAAAAAGGATTGTTATTATTAGTGTGAGAATATCACCACAAGAAAAATAGGGCTTCCAGTGACAAAATATTGGCCTTGGGGGCCAAAGTCTATTGTTCATGAGTTTGGATTTGGATAGAATTTTTTGGGTGGGTCCCAACATAGGATATTACTATATAAATCAAAATTATTTTAATTTTAAAAAGTAATTAAAAATATTTAATATTAACAGAAAAATTTTCATATATTTCAATAATAAATTTAAATGTTTGGGTTGATCCAAGTTCGAGCTTAGCTTTTAAAAGAGTTAATTAACACTTATATGCAGGTAGTCCTTAAAAGTAATTTTTATTAAAAAAAATTTTCTCATTGGTTAATTCAAAAAAAAAAAAAAAGAGAGTGAGAATGATATGTAATTCAATTGAAAAACTAAAAAGCAAGCTATAAATTCCAATATAATTTATTGATTTTTAATAAGTATTTTTACTTAAAAAAAAAGAACGTCCTTATGCTTTTACAAAAATCAAATTGCATTTTAATTTCTTTAAATACATATCACAATTATTTATAATATTTATAATGTTATGATATATACTTAATTTTATTTTTGTATTTAAAACTTAAATATTTTAACAAGAAAAATTCTCTAATAACAGAAATATGTAAAACAATATGTAAAATATGAGTTAACTAGTATATGTAAAATATGTTTGAGTGGCCTATGAATCAAGACTTGTGTCAAGATTGCTGCGAATGAGATTTCAAGTTAGCCCACAACAAATTAATAGACAGTGATGAGAATGATCATTTATTACAACCTCATTCAATCAAAACACTAACTGCAGGGAAGTGGGCCAAATTCCAAAAAAATAATCAGACCCACAAGGTTAAAATAAAAAAAAGAAATCTGAATTTTACCATTTTATTTATATAAGGCGCTAAACCCAAATAAGCCCTTAATTTTTACACACTAATAAGATCTTATCATTTAATTTGTATCTAAATAAATTTTTATTATTAAATTTGTATCTAAATAATCTCTTAAAATAAATCAATCTTTTGTTTAAAATAAAAGCATACTTAGATAAAAAAAAAAAAAAAAAGAGCTTCTTTGGGTAAAATAAAAATATAATAATTTTTTTAAATAAAATGATAAAGTTTAGGGACTCCTTTATTATTTTAGCTGATCCACAATACTGGCAAAGTACGAACAGGTTCAAAACACAAGAGAGATGCAAAACTCTCCAAAAATTGTTGTTACCTAAATTACTAAAAATGTGCACACTTATTATGTGAATAAAAAAATAAAATTATATTAGAAGAGAATAAGAAGTTACATATGGGTAGTTTTTTTAAGGAAAAGTAAGAGGTTTATATATAGGAAGAATTAGGCAATTTTATTTTCAAAAAAAAAATTATATAAAAAATTGAAAGATATGAATATCAGCTTTTATTATTTGATATTATGATTTTATTTAATTTTTTATTTTTAAATTAAATTTGTAACATTTGACTCATGATATTAAACTCGGTCAAAAGTTTTACAAGTAATATAGATATAGATATGGATAATTGAGGGAAAAAAAAAACTATAGCTATAAAAATTTTATCATTTCCAGGTTAATGTGGTTGTCATTTGTGTGTTTCTTTTCTTCCTCAGTACAGCTGCCTAGGATTGACCTGTTTCGGCAGTGTCCTAAAAGAGAAGTCTCCAAATTTTTTAAGGAAAACCTTTCATCTGGTTGTGATGGCTGCAATATTCTCGCTAATTGAAGTTATTTTATTTCTTCAATAACCATCATATGTTGCGTTTGTGTGCTGATTTGGTGGCAAAGTCACATGCGTTCTTCTTTCATTCCTTTCTCTCTCTGTTTCTTTTTTAGTTCACTGGAAACAGAAAACAAATCGAGTTACTCTGATTATTTGCCTGAAAGTAGGGAGATGTCGTTCAAAAAAAATGAACGTGTGATACAATTTCGGATTAATTTTAACTTTGAATCTGAGCAATTAATTTATAAATAATCATGTGATTTTGATAAAATATTAAATTTTTAATTTCAAGTGTCAAAGTTTAATTTTTGATAACTTTAAATCCAAAGAAATCAAAGCAACTAAAACATTTTAGTTTCATGTTTTGTTTCATAAGCGAGGTTTCTCAAAATATAAGCCGGGATATATGTGGCGCTCTATTGTCCTCGATGCAAAATTAGAGATTCAAGCGATATCATAAACCATTTTTTGGCACTCAAGCAATAATTGATTCACTAACACGTAATTCCTTATATCTCCTTCTTAGAATAAATTACATCATAGATCCACGACATTAAGTAACAATTCATTTTCATCAAAGATTTTTAAAACTCAATTTTTTTGGTATATAACCTTTTAAAATGTTCAAAATTCATCCATTCCACCCGTTGTCATTAAAATAACAAAATTTATCATCTCAAAGTTATGCGTATGTCTTTGTGGATGTTGACATGAGCAAAACGGCAGTCTTTAATTTTTTTGAGCTAAAATTTATGCCATAAGAACATCCACTTGTGTTAATATGACATATTTCGTTAAATTTTTAACAATGATCGAGGAAATGAATGAATTTAGAAGATATTTTAAAGATCATGAATGAAAAAACTCAAATTTAAAAGCCATAAATAAATCAAAATACTATACAAAAATCATGTATGTATTGGATACATTTTACTCCTACTCAAATAAACAAGTTCACATCCTCCTTCCCCAATAAAAACCTACTAAAACATTTCTTCATTTTTGTTCCTTCAACTTGATTGTCTAGTGGCATTATATTAATTGATTAATCAATAACGTACCTAAAAGAAACTTGATCTTTAAACAAAAAGCTGTACTCCATAGAAAGAAAACAACTAGATGGGCATTTGTTTATCATCCTACAAAATGTAAATAATGCCCCATTTTCTTTAACCATAAACGAAGGAAATCGATTATTATTGAAATGTGGCTGAAATAAAATTAAATAATAGTTAGTTAAGCCATCACCACGTTTGCATCATCATCAGTAAGAGAACCAATATCAGGTCCAATCAGCAGCAACAATTTAAAAAATGATCCTTTTTAATGATGAAATTGGGAGTTGACTTTTTAGCTAGCTGTTTATAGCCAGCACATACAAAGTGATTTGCCCATTGCCAAGAATCTCGTTAATGAGAGAACTGATGTTACTCTTAAAATAACACATGATCATTGATTTTTTTTTTAATATTTAGATTGCTAGAATTTGAATCTTATTTATTAAATTAAGAATCTACCAATCGACCACGGGATTGTTGATATAATCATTAAGTTTTGGCCTTCCTTAAATAAAATTAATTAGTAAAGAAAGAAGAAAAAAACCCACTATCATTCATTTATCTCCTAAATATTGTATTAATATAAGCATCATATTAAACTATATAAGCAATTTAATTAAAATGCTAGCTTAATTGACCCAAAGAAAGGATCTACATCTGCCATTGTTGTTTACCACGCGATGGGAGAAGAAATATGTTGCGAGACACCACTTAGGCTTCCAATCATAGATTTCTCAAACAAAGACCTAAAGCAAGGCACCCCTGAATGGGATTCAGTGAAAGTTCTAGTCCGAAAAGCACTTGAAGAATTCGGCTGCTTTGAGGCTTTGGTCGATGAAGATATAGAGCTTCGAGAAGCAGTATTTGGAGCATTAGAAGAAGTGTTTGACCTCCCATTGGAAACCAAAATGCTCAATGTTTCTGAGAAGCCTTACCATGGATATCTGGGGGTTCACCCTGAGAGGTCGCCACTATATGAAAGCATTGGTATTGATGAACCAAACATCACCCAGAATGTAGAAGGCTTGTCTAACATTTTATGGCCCCAAGGGAATACAGCTTTCAGGTTCTAATTCTATATAACAATACTCGCTTAATTCCCTTCTACAATCATCCTCTCCTACTCTAATCATCGGCAAAGAAAAAAAAGTCAACCAAATTTAATTTCTATGCGAGAGATAACTCTTTATACTGATCTTTTGCATTTTGATCTTGGCAGCAAATCGATACAGTCTTTGTCTGAGCAAGTGTTAGGAATAGAACGAATGGTTAGGAGGATGATTTTGGAGAGCTTAAGTCTTGAGAAATACATGGATGAGCACATGGAGTCGAATTACTACCTTCTTAGACTCATGAAATATAAAGGGCCTGAAACAACTGAGGCAAAGCTTGGACTATATGGTCACACGGACAAGAATACAATGACCATATTGTACCAAAATGATGTGGATGGATTAGAGGTTCGAACCAAAGATGGTGAATGGATCCACCTAAAGCCCTCCCCTGCCTCATTCATTGTGATGATTGGGGATATTCTCTATGTAAGTCCCTTCCCATTCCCCTTTTCAATAAGTCAAAGATTAAAAAAAAAAAAAAAAAGATGATGTCCAAAGGTTTAAACTCTGAAGTATCCATCGGTTGGACAAAAATCCTCGTAAGATGCTAAAATATTATCGAAAAATTTCAACTCCTATGTCGCTGTTGTACTTAAATTTTTCTCGGTTGAAACGTCACTCTTCATCATTTTACTAATTTTCCTTTGTGTTTTAACCCTGAAAGCAATAAACAAATCACTAAACAAATATTTGACAACTTAGTTTTCATAGACTATCCTTCTTTCTTATGTAAAAAACAAACATGATGAAGAAGGGAGAGGGAGTATATGAATTTGGAAACACAAATTAAATTTGTGCTGAAACTAAGTTTGTATCATAAATTTGCAGGCATGGTTAAATGGTCACGTGCACTCTCCATTTCATCGTGTGATGTTGAAGGGAAACAAGACAAGATACTCAGCGGGACTATTTTCCATCCCAAAAGCCGGTTACACAATAAAGGCCCCCGAAGAGCTAGTGGATGAACAACATCCCTTGCTCTTTAAACCCTTTACCCATGATCAATTTTTGGGATTCCTTTACACCGAGGCTGGCCAAACTGCAAAATGTGCTCTTTCAGATTATTGTGGTGTGTAGCTACTAGTATTACTTTCTTATTGCTGTGTTTGGAAGGATGAATTGGAGAGACTGAATTTAGATTTGAATGTTACATAGTACCTGTATCAAAATAAAAGTCGAAGCTAGCTAAATTTGTGTAATTTAAAATGAAAATTATTGCTGTTAATTATTTGTTTATTTATTTCCATTTACCCCTTAGAAGATTATATATGAATGTTTGATGTATATGTACTATAGCAAAACTGCATATTATAGTTTGTTGTCTTCTTAACCGATTTAGCCGTTTGTGTAACAAAGAAATTTAGTGCATATGGCTTTTATCTTATTCTCTTATTTGCATATTTATCAATTACTCTTATACAGACACACATATACATATGTTATATATATACCAAATTTAATCGATTTTGTTATTATTATTATTATTATTATTATTATTATTATTATTATTGTAGACACTAATTTTGATTAATGATTTTTTTTGTTTTTATATTAATATTAATATTATTAATTAATTAATTAATTAAAAAAAGAAAAAAAAAGTCATAAAAAAATCTTTTGGTTTTAACTCTGGTAACTGAAATCAAGCTGCCAAAGTGATTTTTTTTCTTTTTGACACTGCCTAACTTGGCAGCATGAAATCTGGTGACCAAAATTCATCGAACAGATCTTCAAATTTTTCACAAAAGATCCTAGGAGATCTGGGATCTTGAATCTTAGAAGCTCTATAAATAGAGTTAATTTTTGCAAAAACAGGAAAAAACAGATAGGGGAATATAGGGGAACAACTAGGGGTTCTGCAAAACAAAAAAAAAGGGAGCAATCACAATCCTCTTTGAAGAACCAATAGTAAAACAAAAAATTAGAAAAAAAAAATAACTGAGAATAAAATTTTAGATCTAAGAGGTTTGAGATTTTTTTTGAAAAATCTGGCTTTGAAGAAGTACTTAAAAAACAAAAATGAGCAATTTAGGATTTTTTGAGAATTTTTTAAAAACTTTTTGGGTCATTGAAAATTAAAAAAGTTTAAATTTTTCGACCACCGAAATCTGGGGATCTTTGAATTTTCTGGTGCCGTTGAAGATTCCGACCACTTGTGCACAATAGCAACTGGTCGAAATCTGGGTTGCCATGACGATTGGTTGCTGGGTTTTTAGAGAGAGAGGCTTTAGGGTAGAGAGGGGAAAGAAGAAAATAAGAAAAAAATTGATTTTGGCCTATTTATAGGCACTCCAGAACGACGTCGTTTTTGGCATTTGACCCATACAGAATCTACGCGTCAACCAGTGCGCCAACCCGACCCATTTCACAGGTTTTTCTTTTCTTTTTCCTTTTATTTTTTGTTTTTATTTTTGATTTTCTTTATTTTATGTTAATTTTTATGTTTATCTTTTTATATTGATTTTTTATAATGTTATTGTTAGTATTATTATTGTTGTTTTATATTATTATTAGCAATAATTTTTTAGAAATGAATAAATAAAATAAAAAACAAAACTAAAATAAAATAAAATAAAGACCTAAAAAATATAATATGCAAAAGAAATTAATAATAATAACTATTTAAGGGAAATAAATTTTATTACAAACAAAAATATTATTTAAATTTTATCAAAGTGTTGGGATAATTTAAAAAATATTTTTTACTAAATAAATAATAATAAATAAATGATAAATAAAAAAAATAAATTGTTTAAATGGAACTTGTAAGTGTAATTTTTAGGGAAAACTGAAAGAGTTAAATTTTCTTTAATTGTTGCAAGTAAAAATAATTTTTCAAATTTTAACATAGAGTTGAGATAATCCAAAATTATTTTTACTAAAATAAAGATTGATTTAGACAATGTAAAACAATAATAAAAATAATAATAATTGATATTTTGAATATTTAAAAAAATAAAAAAATTGAAAAGGTTTGATTTTCTTTAATACAAGTAAGATATTAATATTTAGATTTCATCGGTGAGTCGAGATAATCTAAATTTTTTTATAATAACAATAATTAATAAATAATAAAAATTTTTTAAAATAATCCTAATAAAGATTAATTAATTAATTAATTAATTCCCTTTAATTAAAAAAAATTATTTTTAGGATCTTGTCAAAAGTTGAGATAATCTTAAAACTTATTCAAAATTTTTAGGTTGTCACTGAATAGTCGAGATAATCTTAAAATTTGTTTAATAAATTTTGAAAACTTACCAAAGAGTCAAGATGTTCCTAAAATCTTTTTTAAAACAAATAAATAAAATATCTTATAACAAGATTTCAAGAATTTTATGAATAATCAATTTTTTCAAAATACTTTCTAAATAGTGATTTTCTATAAATTCCATCAAAGTGTTGGAGAATTTATAGAATATGAAATAATAATAATAATACTAATTTCACAACAAAAAAATATTTTTTTAAATAAATTTTAAGAAATTAAATAAATATAAAAGACTGTATCATCAAAATTAAAGGATTACACATGTTTAATTGGTACTGTTCTTTGAACCAGCAACGTGAGGGTGCTGATACCTCCCTCACTCATAATCGTACTCCCAAATCTAATTTTAGTTTCGTAGACCTAAACTTCTTTTAGTAAATCTTAATTAATTTTAAAATTTTTATTAAAAGATGATATTTTTGGGTGGCCAATCACACCCTCTAGAAATATTGGTGGCGACTCCGAAAATTTCATCAAGTCTAGCGATCGAGTCCTCTAGACAAAAAATTGTTATTACAGCTTGGTGACTCCGTTAGAGATCCTTGAGAGTCAAGCCAAAAATTAAACATACATCATCCAAAATTTGATTTTATGCTCTTTTTTATATTTAATTTTAATTTCTTATCTCATCTTAGAATAATTTTTTTTGTTTCATTTAGTTTTGATATGTTATTGTACTTATTTTATATTATTGCAAACTATATTGTTAATTTGATTAATAATTGTTACATTCCCTCACACATGTGCACATTTGCATTCATGCATGAGCTCTATACCCGAGCTCCCAAATCTATCCCTTTTTAGGAGGGAGTAGAGTACTTACACTTTCGTGAGGTTATAATGCCTCCACTTGGGCTAGCGAAATACTTTCACTCAAGTTAAACCCTTTCCATCAACAGTTCGTTATGGGTAAAGATCGGGAGCCTTGCTAGTCTAGAGTGGATGACAGTAAAGATCAATTTGGGAACATTTTTAGCCTGTGTTAATTACCAAACCATGCATGAACCTTAAGAAACCAACCTTAGATAGGGCCTTACCATTTTTGTAGATTATACCTTAAATTAGGATACATGAGGGAATATTTATTTTAATATGATTACTATCCCTATCTTGTTTTACTTTTTTTTCATTTCATGATCATGCATCATCATAAACACTTGCATAAAGGATATGCTTATCAATATGCCAATATAAGTAAGAAGATTTTTAGTCTTGCTTCAGAAATACCATCATGATGTTTTCAACTTCGAAGCTCACCGTGTGTGAAGAGACCAAAGTGGTGATAACTCTATCATTATAAGCCTAAAATAGAATGAGAAATTGTTTGAAAGAATCTGAACAAGAAATTTTGCCTGAAGAAATCAAATTGGAACTTCAACAAAATGACATCTTTGAGTTGGTCGAGATTTGGCTCTGTGTAACAACTTCTAGAAAGATGACTTTCGAGGTAAAATACGGTCATATTGCTTCACTGCTTGAGGTATCTATAAAAAATCAGCTAATAAAAGCTTTAGTTCAATTTTGAGACCTTGTATACAGATGTTTCATATTCAACGAAATAAATATGACCCCATCAATTGAAAAGTATACTACATTGTTATAGTTGCATTTTTCTAATCAAGATAAAATCTATTGGTAAAGTCAAAAACTTGGATCTCAAAAGAAACTCGCTTGTATGATGGAGGTCCCCACTTAGAATATGAACTCATATATCCAAACAAAAGGCAAAAGTGATTGCATCCCATGAGAAATCTTATGTGATCACATCATCAAACACTTAGAGGATGAATGAGGCATGAGAATGATAGCTTTGGTAATTTATGGCTTGATAATTTTTTTAAAGGTCTTGGGGCACATGAGGTATCAGTGATTGACTTTCTTGAGCAGGTGGACAATAAAATCAATCATGCTCTTTCTATACTAGTAGAAACCTTTAGATCATTGAATCATTGTCAAAGAAAAGAAAGATGCTTCATAGGGTGTGTACCGTTACTTTACATTTGGGCAAAAAGTCATCTTTAACATCCCATGGGTAAATTCCATCCTACTTATTATAATAAAAGTAGACCAAAAGAATGTTACAATGTTGAGTGGTCAGAATCAAAGGCTAAGGAAGAATGGGTATTAACTTTGCAAAATCTCACTATTGCTCAGGTTATATGGAGAGCTCCATGAATGCCACAAGAGGCTATGTTATACAAGTGTGGTGACAAGCCATGGGTTCCACTCGTAAGATCGTGGGGAGGTATGACCTATGTTTCGGCACTAGTTCATCAACAATTAGGATTAGAGCAATTTGTCCTAATGACTCATGGGCTTTAAGAATTAGAATTCTTTTTTAAGGAATCATAATTTCTGGAAAAGGTAAAAGAGATTATCGAAGAATAGAAGCAGACTTGAAGAATAAATCGTGGAGGATATGCAAACAAAGCCACACCTGAATATCTGATATGGAGAAGTCAATGAGTCATAAGCAAAGTTGGTCCTAAAGAAAACACCCATTATGAAAAGATTCCTGAAGATATAAAGACTATAAAGCATAAATTTGAAGAAGAAATAAAAATATGGATGCTTAAAAAGAAAAAGCTCCAGCATGAGATTAATGAGTAGAAAGACAAACCCGATAAGAGTGAAGCAAAATCTCGAAAGCTTGAAAGAGAACAAGAAAATATTTCTAAAAGCTGGCATAGGTCCATCACCAAAATGACCACATAACTTGAAAAATTCAAAAAAATACAAAACAAATTTGGTCTAATTTGTTATCTAAAGAAAAAGAGCTTAGTTAATCTGTGAAAGAAAAGAAGATACTACAAGGTCTCGTAGATGACTTGAAACAGCAAATGCATTATCAACGTGAAGCCATTCAAGTTTTGAAAGAGGAACGAAATCAATTTGAACATAAAGCACAGTATTGGAAAGAAAAATATCAATTGAAAGAATTTCAAGCCACTTGCCTAGTAGAAAAGATAAGAGAAGTTAGCTTCAAAGTAAGAAATATTGCCTAAAAAGCTAAACGAGTCAAGGAAGAAGTTTACCCAAGATAGCACAGCCAATACTTGACCAATTTTTTATATAGTGCTTATGAGTAATACAAGCACGTAGAATGCTTTTTTTGAAAATTTTACTATTGTAATGAAAGAAGTATTTTGTAAAGATAATATGAAATTATGATATGGTGGTTTAAGTTCAAACTTAAATTTATAAATATTGGATATATAATAAGCACATTATTTCCATTCATGCATCATATATGTGTTTCATTTAAAATATACATCATGACTAAAAGAAAGATGCCTCGAAATACCAAATCTCAAAGAGTTTCCTTTAACTCAATCAGCTATAAGGATAGTTAGGCCATAAAAAAAAAACATAGATCAAACCAATTGTCATTGTTACAACATTTGCTCACAAGTCAGGATCATGGAAAACGAGCAAGCATCTAGAATAGAAAGGATAGAAAAAACTCAATTTGATATGTAAAAGCAAATGATTAGGTCTCAATAAAAGTTGATAGAACAAATGACTAGGACTTAAGAAAAGACTCAAAAAGAGATGGTTGCAATGATGGACATGATAACGAAAATGAACAAAAAAAAATGGGTAGTTGAAGAAGTGACCATTGAGAAAGAGCCTTAAGCCTAAAAAAATACCAATGATAGGGAAAATCCATCGTATCCACCAGGGTTTACTCCACCGTATGCTCAAACCTTTTATCAAACACATCCACAAATGACATAGCCTGAAAGGTAGCCACATGCTCAATTTAATTTACCTCACTTCACAGTTCAACCACGTAGTTAAGGACATGCTAGTTTAAATATTGGGGCAAGTCATGTTAAGCCCATTATGGTCTCAGATTTAGATAACCTAAGAGAATAAGAGAAATGAAAGAAAGGTATGTCTGAACAATCTAAGAATACAAAGGCACAGCAGAAGTTAGATCTCTTGGAAGAAAGGCTACAAGCTATTGAAGGTGTAAATATTTTTGGTGCAATTGATGCTAGTGAACTCAGTTTGGTTCCAAATTTGGTAATCTCATAAAGTTTAAAGTATCAAAATTTGAAAAATATGACGAAACCAAATACCTTCAGGCACATATCACTATGTTCTATCAAAAAATGACTGAGCATACAAGTAATGACAAGTTGCTTATCTATTATTTTTAGGATTGTCTTATTGGATCAGCTGCCAGATGGTATATTCAATTAAACAAGAGTCGTATTCATTCATGGAAAGATCTGGCCAAAGAATTTATTACTCAATACAAACATATCATAGACATGGCTCTAGATAGACTGTCCCTACAAAACAAGAAAAAGAAAGCTAATGAAAATTTTAAAGAATATACCCAGAGATGGCGAGATGTTGTCGCTTAGGTTTAACCTCCTCTCATCAAGAAAGAAACAACTATTATGTTCATCAATACCCTTGAGCACCTTACTATGATAAGTTCATTGGTCATGTCATTAAAAAACTTTGTTGATATGGTGATTACGAAAGAGATAATAGAAAATGCCATTAAAAATGAAAAAATTGATGGAGGTGATATTTTTGGATCAAAGAAAGGAGGATCATCCAAGAAAAAAAAAGTAAAAGTGCAAGTTGTCACCATTAAAAAACTAAAACTAAGACCTTTTATCCTATACCACTCATATCTTATATACCAACCTTCTTACCCAACCATTTCTAACATTTTCCAAAACCCATACCATTACCAACAAGTGCAAACCTAGACATTTACTTTCCAAGCCAATGTTCATCCTCGAGCATCTTCACCATGACCTTCCCCTCAGTCAAATACCACAAACTTTAATCAAAAGAAACCTCGAAATAATCGAAAGCAACAATAATTTGATCCAATTCCTATGACATACATAAAATTGTTCCCTCAGTTATTCTAGAAACATTTGATGGCTCGACAACCTATAGAGCCCTTGAAACCTTCATATCCAAAATGTTATGATCCTGAAACTTCATATGACTATCATTATGGAATTTAGGGCCACTATCTAAAAAATTATATAGCTTTTAAACGTAAGGTCTAAAGCCTGATTGATAACAAAATTTTAAATTTCACAACCAAAGCTGGATCAAGTGTGGAGGTCAATCCGTTACCTAATCATAATGAAGGATCAATAAATACTTTAAATAGTGAGACAACTCAAAATATTAAAAAAGAAGTAAACAAGATCAAAACCTCTATGGATGAAATATTTGTTGCCCTTGTGAAAGCAAATATAATTCATCCAATACCTAAAAACTTAAATAATGGAAATTTCACATATAATTCAGATCACACTTATGAATTCCATATGGGGATGGTTGGTCATTCGCTTCAAGATTATGAAGCATTTTGACATGAGTTGTAGAGAATAATGGATTCTTTTTTGGTTGAATTTTATGAAAAAAATGTGAAGAAAGTTCAGTGAATATTGTGACAGGAGACTCGTCTAAAAGTATACCTTACCAAATGAATTTTGAGCCTATTATCATCTTCTATGAAGAAAAACCAAGTGTTAAGGTTAATAAGCTAGTTCATATAAATTTTGAGCTGTCACGATCTTTTATGATGAAAAATTGAGTGCTAAAATTGTGAACCAATTTGTACAACTACGCCAAAGGTGACAATTGAGGTCCCTAGCCCATTCCTGTACAAATCGGATAAGGCAATCCCTTGAAAATATGATTGTAATATCATATTACAAGGTTTGGATAATGGTTCTCTTCAATATGGCTCATCTGATGCAAGTACAGCAAACATAACTGACGTAGGGGGCATAACTCAAAGTGGGCAATGCTATACCCCAGAAGCACTTGAGAGAGTATGACAAGAAAAAGTAAAAAAAAGGGAGACAAGCTTAGAAAAAGAAAATAAATAGCCTAACGACCAAGAGACTCACTTAACCTTAGTCCTGGATCGAGAATGTAAAAATTCAGTTACAGAAAAAGAGGCTTGTAAATTTTTTACACTTATTAAGTACAGTGAATATAGTGTGGTAGAGCAATTAAATCACTTACCAGCTTAGATTTTTATGTTCTCGTTATTGTTAAATTTTGAGCCTCATAGAAATGCCTGGCTTAAAGTACTTAACGGGGCTTATGTAGTTTATAATATATCTATGAAAAAACTTGATCGCATAGTGGGAAATATCATAGTGAAAAATTTTATATCATTTAGTGATGATGAAATTTCACCTTATGGTAGAAGTGATGTTAAGCCTTGCATATCTTCACAAGATACAAAGATCATACACTAGCAAAGGTGCTCATTGATAATGGATCTTTTTTAAATGTCGTCTATGACTACACTATCTAGATTACCAGTTGACATATCTTACATGAAGATGAGCCATATGATAGTGAAGGTTTTTTATAGAACTCGTTGTGAAATGATAAGCAATATCGAGCTACCAATCCAAATTGGACCATGAACTTTTGATATAGTCTTTCAAGTAATGGATATCACTTTTTTCTATAGTTGTCTTTTAAGAAGACCATGGATTCACATGATAGGAACTATTCCTTTCACTTTGCATCAGAAAGTGAAATTCATAATTGATGAAAAAGTGGTCATTGTTGCTGGTGAAAAAGATCCGTTGGTGATTAAACATTCTACTGCATTATATGTTGAAGCAGCTGAGAAAGCCCCAGAATATTCTTTTAGATCTTTTGAATTTGTTAATGCAATATATGTAGGTGAAGGATCAAAAATATCTATTACATATCTATCTAAAGCTTTTAAGATAGCCCTCAAAGAAGTGGTAAGGAAAGGATAACAGATGTGGGTTGACTTGCAAGGGATGCAATGACCATGGATGATGCCCAAGAAAAATTATCAATTTGGGCTAGGATACAAATCAACTCAAAAAGAAAGAATGAAGTTCATAAAGAAAAAAGAGAAAAAAGATTGGCTCATTTTTTGGGGTAAGAAGTAAAGACTGAAGGCCTATTTTTTCCTTTTTTTTATGAGATTTTCATCTTAGTCGGTTATATCTATCCAAATATAGTAGAAAACAAAAAGAAAGAATTTACAGCATCATTGGAAGATATCTTTGCTAAATTTTCAATACAAATGGTAGGTGAAAAAGAAGGGAATGAAGATCCAAGCTGTTTATGGGTCTATATTACTTCTCTTTGTGCAGAACTGAAAAATTGGCATTTTGAGGAGCTATCTATTGTTTTTAAATTTTCTCCAAAGCAATGTGTTGAACATAATCTAAATGCTTTTGTTAAAAGCATTAAATGTCTTATATGTGTTTGTTTCTTCATTTTCAATTAAATAATGATAAGCATAGCACATTTGTCCATTATTTTGCATCTTTCATTTCAATTCCTTGCATTACTATATGTCCTTCTACATTTCATCCATTTACTTATTTTTAGGTATCTGAATAATGAATATGAAGATCATCATTACAATATTCTGAAATTTGATTTTGAAAATTCTATTTATATTGGTGAACTTGATGATGAAGAGAATGTGGAA
Organism: Durio zibethinus; assembly: GCF_002303985.1. The sequence continues at coordinate 2,540,414 of NW_019167982.1, forward strand.
GACCATGCAATACCCCAGAATTATTGAGATTAGTGGAATAAAAAGAAAAGCAAAGTATGCCTCATCAAGAAGCCACTAAAGTTGTTAATTTTAGGGATGAAGAAACTAAAAAAGAGGTTAAGATTGATACTTCGATGTCATCACTAATAAAGCATGAGTTGATAAAGTTACTATATGAATATATAGATGTATTTACTTGGTCTTATCAAGATATGCTAGGGTTGGACACTAAAATTGTAGTGCATAAGTTACCTCCGAAGCCTGAGTGTAAACCAATTAAATAGAAGTTAAGAAGGATGAAACTTGAAATGTTATTAAAAATCAAAGAAGAAGTAAAAAAGTAATTTGATGTAAGATTCTTAGAAGTGGTCAAATATCTCAAATGGATGGCGAATATAGTCTCAGTATCTAAGAAAGATGGCAAAATGAGAATATGTATTGATTATCAGAATCTGAATAAATCAAGCCCAAAAGATAATTTTTCACTACTTCACATTGACACTCTAATGGATAATACCACTAAGCACTCTCTGTTTTCATTCATGGATGGATTTTTAAGCTACAATCAAATTAAAATGACTTAAGAAGATATGGAAAATACTACTTTTATGACAGTATGGGGAACATTTTGCTATAAAGTCATACCTTTTGATTTGAAAATTGTTTGGCCAACTTATCTAAGAGCCATGGTAACTCTATTCCATAATATGATGCACAAAAAAATAGAGGTGTATGTGGATGACATGATTGTCAAATCCCATGAAGAAGAAAATCATGTGACTAATCTCAGAAAGCTATTTAAGAGATTAAAAAAGTTTCAGCTCAAGCTCAATCCAACTAAATGCACTTTTGGTGCAACCTCAAAAAAATTACTAAGATTTATTGTCAGTAAAAGAGGAATAAAGGTGGATCCAGATAAGATACGTGCCATCTAAGAGCTACTACCTCCGCGCATGCAAAAAAAAAGTAAAGAGATTTTTAAGAAGATTGAATTATATTACTCGTTTCATTTCTCAACTTACAGCTAAATGTGATCCTATATTTAAGATTCTTTGAAAACACGAGTTAGGAGAATGGGATAAAGATTGTCAAATGGCATTTGAAAAAGTTAAAGAATACTTATCAAACCCACTAGTATTAATGTCGGTTGTCCCTAGAAAACCTCTTATCCTATATTTGACAGTGCATGAAAAATCAATGAGATGTGTTTTGGGACAATAAGATGAAACAAGAAGGAAAAAACAAGATATTTATTACCTGAGCAAAAAGTTTACTAATTACAAGTAAAAATATTCACCATTGGAAAAGATATGTTGTGTACTAGCTTGGACAGCTCGTCGGCTCAAACAATACATGTTGTATCATACCACTTGGCTCATTGTAAAATTAGACCCAATCAAGTGCATCTTTGAAAAACCTTCATTGTCGATAAGAATAGCAAGATAGTAAGCATTACTTTTTAAATATGACATTATATATGTATCCCAATAGGCAATCAAAAGAAATGCTATTGCTGAATTTCTTACAGAACGCACTCATAAAGATGAAGGATTTAATGTTTATACTGTACATAGATAAAGAAGAGCATAATAAAGATATATGGAAAATGTATTTGATGGTGCATCAAATGTTTTAGGGCACAATATAAAAGTAGTTTTGATATCTCCAGAAGGGGATTACTACCCAATCATTGCAAAACTAAATTTTGATTGCACTAATAATGTGGTAGAATATGAAACATGTGTTTTGGGTCTTCAAGCTACTCTTGAAAGAATAGCCCATGCATTAAAAGTTTATGGAGACTCCACCTTGGTCATATACCAATTGTGAGGAGAATAGGAAACCAGAGACTCAAAATTGATTTTATACTAAAAATACATATCAAAATTGATCAAAAAATATGAGAATATTTGGTTTCATCTTTTACTTCGAGAAGAGAATTAGATGGTGGATACTTTGGCTACATTGGCAGTAATGTTCAAATTAAATGAAAATGCTGAAATCCAACCCATCAAATTAAGCTTACGAGAGAAACCAGCTCGCTGTTCAAATGTTAATGAAGGTGTTGATGGAAAACCATGGTATTTTGACATATTACAATATGTTAAGTATCAATGGTACCCAAAGCACATATCAAAGAATGATAAGAGAACTTTGAGAATATTGGCAATGGGTTTTTTCTAGATGGAAAAATTTTAAATAAGAAAAGTCTAAACTAAACACTATTAAGATGTGTGAATGCTGCTGAAGCCAAAAAGTTGCTAGAAAAAATTCACAAAGGTGTTTGTGAAACTCATGCAAACAGTTACATGATGACTAAGCAAATAATGAGAGCAGGATACTATTGATTGACAATGGAAAAAGATTGCATTGACTATACTAGAAAATGTCATAAATGTCAAATTTATGCAGACAAGATTCAAGTTCCTCCAACATCCTTGCATGTTATGTCAACACCTTGGCCTTTCTCTATGTGAAGAATAGATGTGATAGGGCCCATCACACCAAAAACCTTAAATAGGCATCAATTCATTTTAGTGATGATTGACTACTTCACAAAATAGGTAGAGGCAGCTTCATATGCTAATGCGAAAAAAATGATGGTTTGTAAGTTTATCAAGAAAGAGATCATATGTCAATATGGCCTTCCAAAAAAGATCATTTCGTATAATACTCTTAATTTAAATAATAAAATGATGGCTAAAGTTTGTGCTCAGTTTAAAATCAAACACCATAAATCAACGCATTATCATCCAAAGATAAATGGAGCAGTTGAAGTGGCCAATAAGCATATAAAGAGAATTGTTGAAAAGATGATAGATGTATATAAAGATTGGCATAAAAAGCTACCATTTATATTACATGCTTATCTTCGAACTTCAATTCGCATATCTACAAGAGCTACATCATTTTTATTGGTATATAGGATGAAGGCAGTGTTGCCCATTGAAGTTGAAATTCCTTCCTTACATGTTCTCATGAAAGTTGAGTTAGAAGAAGCTGAGTTGGTTCGTGCTCGATATGAACAATTGAATCTCATTGAAAAAAAGAGATTAGTTACACTTTACCATGGCCAACTATATCAAAAAGAATTATGCAAGCTCATGACAAGAAAGTTCACCCATGACAATTTCTAGAGAGAGAATTAGTATTTAAAAAGATTCTTCCTAACCAATAGATCTTCAAGAAAAATGGACTCTTAATTAGAAAGGCCTATATGTGGTGAAAAAAGCTTTTTCTGGTGGGGCACTTGATCTTAGCAAGAATGGATAGAGATGATTTGCCAAATCCAATCAATGTCGATGTAGTAAAAAAGTATTATGCTTAAAAAAATAAAAAACAAAAAAAAACAAAATGAATTGAAATGATATCTGAGTTAAAAACCTAAAATGGTAGCTTGGTCCGTTACATTTTCAAAAGTTAAGGGCACCAATCAAGAGTATTTAGAAAAGAATCCATGATGAATTAGTTCATGATCATCTGAATATTTATTATGTGATTACTTGTTGTCCTTGTTATATCTTTTTGGATAATGCATGAAACATTTCTTCCTTTTATCGAAATAAAATACCTCTTTGTTTATCCTTCCTTTTGTCCCTCTTGTTAAAAAAAAATGTACAATGTGTTATAATTGTAGTAAAATTCAAAAGATGATGAAGGAATAACAATGACCATAAAAGACACATACATTATTTTAAAGGAGATTTAAAATGATAAGCCAATAGTAAGGAACAAGGTTAATGAGAAAAGTGGCCTATAAGTCATAAAAGTGGTCGACATTGAATATGGGATATGAAGAGAAATCTTTTTTATTTGAACTTAATCAATTGTTGGAATACATGGGATTCAAGAGAAAAAGAAAGAAACAAACCTTGAAAAATTTTGAAGATTAAAACAAAATGACAACAAAAAAAAGAGAAAGAAAATGGTCTTTTCATTTGCATAATGAGTGCATTCGCATCATGATCATCATTCATTGCATGGCATTGCAAAAACATGAAAATGTTATTCACACATGCATGTGACACAACAGATTTATGGGCTAGGACAATCCAAGACCAATAAAAGAAAAAGTCAAAAGCAGGAAAGATGTGAACCCTCTGTTTAGAAAATCTTTCAAATAACATTGTCTTTCAGCGTTTTGAATTTAAAGTTTATTGCCTTTGGTTAGAGGAGCCTTTTGAATTTAAAGTTTCATAGCCTTTAGTCATATGAGTTTTTTAATTTTAAGATCCTTTAGTCAGAGGACTCTATCAAAATTAGGCATAATTTGAAAAACCAAATTGTATAATATATAAGTCATCTCAGATTTTTAACATTTAAAGTTTGTTACCTTTGGTTAAAGAAGCCTTTTAGTATTTAAAGTTTGTTGCCTCTGGTGAGAGGAGCCTTTTAATATTTAAAGTTTGTTGCCTCTTGTGATAGGAGCTTTCTAAATTTAAAGTCCATTGCCTGTGGTGAGAGGAGTCTTTTGAATTTAAAGTTTGTTGCCTCTGGTCAAAAGAGCTTTTTGAATTTAAAGTTTCATAGCCTCTGTTTAAAGGAGCTTTTCAAATTTTCTTTAAAAAAATAAAACTTTATGTTCAATGTTTCATTTTTTACATGTGTTTACTTAAACAAAATTGGTGTCTTTTTATCTTTACTCTATTCTGGATTCTCATAAATAAAAAAAGGGACAGCTGTAAACATCAAATTTGACTAACGATTTTTTTGTTTTTATATTAATATTAATATTAATACTATTAATTAATTAATTAAAAAAAGAAAAAAAAGTCAAAAAAAATCTTTTGGTTTTAACTCTGGCAACTAAATTAGCTATCATAGTGATTTTTTTCTCTTTGACACTGTCTAACTTGGCAGCATAAAATTCGGTTACCAAAAGTCATCGAATAGATCTGTAAATTTTTCACAAAAGATCCCAGGAGATCTGGGATCTTGAATCTTAGAAACTCTATAAATAGAGCTAATTTCTACAAAAATAGAAGAGAACGGAGAGGGAAATATAGAGGAATAACTAGGGGCTCTACAAAACAAAAAAAAAAAAGAGCAATTACAGTCCTCTTTGAAGAACCAACAGTAAAACAAAAAATTACAAAAAAAAAAAACAACCGAGAATAAAATTTTAGATCTATGAGGTTTAAGATTTTTTTTTTTTTACAAATCTGGGTTTGGGAAGTACTTAGAAAACAAAATTTAGCAATTTAGGATTTTTTGGAAATTTTTGAAAAGCTTTTTGAGTCAATTGAAAAAGTTTGAATTTTTTGGCGACCATTGAATTTTTTTGCCATTGGAATCTAGGTATCTTTGAATTTTTCGGTGCCATTGAAAATTTTGGCCATTAGTGCACAACGACGATTGGCCGAAATCTAGATTGACACTACAGCTGGCAAGAGCTACTAGGTTTTTGGAGAAAGAGACTGTGGTAGAGAGAAAGGGGAAAGAAGAAATAAGAAAAACAAAACTGATTTTCGCCTATTTATAGGCACTCTAAAACGACGTCATTTTGGGCATCTGACTCGCACCCGACCTGCACAAGATCCGCATGTCAACCTGTGCACCGACCCGACCTATTTTACAGGTTTTTCCTTTTTTATTTTGATTTTATTTATTTTATGTTTATCTTTTTATATTGATTTTTTATGATGTTATTGTTAGTTTTATTATTGTTGTTTTATATTATTACTAGCAATAACTTTTTAGAAATAAATAAATAAAATAAAAAACTAAAATAAAATAAAATAAAGACCTAAAAAATATAATATGCAAAAAAAATTAATAATAAGAACTATTTAAGGGAAATAAATTTTATTACAAACAAAAATGTTATTTAAATTTCACCAAAGTGTTGTGATAATTTAAAAAATAATTTTTGCTAAATAAATAATAATAAATAAAAATGATAAATAAAAAAATAAATTTTTTAAATGAATCTTTAAGTGCAATTTTTAGGGAAAGCTGAAAGAGTTAAGTTTTTTTTTATTGTTGCAAGTAAAAATAATTTTTCGGATTTCACCATAGAGTTGGGATAATCCAAAATTATTTTTACTAAAATAAAGATTGATTTAGACAATGTAAAATAATAAAAAAATAATAATAATTGATATTTTGAATATTTAAAAAAATAAAAAATTGAAAGAGTTTGATATTTTTTAATACAAGCAAGATATTAATATTTAGATTTCGCTGATTAGTTGAGATAATCTAAATTTTTTATAATAAAAATAATTAATAAATAATAAAAGTTTTTAAAATAATCATAATAAAGATTAATTAATTAATCAATTCCCTTTAACTAAAAAAAAATGATTTTTTAAGATCTTGTCAAAAGTTGAGATAATCATAAAACTTGTTCAAAATTTTTAAGTTGTCACTAAAGAGTCGGGATAATCTTAAAATTTGTTTAATAAATTTTAGAAACTCACCAAAGAGTGAGGATGTTCCTAAAATATTTTTTAAAACAAACAAATAAAATATCTTATGATGAGATTTCGAGAATTTTGTGAATGGTCAATTTTTTCGAAATACTTTCTAAATAGTGATTTTCTATAAATTCCGTCAAAACATAGGAGAATTTATAGAATACGAAATAATAATAATAATAATAATTTCACAACAAAAAAAATATTTCTTAAATAAATTTTAAGAAATTAAATAAATATAAAAGACCATATCATTAAAATTAAAAGATTATACATGTTTAATTGGTACGGTTCTTCGAACGAGCAACTTAAGGGTGCTGATACCTTCTTTGCTCGTAACCGTACTCTCGGACCTAATCTTGATTTCGGAGACCTAAATTTCTTTTAATAAATCTTAATTAATTTTAAGATTTTTATTAAAAGATAATATTTTTGGATGACTAATCACACCCTTTTAAAAATATTGGTAATGACTCCAAAAATTTTTGCCAAATCTAACGATGAGTCTCCTAGACAAAAAATCGCTATTATAATTATTTTGAATTAAAAATATGTATATATTTTATGAATTTAAACTAAAATACAAGAAAAGAAAAAACAGTTCTAAGTACCAACAAATATGTACCCCGACAGACCAAGTGAAACAACAAAAAAGAGAGGCTTGCCTAACAACATCCGCCAAAAAGGCGGCAGCAGCATCCAAAACTCAGCCCCTGCCAAACACTCAAATTGAATTCAACCTAAGACAAAAAAAAATAGAAGCAAAAACCTTGCCGAAACTACACTAAACTACCAGCCTACAAGAATCTAAAAACTTCACAGTCAAATTGACAAATTGAATGTGAGACTAGATATATAAATTGGAGCTGTATATAAATTTGTTCATTTGTGTATGGAATGCTTCAGACCTAATTAATCACAAGAAAAAATAACTTCCTCTGCATAACTCTTTGTTAGAAATGGGCTCCCAAACTGCTTTGAAGCTTCCAGTCATTGATTTCACTAAACCAGATCTAAAACCTGGCACGGTTGTGTGGAATTTGGTGAAAAGCCAAGTCGAACAAGCCCTACAAGAGTATGGTTGCTTTGAGGCTTTGTTCCACAAGATCCCTCTCGAGATCCGAGAGGCAATATTGGGAGCCGTGGAAGAGCTTTTTGACCTCCCTTTACAAATCAAAACTCGCAATGTTTCCAAACTGCCTTATAATGGGTATATTGGTCAATACCCTCATCTATCATTGTATGAGAGCATTGGCATTGATGATCCAAACAATATGGAAAAAGTTGAAGCCCAGACTAGTACCTTTTGGCCTGAAGGAAACACACGTTTCAGGTTCATAAATTTCTTATTCTACCTATTTTTCCATGAAATAGCATATAGTCTATATATACATATACTTATTGTCTTCAATTTTTTTTATCCACCTGATTTTTTAGCTCTACTTAATCTTGACAGCAAAACTGTACAATCATTCTCAAAGCAATTGTCGGAGTTAGATGAAATGATAAGAAGAATGATATTGGAGATTTTCCATCTTGAGAAATATATTGATGAGCATATGAACTCGACAAACTACCTTCTTAGGGTAATGAAGTATAAAGAGCCAAAAACCTCTGAAACACAGCTTGGACTATCCGCTCACACAGACAAGAACCTATTGACCATATTGTATCAAAATGAGGTTCACGGATTGGGGGTACAGAGCAACAAGGAAGAATGGATCGATGTGAAACCCTCCAAAGACTCTTTCATTGTCTTCGTTGGGGAATGTCTCCATGTAAGTCTTCCAATTTTACCTATTGATGATTTAACATTGCGTCGTATATATAGACCAATTATAATTATTAACATGTATAGGCTAACTAATTAGTATAAAATATGTTGAAGTGAATAGTGCTACGCACACTATATATTCGAGTCAGGTGTCTAACGACAGAGCTCTTATCCTGGCCCATAGGCTTGACTTGAATTTTGCCAAATTTGGACTTAATTTTAGGTTAGAACTTGATCAAGTGGGTCTTAAATGGTATATTTCATTTAATTTTAATTTATAATGTGAAAACATTATAGAATAAAATATTATCATTATGATGATAAAATACAATATATATATCATCTATATATAAAAGTGTGAACTCCAAAACTATTAATAGTAAATGACCTAAATACCCCTATAAATTTTTAAATTAACAAATTTATCCTTAAATATGTATAACTTTTACTAATTTATTTAAATTTAATTTAAATCAACTAAAATTAAAAATAAAATTTATTTAAAATTTTAAAATTTTAATTCTAAAAGTATTAAAAGTGATTGTCCAAACTATCCTTATTATGTAAAATTAAATTATTTAAAATTTTAAAACTTTAATTCTAAAAGTATTAAAAGTGATTGTCCAAACTATCCTTACTAAATGTTTTTATATGAATTTTTTATTATTAGACTCTTTCCTTTTATAATTAGGGTAAAAAAAATACTAAAAGTGATTGATTAAAATACTCTTAATAAAATTTTAATTTAAAAAATATTAAAAAATGATTGATCAAAATGCCATTAGCAATTTTTTTAGAAATTTTCATTTAAATGACTTTTTTTATTAAATTCTTTTAATAAGTAAAATGATTTTTCACATTAAATAATCTTGGTGGTTGAATGATCTAACGTAAATTATTCTAAGTAAAAATTATCAAGTAAACTAAAATTAATTATTTTTGGTCAATTCTATTAATAATGAATGACATAAATATCCCTATAAATTTTTAAATTAACGAATTGATCCTTAAATATGGATCAATTTTATTAATTTATTTAAATTTAATTTAAATAAACTAAAATTAAAAATAGAGTTTATGTAAAATTAAATTATTTAAAATTTTAATTTTAAAAGTATTAAAAGTGATTGTCTAAGATATCCTTACTGAATGTTTTTATATGAATTTTTTATTATTAGACTCTTTCTTTTTGTAATTAAGCTAAAAAAAATACTAAAAGTGATTGATTAAAATACTTTTAATAAAATTTTAATTTAAAAAAAATAAAAATGATTGATCAAATTATCATTAGTAATTTTTTTAGAAATTTTAATTTAAAATGACTTTTTTTATTATTAGACTCTTTTTATAAGTAAAATATTTTTTCACATTAAATAATCTATGTGGTTGAATGATCTAACATAAATTATTCTAAGTAAAAAATTATCAAGTAAAATAAAATTAATTTTTTTTTTGTGATTTCTTTCAAGGTAAGATTTTATTTTATTTTATTTTTTTAAATTATGTATATTAAATTTTAAATTAACAAATTTATACTTAAATATGTATAACTTTTATTAATTCATTTAAATTTAATTTAAATCGACTAAAATTAAAAATAGAGTTTATGTAAAATTAAATTTTTTTTAAAATTTTAAAATTTTAATTCTAAGAGCATTAAAAGTGATTGCCTAAAATATCCTTACTAATTGTTTTTATATAAATTTTTTATTATTGGACTCTTTCTTTTTATAATTAGACTAAAAAAATATTAAAAGTGATTGATTAAAATACTCTTAATAAAATTTTAATTTAAAAAATGTTAAAAGTGATTGATCAAAACATCATTAGTAATTTTTTTAGAAATTTTAATTTAAATGAAATTTTTTTATTATTAGATTCTTTTTATAAGTAAAATGATCTTTCACATCAAATAATCCAAGTGGTTAAATGATCTAATGTGAATTATTCTAAGTAAAAAACTATTAAGTGAAATAAAATTAATTGTTTTTGGTGAATTCTTTCAAGGTAAGATTTTATTTTATTTTATTTTTTAAAATTATGTATTTATATAACAAAAATTTACGTATAATAAAATTTTTAAAATAAAAGAAAATTAAGCTTTTAGTTGATAGAATGTACAATTATATTCAATTAATAAAAGCACCAATGGAAGATTATTTTAAGCAAAAAATGAAACGAAAAATTGATTGGTTATGCGTAACTCTATAATCTCTATATAATAAAAAAAATGTTAGTGTTATATGATGTTTCAATAAAAAATATACAAACACATTGATTTCAAATTTTTTATGATTAATATGAAACTTTTTTATTTGATGAAACATTACATACTCATTATCTCTTTTATATTAGTTAAAGAATATTAACTATTATATAAAAATTTTTGAGGTTATCATATTAGGTAATGTTTGTTCAAACGAATTGAATTTTATCAAATTAATTATTTCTTTACATCTAAAATAAAAAAATTATTATAAATTATAATTTAACTAAATATAAAAGTGATTTAAAGGCATTTATTATCAAAATTTATTTGATAAATTTTTATTTAATTACATATTTGGTATTTCAATTATTTTTAATTTTGACTTTTTATAATTTTGAGTTAGATTTTAGACTTAGGGTCAATGACCAATTAGGTTAAGTCAAGTTTTATTATATATTTCTATTCATAGTGTATTCAATTATTCACTTATATATCTAAACTCATTTAACTCAATAATTGATGCATACTTCTCTTTATTTAAAAAGGTGGATTTAAATCATCCTAAATTTAAATAAAAAATAAGTATATTAAATTGCTTATAATTTTAATTTTACTTTAAAAATTCTCTTAAAATTAATTAACTAATTCAACCACAAAGACAATAAAAATAAAACATTGAGATGAAGGGAAAAAAAGCTTAAATAAAAAAACTTTTAAATTATTATGGAAGATGAATCACTAATATTGGATTTTAATTGAGTTATTAGTTTAATTCAGATTTTGATTATATTCAATCATTTCAAATTTTAAATAATTACTAAGTTGTTAACATTTTTAAATCAATTAAAATTGAGTTAAGTTAGTTCATTATTATAATAATGTGTATTATATTATTTTTAATTAATTAAAATTTAAAATAAGTAAAAATTTTATTTATATTTAATTTGAGTTTTGAATTGTTTCAAGTTTGAGTTTATTAATCCATGCTATTTTAACTATACTTTTATGACACTTTTAATAAATTTCAAAATAAAATGAGAACACAACACAATAAAAATTTAAGTACAAAAGTGAAAGAGTTACAAATGATAATTTTAGAAAAAAATCCTTATACCCAAGTTTCGCAAAGATTAAAGGATATTTCTTTCTTTTGAAGATTTTGAAATTCATATTATAGAAATGTTAATCTAAATCAACGAGTTTATAATTGTTCATTTGTTAATCAAATTACCACTATATAGGTTAAAGAAGACAATTAATTCAAATATTTTATTTAAAAGAGATCATATCATAGTTCAAAATCATTCATGAAGATAGCATAAAGTTAAACATTATTTTGGTTGCTATGACCATTTATAATATTTTTTACTCTTTCCAAATGAAGAAGTTAATTGACATCAAAATATCAAAAAAGTCATTTTAAATAATGGTAATAAGAATGAAGTAACAATTAAAAATATACTATCTTTTCATGTAGTAGAAGAAATTTTTTATAGAGAATGCGAAATATTATTTACTCTTTTTAAATGGAGAATTTGATTGGCATCAAAATATCAAAAAAGTTATTTTGAATGGTGGTAATTAGAATGAAGCAACAATTAAAAATATCTAGGTTTTTGTTTAGTAAAAAAAAATTATGAAGAACACGAAAGTAATTATTATGAATCTAATATTTTTTTAAATCATTGTCTACTTAATTTTTATAAATTTTATTTAGTAAATAAGTTCAAATTACTTTTATCATATATATAACAAAATTTTTACTTAAAATTATATACTTAAAAATAGAAACATAAGATAAAGTTTATTACTTCCATTAATGATAGAACACTTCAAAACTTTCAATCTTTTATATACAATTCTACTTCGCTAACAAGTATGAAAATATATACACTAATAATTCAATCAAATCATTAATAATACTTATCTTAATATCTATTATTTTACCATGAACTAAAAATTTTGAGAAAACTCTTTAAAATATTGACTTAATATATATTGTATATATTTATTTAATTTAGTTTTAATACTTATATTAGTATAAAAAGTTATGATTTTAACATATTATGGCATGTTAAGTTATAGAGTAAATTAACAGCATTTACTCATACTTTTCAAATCATTTAAACTTGAATTTTTTCTTCTTTTTTTCTCTATCTTACAAATTACATAATTTAGCATACATTGTGATTACTTTCTTTTTGGATGTACATAAATGAATGATAACATAGTAGTAGATAATTAATACCTTAGTAATTAATCAATAAAAACTTAAATGTAATCAGTATAATATAATAATAATCATCAATAATTTAGTAGTAAATTAATGATAACTTAATAATAAATGAACGATAATGTAGTGATAAATAATTGATAACTTTTAGTAAATCAGTAATAATATAATAATATATGATAATACCTTAATGGTAAATCAATTATAATATAGTTGTAAATATATAATAACATAATACTAAATCAAGGATAACTTAACAAAAAATAAGTGATAATTTAGTAGTTAATTATTGATAACTTAGTAATAATCAATGATAATTTAATAGTAAATTAGTAATAATTTAATAGTATATCAAATTCAGTTTAATATAATTAATTGATAGTAAATCAATGATAAATTAGTAATAAATAATTGATAATTTAGTAGTTAATCATTAAAAAAGTAAAAGTAAATTAGTATAACTTATTAGTAAATAATTTATAACATAATAGTTAATCTATAATAACTTAATAATAAATCATGCATAATCTAATATAAATCAGTAATAACTTGATCATGAATCATAAATAATTTAGTGCTAAATCAGATATAATTTTATAGTAAATAATCAAAAATTAAGTAATAAGTCAATGATATCCTAATAGTAAATATATAAAAATGTAATACTAAATCATAGATAATTTACTAATAAATTAATAACTTAGCAGTAAATCATTAATAATATGATAGTAAATTACTAATAACTTAATTGTACATCAATGATAATTTAGTAGTATATTAGTTAATCATTGATAACTTTTTAGTAAATTATCAGTAACTTAATTATAACTTTATAATAAATCATCAATAACTTAATGATAAATCACCAACAATTTAATAGAAATCATTCACAACTTAATGATAAATATTTTATAACTTAATGATAAATCATTCATAAAATAAAAGTAAATATCATTGATAATTTAGTAGTAAATCTTTGATAATTTAGTAATAAATAACTGATAAATTAATTATCAATCATTGATGACTTTTTTATACTTGAAATTGCCTATGATTGAACCCTGGTAATAATAGAAATGAAGTGAAAACTTTTATTTTGATGGCTAGGATAAACTTATCATGAACTTATTCAATAAAAAGAATTAGTGAAAAAATTCTAAATTTAAATAAAACAATAATGTTATTATATCAAAAGAAAATTATCTCAAAATTCCATGTTTCATGGCTTTAAAAGTATAACATCATATTAGTAAATCAATGATAGGTTAATAAAAACAAGTGATAATTTAGTTGTTAATTATTAATAACTTAACAAAAAATCAATTATAACTTAATAGTAAATTAGTGATAACTTAATAGTAATTAAATCTCAATTTAGTAGTAGTTAATTGATAAATTTAGTAGTAAATTATAAATAATTTAATAGTAAATCAATGATAATTTAATAGTTTATATTGAAATCTAAAAGTAAATCAATATAACTTAGTAGTAGTTAATCATCAATAACTTAATAGTTAAATAACTTAATAGTAAATTATGGATAATTTAATATAAATTAATGATAACTTGATTATGAATCATGGTTAATTTTGTAATAATTATGTGATTATTTGTTAGTAAATCAAAAAATAAATAGTAAATTAATGATAACAAAATAATAAATGCATAATAATATAATAGTAAATCATTGATAATTTATATGTAAATTATTGATAATTTAGTTGTAAATTAGTCAATTATTAATATCTTTATAGTAAATCATCATTAAATTAATAGTAAATCAGTTATAACTTTATTACAAATCATTAGTAATTTAATAGTAAATCATTAACAATTTAATAATAAATCATTCATAATTTAGTACTAAATCATTCATAAGTTAATAGTAAATCAATACTAATTTAGTAATAAATCATTGATAATTTAATAATATATCACTGATAGCTTAGTAGTAAATTGTTGATAGTATAATAAAAAATTAATGATAACTTTATTGTCAATCATTGATAAACTTTTTGGACTTAAAGTGGTTAGGAATTGAATCTTGACTATTAGCAAAAATGAAACTTGAAATTTATCTTGGGAGACTTGGATAAAACTACCATAACCTATTCAATGAAAAATTTAGTGAAAAAAATTTCTAAATTTGAATGAAACAATATTGTTATTATATAAAAAATTATCTTATACTAGAATTGAATATGAGTTTTCTTACAAAAATCTATTATTAAATATATAATAATTCAAATTTTATTAACGATTACTAAAAGTATATCATAAGTTACTAAAAGGTTAATTATTAAAATTACATTAAGAGATTACTAAAATGTTATCAACGATTACGAAAATTGTATCGAAAGTTATTAAAATTTTATCAAAAGTTATCAAATTTTACATATATTATATCAAAATCAAAAGTAAATTAATATTATTTATCATTGTTATCATAATATCAAAAAAAAATTATTGATATAAATTTTTAGAGATAAAATTACATGTGCATAATGCACCTGTTAAAAACTAGTATGTATATAAGGATCAGCTTAAACCGAAACTTTAAATGTCAGCTTGATAACACCATGTGCCTGAACACCTTTACATTATATAATATTTTTATACTTTGTTCAAATCAACTTAATACAAGAATTTTTTTTGTACAAAAAGAAATTGTAATATAAAAATAAAAAAAATTAAAGATAGTAATACTTAAATTCCAGATATTTTAAATGTCATCTCAAGATAATTATATAAACAAATTAAACTAAAATATTTATAATTAAAGGAACGCTACTTTCCCGGAGTTTGTTCTTTAACAACTAAATATTCTCTGCAATAAATTGTGAAGTGAACAAAAAATGTCTAATAGGTAAATTAAGTCGGTATGATTATGTTGAAGGCATGGTTAAATGGGCGATTGAAGGCTACTTATCATCGCGTGATGATGAGCGGAGACAAGCCAAGGTACTCGCTTGGACTGTTTTCATTCCCAAAAGGAGGTTGCATAATGAAGGCACCAGAGGAGCTAGTGGATGAAGCACACCCCTCTCTCTATAAGCCCTTTGATTACGCTGAGTTCTTGAAATTCTGCTACTCCGAGGAAGGTCGAATACCTAAATCTGCTATTAAAGCTTACTGTGGTGTCTAAAATTGGGCTCTATGTATAAACAGTTTCCATCTTAATTACATATGGTCAAAACCTTGATCGTTTTAATAAATGTGTGGGATGCAATAAGGGTTAATCTAGCTTATTCTCTAACATGAAAGATATGTTGGTCATGTATTTAAAGTTTCGAATATGAATAAAAAATGGATTGTTATTTTAATGCGACAATATCACTACAAGAAAGTTATGGCTTTCAGTAACCAAATATCAATCTTGGGACCCCAAAGTCTATATTCATAAGGTGGATTTTGGATGGAATTTTTAAGTTCGTATCTTCCCTACTTAAAGACATTATTATATAAATTAAAATTATTTTAATTTTAAAATATAATTAAAAATTTTAATATTAATAGAAAATTTTTCATATATTTCAATAATAAATTTAAATGGATAGATTAAAATAAATTAATTCGGATAAAGCTTTTAAGGAAGCATTTCACTTATAATTTTTTTATTAAAATCCTAAAATTATCCAATTATAATAAAAAATTTTATAGGATCGACCACTTATAAGTTAGATTTTTATATAAAATTTAATTTAATAAACCTTACACAATTTTAAATTATAATTGATTATAATGTAATGATTATAAATGATATATTCTCAATTTTTAAATGCGTTAATCACACCTTTTAAAAAAGTAATTTTGTTAAAAGAAAATTGTTTATTAATTAATAAAAAAGGAATAAATAGACAGTGAGAATAACATATCAAATGCCCAAAAAAAAAAAAGAATTATATTAAATTAAAACACTAAAAACCAAGGTAATAAGGTAATGGGCTAATGGCTAAGAAACATCAGCTCCAAAATACTGATAATTGCCAACAGGTTCAAAACACAAGAGAGAAGAAAAATTCTTGACACTATCGAAACCAAACTCTATAGAGATTTAGATGAAATTTCTACTGCTATGTAGAAAAGATGAATTTGATCACATAGGTCAAAATGAAAGTCAAAGTTAGCTAAATTTGAATAATTTTAAATGAAAATTTTAAAAATTACTCAAATTCACAGTCATGATAAATTTGTTTTCAATGGTAGAAAGTAGGGACTTTCAATGTAATTTTAATCGCAACCGCAATGTCAATTAATTGAGCCTTAATAAATCTCATAGATTTATGTATAAAAGGTGTCATCCAATCATAATTCAAGCCTTCATAAATATGATGCAACAAATTCTCTTAAATTTTAGATGTGAAATTGAAATTGTCACATTAATTAAGCACACGAAACATCGAACTCTTCCATTATTTGTTTACATTACAAAGAAAACAGAGATAAGCTCAGAAAGAAACCTCGGTTAGGCTTCCGGTTATAGATTTCTAATAACAAGACCTGAAGCCAGGCACCCCCCGAACGGGATTTGGTGCAAGTCCAAGTCCGGCAAGCACTCCAGGAGTACGGCTGTTTCGAGGCTTTGTTTGAAGAAGCCCTGGAGCTTCGAAAGGCAGGATTTGGAGCCCTTGAAGTGCTTTTCGACCTGCCTTTACGCACGGAAAAGGCTCTAAGATTCCGAGAAGCTCTTTCGTGGCTATTGTGGGCCTATAGCACCACTGTGTGAAAGCATGGTCATTGATGACGCAAATATTGCTGAAAACATTGAACAAAGGCCGGACTACCATCATGTGGCCTGATGTAAACTCAGGTTCAGAATAATAACTCTTTCGATTTACTTTCCGATTAAAATTCTATCATCAAACTCTTACTTTTGGCAGAGAACTTCCTAATTTTCAGCTGATACTTTCACTTGCAATTAAAACCCTTTCTTTTGACAGCAAAACTATAGACTTCTTTCAATTAAAATACTTTTTTTATTGCATATAATATATGGTCTCTTAATCAACTGCTCTGCCTTTGGCAGTCACAGAGCTAGCATCCGGATGGCAGAAGACAATTAGGAGGATGATTTTGGGGAGTTTCGATCTGGAGAAATACATGGATGAGTTCATAGACTCCACAAATTATATCATGAAATATGAAGGACCCCAAACCACCGAGCCAACCCTCAGAGCATGTGCTCACTCTGACCAGACTATGATGACCCTATTGTATCAAATGAGGTTAATGGACTGGAGATTCAAAACAAAGATGCTTCCAAGTCGGAAGTAGTCTGAAATACTGATAATGGAATATCAAAGGAACCAAAAAACATTTGTCACCGTTGCCGGGATTAAATCCGGCTCACCCGCATGACAGGGCAGAATACTTAACACTATACTACAACAACTTTGATATGTTTATGTTAATTTATTCTGGAAAAATAAATTAAGGGTTTCTCCATCTCCCACTTTCTAGGTGTATCCATAGCAGTTAAATTTGCGGAGGGAAGATTCAAAGAGAAATATTGCATTAGGTGCAGCAATATTGAATGCTTGGTTAATTTGCTTCTGTTGGTTGCAATATGCTCACCAAGTAATAAAGGTCTTTTTAATAAATTTTAATGAGAATATGTCAGGATAACATATATATTTAGGAAGAAATATCCTATGGAACATGCACTGCTGCAGAGGCCACAAACCATTTCCATACGTTCCACTTACAATGTTGTAAGAGGAATATTTGTTAAATTAATTAAGCTAGTAGGTAAGGAATGTCTTCAAAATTAATTAGCACCATTTAAGGCCATTCAGTGGTTGCTGATCTTTCTCCTAGATGGGTTTAGCTATCATATTCACTGTAGTACACATTTCCCTTCAATCTTGTTATAGTGATGCTTTGACTTTTGTGCAATGCATATCAGCAAAATCTTCTCTCGCCTCTCTGCCGTCCCTAGGGGCCTGCCCTTCTTGTTAATATCTGAAGTCATCAACCTTCTACTCCTGCCTTGTCTGTCTTATTACTTCTTTTCTGCATTTTCTTTCAAAATAATTCCCTTGATTATTGCAGTGATTTGCTTCTCTTCTGCAATGGTACAAGCGTCACAAAGTTCTATGAAACTTAATTATCCCTTCTTCTTGGTACCGTCTGAAAATTCATTGCAATTTCCAGAGATATATTTTCACTCCTTTTCTCTTTTCTTTGTCAGAATCCTTGCCTTTCATCTAAATCTTGATGATGTTTTGCAAACTGTTCAGCATTCATGCCAATATGAATTTCTAATCCTTAAACAATTTGAGAAATTCCGATGGATGATATCTAGATACTGACTTACTGCATATCAATCAAATGAATACAGGATAGCTGTAATGATTTTACAATGAATATATTCCTTGCCTATAAAATAATCTGGACTTTTAGCATCAGATAGTGATAGATGATTGATCCCATGCATGATCTCTCATGGACCACTACTATTGAAACCTGATTCTTTTTTAATTTACTATAGCAGATGCTACCATGGGTTGAATGATTTGAAGTCTTCAATGGACAGCAGGCACTTTACTTCTTCTGTAGTACACTGAATTTCAGCGGTTGAGTGATGTTTAGTCTAACTCAGACGTAAAAACTTCGGCCTTTTGAAAAGACATTGGCCTCAAGGGGGGATCCATTACGAGGATATTTTTAAGTATTGCATGTTTGCCACCGCAGAATCTGAATATCATTCCTGTGAAAATGAAAACAACAGATTGCTTTTCGAAGAAAACGAATATGAATAGATTAGCTGATCAATGCATTTTGCTGAAAGTGGGATCTGACCCTGCAAAAATATTCGCATTCTGAAAGAAAAATGCTTTGATTACTTTTAATCCAATTTGGACTGTGTGGTGAAGTTATGGAATTCGAAAGTTGAATCTGAATTGAAAACACAATGATATGTTTGATGGAATGGGATATAGATTTTACACCTAATAAAACATCATATCTATTAAATCCCGGGAGCTGGCTTCTAAATGATGTGACATAGATTGATTCTGATATCATCTGCAACTTAAGAAGTTGGATTCCGATTTGATAAAATTCCCTGTTCTAAATTGCTGCTAGATTGTGGAGACAGTGGACGATAAGGTGCACATTATTTAGCTATTGGTAAGAATTTAAAGTAGTTGGCACTTAGCATTTAGAAGAATCACAAACTTTGGCTGCTACTGCAAGTTGTCTCTTGTCTCTAAACATCATTACAATTGAACAAGACTGCTTAATTGGCTCCTCATATAATTCACCTAAAAATTAGCTGAAAACTTGGAGTTTAAATTTTTTTTCCTCTAAATAAGTTCTAATTATAGCTGTCAATTTGAAGATAAATTAACATAGAAGCTATATTTTAAATGCCATGGGAGGTGCCTTCAATAATGCTTCTGATGGACCATTTAACCATACTTTACGGAAATCATCTGAAATCTAGAATGAACCAGACGTATGTTGGGAAGTTGAAAATTTTCGCCCTTTTTTCTGCTTATGTTAATGTCCTGTAATCTCTTTGTTGTTTCAGGTCAAGAAGTTCAATGAAAAGGGTCGACAGGGAAAAGGGATGTGTGTTTCTTTGGTTTCATTTTGGATAGACAACTTCACGTAAGCGTTTAACCTTCCAAAGAAGAAATGAAGAAGCAAACAAATAAAAAAGGGTAAAAAATGCCACATCTCCGTGATAAGGTAGGGTTCTCAAACCTGACTAGCCAACGTGGATTTGCACGTGGTTTGGTTGCAGAGGCAATATCATCTTCAGTTTGCATGACATTATAGGAATGACTGACAACTCTGTCTCTGCATTAATAATGCTCACAATTCCAAGAAGAAAATATCTTTAAAAAGATTGATTGTTCGTGATTATTCATGTAATCATGGCCGCATTTTCTTGTTTTTCTTATGGATATTCGAGTTATACATGTTCACAGAAAAAATTGTCCTGGACTCAATAGTTTTGCATCATTTTCTATGTTCATCCAATGATTTAACTGACTTTTTTTTAACTTGATTACTGTCTTATTCTTTGGATTGGGATCTTCCTCCATATCCGGGGCTAAAAGATGCGGGTTTTTCTTATGGATATTCGAGTTATACATGTCCACAGGAAAATTTGTCCTGGACTCAATAGTTTTGCATCATCATCTATGTTCAACCAATGATTTAACAGACTTTTTTTTTTAACTTGATTACTGTCTTATTCTTCGGATGGGGATCTTCCTCCGTATCCGGGGTTTCAAATAAGAATTTTTCCCAACATATCTTTCAGCATAAGGACAAAAGACAGAATGGAGACCCATTGTCTGCATCTCTTTATATGATTTGATACAACTTATCCACTTGGGCCTTTTCATGGGAACTAACCTCATTATTCTTCCCTTTAGTTTACCCATCCCAACTCCCAATACTATCCTCCAAAATCTTAGGGTCCCCATAAAATGTCCAAACCAATCAAGATATGGGAAGGAATAGATAATATAAGAGAAAGAAAACGAAATTGGAGATTAACAACAAAAATGACTCTCTTAGCCAACTGTTACGCTATTATTGTGTTCATTTACATCGACCAATCCATTTAGAGGAACACAAACTCGAACTGATGACAGTGCCTTGTTGAAATGCTTTGCTTTGGTGTCAAGGTATTCATTCCAAGTAACTGGTCGGTAGAGGGGTGGTTGAGCTGGACCTAATAGTTTCGGATGGGGTGATATTTTGACACTAGATGGTGGCCCATATAAATAGGCTACGGAAAACCGGTGATGGGTACGGTTCACCCTGGCCCGGTGAAGAATACTCGGGTATGACCCGTTCGATAGTATATGCATAAGGTCCCCTAAGTTGATCACAAGCCCGCCCGGTAGAGGAGGGACTGTGACCCATCCGGCTCCCTCTTTTAAGACCTGCAACCCACTGGTGCTGTTCTGGTAGAGGATGGTGAGGAGAGTTGAGTCCGTATGCGCAGCGAGACCCATGGCCCGGTCTGGGTCCGGACAAGCCGGGTAGTAATTCAATTGTAAGACCGCTGAAGCCTCTTTGAAATCGCCTTTTGGGCCAGCCCATTTGATATCTTGTTTGGCTATAATGCCTAGGGAACCCAGCATCAGCCACATCAATCTGCCTGCTAGCTTTTTCATTTCTTCCTTGTATTCTTTAATCACATCACTGATGAAGAAACAAACAAATGAAACAAATCAAATTCCTGCAAAAAGAAACTAGAAAAAAAAATACAAAATACTGTATGGAACAGTGAAGCTGATATTATTATAGATATATAAAACAAAGCAAACAGTTGACAAGTGGGGTTTTTTGTTTATTGATTCCATTACTCCTCCAAATCTACTTCGTGGGTCCATAGCTTTCATTGTAACCTTTGCTAATTGCATTAAGTGTAGCAAATGGGATTTGAGTTTTGCCACAAAGAAAAGATAATAGTATGTATGTTGATAGAATTTTGAACTTTTAGTTTCACTAATAGGGTTTGAAGTACAAAAAGGGAATCGGATTTTGCACGTGCATGAGCATGTGTGAAATTGATGCTCACCAGTAATTGCGGTAATCTTGGGGCCAAATTAGACGAAAATGCTCGTCTGGTGACCCAACAATAGTGAAGCCCTCAGACCACATAAGCTTAGAAAAAAAGGAGGAAATCCTGGCAAAGCCATAGCCGGAGACACCATCAGGTGATCTAGCAGCTTTAAGTTTTTGGTGGACTGGTAAAGAGAAAAGAGTCCGGCTAGTGCACTCCACCATATCAAGGAGGCTAGTAGGGATGCCATGGTTGGTGACTTGGAAAACTCCCCAAGTTTTGCATGCATGTCCAATGCCTTGAAGAGCATTAGGGTCATTAAGATCGATAATTGGCACGGATTGATCAGTGGCGAAGGCGTCGCCAGAAGGGTAGTCATCATCGCGCTGATTCCATGCGTAAGAGTCAGGTAGTTCTTGAAGTGAGGTAAAGTCAGGGTGTTTGAGTTGTTGGGGGTGGATAGGCTGGCCTCTAAAGGCGTCAGAGAGCCTTGAAGGCATAGTGAAAGTTCAAGAAAGAGAAAGAAAGCAAAGAATTTGTGCTTGAAAACGAGAGAAATTGAGAGTTTACAAGAAATAAAAGTTTGTATTGGTTTTTAATGAGTTAAAAAGAGTAGAGGTGTACTTTTTGCTATGAAAAACAGAGAAAATGAGCGAAGAGATATGATGGCTTCTAGTGAATATATATAGACAGGGGAAAAGGAGTGAGTAGAGAGAATTTGATTTTATAGGGTAAAAGGTTATGACATTTATGGTATGGGGAAGTTACAGAAAGTGAAAATTTATGATAGATGTTGTAAAGATTTTATATATTATCTGTCATCTTATTAATAAAAAAATTAAAAAAAATTTATATATTTATTTAAGATTTATATTTGATGTATGGTTAATATATAAATTTTGTATATTTTCAATAAACCATATAATGATATCTCAAAAAAATTGATTTTAAATATATTTTAAAATTAAGTGTATTTGCTTTTTAAGATTTAAAATTCTTAAAATCAATTTTTTATATGGTGTCATTGTGTGGTTCATTACTTGTAAAAATTTATATTTGTTTATTAATGATATAATATCATATGATTTACGTGGATAAAATTTATACATGAATCAAATATAAATTCTAATAAGTTTTAAATTTTACATAAACTTAAAAACAATAATTTTCATATCACACACACACACACACATATATATATATATATATATTATAGTTATCATGTCAATATAGACAAAAAGAAACAAAAACTTAATTAGCATCCTTAACAATTAAGTGAAATTTATAATCGCAAAGGCAGAAAGAGCGATCGAATTTGAACCTTAATTCAGTTAGTTTATATAATCACTTTTATGAAGTAACATCTTGCAAATTTAAAGTTTAAATTTTAATATTTACAATCCATTCTCTTATCTTTAAATTATGATATTTTTGATAAAAAAATAGAGAGAGAACCATAAAAAAAAAAAAAGAAATCATGTGACATCAATAAAATTTTGTTTGTCCTTTGCTTGTTACAATTTTCTTATTCTGTTTATTTGAATTATCAAAATTTTAAACTTAAAATATCAAATCTTTAAAATTATAATTCAACGAATACAATTGGAAACTTTATCTTAAATACTTGAATTGGACTTGGGATTGAATTTCGAAATTAAATAAATAAAGCCGAAGATCAATTATTTAGTATGACACGAAATTATTAAAGATATTAAGGCAATTGGCCTTCCTCAATACCAAAAAAAATATATAATTTAAAGACATCATCCTAGATTATAGTTGATTATTTTATATGAAATTAACTTTTAGTAACTAATTAACTATTGCTAGGTTTTTTCATTAAAAAAAAAAAAACTTTTAGTAACTAATTAAGCTATATATGCAACAAAATTTTCTACAAAGAATTAGAACTGCTGACCCCATGTTACTTTTTTGAATCACCAAAAACCTTATGATAATGTAAATTGATCTTAACTAAATTAGTCGGTGGGATCAGTCTAGGAATTTTCGTTTTTTTTTTTCTTTTTGAAGTTCAAAATTTTGTAAATAAAGAATTAAATTAAATTAAATCTCACAAATACATTATGTGAACAAAGTTTTTATGTTGTTGAGAATAAAAAATATATATTATGCATACAAAACTCAAATAACATTAATAATTCTGTTATTTTAATGAACAAATAGTTTAATTTAAATATACGACAATTTTCATCATTTAAAGCATATATTAATTCATAATGGCCTAAAAACATGTTTTAATTTTTACATTTAGTCATTAAGTTGTATTTCATCTATCTAGCATTATTTTATTTTTATTTTTAAACAACAACCTTATGAATATAGCAAATGTATAAAAGGGGACACTTAATTGTGAAAGTAAAATATAGCAAATTAAGAAGAGACCACTAAGCTAGCAAAAGTAGGTCCAAGTACTCCCATGTGTTAAGTTCCTCTAGTTTTATCAAGATTGGAAACAAAATGGCTAAAATCAAGTAATTTTTTTCATACAGATAAAAGTATTAAATTTTTAATTTTGATGATAAAAAAATATTTTTTTATACTTTTAAGTATAAAAAAAGTAATATAATATAGAAGACATTTGAACCTTAAATTTCTCATCTCTTTTAAAAAGAGTTACATACCATTAAATCAAATCAAATGTAAATAAAAATTTAAAAAAATTGCAAATTTAGAGTAAAAAGTGCTTTTATCACATTCAAATAAAGCTTTAATTTAAATATTATATCGGGATATAAATAAATATGATAATTAAGTATTTACGCATTAACCTAGTTTTTTTAATTACTCTTTTGGGGGTTATAGTATAAACTTATATGTTCATTATTACTTTTTTATTATTATTTACATTTACAAAATTCATGATCAATGAATAGTCTCTTTGGACATAAGAGACGATGAGTCATTATCGATGCGAAAAAGTATATGTAACAAAGTCTCTCCTCATATAAATATTTATTAGAAAGAAAGAAGAGAGAGAGAGAGAGAGAGAGAGAGAGAGAGAGAGAGAGAGAGAGGACGAAGATGATGGTGACATAGTAAGCGAGATTTTTTGTGTGTATTTTTTATTTTGTTTTTCCATTTTGGAGAATGTTGAGTGGTGTTGGGGGAGGTGACGATACAAGGGGACAAGAGAGGATAGGAGAGTGAATGTTTTGTATAGGACAAGAGAAAGAGCAAAAACAGAAAGGACCATCTTGTCCTCTACAAAACAATATTAAACTGAAAGCAAGAAAAAGCATCTCAGCATCTCAAAAACCAAAAGAGGGTTCATGGAAGAGTAGGGGGCTTCTCTCTCCATGTGCCTTTGTCTTGTCCTAAAGTAGAAAAACATCCATGTCAACAGTCCCCACATTCCCAATCCTCACCCTACATCATCTATCTCCACTACTTCACACTGCTACTCCACCTTCACTTGCCTAATTGCTCTCCCACTTGCCCTTCCAAAATGGATGGACAGACTTCTCTCAAATTTTCTAAATTCATGGTGGGCTTAGGGTATTCTCCTCATCATCAAGGAGGGGGGAACAAGACAAAAACTTCTTTTGGGAACATATGCAAGGGTATTTCTGTCCAAAAAATAATTAAGAGTGGGATGAGTACTCCTATGCTTTTCACTTTATATATATATTTGGTCATTTCCATGAAAAGTAGTAAAGTTCCTTTTGGTATTTTGCGGTTAGATTTGTGTTCTTTTGTCCTACATGAACCAAGTGGGGCTCCCAAAAATCATCACTCTTTACAACACTAAAACATTTTGGGGGTTTCCCAAAGAATTATCAAATGGATTTTTTTTATATATGGACCTCCCTCTTTTTCCTCGGACAGGATTTTTTGGGGAGATCATAATTTGGAATTAAAATATTGTAAATTTTAGAATTTAAAATTTATTGAGTGTTAATTTTTAAAAATAATTATATAATTTAATTTAATTGAATTTTAAATTCTAAACAAAAGATTTATAATGCTTTTTTTTTCTTTGATTTGATTTTTTTTTTTTTTGGTTACTAACTTGTGAGCTCGTGGGGGCGCACATACACATGCATAATAGTCATTCCTCATACACCTGCAGTTCACGTGGCACAGACATGATGAAGTCCGATCGTTTCAAAACGGTCCCAATTAGATACAATGATTTAAGATAAAAGTAGATATTTGCTCTAAGGTAATAATTGGCCATCATATATAAAGCTGTTACCTATAGTCATAAAATATAGATTAAAATACTTAATAAATCTTTGAACTTTCATAATTTTTTTTTAGTAAGATTCTATTTTTTCAGATATGTCTATGTCATATGGTTTGTCGTCAAATATGTTTTTATATTCACATAAAGTTTTCACATATATCATATGACTTTAACAAGCAGCTAGCATTTTCTAAAATGCATAAATTTTAATGTGGCCTTTTTGAAGTGACAAATTTGATTGAGTAGAAAAATTTTTATCTTCAAGTCGTGGTCATTTCCATTCAGCCACTTTCACCACATCAGATTAACAATGCCATCTGCTATATAAGTGCTAAGGATCAACTGATCATGAGCTCAATGGTGATAAAGGTCACATGTGTCATGTGATATTTTTCTATCGACATAGGAGTTTATTAGATTTTTTTTTTAATTTTGGATTGTTCATTTACTTATTTAGTATTTCAGCTTAAAATATAAAATTCACTAATCAATTTCTCAAAATGATATCTCTTATAACTAATTTTTAACATAATTAAAAACAAAAGAATATAATTAAGCAATTGGCTCAATGTGCATGCATATCAAAAAAAAAAAAAAACTCATGCATAATGCACTAAAAAAAATTGAATCAAAGGGATCGGGCCATTTTTAATATAGGCCAAGATTAAGTCTCATGAAATAGAAAATATATACAAATCAAGTAGTTAAATAGAGACCATGGTTCAGAACTTAATGCTAGCATTAATTTTAATTTATAAGTAGTTAATTTAACACCACAAATTCAGCATTGAAAATAGTTGAAGCCTACTTTTGAAATTATCACACCAAACTATAATTTTGTATATATTATCTTAAGCATGGGCGAAATTTTTAAATTTATATATTTGTTTCATTGAAAATTAAAAAAATTAACATA
This sequence comes from Durio zibethinus, assembly GCF_002303985.1. The sequence continues at coordinate 2,567,704 of NW_019167982.1, forward strand.
ATCATTAATGAATATTTATCAAATTATTCATGAATCCATTACGCAAATTCATTTATGAAATTCAAAAATTTTCTTGTCAATATATTATATTATAATATATTTACGATAATCATAATATTTGTATATTGTGCATCATTAATATGGTAACAACACATACATGATATATATAATTAAGGAACTATTATACCTCTTCACTTAATTAATAAGATTAATCGTTACGTCTTAAAAAGTCAATATATATTCAACTGACATGTCATCAATAAAAAAATAAACATTTAAATTTAAATTTCTTAAAACAATACGGTTCGCTCCTACTTTTTCACCCATAGAAAAAGTTAACTCAATTATCATCATCTTTCGACTTATTTAAAATCATTAAATATAGTTTACGTTAGTCTAAAATTACTAAATGTAACTCATTCACTCGTATGATTTCTTCTTGAACTTCACATGAATTTTTCATCAACTATCACTAATTCTAATTATATTATCATCTATCATCTCATATATAAAATAAAAAAGAGATCTAAATACACAATCTCAAACCCTTCTTCCATAAACCTCCTTAATACTCTTTGCAAATAACTTTTTGCTTCTCTAACTCTAATTTTAAATAATTTACTGATTTAAACATCGAAATGCACATCAAAAAACCAATTTCAATGTCTCCTGACTGTAATTCTTTTACTGCAGATTCGAATCATCCTGCCAACCACCTTCTGCGTCACCATCAAAGCTCCACCAGCTCATCGCTCCCAAAATACCATCAATGAGCAAACAAGTACTGGCGTACGGACAAAATTCATTGAGTCAATTTATACTTGGGCAACATCTTGATTCAATGATAAGTTTCCAGACTAAACTCTGGCTGACGCGTAATTCACCCCAAAACTGTTTGGGAGATCCTTCTTTATTACATGTCGACTACGATTTCTATTTTTGGTAAAGCAGTACGTCACTCTCTGCCTCAAGTACTAATTTCTAATGACCAGTTCTCTCTACATTGCATTTATTTGATTTTCGGAATTGTACATCCTATTCTTTTAATTTTTTGCTTTTGGATTCCATTAACCTGTTTTTATAGAAATTTACAGTTACTGGTAGTTAAAATTTTATTTTTTAAAAAATATATTTAATGTATTATTTTAATTAAATTTATAAGAAAATAAAATATTAATAGTAATCTTAATCAGTATTATTTAACACCAATTAATATTTTTAATTCTTTAAGGGTAAAGATTTGGATTATTTTGGTAGAATGCTAATTGATATTTCCATTTCTAAAGAAATTAGAATGATCTAACTCATGTAAAGAGCCTTCGCCTCCATTATTGAAGATTGAAACCACATGTTTAGACCTGTTGCCAGCGAAAAAGTTTGAGTGAGATTTGAACCTTACAAATCCTTAATTGTTTATTTTTTGTGAAGGGATAAAAACAATTAGGTGAAACCATGTTATGATTCAAAAGAGTTTTGACAAGCACGACCAAACCGATTTTTAATTACATCATTTTCAATTCAACTCCACTGAGTTTGATTTATATTGCAATCAAAACCTCAGTGTAATATCTACATATTAGGATGTTTGAACATTCTGATAATCTTTATTACTTAATTTGAATTTGTATATATTGGAATCAAATTGGGTAAAGTCCACGAATCAAATCTAGTTAACACTTTTAAAATTTTGTCCAAATTACGGCTTGATCCGTCCATTAAATTTTATTTAATTTAACTTATTATTAAAATATTAAAAATTATTTTTTATATTAATATTTTTGAATACATTTCAAAATTAAAATTAAAATAATAAAATATTTTCACAAGCCAAATCAGACAGATCTTGAGCTTAAAAATCTTGTCTAAAACCAAATTTAACTCATGAATAGGTCTAGACAGAAAAATTAAATTAATTAATTTAACTTTTGTATACAATTAGTTTTTCACAAAATTAATGGTAGTTTCCATCAATAAAAAAAAATAGTAGTTCAATATAATTATTTATCCATATAAATTAGGCTGTTAATTTATATTTTATAAACTTAGTTATGCAATTCAGATTAATCAATTATCATATCTAAGCATTTGACTCAATAAATTCTCTATAAAAAAAAGTTTATCTAATTATCTATTTTCTAGATAATGCATATCAAATTCAATTACATCAATTGTAATGCATAAATATTGATCTTACCTTGGTTTTTTCCTCTTACTTATAATTTGTAATTAAAATTCCATTGATTATAAATATTTTTTAAAATTTTTTATGCAGAAGTTAAATTTAGATGTTAAAGAGAGTGTATTTGGATATATGTTTGGCCTTCTTTGAATGATTGAGGATTTTAGTGTTGATGGTACCTGACAATTGTCTAAATATGGAATTTACCTACTTTGTTTTAACTTTCTGTTTAAAGTTAAATCATTCTAATAAAAAGAAATGAAAGATGCTTTTGGTTTGGACCTCATTGGTTAGCATCGTTTTCATTCACCAGCTCCCCATGTTGTAGATTTAAGGCATAAATTGTGGTTGTTGACACAAATAAATGTTTATTTATTTATATTATGCTAAAAATAAGTCACGGTAATTGGTGCATCATATCCTATTTGAAATGATAGAAAAGTAAGATAGCCAATAGGAAAACAATGAGTTAAAAGTTGAAAATAGTTAAAGAGTTATCAAGTGAGTTGGCTAGCGCATATATGACACGATTAGGTATGGTATGGTTGATATGGGTTGTGCTTGGTATGATTTGTTAAGTAGCTGCGTTGGATCAAAAAACTATATATACGTATGTTATATTAGGTTAGAAGATTTTAGGCCTATGAGTTGGCTTGACATGATCCGTAAAGCTCAGTGTCAGCACGTGACAAATCGGTTAGTACGACATACCACACAACCCTAATTGTGCCATGTTATCATATAATTGTTACAAGTAAACTCATAGCTTCTTAGTGTATTCATGTTGCTTTTTATATTGCAATGAAATTATACTTTGCTTTTTATATTACAATGAAATTATACTTACTTTTAATATCTTGTTGATATTTTATAAAATAAAATTATATTAAATAAATATAATTATTAAATATTTTAATTATTTATAGATAAATTATATTTAACTAGTGATTAACAAAAATAAAATGATAAAAATAAAGACTTCAAGGTAAAACAAATTCAATAAACAAAGTAAATTATTATAGGCTAAAAAGTATAAAATAAAAGCACAAGATAAAACATATTATATAAGTGAATCATCATATAATGAGAATGAAAAATAGAATGATAATATTGTGTTTTATAATATATTATATATGTATGTGTGTGTTTTATGAAATATTAAGATTGTAATTTCAATATTTTTGTTTAGTAAATTATATTACCCCTCTCTCAGATATAAACATTTTATCGAATCACATAAATTTGTGTCATTTTTATTTCATTTTATTTTTATTTATCTACTACATGTTATTTTTAATAATAACAAATGATTTTTTAAAAAAAGTAATTAAAATTTTGAAAAACTAATAATGGGTTCTATTTGGCCTATCTTGGTATAAAAAATAATGTTATGCTTAGCACAGTATGACCCATGAAGATTACAGGTTATGTGTCGTGCTGGACCATACTTTTAGCTTTCATGAATTGTGCCAGCACAGCATGTCAAAAATATTACTAGACTAGCAAAGTCTATTAACACATGAGCTAATATTTAAATGGATTGTGTTGACCTAGCATAGCTAATTTGACATTTCTAAAATTAGCATAAACAGAGCATAAAATTCCTTCCATCAGTTTTTTATGAATATCAACTTTTTTTTATCACTTATACAATCAGTACATGAGGTGTAAAGAAAAAAGAAAAAAAAAACTATGGTAAACAAATAGGGGAGAAAATTAAGCCTAATTAAGAAAGAGAGAAAATCAATTTAATTCAATATTTAAATTGAATAATTTTGTACAAATATTAAAATTGAAAATCAAAACATGGGAATCAATATGAATACTAAAATAGTCATATATATGCATGTGTCACGAATTGCCCAAGTTCAGGATATAGACATCAAATTTTATCTGAATTTTTTGAATAAATAAAATTAGATCACGTTTTTAAATTTATCAATTTTATCTAGTTCACAGGTCGAAACTCGAATTTTTTTTTGGACCTAGGCTCATTGTTTTATTTTTACTTTTATTTTATTATTTATATTAGAATACAATTATATAAAATACTATTAATTAATTAATTAAACATTAAACAAGAAAATACAAAAACACAAATAAACATAAAGGGTAGGAGGCGGTGGTAGTGGGTGCCGTGCATGACACCGCTACCACCAACCCACTTGACTACCAACCACTCACCCTAAAACCCTTAAAACTCTAAAACCTCAAAACCTTAAAACTTAAAAAATCTAAAATCCTAAACCCTAAACCCTAAACCCTAAATACTTAAGACCCAAAACCTTCAAAACCCAAAACCCCAAATACTTAAAACCCTACACCCTTAAAACTCCATGGCCTACATTACAACCTTTCAAAGTCCATTTGGATCAAATGTAAATGCTCGAATTGAATGATCATATGTTGGACTAAAGCATACTTGTATGAAACAACGAAATTATGCTACATTGTTCTAGAGATTGATGGGTGAGAGATATCACTAATGGATGAAAAATGAGAAGAGAAAAAAAAAAAAAAAAGAAAAAAAAAGGAAAAAAAAAAGAAAAGAAAAAATGAAAGAATGAGAAAATGTAAAAGAAGAGAAAATGAAAACTCAAATTGAAAACCAAAAAGGACGATTTGAGTAAAAAAATCTCTGAGTTGAGAGTTGGACACATGGAGGAAAGGCAAAGATATCTGAAGATCTCTCAAAGCTGGGGCAAAGTTTACTTAGCTCAAAATGACTTTGAAAGTCAATGGAATGAGTTTTTAAAAAAAAATCCTAGATTAATGTTCAAAATTATTTGAATATTCATTGTTTGTATATATCATTCATCCCAATGACATGCTTCCAACTCGTTTCTTTTCCCATTTGATTTTGTACCAAACTCGTTCGTCATTGATTAACTTTTTTTCAATTCACCTTGTACTCTCTTATTGTTGCATCCCTAGAATAAATCGAGAAAATATATGATTGCATTGTATCTGTCACGATTTGAAATGATAATGAATGAATGAATGTGCTTAAAAGATTCTTGCATTCTTTTGAAAAGAAATCCAAAATGATAGGGGGTAAAAAAAAGTAAAAACTTGAAAAGATGATTTGAAAGGACATATGGTGTGACCAAATAATAAATGTGGTGATGGATTGATCGACATAATTTGTGAAAGGTGATTCAATGATGAGGATCAGTGGATAAAATTCATTTTGGAATTGCTAGTGTTAAGAAGCTTGTCAATGGTGATTAAGTGATGAACATAATATGGGTCAAAGGATAAAATTCTGAAATGGTTAGTGCTAAAAAGCTTATGAATGATGATCAAGTGATGAAAATGACAAGGATCAATTGACGAAACTTGTTCTACAATGCTCAAAAGCTAAAGTTGAAAAAGAAATATGAGGGATAGTAGAGTCTTGAGAGCCATGTTACCACATTTTAATTAGAGTTTCATGACGTTGACATCTGCATTACTCACATTATTGTTTGAAAAATATTTAAAACTTTGGTTTGGCCATGCATTTGCATTATGCAGCGAACATTTGACTCATGGTTGAGAATATGACATTTTTAGTCTTGTGAGAATTCAGATTGTTGCATTCGCATCATCAAGAAAGTATTTGCATCATTGATCATGACATTCATTATATAATTTTTTTATTTTGATAAAAGTTTGAAAGCCATTTGGAAAAAAACTTTAAATATTTTGATGGAGCCTTTTAAGATAAGATTGTGAGCCCTCAAATAAAAATCTTTAAGTCTTAAATGAGAATCTTAAGATGTTTTCAGATGAAAATCTTTAAGATGTTTTCAGATGAGAGTCTTTGAGTCTTAAATGAGAATCTTTAAGAGGTTTTTAAATGAGAACCTTTGAGTCTTAAATGAAAATCTTTAAGAGGTTTTCAAATGAGAATCTTTGAATCTTAAATGAAAATCTTTAAGACGTTTTGAAATAATAACCTTTGAGTCTTAAATGAGAATCTTTAAGACGTTTTCAAATGAAAATATTTGAATTTTGAGTTTCAAATGAGAATCTTTGAGGTGTGAAATCTTAAAATTTATCGATTATGAATCTTCGAACTCAAATGAGAACATTTAAGATTTTAGATGAGAAAATCTAAGATTTATTGCATGTGAGTCTTTAAACTCAAATGAGAAGTTTTGAACTTTTGGATGTGAATCTCCAAAATTTAAATGTTGGATGTGAGCATTACAATTTGCATGCGAATCCTGAACTTTGGATGAGAATCTCACAAATGCAAATTTTGAAAATCTTACAAGTTTGAATTCTTGCATATATGAAATTTTGAGAATCAAATTTCAAAGAATTCTTGCGAAGCTGAAAAGTTCTTACGAATCTAAACCTTTGAATTTTAAACTCAAATTGTGAATCTTTGAATTTTCATTACAAATTTCATCAAATCTGATCTATGACTCTTCTGGACATGATTGTCAAGGAACCTTTTATTTTTCAAAGTTGTAATGCCTCTGTTTAGAGGAGCATTTTATTTTTCAAAAGTAGTGGTGCCTCTATTTAGAGGAGCATTTTATTTTTCAAAATTATGGTGCCTCTGTTTAAAAGAGTAATTTATTTTTCAAAGTTTTGGTTGCCCCTGTTTAGAGGAGCAATTTATTTTTTAAAAGTTGTGGTACCTCTGTTTAGATGAGCAATTTATTTTTCAAAGTTTCAAAGTTGTGGTGCCTCTATTTGGAAGAGCAATTTATTTTACAAAGTTATAGTGCCTCTGTTTAGAAGAGCATTTTTATTTTTTAAAGTTATGGTGCTTCTGTTTAGAGGAGCATTTTATTTTTCTCAAAGTCGTTGAATCTCTGTTTAGAGGAACTTTGTTTACTTTAAAAAAAAAAAACAAAAAATATGTGTCAGGTTGATTGGGTTGGCTACGTCTTTACATAATTTTTATTGCATAAAAAATACACAAAGAGGGATAGCTGTAGACACTCTAATCTATCTGAGGTTCTACTTAACTTGGTCTATTGATTAAATAAATAACAAAAATGAAAAAAAAAATGAAAAAGTGGTTGAATTTGTGAAAACTGGGTTGAAGAGTTTAGGATGAATTAGAAGAGGTTGAATAAGACTAAAAGTCCAAAAAAATTGGGATTTTCATTCGGCTTTGGATTCTGTCCTATAAATACAGATCCTAGCTAAGCTTGAGACACACAGAAACACACAACAATTCAAGCTGAACTGTTTTTCTACCATCACAAACCCATACACAGACACCATTAACAACTACAGTCACACAATAAACACAGAGGCAGAATCTAGAGACAAAAATACCACCATTCAACTAAACAGTAAAAATCATAATTCAGCATCAATACAGAGGGCCAACACAAAATCAAAAAGATCAAAAAGAAGGTTTGGCAGTAAAGCTTTGGGATTTTCAGAGGTTTCAAATTTTAGGGTTTTCAAGCCTAGCTTTGGAAGGAGATCAAAGAGGCTAACGGTTGGAACATTAATGGAGTACTGCGATGGTCGATGGTGGTGGCACCAAAGGTGACTTATGGTAGCTGTGACCCCTGTTGGTTAGGGGGCTTTCAAGGGTCTTTGAGTCGCTAGAAGGAATGAGGCCAACAAAGAAGTGGAGACTATTAATGGAAATTTTGTAAACCCGAGATGATAGTATTCGACCGCTGGTGGCGGTGGACGACAGTAGCACTGATTGAAACCAATGAGAGGTCACAAATCTTAGTCCAAAAAAGATTCTGGAAGAGACAAAGAAGGCTTGGCAGAAAAAAAAAATAAAGGAAAAGAATAAGGAAGGGTCAACTCGTTCTAAGACTAGACCTGCTTGATTAACCCCACTCATTAAGTTTTGACCTGTTCCAGCCAACCTGATTTACAAGTTACCCCAGACTTGGCCTAGATACTGAAGAGCCCAATTCTTTGATGTAATAACTTAAGCCAAGCTCACCTGAAAAATAAGGCTCAAACCTCTTGCCAAACCCAGGCCTATTTTGGATCAGATTTTGATGATTTTTTTTAGTTTTTATCTCAAGACGAGCCGTTTTTTGAGCCATTCCAACTTTTCTTCCTGTAGTGGAGTCAAGTCGCCAAATCGTATTTCTCGAGCCATTTTTTGTGCCTAGAGTCGAGCCAGCAAGTCGAGTTGTTTCCTTATTTTGGTATTTTTTTGTTTTTTAATTTAATTTATTTATTTTATGTGTTTTTTTGCATGAAAAAATTTTTAAAAAATATAAAATAAATATAAAATAAATTTTAAGAATAAATATTAATTATCCAATGATAGAATCTATAGAAATTCTAAATAGCAAATTTCTATAAAATTTTTAGGTGAAAAATTCTATCTAAATTCACCCCAAATGGTGGAATAATTTAGATAAAGTTTCAATAACAATAATTAATATTTATTTTCAAACAAAAAAATAAAAAAATAAAAATTTGGGTTGAAAATATTTGATAATTATCCAAGGATAAGATTATTAGAAATTTTAAATAGTAAATTTTTAAAAAAATCTCTATGTGAAAATTTTTCTTTAAATTTATCACAAATTGTGGAATAATTTAAATGAAATTTCAATAAAAATAATTGTCATATTATTTTCTTTCCAAAAAAAAGAAATAAAAAGAATTTCTAAATAAGCCCAAATGATGGAAAATTTAAAAATTTCGAAAAAAAATATTTCTAAATTGACCCAAAATGGTGAAAAATTTAGAAATAAAAAAAAGAGAGAAATAAAGAGAATTTATAAATAGGCCCAAATGGTGAAAATTTTAAAAATTTAAAAAGAAAAAATATTTCTAATTTGGCTCAAATTATGAAATAATTAGATATATTTTTAACAAAAAATAAATAATTAATTAAACTTTTTTTTCTGACGACGAAGCCTCTTCAAAAAAACAAATAAGATTCTTGAATACTCTTGAGATAAAAAAATATTTTTAAGAATTCTACCAGATTGATGGAAGAAATCTTATAAATTATTTCTTATATTTAACATAAAAATTTAAAACTATTAGACTCAAGACCTAAGGATAAATTTAAAATAATATGATACTATCTTTCGGATGGGCATGTTGGGGTGCTATAACATTCCCCACATGTAATTGAACTCTCTAACCTTGTTTTAGTTAGTAAACCCAAACCTATTCTTTTAAAACCCTTAGTTAAGCTTAAGAGCTCCTTAAAAGGATAGATTCCTTAGGTGGCCAATCACACCTAGTTAAAAAAAATTGGTGGCGAGTTCATTTGTTAAGTTTAGCTATAGATTTATGGATCTATATGTTATGACACCTTAAATACTCAAAACCCTAAACCCTTAAAACCCAAAACCCTAAATACTCAAAACCCTAAAACCTTTAAAACCCTAAACCTTAAACACTTAAAACCTAAAACCCTAAAAATATAAACCTTAAATTCCCCAAAATCAAAAGCCCTAAACCTTAAATTTCAAAACCCTAAAAAACAAAAACCTAGAGCTTAAATTTAACTCAAAACTTAAATTCAACTCACAATACCTAAATCATCCCAAAACCCCAAAAACCATCTTAAAATTCTAAGGATACGTATGAAAATCTCTTGTGAAATAATTTGTTCCTGAATGCCGCTTAGAAAATGGGGTATATAAGAAATTTTATTTCACCAAGTTTTTTTTACAAGTCCTTAAGTTGCAACAATAATGCGATTAAATAAAAAAATTAAAAAATGAGATTTTAAATATAAATAGTCACACCTAATCTCAGTCTAGAGGTTAAAGGGTCTAGGTGATCTCATTATATTTAAAAACCCAAACTTAAAATGGCATTTCATCATCATGCACATCATCCATTGGCATATATGCACTTATGGATCATTACTCTCATTCATTACGCATGTCTATACCTTTTACAATTTTTTCTTAGTTAGTTGTAGTATAATTAGTTTTTACATAAGATGTTTTTGTAAAAAACATTATTCAAAAATAAATTTTTAAATAAATTAAAAATAACATTCTAAAGGAAATAATTTTTGATACTCTGCCTAGAACCCATACCCAAAACCATCCTAGAATTCTAAAGATACGTATGAAAATCTCTTGTGAAATAATTTGTTCATGAATGCTGCCTAGAAAATGGGGTATATAGGAAATTTTATTTCATTAAGTTTTTTGTACAAGTCCTTAACTTGCAACAAAAATACAATTAAATAAAAAAATTAAAAAAATGAGATTTTAAATATAAATAGCCGCACCTAATCTTTGCCTAAAGGTTGAAGGGTCTAGATGGTCTCACTATATTTAAGAAACCGAACTTAAAATGGCATCTCATCATCATGCACATCATCCATTGGCACATATGCACTTATGGATTATTACTCTCATTCATTACGCATGTTTATACCTTTTACAATTTTTTCTTAGTTAGTTGTAGTATAATTAGTTTTTGCATAAGATGTTTTTGTGAAAAACATTATTCAAAAATAGATTTCTATATAAATTAAAAATAATATTTTGAAAGAAATAATTATTAGTACTCTGTCTAGATATTGAGGAGTCACCAACAATTAATTTCTGCAATGAGTGTTATTTTTATTTTAAGAAATATTATAATAAATCTTAAACAAAAAGAGTCCTTTTAAATTTTGTCTAGATGTTGTAAAATTTAAAAATAAATCTTTAACTTAAAGATTTCATTAATATTCTTAAATAAAATGTTAATAAAATTACTTTCGTTATCAAAAAAAAAAAAAATACAAGGAATTGTTATTAAATTTCAAATTGAAATCATTTTATCTAACATAAAAAATAATGTATGATTAATTGATACCAATTTATAAACGTTGTGAGAATGTTAATCATTTTTCACATGTAATCTACTCCCGAATCTAATTTTATTTTTCATAAATTATAAATTATTTTTTTAATAAACTTTAAACATATTTTTATAATTTTATTAAAAAAATAAATTTTTAAATGACTAATTACATTTTTTAAAAAATTAATAATGATTCTTACTATTTTCTCTCAATTTAAACGTCTTTTCATCTGGCTATTCAAAAACTATTATGACAAGGGTTCTCTCCAAGATCAACAAGAGCATTAGTTCAAGTGACAATGAGCTAGAAAGCCAAGAAAATCAGGCCTCAAGGTGCACCTGGGGTCTAAGATGCGGGACCAAGTCATAGGGCATGTGTGAGGGCAGAGGACTCCAGGGGCCCAAGCCGGGTGCTCAGGTTCGAAAAGCCTCTTGACAGACCCATGAACAGGCACCACAACAGATAGGTCTGGAACCTTCTAGACTCTATGTAGTCCCATCTGATTTAAACACTCTAGGGTATTCATCCTATAGCATTTGAGCTCCTATGTAGTTTGAATGTATACTTAGGACTTCATATAAGCCGTCGATTGATTTAAACTCAACCGTTGATATAATAGAGCCTCAATTATAAATAGAAAGTTATTCTACCCTCATTTATACATCAGAACCTTGAATAATACAATATACTCTTGCCTTATATTTGTTTTTTTCTCCTTAGCTTTCCATCACATATTTGGTGTGCCTTGTGTTTTGCAACAGCTTGGATGGCTAAGTACTAGTATTGAATGCCCGAACATTTTTCTTACGGAAAAAGTTGATCTTAGACATCGAAAGAATCCATTCTCAAATTCAAGAGATGCATAGACCTGAGCTTCCAATGACAGGTGCATGTAAAAATTTTCAATTATTTTTTCCGGTTTTATTGGTTCAAGTATTTTAACTAAAGACATACTAATTGCTAAATGCTCCGAAAGCTGACAAGAGAAAACAAAATAATGCTAATGTGCATAAATAATAATGCAAATTTCAAGGACAAAGTTCTTATATTTATTTGATCTATTCGGGTCATTATATTTTCAAATTCTTTCTCATTTCATTTTATCAATTTCGTCGATTTTGTTTGTGTAGGATGCATTTACCTAAAGTAAATATTATAACTACCAAATTATAATTTGCCCAAGCCTCCAAATCTTGCAAGTCATTGTATGCTAAAAAGAAATTCCCTTGAATGTCATTATTTTCTGATGTCTACCAAACATAAATTTAATGTTGGCCATTACCAAATCATGTTTTAATAGCGGTGACGAAAATCCGAATGCAAAATTTTAGTCTTGGTTTGTTCACTGCCGGGACAATTTTGCTTGGTATTTCCATTAATAGAAAATTTTGGAGCCAAAAGTGTTGCAAAAGTCGTGTATCACCTCTTGCAAAACTTTTACCCCTTATTCTTGGCTTTTAGACCAAAAATCATTCTCTCCAAAAGAAAATAGTGCTCAAGTTAATTGACTTTCATTTCATGCAATAGCGATTGAAAATGTGCGAAGATAATAATATTTTGTCCTTGTTAATAGAAAATTAAAAAAAAAAAAAAACCAATTTTTAACTATTCAAAATATTATGACTCCAATTAATGTTTTAATTATTTGGACTTTGGATTTTTAATAGTTCGGAATTTTCGTATTTGAATTTTGAATGATCGAACTGATTGATTTACAGTGTTACCATTTCATATAATATCTAATTAAAAAACCCAATAAAATTCCACTTGTACCAAATTTTGTTTCAAAAACGAAAATAGACGCTTTTCAATGTATCAACTTATGTTTACCAAAGCTTCATAATTAATTCAGTGGGAAAAAAATTATAAATTTGGATTTACGTTGTTACTTTATCTTAAGCAAAAGTTGAAGATGATATTAAGTTAATAAAATGGACATACGAGACCGGGATATGAATCCTAGTTTCCTACATTTTCTTGCTATGAAACAACAAAAATTGCTTAAAACTCACCTCATATGAAAAAAAAAAAAAAAAAAAGAGAAAAAATGGGAAAAAAATTTAAGAAAAACATGCATAAGGTCAATGAGGTGTAATTGATTAACCTACACATTGTTTGCCTAGTTAGTACATATTTCTAATATATCTTCTTGATTAAGTCATTCATAATCCATTTGATGGCAAGCAATGCTATAATATATTTAAGCATCAAATTGATCATTCTTTTCACCTCATTGTGAAAAGAAAGGGAAGAATTCATGATAATGTCAATAATAGGGATGGCAATTTCAGCTGTACTCTACGGATTAATTTTTTCACTTCAAATGAGTACCGATATAAGGAGAAATTTATACCCAATAAAGATAATCGAGTAATCAGATTTGGACATTATCAAATTCGGAGATGGAGACTAGTAAGGTAATACCTGTCCCGTTGATCATCCAATACCTGACATATATAAAAATGTATATATTTAATTTCTCTTTATTTTTTATTTTTTAAATAATATATAAGTTGTAAAAAAATATTTTACTTAGCACTTTATCAAATGAAACTATTTTTTTATTTTATTGAATTGTTTGGTGTAGATTTATTATATATGATTTTTTGAATTATTGTGTTATTTTTAAATTATAATCGAAAATTCGAGTAAAATTTAAATTACTCAACCTAGAGATAGATTACAAAAATATTACTCAGACAAATACAAAAACAAACATGTATATTATAACAAAAAGTATCATATCCGTCCTGATAATGAGCTGTTATCATCCCTAGTCAATAAGAGCTAGCCCAAACAGTTGCAATTTGAGACTCGCTCCTAGCTAGAAAGGACAATATAAGAGGAATTTGATGCATGGACGGTTGTTGAATAATATGAACAATATATTGTCTTAATTTGAAGTTGAAGATGACACAAAAAGCTATGTAATGGATAAAGCCAACGTGTCTTGATCAAGTTGGACCGTCCTAGTGATCGAAGTGATGAAATCAATCCAAAGTACAAAGAAAGAAACTTAGATTTCTTATATCATATGTTGTTTCCATTTATGGAATTTAGATTGATCGATTGATCACTTTTTGATCAATCGGTATCGGTACAATGTATATTGGACATGCTTGAGTGCAAGATATATGTGTCAATTTCTGGCTACTCGACATTGATTGGAAAAGCAAGTTTTGCTGTTTACCCCTCCCTTTTTGCACCCCTTGCAATATGGAGTTCGAGTGTACGATGGATTAGTTTTTGCATTGTTTTTTATATGTTGATGCATTGATAGGCCTTTTGTTGAACAATTTTACGAAATTTTGTTTTTTATGTGTTGGACAAACTATATTAGCTCAAGCATAAAAATTTACTATCCATTTACAAGTTTATACGATTATTTATATAGAAAAATAATGGATTAATTTATGTATATGATAAACACAATAGAATATATTATAATTTAGTGCAATTTTTTTGGATAATTTTGTGTGTTTTGTCAGATTGGATGAATGCACAATTTCAGATCATATAACATTTTCATTAACAAGTAAAAATTTGAAGTTACATATATGTTGGGTATAATATTTTTGCATTGTTTATATACATTACATTACATGGGGAAAATTCTGTGTACTCTCAAAATCCAACAAAATTCTTTATAAAAGCTTAAGGAAGAAAATTACAAATGACACCGGTTATTAGATGAGTACATAAAAAAATAAAAATAAAAAGCTTTAAGAATAGAATTTATGGATCTCATCACTCTTATATCACCTCATGTTTCCTAAATTCAATAAAGGAACAAATTCCTTTATTTAATTTTTTTTAATGTCTACAGGGACAAGAGTACTCAAAGAGTGAGAAAATTCGCATGAAGATGAAGGCCCATTTTGGACACATTATGCCATGGATGTTTGTGATGAATATGAATATATAGTTTGTTGAGTTCTAGATTGCCCTCTTCAGTCTTCACTTTTGAAAATTCTTAACCAAGTACATGATTTGCAATGAATAAAAATGATAATAGATAGTAAATAAATGTATAATTGTTATCATTTGAGTTGTTTATATTGGATTTAGATAGTTATAAATGGATAATTAATGGATTTAAATAAAAAAATTTATTTTTTGTGATGAATTCAAATAGAATATAAATAGTATCTTGTAAATATCTAATATTTAATATTTAAATCTATTTAAATTTTAATGAATAATAACGGATATTCAAATTTATATCTAAATTCATTACCCATTCATATATGTAAAATATGTAAAATTTTATATTTGTGAAAGGTTTCAAACCTTGATAAATAATTTTTGTTTGTTATTAATGAAGAATGAATTTAAATTTTGTTCATTTTATATTTTAATAAAAAAATTTAAATAAACAGATATTTTAATGAATTTAAATATTTAAAAGAATACTATTTATTTAAATGGATTTGAATTTAAATAATAATATTAAATATAAATAAATATATAAACAAATTATAATATTATAAATATAAAATAAATTAATACACAAATTTCTAAAAAAAAAAAATAGATATCCACTCTGTTGTCTCTAAGTAAAGCCTAGCCTAGACTGCAGAGGAAAAGTCATTAAGAATTAATACAATAGTAAGTAAGACAAATCTGCTCATTTGGGAGGCCAATTCCCTTATCTTGTAGTTGTTGTTGTATGCTAAACCTAAATACTATACGATCACATTAAGCACAATTCTCTAGTTTTTTTTTTTTTACTATTTTATTATTTTTTACCTTTTTACACATTTGTGCAATCGTAGAATTAGATGAATTCTTTACATGCTATTGGTTTAATTATTTTTTGGGTTTCTCAAAATCCCACATTTTACTGCATGGTAGTGTTGAAAAGGCAACTCTTACTGCACAAAAAACATAGTCCTACACCTATATTAAGAGGGCAACTTCCCAAGTTTTGCAAAGGGTTATGCATGTGAAGTATGAACATCTAGATTTTTTTTTTTTTTTTTTTAAACAAGACTGAAATATCAAAGCCAAATAATTAAAATACATACATGATCTCCTAGAAAAGTCTAATGCAAAGGTGTTTTTTTTTTTTTTTTGTCCTTATTTGATGAATAGTGATTTTGATTTAGTTTTAACTTTCCCAAAAATAGACAATATTGTGATCCTCTCTCATGGAATATTCATTGCTGGATATTAATCAATTAATAGCCCACAATCTTTTGATAGACAAATGAAATCAACCCAAGTGAGTGGAGAAAGAAAATGACTTGGTAGTCGTCACAAATCACAATGGCGACCTAAGATTTAATTATGTGATGGATTAATTTTTGTCTCATTTACTCAGTTGCTTAATTTCTGTTGACGTTTGACAGATTAATTACTTATAGT
Source organism: Durio zibethinus (assembly GCF_002303985.1). The sequence goes on from NW_019167982.1 coordinate 2,584,011, forward strand.
AAGGTGTTTTTCAGTAACTTTTAATTGAAAGTAATGGCTTAAATTTTGGAAGCGAAATTGGAGTTTATCAAATGGAACAAAAAAGATTATTTCCCATTAATAATCTTAACTGGCCTATTGAATTTCATAATTACCCAAAAAATATTAATACTAAGATTTTATTCTCAAAGTACTAAAGTGATAAAAGTGGTATAAGAGGGATCAAATGAATGTTTAATCCTAAACAAAAATTTAAACAATTTAAAAAGTAAAACTTGTGCTAAAATTTTTATTGTTCATCAAGTATTTCTTAAGTTTTTTTTATATAAATACAAATATTAGCTACTCTTTTACATATTATTGATCTACCTATGTTAGAAAATATTACCGAAATCTCATTATCGTGAGAAAAAAAAATTAAAGGCGGAGGCTTTTAAAAATTCATGTTCAAATTCAAAAAAAGATATTACACTTAAAAATGTTGAGAACTTTAATTTCGTTCGTAAAATTAAAAAATTACACTAATAGTGAATAAAAACAAATTCATTATTTTAATTAATATTTATATATAAGTGTCAAACTTCTCTAAGATAAAGGTGGGAAGCTGAAATCTCGCCCTCCGCATCTAAGCTCTTAAATCAAATCTCTTAATCCCCTTTAAGAAAATTGCCAAACATGCCCAAGCAAGGCTATTAATTAGCCAATAAAACAAAATCATAAAAAGAAGAAAAGAACAAGAGGTACCAAAAAGGGGAGAAAAGAACAAAATAAAGGCAATGAAACAAAATGAAACATAAAAACCAAAAGCCTATGAGGGTTGTCTACTTTCATTGCACTGAGATTCCAAGCACAAATGGAAAAGGATTAAGAAGAAGAAAACACCATAAATGCAATTCCAAAATCAAATATAGCTCTCATAGGAATGGCAATCTTCTTGGCCACATGCCCTTTGTCTTTTGGTCCATCACATGCAAGTAGACAAACAAGTTGCCAATAAACCATTGATATAATTGGTTCTCTCCCATTTCCTTCATCATTTCCTTGTTTTTGCTTCTCTCTTTCTTAAAAAAAAAATTTCCCTTTTTCTACATGTACAAAAGGAAGCATTGTAACAACTCAAATCTAAGATTTTTATCCAAAGTTCACTTTACCTTTGCTATGTTGAGTTATGCCAAATCAATTTTTTATTTTTTCTCTTGCTTAAAAAAATAGTAATGAAGTACTTAAGTTTATACATATGTCTCATGCAAAATATGACAAATAAATAACCAACAAGACTTACATAAAATGATACTTAATATGCCATTGAATGAAAATTTTGAATTCGAATCTTAAATTTTGAAATACAAGGTATTATATTATTTAATTGTAAAATCATTTTTAAACAAAGGGAAAAAAAAAAGGGGAGTGGGGTTTTGGTTATTTCCACAACTTTCATAGCTTAGCCAAACATTTGACCTAAAAGTGAATTATTTGAAGGCAAAAAATTCAGCCATGGTATGATATGTCTATACTTTCTTGGGAGGAGACCTATATATCCCTCCTATTACCTACTATGTCTAATCAACAAAAGAAATGGTATGATTGGTTTTTATTCTCTTTTCAATGTGAAGTAATTCAATAATTAATGATTTATAACAATCGAATTACTCACTCGTTGAATTAATATGTAATTTGTTATTAAAATATAATTTAATAAGACGAATTATTTTGATTGTAACACTACAAATTAAGTTATTAATTGTTTAAAGAAACATTAATAAAAAGAATTACTTGAAGGAAAAAATTTTATTCATGGTGTGAAATGTCAATACCTTATTTGGAGAAAACCTATACATCTATCTCTATTTTTTTTTTTTACAAAAAAAAAAAACATAACCTACAAATAATTAAAATTAAGATTGTAAGCGTTACAATTTTATTCTCTAATTTGTTAAATGTTATCTCTAATTATATTAATTAGTTAAGTTAAGTTCAAATTCCTCTATTTATCTAGTATGATTAATCACAAAAACATAAATGTCATGTTTGGTCTTTATTTTCTTTTCCATTGCGGATCAGTAATTAAACAAATGGTTTAATTAGCAATCAAATTACTCGCTACAGTAATTTGATGATAGAAATTATATTGAAAGAAAAACTACTAATTAAGTTATCATTTAAATCAAACAACAAAAAAACAAAATAAAAGTGAAGAAACCACATTAACTCACTAGAAAATTAATGACAAGGATTGTTTTTTTTTTTTTTTTTTTTTTGGTTTTTGGGCACATGAAATTAGTTGGTTACTAGCAATTGGTTTCCATATCAAAAAACAATTGCAGAAATTATTACAAGAAGCATTGAAGAAGACAATAAAAAGAACAGAAGTACAGAATAAAACAGGTTTTTTCCATTAGTAATAAAGGATCTTCCTCGGGGCACATGCCTTGTCCTCTTATAGGATGATTTAATTTGTTAGACATTGCTATATATTGTTTTGTACCCAATCCTCTGATGTTTTAATCTTTTTCAAGTCAGTCCAAAGGGACTTCAGCTCCTATTGAAGCAAAACAATAAGAACAATCAAGTGAAAAATATTAAAACTTTCATATGTTATTTGAAAATAAAATTTTATGCGCGCGTGAAATGAATGTATTAGATGAGTACATATATCTTTTTCTAATAGCAAATTATGTTAACTTAATTAAAACAGTAGCAAAATTTTTGTTAAAAAAAAATTTTCAAACACTTGCATTGATGTAAAAATTCTCAAATACTTGTATTGATGTAAAAATTATGGATAATTAAACAGTTTAAACTTGCAAACTTAAAGGGTTATGATCAGCCACTTATGACAGAAAAAATAATGCTCTTAAAGTTGGGCCGGGCTTGAGCCCGGGGCTTATGAGATTCGAAGACATGCCATTTCCCTTGGGCCATAATGTCAATGTTGGACTGCGGATTAAAAAAAAAATGACCATTTCCAGATGTCGTTGGAACAATCTAATAATCTTTGCATCAATAAATTTTATCTTTTATATCTCTGTCAAATGATCTTATCATATAATAAAATCATAGTGATAATGAAGTTTTAAAAAAAAAAAAGAAAAAAGAAAACTCATAATTGTTATCAACTAATTAATTGCCAATGTTGTTGAATGTCTGCACAATCATTTTTCTTTTCTCAAAACATGGTAGGCAGGCTGTTGGTACGACTATCAGGGTTCGTCCGCATAGAGTTCCCCAGCAATTTGACACACCCTTAAGTCCTATAATATATGCATGTATAGCTGTAATGATCGGTACAAAGCAAGAATTATCCTTAAAAAGTAACATCTAGTATATTTAAATTTTAAATCTTGATATCTGTAATCTCTTTTTTCATCTCGAATTACGATCTTTTTTGTAAAAAAAAAAAATTTACAAAATTAGTTTAAAATAGGCTCAATATTATAAATCTATAAGCCCAAAAGAATCGAACAGGCTTAAATTTTGAGCCCAATTGGTTTGAAATAATGAACCCTTTTGGAATATGTAAAGAAATATTGATATTTAAGCTTTTTTTTTTTCAGGTTTATTTATTAAAAAAAAACATATTTAGTTTATTACACATATAAAGCTTAAAATAGTTACCATCGCCGTATGAACCCGAAGTACCAGATGATGCTGGTGATGGTGGTTGTCGATGCTCAAGCTGCAGGTCCAACCCAAGGCCCCGACAGTCAGCACCAAAGTAGCCTGGATCAAAAGTTTTCGCAAATTATACATATTTAAACTCCCAAATTAATTATTGGCTTGGCTAAACAACACAAAATACAATACTCTTGATCTGTATCACCTTTCAAAAACCTCTTTTAACACCAACAAAATCCATTATTCAAAAAAGTTTTTGACTTTGAAACCAATTGGCAATAGATGATCAAATTTAAAATTCATTACAATTTAGCTTCAACCTAGTTATATTTTCAAGATATATTACCCTCAAAATTATACTTTTCTGCTCATTAATTTATGCTTTGTTTAACCTAACAAGATCAAGAGAGGTAAAGAAAAGAAGCCAACTTAGAAGGTTTAAAACAACTTAGATTAAACAAATTCTCTGAGCCTTGATTGCAGTGACAGATATGTCCAGTTCCATTACTCACATTTTCCATCACCACACCAAACAAAATGACAACCTGTGGAGTAAAAGAATAGCTCATTTCCTTTAGTTGGAATTGTATTTTTTTCGAACATGGCAATGAAAATGAAGTAATTAAAAACATAAAACATAAGTATAATGGTTTATATATACGGTTAGTCTGATTTGCTAGTGGTGGAAGAGAAGCTGGGGCGGAGGTGGTGATGGATTTCCCTAGCCACAAAGAAAGTCAACCGTGCCTGCAATTGTTGAGTAAATAAATTATGGTATTAATTTCTTTCCTTTTGCTCTTTGAGAAAAGAGAGTGTGAGAAACTCACAGGAATCAGACAAGAGGGGGAGTTGAAAGGTCCAATCTGAAACTTTTTCCAACCAGGTTTACATTTGCAGTCAAATCCAAGCAGTGAATTGTTCGAAGCTTTACATGTTCCTTGCCCACAATTTATAATCGAACAAACAATATCTGCTACATGTTCCACCATCGACAATATCATCAGCAACTACAGCACAGATAAAAACATCGAGCTTAGCAGAATCCAAATCCCACCATAACTGAAAAATCAAAATGTTTATGAAGAATTACCTTCGAATGGATTTAAAATTACTTGTGAAGAAGTGGCTGTTACAGTTGAAGAAGTGGCTGTTACAGTTGAAGAAGAGAGAAGAAAAGAAGGAAAGAAAAGAGAGTGGGATTGAGATTCCAACTATCCATTGGTACGAGTGCAGCAAGGGGCGCAGCAAGTTGCAGAATACAGTTGGACGTATTTATAGAAATAAAGGCAGACCATGGGACCCGAATAGTGTTTTAACTTATCTATATAGATTCTGATTGGGGTCTTTCGCTTTGGCTGACTCAAACTGTCCGTAACCTTGTTCCTGTAACACGAAGGAAGAACACGAAAGGAATAAGCATAACACGTCAGGTTCAACTCTTACTTATCCAACCTAATATTTCGAAAAGAACAAAGGCATTCCATTTATTCTCCGAACTAGTCTGGACCCAGTTCAGTCTCACTACTAACTACTCATTGCAGGTACGTCACTGTAGGAAATAACAAACTAAGGAGAAAGACAGGACTCCTGCATCTTTGCAGTATCTCTAGATGTTTCAAATTTTGGATTTTGACAAAACGCACAGTTTACTGATAAAATTAGTGAACCATGATCAGGTTACATCATCAATGAGATTACAGATACGAATAACAACCATGCAAGATCCATCGAACATTCTGATTACAAACAGTCACCCACTTTCAAAGGAACAAACAAAATGCCCAGAAATATAAGAAATAACAATGAACACTCTTTCCATAAACATATCAGGAAAGCAAACAATATATCATCCTCAAAAAGGCTTTCAATATTCCTTATGCTGATCCAAATTCTGCAAACCACTTTTCATGCTTCTCAATATCGGCTTGAGAAACACTTCGCTGGACCTTCGCCAAGGCTTCTTCAAAGTCGCACATTGCAACCGGATCCTTTGAAATCTCATCTTTGGACATGTTCTTAATCTCATCACGTGTCTTTCCAGCTATTTTACGCCTCATGCCATTCAAGGAAGCATCACGACAAACATTTGTGAGATCATCCCCACTGTATCCCTCTGTTCGACGAGCCACTTCATCAATATCCACATCAGCAGCCACCTGCCACATAGATATACAGTATCATTAAATAGAAAACAAATTAATGTTAGCATAAATTATTAAAATTCATAGTATAAATGAACAATATAAAGGAGAAAAAGGATACAAATACAAATATTAAATTAGAAGAGACAAACGTAGCATGCAGGGCGTAAAATAGAAATAACAGCTTAAACAGACAAAAGCCAAGAGTTTGGCTTTCAGGACCTTATAATCTTTCTGGCAGATATCACACAGACAAGCTAACCTTTTCAAGCTACGAAAAGTCTTGATGCTCAAAGCACAATAAATGGCAGACTGAAACTCAATTTCGTTACAAGCATAGTATGCTGACCATTGGCCAATGTTTTTAAGGGATCATTTGCAAGGAAACTGGAGTAAATTTTGGTAAATTTCTTGGACTGGTAGTATTGATTCTAGCATTATATCTTTCACTGAAAAAACCCTAAAAATTACCTTGATGGATCCATGTTAACATAAAGTTTTAATAGAAAACAGAAACATGGTAAAGACTTTGTATTTAAAGGAGGGAGGGGGAAGGACACTAGAATGACAAATTTGTGCTTGCACATTCCTCTTCAATTCAGTCTCTCACATCCACCATTGTCTCCCAAAAAATGAAACTACTTGGCTGTGGAATTTCTTGCTCTCATCAGACAAATTAATAAAGAAATTAGTTTTACGTGAGATATGACCAATCTATTATAATATTCTATAAAATCACCTACTTTTCAGATAATTCATACATATACTTTTATTCGGCTCCCAAAAGAATTTTAAGTTACAACATCACCATTATGTTACCAAAGCTACATTTCACCTTATTGAACCATCACATGAATAACTTATAGCTAAAGTAAAACTAAATATCAATGAAACAAATCAAATGTGGCATGACAAAAAACACAACAAAGAAAATAATCACATCATAAAGCCTTAAAAGAATCACAAGATTATTCATAGATTGGTGGGAGTAATTTACCTCAACTGTTTTTAAATTGATCCGGATAAGCTCCTTACGACTCTCAAAATTAGGCAGAGGAATGTATATACGCTTTTCCAGTCGCCTCCTACATTGCATGAAGAACAATTAGATACAACAACTGCAAACTACTTGAATGATAAGATCCCTCAAACATATGACTTGGTGCAAATAACATATCCAGTCAACCGAAAAGTAGAAAAAAAAAATCAAGACTAAAACATATAAAAAATAAACAGGACCAACCTGAGAGCCTCATCTATGTCCCATGGGAAGTTAGTTGCAGCCAAAACCATCACTATCTTACGGCTACCATCTTCATTTGTGCCAGTATTATTTACACCATCTACCTGAACAAGAAGTTCAGATTTTACCCTTCTAGATGATTCATGCTCACCAGAAGCCCTAAATAAATAAAAAAATGCATTCAAAGACAAGAGTCAGACAACATTACCAAAGAATAAATCTATCAATATCACATTTTAGCGCAGAACATCGAAGACTTTATTTAATGGTCAGCAAAAGCTAATGCCATAAAGCGAGAGAAGGAGAAAGAGAAAGAGAGTTTAATGCATCAGTAAATGCATGAATGAAGAGTTGAAGAAAAAGTGAGCATGTCTATCCATGAAATATACAATTTAAATGTTGAAATACTGGCACATACATTCACCCATCATGCTAGAGAAAAATGCACAGAAATATATAAACTCTGAACGTCAAGAATAAATTAAAGCTAACTGCCAAGATAGAAACGCAGATAACAGCCAAACTGTACAGTAACAGACAGCAAACTTACCCACGGGCATTGCAAAGAGAGTCAATCTCATCAATAAAAATTGTACTAGGAGCATAAGCCCTTGCAAGATCAAACAAGCACCGGACCATGCGCTCACTCTCCCCACGCCACTTTGAGGCTAATGTAGCAGAAGAAACATTGAAAAAAGTTGTCCCACACTCAGTGGCAACTGCTTTAGCGAGAAGAGTTTTGCCAGTTCCAGGAGGCCCAAACATAAGAACACCTTTCCATGGTCTCCTAATTCCCTAAAGACAAAAACAAGAAGAAAATAAATCATCCTGTCGAGCAGTCCATGTCAAAACAACATATGTAGATTTGGGTGCAAAAAGATATGCAGAAAAGTTTTTTTTCTTTTTTTTTTTCTAAAATTTTTTACACAAACTAAGTTTGTCTTAATGACTTTTCCTTAGTCCCTAAAAATATATACAGAGTACTAGACTTAAATAACTGTCATTATATCCCTTTATTGAATGCAAAATCAAGCCAATGAAATCATAAGAAATAATATATTTAGTATTCACACTGTATCATGTGACAGAAACATGAATTGCTCTAGCAATATCACATGCCCTCAACCAAATAATACTTTAATGATAATTCAGCTGCAACTGCAGCAAGTACCTGAAAATATTCAGGCATCCATAAAGGAAGAACAACAGCTTCCTCTAAAAGCCTTTTTGCTTCAGTCAAACCAGCAACATCATCCCACCGTACTCCAGGAGTGGTTTCTAAAACATCCCTTTCCAACATTGCGGCCAAATCTGGATCAGGTCCCTCATACTGCGACCTCTTTGACTTTCCATCTTCAGCATCACCATTCTAAAAAATTGCACAAGCAAATTAATCACCAAAAAATTGAGAACATCAAATTAATATAGTTTAACTTCAAAATAGCAAAAACTGTTCATGTGACTATAACTATTTGGGATTATATTAAAGAGGTTTCAGTTATTAATAGTAAATTTGCCACATGCATGAGAAGTGACACTAAACATGTTAAGCTTTAGATTGAAAGCTCAAACTGCAAAGACAGTAATGAGTTAAAATTAACATGCAAAACTTTTTGTCAACTGGAACTCACTGCTGAATCTCCTTTGCTAGACTTCCCCGAACCAGTACCCTTCTTCCCAGCGGCAGATGCTCTAACCCCTGTGTTAGTTCTACTCGAAGCACCAGCCTTCGCACCACGTCCGGTTGTACCTGTTCTAGTATTACCACGACCCCAAGTCCCATCTTGTGGTGATTTCCTCGTGCCTACTTGACCAGTCCTTGCAGATCTTCTACTTGTAGTGTCCCGACTTGGAGGCCTCCACACATCAGGATCATCCATTGGGGCACCTGATGAAGTCGGGTACTCATCTAATGGTTGGAACACAAAAGACGACTTAGCATGAATCGGTGGTGAAGAAGGACGCTGCCCATTAGGGGCTTCCTTAAATGACCTTCTCTCAGCATCCAATTGCTTCACAACTTCGGTCTCCTCTGACAGTGCTTTCTTTACATTCATCCATTTTGCACGAATAAGCGGGTCATCAAGAGTTGTTAGATGCCTAAATGCATGACAAAAATCATAATTTTAGCGAAGTAACTCAAACAATAGCTACAAAAATATCAATTTTCTAAAGAAGGTCAAAAGCAAACACATCACATACTTCTTCAATTTATAATTCAAATGGGTTTTTCATTTATTTCGTTATACCATTGACATTATGAATAATAAAAATAAATAAATAAATAATATTACAATTGTTTACCAAAAATTTGAAACCAATAAGTAAATTTTTTGACCTAATAAAATAAAATATTAAACATTTACATCTACCATTCATTTTCTTATGATTGGCAACCTAAAAAAGAAAATCCTCCGATAAAGTTAACATTTTTTTGAATTTTTTCCTCTAAAAACTCTTAAAATTAAAAAAAAAAAATCTAACTGAACTATTAACAGTGTAACTAACTTGATTGCGAATCAAAACTATGCATACAAATTCGTAATTTAGAGCCCACAAAAATGAGACAAACATTATGAGTGGCTGAAATTACAGAAAAGGAGAGGAAACTAAAGAGAGGAAGAAGAATTACTTGTTGATCTGAGCAATGGCGCCATCAAAGAAGATAATGGAAGTGTCGTAGAGGCCTTCGAGAGCGTATTCTCTAGCCAATTTCAAGTGATCTTGTAATCCAGCTAGCGAATTTCCTACCATTTCGATTTCACCATCAAAATCCAAAAACAAAAAATCTCGCAAATTCTAGGGTTTTAAATTTGAAGAACAAAATCTTCTTTCTTTTCTTTTGTCCTGCTTTCCGTTTAGATTTGTGGATTGAATGGAGAGAGTTGACGGCGACGTTTAAACCGAGGCAGTAAGGGACGAAATTACGTTTGAGCTCTTGTGATTTTGGGCCTTTTTTGGAGTTTTAGGCCGTTGGTTATTGTGGACCCAATAACGGAAGTCACACTGAAGAAGGGACCCAAAACAAAAAGCTTATTACTGCTTTGATTTTTATTCATCGAATTCCTCTTTTCCTTTTTGTTTTTTTTTTTTCACTCTCTTCAATGGTGATTTATGTATTTCAGTCTGTAAAATATTAAAAATTTATATATTTATATCATATTTTATATAAAAATTATATATTATAATTCATATTGACATAAAAATATAAAATATATTTTTTATTTTATTAAATTTATTTATGATTTTTGTTAAAATTTTAAATATATTTTTTTATATTTTTTATTCATATTCTTTCGTATTTTATCATTATATTTTATTTGAATTTATCATATTTTGATAGGGTAGCCAAACATTTTTTTTCAATTAGATCTTCTGACTTAAATTTCTTAACAGCTCTAAATAATATTTATTTTAAAATTAATAATGAACAAACGACATATGAAAACTTCGAATGATTATGTTTAATACATTTGAACATTGATTCAAACAGATCAAATCAAGCACCCACCCCATTCACTTCAAGAAGGATTATAGTAATGTTTTCTTTGTCCTTTTTCACTTTCAATGGATTTAACCATTTAACCACTGCCTAATTGCTCTCAGGTGAGAAACATTTCTCTCAGGTGGGATCCCACATTTTCAGTTGGAAAAGTTGCATGACAAGCCCTCTTTTTTAAACTTCTTTTGGCATTCATCCATTTGAATTAAAATTTTAAAGTGAAAAGGGTTGGGTAACCTTCTGACTTTGGGTAAAGAAAAAGAACTAAGACATAACGGTTGAAAAATGAGAAATAGGTCTAGCATGCTGAAAGCTGAGCTGTGAAAAAAAATAAACAATAACCAATACTTTACATAAAATGGTGGTCATAAAGGATCAGTATGAAGGACATAGCTAGTTCAGTTGAGGTCCCTGAGAACCATGCACAACCACTTCAACCCCAGGTCTAGGGTCACATTCTTCTACCAATCCAACGAGAAACACTTGCTAAATGTCATGATTCTCAAGAGCCATGAATACCACAGCCACTGTATAGTAGAGTTCGATTTATTCACATCATTTTCAACTTGTCAAGCATTTTTTGTAATACAAAACCGTGAGGTTTAAAGGATCAAAACAAACAATACAATATCTTGATACCAAGCATGTGAAGAAAGCTAACTTGTAGTGGTGGACCGATGAGTATGACATACTATGGCCTGACTCAGCTTCATGAGCATCAACTTGCATAGGCAGAATAGAGAATCAACACCTTCTGGATATTGACGCCAATAGCATGTCATTGCCAACATTAAGACTATGGAATTTAAATAGAATGAGCACTTCGAAAATTGTAAAGAGTCTGCATGTATTAAACATCAATGTGCGCAATTTATGAAGGTATCAGTTAAAGTACTTTGCCAATATAGACAACTGAAGCTGCAGCTCTAATTTTGAACACCTTAGCAGGTAGATACCCAACAATTATTCAAATGAACCAGTTCTAAAACTTAAAACTGGTGAATGGACCCAATTCTGTCATCTCAATTAAATGAAAAATATAGTTACTGCACCATTCCATCTTTCACCAATTCTTCTAATCCTTTCTTCAGCCTCTCTGCAGCTGCTCTACAATCATCCTCTATCAGCCCACCAAAGGAAATCCTTAAATGCCCTGGGGAGCCACATGCAGTTCCTGGGATCACAATAACCCCATGCCTGTTAGCAAGCCAGTGAACAACCTTGACATCATCAACATATTCCTCTGGTAAAGTTGCCCACAAGTAAAGAGCGCCTTCTCCACCCTGTACAGCACCTTCTCCCAACGGTGAGAGTGCTTCTACAACTATTTCTCGATTCTTCACAAGATCTTTGACTCGTTCAAGTACCCATTCAGGTCCCACTTCTAAAGAGTGAAAGGCAAGTCGCTGCGAAATTATGGAAGCACAGATAGGTATGTTGTCTTGAACTTTGAGAAGTTGAGTTGCAAGGCCATGCACTTCTGTGGGGTATGCAATCTGCATGCATCCATACAGGTTCAGTCTAAGTGCACAAAAAATAGACACATACAAATACTTCATGGTAAATTATGAAGAATATGGTGGGTACAAAATTAAAGAATTTTGATATATATATAGTCCATAAATCAAAGTACCATTACACACAGATAAAAGCGTGGACAGTTTTTTGTTTTTACCATTTTTGGATGAACAAGATTGGGCAGCTCCTTCCCCTGAATAAGAGAACTCATTTTCCCTTTTATTTTCTTTCCTTTTCTGTTCTTTCTTTGGCTATGTATGAGTTAGTCCACCTTTATCTTATTTTTATTTTGTTTGTTTATTGATTTTTTCCATGGATGAATTATGGGATATATATATATATATATATATATATATATCTTGAAAGTTATTCGAATATGATTGTAAGTTCTATTTGTAAGTATGAAATCACCCAAAAAAATGTAAATGCTTTTAGAACTTGAGACAAATAACATTGACCAAGAAGAGAAACACAAATTTCACTTAGGTAAGAAAAAGAAAAAGCACAAAGTTTTATCATCATAGAATAATTTTCTGGATGTTTGATTTAATAACCAAAGATATATGCATACTTGAGGAGAAGAAAAAGGTCTTGTTCTCACAACGTTGTTACTTACATATCCAACTCGCCATCCCATCATCCCGTAGGCTTTTGAAAAAGAAAAGATGTTGACTATGTGATTTCCTTCCAGGCAGGAGTGTTTTAGACCATCATACATAAAATACCTGCATATGGGTGGTCATAGAAAATATGTAATATAAGAGTTTACACACTGCAACTCTCAGAAATAATCTAAAAGCATTGCCTATTGAAAATTGTCGTAATTAAAGACTACTTAAATGCAACTATATCCTGTATCCACGGTAAACCATCAACTATCCCACAAGGATTTGGTCATCAATTTCTCATGCTCCTGATGTCAATTGATCCCTTGCCATCTAGACATTTATCTTAACAAACTAATGCTCAAATCATAATCCATAGGAAAGGAAAAATAGAAGGGGCACAGCCCCCAAGATAAGACTGCAAGCATACTTCCATTTCACAGCTGTTTGAAGTGAAAAGTGACACAATTCTAGCTGCAGAAAACAAGGTTTCAAAAAAGGTTTGCTTAATCTAGACTGTATGTATGACATAAAGTCCGCTTAATGTTGTGCTACTTCTAAAATCTATTCAGTTTACATCTTATTTAAACATACAGCTGTGAGGGGAATGGTTCCTTATCCTTATCGTAGAAAACTTACATCCTTTGAATCTCAAAGTATGCTATAGTTCAATTATCAGAATTCAACACCTTTATTAGGATGCGGGGCTCTTTGGAAATAAAAAAAAGATCTATCACATGGAATGCCTCTATAACAAAAACAGAAGAGACTTACTCATATGTATTATCTACAACCAGCCAGCAACCAGCATTTTTGCATAAATCAGAGATCCTCTATTTAAAAGAACAAGAAAAAGTAGTTAAAGAATTTTAAAGTAAAACAAGAAATTGAATAAGTTTTTCCAGAAAGCATGATCTAGCAGAAGTAAACCTACACAAGTACACCCTTAGATGCATATATGCAGAACTGTAGACATGGTGCATACCCACTTATGTAGGCACATGACACGGTGACACACACACACAAAGAGCGAAAGAGAAAGACCTTAAGTAGTGGCTCGGGAATGTAGGTCCCAGATGGGTTGCCAGGATTAACAACGGTAACAAGCTTTGGAACAGGTTTAGTTTCCTGTAATGTCCTTTCTAACCAGTCTGAAAAATGAAGATGACACTGATAAATCATCTAAAACAATACATATGATATTCCTGGTCCAAATAATAATACATCATCTGTTCTGTTATGCATGTAAATCTATTGCCCTTATACTACTTAATCATAATGGTCACATAAGCTCTTCAAGTAAAATCAACCAATTAAGTGACTACAAATTTATACGGTAGACAGAACCAGAACAACAGCAAACCCATTGAAAATAGGCTCTAAGTTGTTTCCTCATTTCTCCAAACAAACAAAACCAACAAAAGCAAGTCTTGAGCAGAAAGTGAACAAATCAATTTTTTTTTTCTTCACCAATAATATGGAGAACATCATTAGAGAACTTACACTACCCCTAAAACAAATGCAAAAGCTCTATAAGCAATTAGAAGGCTATTAAATGAACAGCTTATCATGATCCGCACCTGCATCTGGATAAAGAGTCTTTGGATTACCAGGACCCACCAGTATCTTTGTGACACCTGTCATCTGGAAGGACATGTAGGCATTGAAATAGTATGGAGCAAACATGACTACGGAATCCCCCGCATCACACAACGTGAGAACAAGATTCACAAATGCCTGTTATAAAGACAAGCAACGGGTAGTTTGAGCTTCCTGAGAGATATAATTGATACATTTGAAAAGAAAAGGCAACACTGCTTTACATTTTAAACCAACAATAGAATGAAATTATCATCCATTGTAATGCAAAAAGGTTAGAAGAGATTTATAATAAAACAGCATATGTATGACACTTGTGGAAGGAAGATCATTCATACAAGTTTAAATTATTTAGCTCAAAGTCAAAAGCTTTAATCCATTCTACCAGGGATGCAAGCATAATTAGTTTTATTGCAGAATCTCATAATAATCAGTCGCTTGTCCAAAATTTGTTCAAAAGTTCTAACACTGACTTAAAAGATGTAGCAAGTTAAATAGCAAATCATTTCCTCAAACATCATAACTATTGTTCCTCACATCCAATTTGATCTTGAACATGGCCTTCCAACATGGCTCAAAAGATGCCATGTTGCAGCAGTGGCCTACAACATCGGCAGTGATATACAAAGTCTTAAAGACCAAGCAAAATCAGCACCTATATATGAGAAAATTTGAGCACATAAAACTAGAAAACCAAGAAAACGTGGGGAAAGGGTATATATGCAGAATTAAGCAGCAAGTGAATCATCTAGCTGCTTCTACAAGTAATCTAAAAATAAAGTGACGCAAAGAAATATTTAATGCACTTATAACCTACTTAGCTGCAATTTGCCCCTCTCTATACCTTCAATATGAACACACAACAAAAATTCTCTAAGGCACTAAAGGTTACCTGATTTGCTCCTGCAGTAACCATCACTGAAGACCTGTGCAAATTATTCTCTTGACGCAACTGCATAGAAATAAAGAGAATCATTTTACAGCATATTTTTATACTTTCTAGTTACATGAAAATAGGGTCTAGAGTAGCAATTTCTACATCACATCAATGCCATAGGTTGTTAAAAATATAGGAAATTGGTGTAAAAGATGGCAGTGACTACATCAACATTTCTAAGAAGCTAAAGCAGCACCATCTGAGAAATATGATGTTAATTGAAAAGGATACTTGCGCAAAACAGAGCCAATGATGACAGTACCAAGGACAATAATAGCCAATTGAAATAATTGGGCCAATCCTTGATAGTCTCAAACAGAATAACAGGTCAAGAATAAGAACCAAGCTAACAACTCCAGAGTTCAAAATATGCATTATACACAGTTTGTAGTGATGTGACTTGGGCAAATTGATAAAGACTCAACACAAATCCAACAAGACAAGGCCAATAGGGAAGCTTGAGCTGAACCTTTAATACTTTAGGGGGAAATTGAGGGCAGAGTCAAAACTCCAACTCAAATAATTGGGCCAATCCTTGATAGTCTCAAGCAGAATAACAGATCAAGAAAAAGAACTGAGCTAACAATTCCAGAGTTCAAAATATACATTGTACACAGATTGTAGAGATGTAACTTGGGCAAGTCCAACAAGACTCAACTCAAATCCAACATGACAAGGCCAATAGGGAAGCTCAAGCTGAACCTTTAATACTTTAGGGGGAAATTGAGGGCAGAGTCCAAACTCCAACACATAAATACAGAAAGATGTAACAACTAAGAAAAGTCATCTTCACTGTGGCTTGTTTTCTAGGGCAATCTGTCCTATTCCTGGCATATTTTAACAAATACCTGTCATAAATATGACAAAAAAATGAAAAATCATCTTTGGGCTTTGTCATTCTTTTCCCAGGCACTAATTTTGTCTAATTTACTTCCCATACATTTTTCAGTATACATCCAGTTGTAAACATCAGTGTCCTGTTGCGTAAAAACCTTTTGATAATGATAACCATTTAGAGGGTAGGAAAACTTGATAGATATACTACATCTACATAGCTATTCATATATTGATTATTAATCCTATAAAACAAAAACATAAAAACGTGACTAGAAATCTCAAACTTGGGCTGCCTATAGGCTAATTGAACCAATAGAATTAAGCTCATTTTAGCCATCAATCCCAACCCAACCAACCAAAGTTACAGACCTATAAGCTTTGTCAAAGTCTGGCACAAGGCCCAAGTGTCAACCTAGTGCACCTAACACACATTTGCCATAATTGTATATTGTTAAATACAGTAGAGGAAAGAATCTCAGTCTACAGTGTTTTGAAAATTTTTAAATTTTCACATTGTTATGTACCAACCATGAGAACCACAATTTTATCAATTAGAAAGTCTGACAAACTCTTCAAAAAATGAACTCGGAGTATAGCTCAATTGGTTCATGAGCCACCTTTAAGAGATGGCATCCAGCAGACCTGCAATTCGAATCCCAGCACCTACAACCCTTTCCCTAATCCCCAGGTTGCAGCCTCATATTTACCCAAAAAAAAAAAATAACTCTTTAGAAAATATACCTTTCTTATCAATGCTTCTCTAAGTTCAGGAAGACCTTCATCAGCACCATAACGACTAATTGAAGGATCCTCCACAAGTTCTTTAACCTTATCCAGTGCCTGTTTGGGTGGTTGCCAGTATACAACTCCCTACAATTATTTCAGTGAAAAAAGTTAGAAAGGTAGCACAATTAGCCGAAAAGACTTTCCAGAAACAACTCAACCTTAGCCAAATGCAACTGAGGGATAAACCAATTCAATAACAATTGCAATCTAATCATAGCTAAGACAATTATCTAAATTAAAAAGTCCAGAAGAGAATCTACAACCATAAGCAGGTTTTCAATGCAACTATTTTAGGGCCTTTTCAGGAAAAACTGAAATGACAAGTATGAACTTTAGTTTTGGGTGGTTGGAAACAAGATTTTGTTCTACTAAAGACTAAGATTAACAAGACAGAGAAGGAGAGAAAGAATAAAAGAGAACCATTTTATTAAAACCTGCAGCCAAACACACCATATACCTCAAGTTTAAAGAAACTGTTCTCAGTTTCCAATAACTTGTTCATTGTTATTTAACCAAAAAATAAAGACACCTGGAACATAGAGACCAGAGAAAATAACGTCCATTTCTCAGTTCTCAATACCACCACCATACTCAAAACGAAATTGAAACATGTTAAATGCACTAACATTGATTAAAAGAGGATTCTTTCAATAAAACACAAAACACATTGGTAAAAGGAAAAACGCAAACCTGAGCCAGTGACATAGAATTTTTAGCTCCTCGGATCAATTCCTGTATCTGCAACAACACCAACCACCCCTCAACATCTTCAAAAACCAACAAACACTTTCTTCCAAAACACTTCACCCACCAAATATGACACTAAAAGTACATCGATTGAATCTGTAAACAGATTTATTGGCAAAAACAAAGAAAACCCAGATTTGAAAACTGAATGAATACCTGAACCATGATTGGTATATCAGTCTCCACAATCCTTCTGGCAAACATTCCATAAGAACCCATCTTCTGAAAACTCTTCTTTTCCCTACAAAACAATCAAAACCCACCAAAACTAAGTCTTTAAATTTGAGGAAAAAAAAACCAAAAGTTTGAGTCTTTCAAAGATATTAGCGAAGAAAGGCTGCCTTTTTCTACAGATGCAAGATTGAGTTAGGCACAGCGTCAAAAACCCCACAGCAACTAATTATCTAAGACGTCATTAGATAAATGTTGTAAATATATATAAATACTATAATAAACCAAACTCGCTTGTATATTACTCTAAAGAAAGAGAAAAAGACAAAGCCAAAAGGAGAAACGCCTTTCTTTCTTTTGTTTTTGTTATTCCTGCTCTTCTCCCAAATCCCAATAGGCTACTTTCGTGGGTTTCATGACTTTCGGCTTTTGTCTGTTTCAGAATTTTTACACCTTTCTAAGTTAGTATTAATGTTAACATAAAAAAACAAAACAAAAAAGGAAAATCATTTTACTCTTTAGTTAAAAAAAAGCCTGTAAGATAACTTTCTTTGAAGCTTCCGCAAGAGACATCAGTTAAACTAATTTCCACGTGAAACTGAATCATAGTGGCAGTTAAAAAAAGAAATCATAATGGCAGAAATATTTTTTTCTGGCTATTTAATGTTGTTGGAATCTCCAAGAATTATGTTTCATTAGCCTTCTTTGTTTTTCAATTTGTTTAATGCAGAGAGGATGAAATAGAACGTGACTTTAAAATTAGAAATTCAACCTCTGCATTTGTTTAATGCCATGTGCCCAGTTGGCCTTTAAAATTTTTTGAGCAAGTCTCTCATCCGTCGGATTCAAATAGACCACGGTTATTGTTATTTTATATATTTTGATTGGGTTAATTTTACGAGGTCAAAGGTAAGAGATTCTTGAAAAACGAGTTGTTTTAAGAGATTGGCAATGAAATCAGAGCCTCACAAAATTAGACTTTGTCGGATAAAGATAAAAGATGCTCTTTGTTCTTCCTTTATTTTATTTCCTTACATAAATCTCTGTATCTGTCTCAACGAGAAGTGAGTCACTCGCTCCATCGAGTCACGCAAGGACAAACTGTTAAATGTGAGCTTAAGCAATTATTGGTCTTTTGGACAATTTTGATCGTATAGACATCAGAATCCAAACTAAAATTTAACAAGCTTTAGTTGTGAAAGTTGTAAGGAAAATTCCCTTTTTGCATTAAAGCCCGTTGCCATTTAAAAAACGGCGAAAGCTCATAATAACACAAAGAGAAAGAGAGAGGGAGAGCTGTTACATGTGGTTGCCTTGGTTTTATTTCATGATTGCCATCAATCACTGTCAGTTACCGACACATTTCAGTGTTGCGTGGGAAACCAATCATCTACTTTTTGTTCAAAGACATGCTTTCCTGTATGACCAACCCTGGCTTAATCTTGTGAATATGTCCATAGCTCAGCTTATCAACTTGCAGTCTGCTGAAAATACGTGATGAAATTTGACTAAGGCTCCTCTCACTGGCCCAATGAGCGTCATAGATATGGCCCGTCTTAGAAATTGAAATGTGATTTCCTTTCCTTTCCTTGTCCGTTTTATAATACCGTTATTATTAACAGAAATTGAAATTACCCTATGCAGTGAAAGTTTGGATGGGGCAAAACGAACTCTTTGGTTGATTCTTTGCCCAAACGTGCTGGGATTTGTCATTTGGATGGCCGAACTTCAGTGCAGTTGAGATGGTTTCAATGCACTGAAAGCAAAAATTGGACTGAACCTATAAGGATCCAATGAGAAATTTTTAACCCCACCGCGGTACTCATTTTCAAAAATAATCATACTTTCTCTTCTTTTTTTTTTTTTCATTTTTACCCTTGAAATTATAATTTTAAGTCAAAAACGTCCTTATCACTTAACTTCTTTTTTCATTTCTTTTTTTTTCTATTTAAAAATTTTTAAATAACTTTATTAATTTAATATAAATAAATAAGATTTTATAATTATATAATAAAATAATTAATAATTAAATAAATTTTATAGTATTCATTTTAATTACTTTTCATTTTTTATGAATAAAATTATTATTTAATATAAAAATATTTTTATATTTTTAACAATTTATTAATTTAAAAATATCAAATATATATTATAAATTTATTATATACAATTTTTAATTTAATATTCTTAATGATCATTTTCTATTTTTATTACACTTCATCTCATTTGCAACTGTTGCTTTTGCATCCAATTACATGTTTCACCATTAATTTTAATTTCACTATTACAGTAATTAATTTCATTGCAATCGTAGTTTTCAATCTCATTATAATCAATTTTACCGTCCATCCAAATAGATTTTTTAAATTATTTGAACTTTAAGAGGTTTTGAAAGACTTGATAATTTAAAATATTATATAAATACAATATAAAAATAAAATATAAAAGTAATATTGTTTATAATTTTAATATAATTATATGAAATATATATTTTATATTTTATCTCAATATAAATTTAATACATAATTTTTATATAAAATATAATATAAATATATAAATTTTAATATTTTATATAATATAAAAACACGAAATTTTAATTACTAAAATGAAGATTGAATTAAGATTTGCTATTTCTCTTTGGAGGCGTGATGCACATGTCCTCGTTTTAATTTCATTTTCTTCTTTTCTTTGTTATCTGTTATCATAAGCTTTTTTTTTTTTTTGCTTAAAAAATTTGGATGGCTTAAAACATAATTATTGAAATCAAATCAAACTGTCAGTCCGATTAGATGAATCGATGAACCGATGCTAAAACTGATTTGGTTTTATAGGTTTGTAATTAAATCGCTTTAAATTGTTATGAACCAACGATTTACATAATAAATCAATAAATCAAATGATTTTTTTTTTAATCGGATTGGTTTAATATCAACTAATAAATTTAGGTAAAATATAAAAAAAAATTATTTAAATATTCAAATATAATCTAATTAAATCATTATACTACTACTTCATCTAAATAAGCCCTCAAATTCTTATTTTCTATTATCAAAGTCATTGCATCCTTATATTAATGATATATTAACTTATTTTAAGATATGTGAATGGTGATATTGTAAAAAAACTTATACATATATAAAAATAAGCAATTTTAAAAAAAGATGATCTAACAAAAAAATTTATTAATTGATACCATAATTAAAAATAGTTATAAAAACAAAATATATAAAATTAATAAAAAATATTAATAAAATGATTAATTATTTGACTGGGATTGAAATATTAATAAAAGAATGTATATATATAAAATTAATAAAAAAATCTACATTCATATAAAAAATATATAAATGATTTTAATTTCCTTTTTACTAATTTTCATATAAATATAAATATTTCATTTTTATTAACTTTATATTGAGATATTTTTCTATTACATAAAGATTAATTATTATATATCAATAAATAATATTTATATTTTAATAAATATAAATAATAATTCTTTATAATTCTTTATTACTTATTATTTATTATATTTATTAAAATATAAAATATGATTTTAATAAAATATTAAGTTATTTTATTTCTAACTAGTAATTAATTATTTTATGAATATTATATTTTAAAATTTGTAGTTTATATATAGTTTTATGGTTGAATTATTAAATTATAATTTTAATTAAAAGTTTGAATTTTGAATTTTTTAAATATTTTATTTTTTATAATATTTTTTATTAAATCGACAATTAACCTATTGATTTAATGGTTGAATCATTTACCCGATAATTTAAAACCTTAAACGATTCAATACTTGTTTTGATTTAGGTAACTATGATCTAAAGAAAGAAAAAAAAAACTTTTGCAGACTCGAGTATTTTTATTTTCGATTGAGTGTCAATGATTAAAATAAAAAACCAACCTCACCGTCGTTCAATCTCCAGAAAGTGAAAAGATTAAATAAGCCAAAGGAGTAAGAGTTACTATATTTGATTGGAGCTAACGCAGCTTCATTAGTTATTAGAAACAATTTTCAATGTCAATGCATGCATATGTAGAGAGAATATCATTTTATAATTATTGAATTATAATTGATTAATCATAATTTAAAATTATATAAAATTTATTAAAATGTTATATGAAACTCATATTTATGAATAGTAATTCTTACATAATTTTTTATTATAATTAAATAATTATAAAATTATAAGAAAAAAATTATAGATAAAATACATCCACATACAAATCAACTAAACTCTGAACTAAAAAAAGGGAAAATAATGAATTTGTAGGCTTCATTTGGATAGATTGAGAAGGATTTTTATCACCTAAGCATCAAAACAACATTAACTCCCTAATGATCAACGACAAAATAATGCTTTTATGCCGTAAATATTCACATCAATTATCCAAATGAATTATTAAATTAAATGAATTTATTTATTTGAAAAACAATTAAAAAAGGCTTTTTTAAAGATTTTTTTTCGTGACTATGTGACAACTTGGAATCATTTTCCTAAAACCCATGCTTATGATTGGTTCTTTGAAATTAATTTCTGTCACGGTCAGCACTGTTGGAAAATGTAATTATAGAACTTTCAACTGCTTTTGTCATTGTTTGGCATTTCTATTGTTCTAATGTGGATGCTAGCATGGCAAGAATGCCTTACAAGGTTGAATGTGAATTGGATGCTGGGGTTGTTATTGATCTAATTTTAGTAACAGATATTAAGTGCTATCCGCTTTGGTACTTTTAATTGGTGATATTCATGAGTTGAAGAATAAAAATTAAGTTTGTACATTTCATCGTATTTTGAGGGAAGGAAACTTTGGTGTGAATGCTTTTATATAATCGAATTATGATGAATTATGATATGGATACTAATATTGAGATTTTATGATTGATTGAAGTTTCAACCTTTTTTTAAGATTTAAAAATATAATACTTTATTATTTTTACTTTTGTAAAAAATATATATATACTAGACTTGAATTCGTCAATCGATAATTGTAAAAAAATTAAAAATAATTAGAAATGTGCAATATTGCAAAGTGTGTTTACTAATATTTAATAACTAATAAACATGAATGCTGTTAAGTATGTAATTAAATGATATGTATATTTATTTTTATTTCAAAAAAAATTAAACTTTAAATATTTTGTTTAGTAAAATAATAACATGTATTTAAAATTTTATACTAATAAGATGGAATTCAAATTCCTTTATTTCAATTAAAAAAATTACAAAAGATTAATAAAAAAAATTGGAAGCAAACAAATACAAAGCAAAACTTTTATTTTATTTTTTAACATTAATGGGCGATGGGTTGCTTCTCCCATATCGTGGGGTCCAAATCAGTTTGAAAAATAATAAAAATCAAAACAAATAATCAATATATCTTAAAAAATTTTGTATCTCCAATTTCAAATCCAAATATACTCACCTCTTTTGACTTTTCTTGTTTTCATAATTTCAAATCATTGGTTCTTGGCTGATGCCTTTAACCATATATAATATTTTTATATTTATTTAAGTATTTGTTTGACCTCTTCCTTCCTAACATTTGTTTTCACATTTTTATTATACTTTAATAATTTAATTTTCATTAAAATTTAAAGCATTTTAAAATTTTTTATTTGGATTAACTAATGGTAATGCCATTACGACAAAAAATTCAAATGATTAAATTTTGAAATTTTTATAACCAATTCAAAAACATACCCAACGCTCAAATACTGATTACCATCATTTTTAATTTGATAAATTTATAATCTTAGATCTAATCATTTTACTATTCAAAATTGTTTTTATAACAAGGTTTTAGATTTGAACATTGAATACTCTTAGTATATTATGAGTTAGATTTATATTTAACCTAAAATTCAAAGTTCAACTCTTCTCAAATTTATTCTAAAAAATATTTTAATTAAAAAATAAAGTTTAATATAATTTTATTGTTTGAATATTTGGATTTTTTTAAATGAGTAGTATGTGTTGTTTTAAATTAAAGATTTTAATTTTAAATTAGATTTTTAAATGAGTAGTATGCGTTGTTCTTTTTTTTTTGGTTTTTTCATAAAAAGCATTGAACGATTTATACTATATAAACTCTAAATCTTGCAACAATTTACCTAAGATGAAAGAAGGAAGACTGTAATTTAATTATCTAATATTTTCGTGAGTCCAGTTTGTAAAAAAAAATTCGCACAAAAATTGGTCTCTTAATCAATATAAATAAGAGAATAATCTAATTTAATTAAACCGTATTTTATCAAATCCAATAGTTGCTAGATAATTTAGATTAAGTAAAAGTGATTGAAGTTAAGAATAATAATAAAAATAAAAGAGTAAAGAGCAGAGGAGAAAAAATTTTAAAAGTACTTTTTTTCAATTTTTATTTATTTAAAATAAAAATTTTTATTTAACGAATGAGATTAAGTTAAGTGTTAGCAACATGTAATGAATCAAAATGTAACACACCTTTTATTCGTGACACATTTTGATTGATTTTTTTTTCACATATAAATAAATAAATGAAATTAAAAATAATGATAAATATAATAAAAATAAGGTACCACATTCAACAGTAAAAATTTTGATTACATGTATTGCATTTGAAATTTTCTAAATTACTGCAGCTAGAGGAGAAATTATCCCATGTATATATATATATACACACTTAAAATTCTTTGCTCTCTTATAAAAAAAAAATGTGAAACATGTCACTAAGCCAGTGGCCCTAATTCTCCACATTCATAGCTTCGCCAGTAGAGAAATTTATTCTTCCTCCTCATCAAACAATAAAGCCAATCTGATTCCCCCCTTGACCATCATACCCTTCAAATTCCAGCCTTAGTCAACGAGCCAACGGGTAACATCAAGGGTTAAACATGTAAAAACGCCAACAGTTAAATCAAAGCAATCCAACGCCCCATTAACCACAAAATCAAAACCAATATAACAAACCCCCGAGCGATGAACTGTCTTCACACTCTTTTCACTCAACCCTAAGATCAGACCCCCAATTAAAATATTCGTAACCCTAATTTAAATAAATTGTTTAAACTTTATTTTAATTTTAATTTTATTATATTCTAAGTTTAAACCTACACTCCAATCCCGCTCACTTCACTCACTCTCTCTCTCTCTCTCTCTCTTTTTTTTTTTTTTTTTTCTACAGATTAAAAAGAAAACAAACATTTCCTTCTTTTCTTCCTTCTAAGCTCTGAGGAGATGTTTCTTGGAGCTTAGAGAAGGATAAAAAATCAGGTCAAACTTTCAATCTTTATGCACATTCATTTAATTCTAGAAAATACCCATTTGCAAAAGTTTCCTTTTTTTTTTTTTCATTTTTGAGTTGTTGAATTCCAATGTATAATGCTTTACGAGTCACCAGATCGATTTGAGTTTACTTGGTTTGCTTCAAATTTTGAAAATTTTGAAGCTTTCAGGGAAATGTGGGTTGAAGTTCTTTTTTATTTTTCTTGGTTTTTAGGATCTTGACTTTTTAGTTCAATCTTTTTTCAAAATTCTTTATATTTGGAAACATTATTTAGACAGAAAATTTTGTTTCCTTTTATTGTTTAGTTTCTTGTTGTTTTTAAATTTCCATGTACATTATTGTTGATTGTGTCAAATGTTTTTGAATTTTTCACGTGTTACCCTTGATTTCTGGTTGTTTTAGATTGTTGTTTAGATTGCTACTTAAAGTCTTCATATGTAAACATTATAGCCAAAATTTGGAAGAAAGCTTTCTTGTAAGATTCAAATCTATGTTTTGTTTTCATGGTACTAGCTTCACATAGATTTCAGATTCGAGATTTGATTTGTTTCCTTTTATCAAAATTTCAAGGTCTTTTCCTTTTAGTTTTCTGCATTGTATTAGCCTTTGATTTGGCTTTTTTTTTTTTGGAGAGGAACAAGCTTTTAATTTGTTCATTTTTCTGGCTTTTAAGTTATGTCTATACTGACAGGTGAAATGGGATTTCTCATAGAGAAAAACATTAGGACATGGCAAATTTTTCTTACAAACAACTTGCAAAAGGAGCAAAAGTTCCCTAAATGCATTGCCTGATTTACAATGTGATGTGTGATCTAGTGAAGTTATAGTAGTTTCCTCTTCAAATCTGACAGGACCAATCATAAGTGAAAAGAGACATAGTTTGACTATAAATAACAGTATGGAGAAACATTATTTTGGATGAATGTACCAATGTGTATTGTTATTTTGAAATTTGAAGTATAAAAGGTTCGTCTTTGTTGTGGCATTTCAACTCCCACCATGTTGTTACTATGTTACATTATGTGCTTGTGAGATTTGTTATCTGACATTGCCATATCTTTTACCATTCTATGTTTAAGATATAAGTTTTAATCAGATCTTGTTGCTTGATCTCCTTATACTGATATTTACTTGGTATGGTTTTGAGCATTGATGCAGGCTTTACTTTTCTAGCTTCATTTTATTGCTCCGTGTTGCAATTCTCCAAGACGTGTAAATATGAGGAAAGAAAATGTAGTTTCTGCTAATGTTGGAGAACTTAATGGTCGACTCACACGTGCTCGAGCAGCTGCATTGCGTGCTTCTGGACAGTTGCCACCTCTAAATGCACCTAATCAATCAGATCAGAAACGGGTTTTGCGAGCAAATACCAAAAGAACAGCCTTGGACGAAAACAACACCAATGCACTTGATAATGCAGGCCTTCAGCGTAAGAAGAGAGCAGTGCTTCAGGATGTAACGAATGTTTGCTGTAATAATTCATATAGGAAGTGCTTTAATGAAACCAAAATCCAGGTTAATATGCCATCCTTAGTCAATTTATAATATCAGTTCAATTATGGTCTTACATGCATATATTTTTAAAGACATTAGATTATGATACGCATATTCAATCTGTTCATGAAAAATGTATTTTACTGCTCAGATGTTTGTAATTAGATTTATGATTTTGACACTGCCAGGCTAAGAGCAGCAAGCAGGCTAGACAAGGGCAGGCCTATTCGTCCAAAGTAGCCCCTGCTATAGCACCACAGGTCCAGCCAACTCAAGCCATTTCACAGAAAGAAGGCATTCAAGAGACTGCAAAAATAGAAGCTAAATTAGAAGTTACGTGCTCAGTTAATGTGAAAGGAGATGCCACTCTTCTGTTAAATAGAATAAAAAATGATAGCATACAACACCATTGGCTTGCAAATCAAAGTTTCACAATGCCTTCACAACCCCAAAGCCCTCCAAGAAATGGTTAGCCTTCTCCTTCACCCTTACATCCAAATTTGATGATAAAATATTTATGAAAGAATGCATATATATTAAGTTTGGTTAGCATGGGAGAAAGTACACCTTGGAGAGAATTGTGTGCTTAACAATTTTAGGCATTTGAGTACAAATGTTGAGTGTAGACACCAACATTAATAGGTGAAACAATTTAAATATATTGCCTATTTGTCATCCAAATTGGACATGAAATATGAAATTCATATTAACAGTAAAGATCCGGAACATGATCTCGGCAAAAAAAAAATATTGGTGACATGGTTACGCATCCATTCAGTGATATTAGGTGGGGATATCAGCACTAGGAAAGGGCAAAATTGATTGTTCTCAGGTTTAATCTGAGGTGCTTTCAAAACCAAATAGTCAGTTTATCCTCTCTACAAAATGGGATTTCTTCTGAATGGCATAATAGGCAATCTTTTGAAGAACATAAACAACAAAGCAAGCAACAACAGTTTATTTTCAATCTCTATAAAGCCAAGTAATAGTCAAAAGATAGCTCTATAATTTTATTCTTTTAGTTAGTTGTATTATTATATCTAGTAAAATTTAAAGTCCTATGGAGACTCGTCCTAGCACTACATTCATAAAACTAAATGTCTTGGAACCTTATTATCCAAGCAATATGTTTCTTTCCAGATTGGAAAATAAAATGTACTTTGCATTGCTTGTTTTCTTGTTTTGTTAATGGTTATAAGCTGGAGATATAGCCATATAGGTTGACATATGCTTGCCTTGTTGTTTTATATGGCTTCATGCTGCAAATACTGACATTTTTGAAATGGTTACAGTAGAGAAGATTGGCTTTTCTGCGACTTCAATGACATCTAGTGATCCAGACTTTATAGACATTGATTCAGATAAGAAGGATCCTCAACTTTGTAGCCTCTATGCCCCGGAAATCTATAACAACTTGCGGGTTGCTGAGGTATGTGCTATAGACATTCTTATCTTTGTTTCACTTTCATGTTCCCACATCCATTATTATTCCCTTCAGATCTACTAAGGAACTAATGAATTTCATTCCAAACCAGCAAAATTGGAAACATGAGTAACTACCTCAAGCAATCTAATTTATGTGACTTGGGGTGCATATAATGTATACATCCTGTCTTATGGTATATTTGCAGTTCTTGGTTCCACTGTGACTTAAATCTTTTAAAAATTACTCAGAAATATGTCAGACATTTGGCTTTGCCAAACCTTGTTCTATCATTACCAGAAAATATTTGAGACCTGTTTGCTCCCGTGCTCAATCAACCAGAAGGGAACAAGAGCAGGCCTTTTGTTAGAAACCCCCAAACTGAAGCGTTCTGTGAAATTAAGAGATTGAGTTTTGATGAAAGAAGCAAAGGTGTATACAAATTAAAATTGATTGAGAGCTGATCTTTGATCTCATACGCATGAAAAAGAATGAGTGATTAACTCCTTGCATTTGGAACGTTTACTCTCCATGGCTTATTATTATTATTATTTTTTTGTATTTAACTTGGAAATTTATATGCATCAGCGATGGTTTGAGCTGAACTTTAGTTTGAACCAATAGAACTCCTCAAGTGGGACACTTACTAGTTAGAGAATCTGCATCATCATCCACAAAACACTTTTTTACGCTATGGTCTCTCCAATCAAAACTGATTGAATAAAACTTCATAGTTGATGACTTATTCTTTTCAAAAAGTTTGGGTGCATGCATAGTGTGTGATTTTACTAGCTAACATTATGCAACAGCAGACTTCAAAGCTATGTAATGTTTTTTTCGGGTATGAACAAAATTATACTTTTTGTGAGCTCTGTTGTGCTTTCTGAGCTCGTTTCCAGCCCATAACATTCGTGGTTTGACTTCTGAATTCCTACTTCAGTCAGGGAGTGAACAGGGGCACTTTTTGTGTTTCTACTGTCTTCTACATTAGCCTGAACTTTTGGTCTTTGCAGTTGGTTTAATCTCTCTTTTTATTCAGCTTGTCCGCAGGCCATCTCCTAATTTTATGGAGACAATACAGCGAGATATCACTCAAAGCATGCGGGGAATTTTGGTTGATTGGCTTGTGGAGGTTGGTATAGTTCTGCCATCAAAATATTGTTTAATCGCTTAAAACATACAGTCATGAAGGTTGTGCTTTCTTAGATTTTGATCTATCAAGTAAAAACCGGCATTCCCAACGATACACCATCATATCTTGGGGCACCGGTGGTATGATGTGGATATGAAAAATGGTTTGCTAGTTTTTTATTATTGTTTCTGATGCATATCAACATTAAAAGGTATTAACTTTTCCATACAGATAAATTCTCTTGACCTCTGGTTGAAAACCAATTATATATTTTTGGCTGTTTATAATGGCTATTTAATGACAGAATTCTTTATTTCTTTTCTTTGTTTCCTATACCAATGTTCAAAGGAAGTACCATCTTGGTTTCAGGTATCTGAAGAATATAAGTTGGTGCCTGACACACTTTACCTCACAGTGTACCTAATTGATTGGTTTCTCTCTCAAAACTACATCGAAAGACAAAGACTTCAACTTCTTGGGATCACTTGCATGCTGATAGCATCGTAAGCTGTCGCGTCCATTTCAGATTTGTTCCATGATTTCTTTTCAGTAAAAAATTCAAAATTTTAGTTTGTATTTAGTACTGCAAATACAGTAGATGCTACAATTAGAAAATGAAGATGAACAGCAATGAATCTAAGTACTCATCATTTATGCTAAGCACTGTTATGTCAGAGCATTGCCTGATGCTGACAATGTTATTGTGAAGAAGGAAGTGGTTGCATAAGGACAGTATTAGAAAGTTTAGAAATATGATCACGTTGCTTGAGAGACAGTCCAAAATTCAATTGATTAGAAAAGTTTCTTGTCAAGTTTGACAAACAGCAATCTTGCAAGAAGGGGAAAGTGATTCCCATGCTGTTGTTGTACCAGAGTCTTAAACTTATTCTTCTGTCAATGTTACTTAATCATAATGAGACTAGTTTGCTAGTATACTTAAATAATTTAATCTCAGAGGTTTGAAGATTAAAATGGTGGATTCATCATAAAATAACTTCTACATTGCTTTCCATTTTGTAGTTCTAACATTAGTTTCTCTTTATACTTGAAGCAAGTATGAGGAAATATGTGCACCTCGTGTAGAAGAATTTTGCTTCATCACAGACAACACTTACACTAGAGAGGAGGTATGTCATTGATACTTCATTAACAGGCATCTACTTGAACATTTGTAAAATTTTTGGTTTAGGCTGTTACTATTCTTTTTTTGTCTTTATTTTGCACATAGTGTTTGCTTTGTGCTGTAGGAGTTTTTTGTTGCCAATTCAGTGAGAAGGTGAGAAAACAGGGTATGCATTAATTTGGCTGTCATTGTTTCAGATGAGCTGGCCAATATAGGGTAAAAAGATTAGAAAAGAAAAGAATTATGTGGCTTGGAGCTGAAGTGTTTCTGACTTCAAAAAAAGAAAAAGGGACAAAAGGAAGGTGGGAAGAGGAGGATGGTTATAGTCCGGTGGCTTTCCTTTCTTTTTCCGGATAGCAATTAAATGACTTTTAAAAGTTTTTCAGCTAGATTTTCTGCATTGGCAGTTATGTTCTAGCTCTGATCTTGAGCTAAATAAAATGGGGTTCTTAAGAGTCCACTTGAACAGTTATAATTCGTGTAAACATGTATGTCTCTTTGCACATAAATGTTGTGGTAATGAAATTGACATGGTTACCTGGACATAACTAAAATGAGCCAACTGAAGTTATTTTCTTCCTTTGTTCACATACTTTTAGTTATATTTCTTACATAAAGAAATTGGCAGGTGCTAAAAATGGAGAGTCAAGTATTAAAGTATTCTGGTTTTCAACTATTTGCACCTACTGCAAAAACTTTTCTCAGGTATTTTAGCCCAACCCAAATATGTATGTATGCATATGAAAGTCTGATAGGCTCAAAATACTCCATTATTATCCTAATTCTCTTTCCTGCAAAATTTCTGTTTTTCAGGAGATTCCTAAGAGCAGCACAAGCTTCTTACACGGTAACATATTTATTTTGGGATAGAACTGGCCTTAATTCATGCGGTACCAAGCTCCTTTTATTTCTGCATATGACTGAATTTTCTGCACCTAATTGCCAATTGCAGAGCCCTAGCATAGAATTGGAATACTTGGCAAACTATCTTGCAGAACTGACACTAATTGACTATGGTTTCTTAAGTTTTGCTCCTTCTATCGTAGCTGCATCAGCTGTATTTCTTGCCAGATGGACTTTGGATCAGTCGTGTCACCCATGGGTCTGCATTCTCTTCATTGGTCCTTCATTTGGTTCTATCCTGTACATCTCTGGCTTAACTCTTTGTTTTCCTTCTTGGCAGAATCCAACTCTAGAACACTACACGGCATACAATGTATCAGATCTCAAAACCACAGTTCATGCATTGCAAGATTTACAGTTGAACACCAACGGTTGTCCTCTAAATGTTATACGCATGAAATATAGGCAACAAAGGGTAATAGTAGCATCTTTCAAAACTTTTATAGGAACTCAATTACTATTGATTTAATGGTTTCCTATATGTTCTCTAATGAGCTTTTTGTTATACCAGTTTAAATCTGTGGCAACCTTGTCTTCTCCGAAACTGCTTGAAACACTATTCTAAGAAAAAATGGCTAATTCCTGATGACTTCAAGGGGCTGCTAACAGACATAATACTTTTCGGGTGGAAGTTCCCTCTGAATTTTGCCATTTCTCATGAGGTTGAACCAAAAATGTTCATATTCTAACCTCTTCATTCATGTTCATTAGTGCTTGATATTCCTCAAACTCTTGTCCATAGACACTTAACTCTCAAAGTTTTGGTTCTTCCAAAACTGTATCTGTATCTTTGTAACGTTACCTTGTTCAAATTTTAAACATCTAACCGTTGATATTGTTATTTTGTTGTTGACTTTAAAACTGGCATGATTGTATGGTGACTGAGATTAATTTGTTTAGTTTGTAATGTTTGTAAGAGAAGACAAAATGTAACCGGCTGAATGTAAGGTTGACTGATGAATTCTCTATCAATTGAAAAAGCTGCTTTGTTCTTCCTTTGGAATACATTTTTGTGTTTGCTTATTTATTTTTATTAATTATTATAATTGGGATTTTTATAGTCAGTATGATATGATTATGACTTGTCAGAAGTGGTTTTTCTGATAAAACTTGGACAGTATTTCTTTTGACCCTCTAATAACAAACATCATACAGCAGGTAAGTTTGCACTTTGCAAATACGCATCGGTAAAAAATCCTTGAAAATATATTTGAAAATTTTAAACATAATATGCTGACAAAATATGAATAGATACAAAAATAATATGTTTTAAAATTTTTTTTTAAAAAATATATATATGTATAGATTTTTAAAAAGTAAAAAAATATATTTTGTATTTAATATATTCGTATATATTTTGTTACGATAATTTTCGTATTTTATATAAAATAAACTTATGAATTCTTCTTAAAATTGAGAGGCAAGGAAGTAGGCCTTAAACACGATATTTTGTTGGTTTGGTTTTGTGTGTTAATAATTAAAAGACCAAACAGAAAACCACAAAAGCGTTCCAATCACATACCTTTCGTCCACCTTCTTCTCCCCATCTCTCGTCTCCTCAGAGAGAGAGAAAAATGGCGGCTTTCACAACGCTAACGCCATGCCAAGCCACCACCTTGTATTCTAATAATATTAAAATTTCCCATTATCTTAATCAGTATCAATTTCAAAACGTTTATATGAATAAAGCTAAGTCCTCTTTGCTTAGTTATCATTATCAGCCTAGTTCTTCTCCCGCTTTCTCTTCTCTGTCTACACAATCCAAATTAACTATACCACCAACCCATTTCTCTACTTCAGGTATTTCTCTCTCCTTTTCCTCTTTTAATTTTTGTTGTTTATCATTGCTTTTATTACTGTTATTTTTCTATGGTTTATGTAATTTTGTTCTCTTTTATCTACTTGTGTTATGGTAGCCATTGGAAAAGTTTTAGATAAGATACAAAAAAAAAAAAAAAAGAATGAAAATTTTGAAACCTTCTTCTGTTATTTCTTGATCGGTTTTCTAAATAATTTGGGAAGCTTGACTTAATGTTTCAATGTTTGTTTAATGATGGTTTCTGAGAAATTAGGATTAGAAAATAAAGCAAATATCCAATCTACTAAAGTTCTATGATGGTGGGAATCAGAAAAGAATATTGTTTCTTCTGTTTATAGAATTTGCCCACTGATCCACTTAAGAGAGCTTTCTCCTCTTGGATGTTCAGTTTGTTAAGTTAATTTAAGCTGATAAATTTATTTTCAGGAATTATTAATTGCTTATTTGGTTGTTTTCATGGTTGACATTTTGTCCTTGAGTGATATTCCAGTGGTTAGAACAAGAAAATTTCAATATGGGGATGTCAAGAAAGCGTTGTTCTTTCCTTAAGAAAACCAAAATGGAAAATTTTACATAGACACAGAAATTATTCACATTGGATATACATAAATTCCTAGGTGTTTGGAGTTGTCTAATTCTTATGCTCAAATGAGTTTTTTAGCTTTAGCATTTTAATTTACAATGTTTAATGGATTTTAATAGACAATAACACTGTTGAATTTGGTTTCTTTCTAGAGCTACTTCCTGCACTACTCTCTGTAAAAATTTCAGTTTAGCTCATAATTTATCTTCACTTGGTTATGAATTCTTCCTGCAGGCAGTGGTAGCTCATGGTTGAAAGATGGTAATTCCATCCATCATGATGCTAGCAGTGGTAGTGGATTGAGGCAGGGTCCAATATATTCAGTTTTTCCCACGAAACCTGCTGAAATTTCCTCTGTACAGGACCTTTATGAATTCATATGCTCTGGTCCTCTCGTGGAAAAAGTGGGCCTGACCCCAGAAAAGGTGGCAGAGTCCATTGATAAGTGGTTGTTTTATGGGTCAAAGCTTTGTCGACTGTTTCAGGTCAACGAACTTTACCTTACTATTCCTCAGAAAGCAAGGTTTTATCACTACTACATACCAGTTTTTGTATGGTGTGAAGATCAGATATCACAACACATGTCCAAGTTTAAAGATGGGGAAGACATACCTCCCTTAGTGGTATGGATAAGGTTCTCAGATGATTGTTGTGTGTGTGCTTGTGTTCTCTTTCCCTGTGCAATTTTCAGTACTATTTTGGATTTCATTTCATTAGGATATGGTAGAAGGTTCTTATTCCTGAAGGTCTGCGAAGCTGGCACAAATTACTTGACTATTCTTTTGATCTTATCCGCATCTTTTTGGAATGCAGATTGGTTTTAGTGCACCACAGGGTTGTGGAAAGACAACACTCGTCTTTGCTCTTGATTATCTTTTCAGGATCACTGGCAGGTAGCTAAAAGAGCAGTGGAATTTAATAAATAGAAGTAATTCATATCTCATTTAACTCATTAATATAAATTGTGAAAGTGGAAACAATTGAAACTACTGATATCCGTCTTAATCTCAGGAAGTCTGCAACATTATCCATAGATGATTTCTATTTGACAGCAGAGGGTCAGGTAATAATTATGGAGTTCTAGCATATGCTAAAATTTCTTCAATTTTTATCACTTTCTGATGCAGTGTACATTGATAATAGGCCAAGTTGAGGGAAGAGAACCCAGGAAATGCACTTTTAGAGGTGGCTATTGATTTATTTATTGATTGTTTTCTGACTTAACAGGGGGACAATTTGTTTTGTCACTTACCAAGAATGAAATGGTTTTCTTTCCCTTTCTTGTATTTTCTTACTCCAGTTGCGTGGAAATGCTGGGAGCCATGATCTTCCGTTCTCTGTTGAAACACTAACAGCTGTGAGCGGGTTGACTAAAGAAGGTGTTCTTTTTTCTTCAATCATCATTCCTTGGCATGATTCACTTTTTTCCATCTCCTTGTGGTTGACATTGTTTGAGTTATACAGGTATGAAGATGAAGCTTCCTCGATATGATAAAGTAAGCACAATATTACCAATTTTGCTTGTTTTGCAGTCCACCTTTTAGTTCAACTTTGCCAATGAATAATGTTGTTCTTTACAGTCTGCATACAGTGGGAGGGGTGACAGAGCTGATCCTTCAGTATGGCCTGAAGTTGAAGGACCACTAACGGTAAGTTAATCTTCAGCTAGAGCTGGGGAAGGGTTAGTACAGTTTGTTTGGATTTAGATTGTCCAAAAAGTAGACATCATGGCCTATACATTAACATGGTTATGTTAATATATGAAAATTGATTTCCATAAGTATTGAATTTATGCTTGAATTATTTGAAATTTTAGAACAAAAATAGTACAAACTAGATTCATTGGCCAAAATCAATATCAATTAGCTAAAGATGTTCATTTGATTGGCTTTGTATCATTGCCAATGTGAGAATTCTAATTTTAATCAAGTTACTTTTGTTCCTTCTTCCCTTTCCTTAACTCTTGTGATTTGGGTGGTCATCAGGTTGTTCTGTATGAAGGCTGGATGCTTGGCTTCAAACCCCTTCCATCTGAAGTTGTTAAAGCTGTTGATCCACAGGTTAGATCTCCAGATTCCAAAGTCTTAAGGGGCACTTATTAGTGTTACTGCTTCCGGTTTAGTATTTGCTTATGTTAATCTAACAGGAAAGTTATGTATCAAGCTGATGTTTGATTTTACAGCTAGAGACAGTAAATAAAAATCTTGAAGCATATTATGATGCATGGGACAAATTCATTAAGGCGTGGATTGTTATAAAAATTCAGGACCCAAGTTGTGTCTACCAGTGGCGTCTGCAGGTTGGTTCTTATTTTGAAATACTCATATCAACAAATCACCTTATCCTGAGAACCTCCTATTTTTCATACATAGAATCACAGATTATTCTAAACACTTTTGTTGTAAATGGTTTTGGACAGGCTGAGATTGCCATGAGGGAGGCAGGGAAACCCGGAATGTCTGATGAGGAGGTGCATATACTTATTTATTCCATAACATATTACATTCACATTACATTTAGAAAAGTATCTGTATCCTTTTTTTCCCCTGATTTCTGGTTCGAAATCTCTGGCAATTTTCACAGGTGAAAGATTTTGTTTCACGTTACCTGCCTGCTTACAAAGCTTACCTGCCTACCCTGTATTCTGAAGGACCAAATGGATCAGATCCAAAGCATCTCCTCATAATTGAAATCGATGAAGGGAGGAATCCCATCTTAGGTGAGTAGATCTTTTTTTTTTTTTTGAATATAAGTTTCCAATTCAATTTTGATTTCTTGTAGAAGATGTGTTCTGAGGTGTAATTACTTGTAAATTTTCTCATTTTACAATCAATTGATGAGATTGTAAATGTGTCACGACCCTTTTTGTTTTTTCCTTGGAGATGAAAGATTAGAATGAAATGGCAGCAAATCCTGATAATAGTAGCATGCATTTCGATCAATAAACATGATGAGATTTCTTAAATCTATACCCCCCCCCCCCCCCTATTTTCTATAACAAAACCTGATACAGAAGAAAAACAAATCAGCAAAAGCCAAAATTTCGACTCTGTGTAAATATTAGGTGATGTAGTTGAGAGAGTAACAAACAAACGATTTGCATTTTAAACATATATTATGCATGTTGCAAGTTTTATTTATTTATTTATTTGGTGCATATTAACAAAAACCAAATTTGACAATTACGATCAAACATGACTATAATCAATATGCCAAATAAGATCTTACCCGATGAGATTCTTATATCATGTCAAGAACAACTCAATTCGAAAGCTTAAATTGTTTGGTAAAAGTCCAAAAATGGCTTTTACGCATCAACTCATATTCTAATGACGATCTTGCATATGGTGAGTCTCATTTCTCATTTAGTTGCTTTGAATTTGAGAGTTTCGAGTCCAAAATGCGAACACTATTGCATTTTTGTCTGCTCAGAAAATACACAGATTTATGAGTGTTGAAGCATCCAGGCATTGAAATGGAACCAAAGAAAATCCATTGAAGATCACATCATTAACAACTTGCAAATAAGAAACGAAAAAAACATTCCAGGTTTCACAAGATTAAGGGTTGAAATAAATGAAGCTAGAAAGGAAATCTATTTGAATGATTGCCTCTTATCAAATTATCCGCTTAGATGCTGATAATTGAAAGTTTGATCTAGTAATTCAGATACAGCAACAGCAGGTAGTTTCCACGCAGCATTCGCATGTCTCATAGCAGCAGAAGCAGCAACAAAGTGCAAACAAACTGCAGGAAACACCATTAATCAAGTTGACGTCAAATAATTTACAAGGCAGCAAAAAGGTTTCAACAGAGGATAAAATGTGTAAAAAGTGCAAAAAAAAATCACATTAATCCTTTTTTACACTAAGCAAAATGAGATTAAAACCAAAAAGAAGTGAAATACAAACCAGGCATAGAGGCAGCCTTTCTCCTCATGGCGTTTTTTAACCTCATGGTAGTATGAAATCTTTTGTGCTGGTGGTGCATCCATTGTTTTCCTCTTTGTACGACTATTTTGATGAACGTGAATAGAAAATAGTCGGCCGTTAAAATTTATAGGGAAAGGGAGGGGAACCTTAATGCTATCTCTTAGTGAAGTCCCGTTGTACTCTTGTCTATCTGCCTCAATTAATTATGGTGGTTAGAAGAAAGTAAAGAGAGGCTAGAGGGAAACTAATCATGTCCATAACTCTT
Source organism: Durio zibethinus (assembly GCF_002303985.1). Next base: position 2,621,643 of record NW_019167982.1, read on the forward strand.
CAACCATGCAAAGCATGCTGGCTAAACCAGCCACACGGTATCTTTTAATGTCACATTAGGATAGAAATCTGTAACAATCCTTCATTGATTCATTTAATGTTGGCTACATTCTTGGGCTAACTTCTTGACAAAAGTTTCGGCTACATGTGATTAGTTGCCAACCAACAAGACAATTGAAACTTTTATAACGTTTCTGTTTTTGCTTCAATTTCTTACAGGAACGGTATTAGTGGGGTTTACTTATTTTCTTACAAGAACATGAACATTAGGGACATCGCCTGCTCCTCACTCACTTTCCTGCATTAATAGCAATTGAACTTAATCCATATTTTCAGCTGGAGAACTGTGAGCCACCGCTGATATAATAACTTGAAAGTAGTAGTCATAAGCACAACAAAGTGGTGGTGCCAGTAACTTGGGGATTTTTTTTTTTTTTGACTTTGTTTAACTTGTCTCATATCAATCCCTCTCAGGTTACCATTTCTTGAGGCTTACCATTTTTCTCAAAGTTGAAAAGAGATCACAAGTTGTTGATTGACCTGAAAATATTTGGCTTCAAATGTATCCAAATATAGGAATCGAGAACCACTATCTTGATTTAGGAAATGGCCCATGGCCTGAAATAAATCTGTCATTGATATGAATCAAGATTCTTATGGTTGAAAATGCCTTCTTTTATGGCACTTACATGTCGAAGAGAAGAGCTCACCACAAATAAAGGCAACCAAATTCAGATGAGACTTTTGAAGCCATCCAACCACAAATAAAGTTTCATCAATCAGGTTGTGACACTTGGGTTGATTAAATTACTTCCAAAAGAAAATAGGCTTTCAATACTTTTGAACACGATGCCTGCAGATTTCATTTCATGAAAAAAAGAAATGTGAAGATTTTTGTTTCTCATTTTCCATTTTGGGTCACATCACTAAGATGACAAAGATGTGCATGGAACCTGTTGGCCCATCTGACGAGCTAGTAAGTCCAACTATATATCTCCACTACCTATCATTCATATAATAAGCCTAAATCATGCGTTCATAGGAGTGAAATAAAAGAGTCAATATATACATGTTGAACATTATTCAAACCCAAAAACTTATGCTAATGGCTTCTTATATCCATTATGTATATATGTCGCATTTACGGTTTTAGTGATGTGAAATATCACACTCACATGTAAACCTTAACAACATCAACTTCTCATAGCTGAACCGAACCTCTTCCTCCCGTCAACCTTCACTGACCAAAAAACCATTTGTCATAGCTTGATTGCTTTGCATCACACCAAAAAAGGGTTACACATATGATTTGCTTCTTTTGAAGTAAACTTGAATGTTCAAAGTAATTGAAAATTAAACATCTGGCTTTTGAAAAACGAAGGAGTGAAGAGTTGAGAATGTGATCTCAATTTCCTGTCTACATCCTTCTGGACTCAATGTTTAATTTTTGCAAAAACATTACAATTTTTTTAAAAGCAAAATTACATCCAATTTAGCAGTTGATGCCCTATACGAAAGAAACAGCAGTACAAAAGATGTTACCTGAATTTCATCTTCTTGCTTTGCTTTCTACATATAAGTGCATAAAAAGGCATACATATAATCATGGCAATAATTGAATTTTGGTTGGAAACATTTGCTTCATCAAATTGAAAACACATCATTGTAGTTTTTGAATGAATTTAGTTATGGGAGCCAGCAATGTTGTGATTTTTATTGTATATGTACAGATTCAACCGTTTCTAATTAAACTAGCATTTCTCACTGTAAAAAATTAATGACATGACATACATAATTGTCTTCTTTTTATGAGAGTAAAACGAGGAAGAAAGATAAATTCAGAAATTCTCTCTTTTTTAGGGGTATACACAATGGGAGTTTCTGATTGATTATAATTATACTAAAATAAAATTCAGTGTCCCTTTTGATTGCCAGATTAATGATGGATGAAATAAATATTTTAAATTGTTCTGAAAACCCTTTATATCAAGTACTCCTGCAGTAACCCTCTATTTCCTGGATTTTTCATTAATTTTTTTAAATTTTTTCCTCAATTTCTTGTGCACCAACATCCTAGAATTTTATATCAAGAACTAAATTAAATAATTAAATGACTTGTACAATTCAATTTAATTGTCGGGCATTCGGATTTTGATTTAATAATAAGTGCGTGTATCTTTTTACTTAAAAAATTAAATTCGAATTTATCACTTTATCAAAATTTAAAAAATAAAAAATAATAGCAAGATGTGTTCAAGTGTTACAAATCATCTGTTGTATCTCAAAGAGGAAAGAAGAAATTGATAACCTTGAATTGCACTAGAACAATAATGTAACTTACAGAAAATTACAGGCATGTCTCTTTTGTTTATTTTTTTGTTTCGTTTGACTCCCTACATCTAATCAAAAACTCTGCCCACCATCCATGGATCAATGTTAAAAAGGTGAATTAACAAAGCAAAAGCCTCTGTACATCAATTTATCATTCCTTAATTTCTTGGATGCTTAAGTAAAGGCTTCTTTAAGTTGTGCTTGAGCATTTTGGAGGTGTATTTGGAGCTGCATCAATAATAATTACTACAAATTAATCAGATTTGATCATGTAGTGCCAGAAATAAGAAAAAAATAGAGCAAAAATTATTACTAATAGTACATAGTATTGATCAATAAGCATGAAAAAAGATGTATAATTAAAGATTTTAATTTTTACCTAATCCAATTGCCTCAGAGCTTTTCATTAATCTTAGGCGTTTGCATGATTCAACAAACATTCTAATAAAAGCGGAAAAAGAAAAAAATTATTAGTACTAGTAAGTGTTGATTCTAAAAGAAACTTTAGCAATAGTTTAATGGGATTTTTGGAAATGGAAACTTACTGCCATGGTACATCTCCAACCATCATCCAATCTCCATCCTTGTCTTCATATGTGGGCACATACTCAAGTCCATTCACTTGGTCTACTATTTTCTTCTCATTCAAATAATTTCCTGTTAAAAAAATTAATTTAAAGACTAAATTATTCTTTATACATCAAAGAAAAATTGTAACCAGGAGGAAATTAAGAAAAACAAATGTAAAAGATAATTTTTATAGTTAAAGCTGAAAGTATCGACAGTTGATCATTAAAATTAAAATTTTAATATTTTATCAACAGAACCCGCTATACTGCTGACAAAATTTTGATGCACTTACTCATGATGAAACATGAGAACATATCTTCAAGGGAGCTTAATAGCAGCTGATAACTGCTGTACATCTGAAGATCAACTTTCCTTAAATATGGAGCTCCATCCACCGCCACTTTTACATATTTACAACTCTTCATTGCATTCTTTCTAAAGCCTCTCACCGGCGGCCAACCCACCACTTGTGCCCTATATAATATTTTCATCAAAATTACAAACCAAATTACAAATTTTCAATATGATTAAATTCTCGTCCAAAGTAAAAATATTTAATGCTTTTTAACATTAAGATATGAATTTTAATATCTGAGACGGGATATTAAAAGTGGTAAGTTAGCTTAATTAGCTGGCACGAGACACTGAGTTTCATTACAATTGCTTACTTTGAGACAGGAGACTTGGCAGCTTCTTGGACATCAATCTGGGACTGGCCACAATCTTTGTCACCAAGGTTAAGATCAACGGTTTCCAAAAATCCACGTTTAGTGCCCGACTTAGCTCCACCATCCGATATTGTCACCCTAGGCTTTCCGGGCAACCCTAAAGTCAACTCGGTAGCCTCAAAATTCAAGCCGGTGGCATAATTTTCCGGCAAGTGTTTTCCATTCTCCGGTGACATTTTCTTTCCTCAAAAGTTTCAGAACTGACTGCTAGCTGTATCAAAAACAAAATAGAGCGGTTGCACAAAATTTTTTACCAACACGTTTGGCTTGGTTTGGGGTTATATATAAAAATAAATTTATGTAAAAGCCTAAAAGGAGGAGAAGAACCTGACAGGAAACAGTTTGGAACCAGTCCTTGAAAAACATGTGTCCTTAAAAGAGCGGTCATGATTTGTCCATGTGGGTGACAGGAATTATATGACGGGAAGCGTGCGTTTGTGTATGATTTTGAGCGCTTTAAAGTTTAAAGTTAGGGAGGTTGCCGATCGGGCTGACCCGCTCACTTTCAGTGCTTTTGTTAGGGCAGTACAGAGATTTGCTATGATTGTGTGAATCATACAGTTCCATTAGATTATTGAAATCTTTTTTTTTTTTTAAGGAAACTTTTGAAATCTCTTTTGATATCAATAGGATGCTTGGTCATTTTAAGAAAGGAATGGCCAAATTAATCACCTTTCTTTACTTTTTTTTTTTTTTTGAAATGAAGTTGCTATTTCGGGGGCTATCAAAATTTCCCTTTTTATTTTTATTTTTTATTTAAAATTATCATAATTTGAATTCTTATAATTAAAATTAAATAATTAACATTTTATTAGCAAATATACAATTATTGACAATTTTTTCCTTTTTAAGTTATGAAGGATCTAGGTATTTTGGTTAAATTTTCATATATTACTAATCACACCATTAATTTTATTAAAAATTTCAGCCTTCCACCAAGTTTTAATTCCTTCAAGCAAAGTTCTGTTTTTCAATTTTCTTTTCTAATTTTCCACTCTAATTTATGTAGTAGTAATTTTTAAGCTAAAACCAAACATCAAAATCACACTTAAAATTTCTCACCCACCATCACCATCAAATGGATGCGTTGATATGTTGTTTTAAAACAAGTAAAAGTATTTAAAAATAAATCAATCATTGTTAAAAATTAGATATTTAATTTTAATTATCAAATTTAAATTTTTTTGATTTTATAAATAAAAATAAAAAATAGTTTAAAAAATTAAGAGAATACAATTAATATTAATATAATTCAATAAATTGTTTCATAAAATAATAAGAAAGTCAATAGTCTAAATTCTGATAATAGGATGGACCCACAAGGAAGATACATGTTATGAAAACAGGTGAAGGCACAGAATCAAAAGAGCGTGAAATTTGTGGGCCCCACATGTTGGGGTTCTTGCGGTACAAGTCAACTTTAATTGAGGAAGTGGACCCACTAGTTGGGTCCCGCGGCTTCCATGTGAACATGTTTCTTTGTCGGTTAATTAATCTCCTCATTTTTCTTTTTCTTTTATATGTTATTGATTTAGACTTAAAAGGATGGTAATTGGACAATTCAATTAGTCGATGGAAATTATTTTGAATTTAAATAATCCTAATTTAAGTTATTTTGAGTAATTTAAATTTATATTATTTTGAGTTTGATCATATTTTTAATTTTTTATCAAATTAAATTAAGTGAAATTTAATTTCAGATGGATTGAATTGATTTACAAATTTTAATAAGCTTTGTTAATTTTAATTATTGTTACATTTATAATAAAAAACTATTGTTAAATTATTTTTACTTTAAACATGAATGTTTATTTATTTTAAATAATATATAAAATTTTAGAAATGAATTATTTTAACATATTTCAATATAAAAAGTAATATTGAAAAGATTTAATTCATTTAAAAAATAAATGTAATTATTTTAAGATATCATAAAATAAAAAAACAAACATTAAATTTAAAATAAAAAAATATTTTTATTAAAATATAAATTATTATTTTTATAATTAAAATTTAATTTTAATTATTAAAAATAAAAATTTAACACTGATCCACGGAACATATAATAGTTAATATTAGAATATAAACAAATATTATACTTATAATACACAAAGAATTTTATAAATAATTATGTGATTTATCGATATTGATAGATTATTAGATTTTTAATTTTAGTAATTAAATTTGTTCTTTGACATTTCAAATTAAAAGGCAGAAATAATAAAAGATTTAAAACTGTTATTTTATTTAAAAATTTTTTATATTTTATTATATTCAAATAAACATTTAATTTTAATTTAAACTTAAAAATTTTTAATCTTTAATTTATATTTAAATGAATATTTAACAGAAGTCAACCTATACTTTGAATATTTGAATATAAATAAAAAAAAATTATTTAAATACGATAAAAATATAATTCATAAACTTTTTTAATATTTTAAAAAAAATTTCACCGCCTGTACATGGCGGATTTACCGGCTCCCAACCACGTGGCTTCTAGAAACATGACCGTCGTTTTCAAGTTTCCTTACGCGGGCCACCTTGTCTTTGCTAAATTATGTAACATCTTATCACTTGATCATTCAGAATATTCAAAAATAATTTTCTAAACCCGAGGAAAGAAATAATAAAATATTAATTCTTTTTGTTAATAATATCATTATTAATAAAAAATATAATTATAATTAAATAATCCTCGATATACAACATATCTATTATTCTTAACAGGAAAGAAATTAATAAATAATGAATTTGTAAATTCATTAGTAGTAATATTCTTTTTTGGTTATCCATATACAACAATTCAAGGTTAAATTTAATAATTTATATTATATAAAATATTAAAATTTATGTATTCATATCATATTTTATACAAAAATTATATATTATAATTTGTGTCGATACAAAAACATAAAATATATTATTGTAATTTTATTAAACCTATATATAATTATTATTAAAATTTTAATTTATATAACTTTCATATCTTTTATTCATATAATATTTTTATCGTATAACTATATCGTAATTTAAATTATCAAATATTTTAATCATTAGAAATAAAATGATTTTCCCTTTAAGTTGATATGATTATTGTATTTTTTTTTACTTTAATTATAATCTATTATATAATTAAATATCTTGTCCATTAATTACCATGAAGAGGAGGATGGGATGAAAGAAGAATTCAACATCATTGAATCATTGGATAGAGAAAGTGCATTTCATTATTTGACCATAAATCTATTCTTTATGCTAAATTGTGTCTTCTTTTCAATAGATCACTCCATGTTTTTTAGAAAAGAACCATATAAATATATGATAATTTCAAAAATTCCCACATAATCATGGAATTTGATTTGGAAAAGAAAAAAGATGAAAGAAATCAACAATATGACTTGAAATAGGGGATTGGCTGTTCCTTCAAGATTGTCATGTAATGCTTTAAAGATTTCCCATCATCAACTAATTAATTTGTCAAATATATCTTCCTTTCCAACCAATCCAATTAAAAATATAAAAAATGATATAATTATTGAAAGCAATTCATTATTTAACATAACGTGTCTTTTATGATACTTAACAGCCATATGTTAAATAAAAAACTAATATAATTCGCCTAAATAATCATGTAATAATTTGATGAAAAAGAAAAAACTTAATTATAATTTTTTTAAAAAAAATTTCAATCAAGAAATCAATGGATAGATTATTTATTCTTCCAAATTAAAACAAGATGGATTAAACTCCACAGCAGTGTGTGTTTGAGATTAATACCAATAAAGGGTTTTTAATAAAATATATAGTAATTCAAATCCGAAACCACTGCCGGTCAATAAATTATTGATAAAGGGCACATCAAATAGTTCCCATATTAAACAATAAAACTTCTTGACCATCTTGAAATCTTTGAATAGAGTAAAAGGTTGTTGTAACGAATGAGAAAAAAAGCCTAGTTGTAACCCCCAAAAAAAAAAAGTTCTTTTAGTGAGTTTCGTAAAATTTTTTATTAAAAATAATTAAATAAAAATTAAAATTTATAGATTGAAAATTTTTATTATATAGATTAAGTATGAAAATTTGAAAAAAAATTAATAAATTTTCATATATTTTTAAATAAGTATTGATCACATTTAAATTATAAAAAATATTTTAAATAATTTTTTACATTATTGATCTTCACATTTTAATTTATCAATTTATCGATTTAAATTTTTTATTGAAGTTTCTATTAAATAATTTAAAAACAAAATTTTACCTAAACAATTTTATCTAAGTTTTGTCTAAAAAGGGCGCCTACATCTCTTATTATTAAAATGGTATTATCTTATATATATTAAGTATTAGATTTTTTATGATTTTATATTCAAATTAAGCCCTCCACTTATTATCAATATATTTAAATTAGATGCTTAATATGATATCATACTCAAATTCTATTTTGTTATTCTTGTCTATGACTCATATATGCTACCCTTACAAGTTCCGGCTCTATGACATATGATTGAGAATTTGTTAAAACAATATTATCTTACATTTATTAAATATTAAAATTTTTTTATCTTACATTTGAGTTGGTCCCTTCATTTATTACTAATTAATTTTAGGTTAAATGCTTAACCCTTACAAACTTGGACTTTGGGCAATTAATTAATTAGATGTTAATGGTCTAAAGGATTTAAATAAATTAGCCTGAAATGTGTAAACAGCATAGGTTGTGGTGTAACTTAGTCGAAAGTACTTAGTTGAATCTAGGAAAGAAGAAAGAAACATGGCTCAAAGTCAGTGACTTGAATTAGATACAAGTTGGCATCAATTTCTTCCTTTGAGCAGACATATTAGTATTCCCCATTGCTGGAATTGTTCTAATTCATCACTGAAAAAAATGTGAATCTGCTTATTCCTTGACTCTGTTATGGTCCCCATATGAAAAGGTAAGCAGGTAATCCCCATATGAAATTTTGGTCCCCAAAAGCAGAACTTCTAGAAAAAGAAAATTTCAGCAAGTACTCTAATTCTTTCTGTTTCACTAATTCAATTTGTTGTCTTCATTTCCTCTCAGTTTCTCCTATAATTTCCTCATCATTTTTTTTTTTTTTTTGTGTTTTTCTAGTCCAATTCGTGTAGCAGTGGGATTTGAAAATTCATAGTTGTAAAGTTATAATAAGTTGTAGGCGTTAATGACTTTAGTGTTTTTCTGAATGTGATCATATTGCTTGCTGAGGGAATATTGTTTTGTTCACAAGCACTTTTTCAATAAGCAATCTTTTTCAGAATATATATAATTCTATATATTTTTCATTTTGGGATTAAAATTAGTGTACAAATATGATAATTCGTATATTTATATCATGTAAAATATTAAAATTTATATACTTGTATTGTATTTTACTTAAAAAGTACATGTTAAAATTCGTATTGATACGAAAATATAAAATATTTTTTATTAAATTTATATATAATTATTGTGAAATTTTTAAATCTTATCATTTTTATATCTATTTTTTATATTGTGCTCGTGTCATATTTAAGATTATCAAGTCTCAATTTTGAAGTTAGTCACAAGTTATTTATTTGTTTTTTGTTTAAAAACATTGAAGCATAGGGAATGAAAAAATAAAATATTACAGAGGTTAATAAATCATTTAAGTTAAGCTTTGAATTTTTAGTAAGTTATTTATTGATTTATTGGTTTAGCGAGTTTATTTGGAGCTTAGAAGGAAGTTGAATGAGATTCTTCAACTATTCAGTCAATTGCGGTAGTCTCTGGGAATCGATTCTTTAACAATTGAAAACTTTGGAGTAATATTACAATTAGAAATTGAACATCACTGATTTCTTGCACCCACTATGGAAATTGCTCTAGTGGAGCTTATTCAATGAATAATTAAGCTACCTTAATTTTATTATTGAAAAAGTAACTTGAAATAAACTGAAAAAAATCAATACTAAAAAATAAATATTCATTTTAGTTCTAAAAAAATTAATACCGAAATGCTATAGTAAAAATTAAATGCTTTTGTTGATTTTTATTAAGGATTTTATGTTAATTAATAAAAATTAAAAAATAGTTAAGAAAATGTAAGGTTAATGTAATTAAATGGAATTTTTTCTTAAATAAGAATTTAATTAAGTATATTTTATCATTATATTTGTTAAACTATCAGTGTATAGATTTTATGCGCTGTTAATGAATTAGATGATACCATCTTATTAATGAGTAAATTTTTTGAAAAATATATTAATTTTTTATATATATTTTTAAAAATTTATTTTATTCATTAATAAAGTGATATCATCTGATTTATTAATAATATATAAATTTACATCAAATATAAATTCTTAAAATTTTTAACACTTCTTCATTAGAAAACTTACATTAAGTGGTTTCTAGAATAAGTTAAGCTCATTGAAACATTAATCATTAAAAAATTTCAATAACTTATCAAATACACACTTTGAAACAATTAATCACCGTCAAACAGTCACTTTTTTAAGATGCCAAGTTCAGATCTCCCTCATTTAAGTAATTTCTAAGTATATATATAAAAGAAAGAAAATGGTAAAGAATATCTATGCTACTACTTTGAGAGGATATTTATAAGAAGATTTTATATTGATATATTATCAGTATATAAATTTTATATATTTTTGATACATCAAATATAAATTTTTATAAAAATACAAAAACTAAAACTTGCTTAAGATAATGTTATTTTAAGGATAATGTTGGATATTTAAATATCCAATATTACTTATCAAAAAAAGAATCCAATATTATGTTGGAAATGATGTAAATATTAGGTTTGTTAGTTGAATTTATGGATGTTAATGCAGATTAGATTCTGTATCAAGAATATTTTATGGATGTTAATTGTCATAACGTCTAGATTCGGGGATCTATCGCTAGACATTAACTTAAAAGAGTCGTCACTAATCTTTTTTATCTAGGTGTGATTGGTCACTAAGGAATCTATCCTTTCAGTAAACACCTAAGTTTAAGGGTCTCTACAAGAATAGGTTCGAGTCTACTAACCAGAACAGGGTTCGAGAGTTCGGTTACGTGTGAGAAAAATTATAGCACCTTCACAACGCCCATCGAAAGATGGTACTAGCTTAATTTTGTGTTATCCAATAAGCCTTAAAAATTTATCAAGTAATTAGTTGTTAGAAATTATTCTCAATTGACTTTAATACTTTTAATAGAAAATTAAAAAAATCTCCTCACCTCAAGAGTATGCAAGAAAACTACTGTTTCATTTGCAGAGACTCTATCGTCGGATTATTTAACATTAAAAATATTCAAGAAAAATAAAAAAAAAAAAGAAAAGAAAAACGATTGCTTTTGTACAAAAAAAATTGATACTTTCAACTTCTCCATAAGAAATTTTAATTTCGAGGAAAATTAATACTTTCAACTTTTCCTAAAAAAAAAAATTTATTGAAAATTTATTTTTAAGAAAAATTGATACTTTCAACTTTTCCTAAAAAAAAAACTTTTTTTTGAAAATTTATTTTTAAGGAAAATTGATACTTTCAACCTTTTTTTTAAAAAAAAACTTTTTTTGAAAATTTATTTTTAAGAAAAATTGATACTTTCAACTTTTCCTCAAAAATATTTTTTTAGAAACTTTAATTTCGAATAAAATTGATACTTTTAACTTTTTCTCAAAAAAACATTTTTTTGAATATTTATTTTTAAGAAAAATTGATACTTTTAATTTTTTCCCAAAAATATTTTTTTGAAAAGCTTATTTTCAAGAAAAATTGATACTTTCAACTTTTCCTCAAAAATATTTTTTTTGAATTTTATTTAAAGAAAATAAAATAAAAAATAAAAAATAAAAATAAAAAGTATTAAACAAATTTAATCTAATGAATAAATAATAATAATAATAAATATATAAATATATAAAAAAAATGAAAAATGAAAAAAAAAACCTGTAACGGCTCGACTCGGCTTAAGGAAGAAAAAATAGGTTGGAGACACGGCTCGGCTCAGCTCGAGAAACGGCTCGCACTTGGGTTGAACGCGGGTCGAAAATTGGTCGACGCTCGGGTCGAGTCGAATTTCTCTATTTGATCACATCATATATCCTTCCAAATCATCTCCTCATATTAATGTGGATGAGTTCTCAAAATTAAATCTCAAAATTATTGTTATCATTATCTAAATATTCATCATCTGAAATTTGAAAATGGGAATATAAATTTATGAAAAGTAACAGAGCATGGAATAATGGTCGAGTGAAAGAGAAAATGTAATGAAATGCATTAACTTGCTTTTATTAAAATGATAACAAGTGAAATCATATTGCAAAAAAGAAACCTAACATTACTCTAAAAGAAATCTTAAAATGACAAAAAAAACCTTCAACCAGCCTTATCTTCATTCTTCAAAATTATCCTCATATGCAATTAGGTGAAGAATCTTTATTGACATTTTGCCTCTCAATTCATTGTGACTCTCCGGACCCTTTCTGACCAATGTGTTCTTGATTGTCACTCAGAGCACTAACATCAGGTGTTGTTGTTTTTTCTTGATCAAAACTTACTATTTCATCATTGATCAATCGTTGTACTTTATGCTTTAAAGCAGTGTAATTTTTAGTAGAATGGCCAGTAATCTATAGTGATAGTTACAGTGGACTGTAGGATCATACCACTTAGGATAGGGTAACTTAAGTGGCTCTACATGGCTGGAGGTAATCAAATAGCTATTAAAGAGTTCTCGATATAACTCCGTATAAGTCATGGGGATTGGATCAAATACAAGTTTTTCTCGAGTAATCCATTGTTCCCGTGAACCACTTGCTAGGTTAGTAGGACGAATTTGAGTTTTTGTATGAGCTTGAATGTTAAGGCTATATGTAAGATCTTGAGGGCTAAAAATTGATCGGTGTGTGGATGAATAAGGTGGTTGTGGAATTAGCTGGTATAGGTAGGATGAGGTATTATTCACAGTAAGATAGTACGGAGAGTAATCTTGAAGTGGATAGGGTTGATAACCCCTGAATTATTGTTTATCAAAGCTCACAGCTTGAGCTTCAGTTTCTTTCTTTTCTGATGCCTTCTTGGTTTCTCTTCCTTTCAACTTGTTATTTTTTATGGCACTTTCAATAATTTCTCCAGAGATCACCATGTTGACGAAATTCTTTTTTACATTCCTTATCATCTTTTCATAATAGGGAGATTTCAAAGTGCTGACAAATAATACTGTAGTTTCTTTCTTAGTTAGAGAAAGCTATACTTGAGAAGCAATATCCCTTCACCTCTAAGCATACTTTTTAAAAGTCTCATTGGCTTTTTTCTTTAGGTTTTGTAAAGATAAACGATCAGGGGTTAAATCCATGATATGTTGATATTGACTGATAAAATCATGGGCCATGTCACTCCAGGAATGGATGCGTGTTCTATCTAACTGGATATACCACCTAACAACAGAACCTGTAAGACTGTCTTGAAAAACATGCATTAGTAGCTTTTCGTCATGAGCATGGGCTGTCATCTTTTGATAATACATGGTAATATGAGTTTTTTGGCATTTTGTACCATCATATTTTTCAAATTCTGGTACTTTGAACTTAGGAGAAACGACCACATTAGGGACTAAGCAAAGCCCAATAGCATCAACTGAACCATAAACACCAATTCCTTCCACAGCTCGTAGCTTTTGTTCTAGTATACTAATTTTAGAGTTTTCTTGTGCTTTCACTTTTATCTTTTCCTTGTCTTTTTCTTTCAGTTCATCCAGATCAGGGATTTAAATTGGTTCAACTGCCTTTTCAGTAAAGACAGGATTCACATAGCTATGGTAATGCCCTGGATTAGAAGCTGATGGCATTCCAGGATATATAGGATATGTGAAGTGTTGTAGTGAAACTTCTTGTGTAGACTGGGATTGAGGTGGATCAAAATCAGGTGGATATAAGGAGTCAGTCACTTCTTGCGATATAAGACCTTGTTGGCTTATGTTCTCTTCTATTCCTCTCTCCTTATTTAATTTGTTGATAGCATCCAAAATTTTACTTAACTTATTCTCAATCTTTTCTTGTGCTTTTTCTAGCTTTTCAAATACATGAGAGTTTTTCTGCTCCATTTGTCTGGTTTTGGCTCTTGTGTTATATCGATGGATAGGGTTCTCGCTAGATGGAGCTATCCTTGAACCTTTAGCATCACAATTATGATTAGAAATACTATGCTATGCTTTATGTATGATATGTTGATGGACGAATGAAATATACATTTTCATGAATGAAATCTAATATAAAATGGATGCAAATGATAATGTTAAAACATGATCATGAAAATAATACATAAGCACAAAATCAGACAAACAACATGGTTAGTTTCACAGATAAATTGAAAATGATGTCGATGCATAATGTTACATATGATAATAAAAATGATACACAAAGTCAGATAATCAAAATTATTAGATAAACACCCTTTTTGTGTCTTAGTTTTAGGGTATATCTATCATTGGGTAGAAAGGGCTTTATCCTAGGTTTAGGCACTTCTAAGTTTCACTATATGTGGTTCAAGGTTAAAATCTAAAGGTTTTCAAATTGCTCCTTACATCATTATCCATCACAGACTAGTAAGGTACCTTAATCCTTACTCATTACAGGCTACAAGCGAAAAAATGTTCAATTTGAATGAAAGTATTTCATTAGTCACTGCGGAAGCATCAAACCTCACGAAAGCAATAAGTACTTTACTCCCTCCTAGAGGGACGAAGCTCGAGTATAGAGCTCATGTTATGCATATGCATATGAATGACATAATTAATAAAGTAAATAAACATGAATGAATAAAAAATCTATACAAAAAGGTTCAATTTTATTAGGCTTTTGGATAACACAATTTATTTGCTGGCTTGACTCTCAGAGTTCCTTAATGGAGTCGCCAAGCTGTAATAACGTCTAGATCCGAAGATCTATCGCTAGACATTGACTTGAAGGAGTCGTCACTAATCTTTTTTATCTAGATGTGATTGGTCACTTAAGGAATCTATCCTTTCAGGGAACACCTAAGTTTAAAGGTTCCTACAAGAATAGGTTCGAGTCTACTAACCAGAACAGGGTTCGAGAGTTTGGTTACGTGTGAGGAAGGTTATAACACCCTCACAACGCCCATCAAAAAATAGTACCAGCTTAATTTTGTATTATCCAATAAGTCTTAAAAATTTATCAAGTAATTAGTTGTTAGAAATTATTCTCAATTGACTCTAATACTTTTAGCAAAAAATTGAAAAAATCTCATCACCTCAAGAGTATGCAAGAAAACTATTGTTTCACTTGTAGAGGCTCCATTGTCAGATTATTTAACATTAAAAAAATTCAAGAAAAATAAAAAAAATAAAATAAAAATGATTGCTTTTGTACAAGAAAAATTGATACTTTCAACTTCTCCCTAAGAAACTTTAATTTCGAGAAAAATTGATACTTTCAACTTTTCTTAAAAAAAAAAAACTTTATTGAAAATTTATTTTTAAGGAAAATTGATACTTTCAACTTTTTTTCAAAAAAAACCTTTTTTTTGAAAATTTATTTTTTAAAAAAATTGATACTTTCAACTTTTCTCAAAAAATATTTTTTTGGAAACTTTAATTTCGAGGAAATTTGATAAAATTGATACTTTCAACTTTTCTTCAAAAAAATATTTTTTAAAAATTTATTTTTAAGAAAAATTGATACTTTCAATTTTTCCTTAAAAATATTTTCTTGGAAACTTTAATTTCGAGAAAAATTGATACTTTCAACTTTTCCTCAAAAAAACTTTTTTTTGAAGATTTATTTTTAAGGAAAATTGATATTTTCAACTTTTCTCCAAAAATATTTTTTTGAAAAGCTTATTTTCAAGAAAAATTGATACTTTCAACTTTCCTCAAAAATATTTTTTTTGAATTTTATTTAAAGAAAATAAAATAAAAGTAAAAATAAAGGAAAATAAAATTAAAAAAAGTATTAAACAAATCTAATCTAATGAATAAATAATAATAAAAAATAAATAAAATAAAAAATGAAAAAAAAAAACCTGAAACGGCTCGACTAACGGCTTGGCTCGGTTCAACTTGAGAAAGAAAAAATGGCTTGGAGAAGCGGCTCGGCTCAAGAAACGGCTCGCACTTGGGTTGAACGGGGGTCGAAGCTCAGATCGGGTCGGATCTTGACATAATGCGCGGATCCTTTGGGTTACTTAAGGTAGAAACGACGTCATTTTGGGGGGGGTATATAAGGCTGAAAGTTAGTTTTTTTCTCAGAATCCCTTCTCATCTTCTCTCTCTTCCCTTCTTTCTTCTCTCCATTCTCTCTAAAAACCCAAAAAACTTCGGTTGAATGCCCGTCGGATTCTGAAAATTTTAGCCAAAATCTAGATTTTTCGTCAGAAGTTCATCGAAAAGTTGATCGGGTTCTGAAAATTCTTATCGAAAACTGGGCAGCTGGCCGAAAAGTTTAAACTTGGCCGAAAAAGTAGCTAAAAAATAAAATATCATCAGAAAAAATAAACCGAAATTTGAAAATTTTTCAAAAATTTTCAAAAAAAATTCACCAAAAAATTCTAAAAAATTTCCACCGATTCCTAAAGTTGTTCTAAAGCACCCAAACCCTTTTTTAGCTTCTGTTTCTTCTCTGTGTTTGTCTCTGTGTGCCTTCTTCTGTTTTTACAGCACTTATTTATAGGAATTGATCAGAAGAGTTTATGATCAATTCCAACTCTTTTTGGGATTTAGACTAGGGAAGGCAAAAACATCCAAATCCGTCAGCTTTCGACTCGACCCGACAGCTTAGGGTCGGTTTTTTTTTTTTAAAATCAGGTATCGGTTTGGGTCGGGGTCGGGTCGGGTAAAAAATTTTCGGAGTCGGGTCGAGGTCGAGTTTTAGGCAAACCCGACCCTACCCGACCCGATATATATAAAAAAATTATTTTTTTAATTTTATATTTAATTATATATATTTTTATATATATTTAATTTTATATTTATATTTAAAATAATATTTTATTAATTTCGGATCGGGTCGGGTTCGGGTATTAAAAATTAAAAAAAATTGTCGGGTCAGGTACGAGTTCGGGTATTACATATTTAAAATCAGGTCGGGTTCGGGACGAGCAAAAACCCGCCCCACCCCGACCCATTGCCATCACTAATTTAGACTCAATCTTTGAATCCAATCCCAATTCTGTCAATTCTCAAATCACAGCCAAATTTATTCCAATTTTTTTATCCTAATCTTAACCGAAAATTAATCAAAATAAAAAGATAAATATATTAATAGATAACAAAAAAAATAATTAGATAAATAAAAGAAATAGATAAATAATAATAAAAAATAAAAGCAGATAAATAATAAAAATATTAATAGATAAAAAAATAAAAAAATATATTAAATAATAAAAATAAAAATAAAAACCCATTGGGGCCAACTAATTGGATCCTAAATCAAGTCCAATGAGCTTAGACCCAAATCTTATTGGACCAGACCCTATGAATTTGTGTTCGGATTAAATAGGGTATCTACATTAATCATGTGCATTTCCTTTGTATATATTTTTATGGATGTGCAAAGTATAAGGTAACATGGGTTCACTTCTGAAAATTCTTCACTGCTTTCTCATTGTTTATAAATGAAAATAAAAACAAAAAAAAGTTATTTAATCTACTATCTAGAGTTTTTAAATTTCATAATCAATGTTAATAAAATGATATATACCTTTAAGTATATTTAAAAATTAATATATATATATCAATTTTCTAACATCATTTATAAAATTAAAAATTAAATTATAATATAAAAAAAAACATTAATTATTATAATTTAAAAGTCAATCTCCAACACCAAATAACAAATAACAACTTCAAGTTCATGATGAGGAAGCAAATTAGGATTCTTATCTATTATTAGGGGTCCTATCCCAATTACATTATAACAAATTACGTCTTAACATCAATAATCCATAATTAACATTTAACAAAGTATAGGATCAAAGAAGCTTTCAGTCAAGTAATTCTTCAATACGGCATGCATTCATGTGCTTTTCTAGTCACTCCTTTAAAGTTCCATTGAGAGCTTCCCTTGATCTCATCACTTCAAAACCCTTGACATCTGCTTTTTTCATGATCCTCAGCCTTTTGCATGATTCAATAAACAACCTGCAAAATATTATTGATTAACCTACTAATTATTAGCTTTTACAACATAATTTTTGCTTGCTTTTTTTTTTTTTTATGAAAAATTGTATTCATTTATTTGCTTATTTGAATAAAAAATTTTCCATTTGTTTTAAATTTTTGGAATTTGTGGTGGCCAACAATCTTCTCTCACTAATAATTTCTGGGCTTGACGAGGTTCGTTATTTGAGGGCCATGTAATCGTAGTCAAACCGACATCATTATATGGAGTTAATTGGCCAATGTTGGCAATATTGGTCCAGCCTAATGGAATCCAAGCATGGTGCAAAATTTACAAATTTTGCCACTTTAAATTTCTTTACAACAATAACAATATAAACTAAATTATATATATATATATATATCCAGTAACTCTTAAAATCGGTTATATAAAAATAAAAAAAATTATATTAAGTTATAATTTTAAATCCTCTTACTATCACTTTGTATTTTTATACGAAAATAAAAAATTATGTTCCAAAGTATTATTTACTTATTAATTGGAAACAGTTAGATAGCTTTTGGTTGTTTCATGGTGTGGAACATGATTTCACAACATTTCTAGCAATTCGATTACATGAATTTTATATAAAACAAGCTTGATCAATGTGAAAATTTTTATGACCCTTAATTTGTTCAATGATAAAAAATAATTAAAAAAAAACTAGTGATTATAATTAGAGAATTACGACTATGATTATCTAAGAAGTTGCATGCTTTACCCAGCATGTAATCATGATTTACCCCTTAATTAAGTACTTTTGAGAAAGCTAATGTCCAACGCTTTTTCCCCAACAATCTTTTGACCAATACACACACTTTGGAACATTTTCAAAATGTCATGGCAAATTTCTTCGTCCAATCGAAATATCAATGTCTAAACTATGGGAAACAAGGATGTGATATTTTTAACTTGGTATGGATTTATTGATAAAGTTTTCAATAAATAGAGTTCTAAAACATAAAATGTCAGGTCAATATTCACATTTAATTCGTGATTAATGGAATAATAATCATAATATATATGACAGTCAAATTAATGGTGGTTGGAGAAAAAGACTTACTCCCAGGGAACGTCTCCTGCTAGCATCCAGTCTCCATCTTTGTCTTCATATATGGGAACGAATTCACAGCTGTCTGCATCCCGTAACGCCTCCCCTGTAAACAATCATATACCCCAAAACATAATTAATTTTGTTATGCATTTATTTCTTTTTCAAGCACTTAAGTAATTAATTAATTGATTAATTGATTTGTTTTCTTTATATATTTATCTCTGATTATAGTTTTTTTGAGTTCAACTTCGTGCAATTAAATTTTCTCTACAGGAAAGTATACATATTTATTATTTATTAATGGTCATTACCTTTTTTCTACACGTGACAAATCCTATTAAAAATTCCTAAATTCCTTCCACGAGGGTGGAAATTTTGATAAAAAAAAAATTAGAAGGGTTGAATTTACCAATCTCTCTTTTTTTTTTTTTTTCCTTTTATTATAAATTGAACTTTTTTGTTGAATGTTCCGAATAATTGACTGAATTATACAAATAATCCCTCTGTTCTGATTCTATATTAAGATTCGAATTTAAAACTTTAATTTGCATAGTGAAAATAATTTAAAGATGGAGCAAAAAAACAAAAAGAAGGAACTAAGCACTCACCAAAGAGCTTCTCCAATGCCGAAGCAAGATCAGAGTAACCTTTGAGCATGCCTAAATCAAATTTGCGAAGAAAAGGAGCTCCATCCATGCTAACTTTCACGTACATTTTTGATGTTTTAGACCCATCTTTGTTGTTGAAATTGTTCTTCTTTCTATACGAACATACCGGTGGCCACCCCACAACTTGACTCTTGCTTTGCATTTTCTGCCCATTGATCTTCCCATTTTCATCCTCCTCTGAAATCTCTGAGAAAACCCTTTTCTTCTCACTTTTGTCAATTCCAGCATCCCCAGGGAGACCCAACCTCAGCTCCGTGATTTCGAGTCCAAGACCTGCCGTGGCCATTTTCTCTGATGATTATGGCTTACAAGTTTGCAGTTCTTCTTTTGCACTTTTGGTTTTCAATTGTGTGTGTTTTTCTATGCTAATTATGAAGATATATAGGGTTTTAAATAGTATAAGATATGGAAAATAAGGCTAGTTTCTATTCAAGGTAAGGAGAATGGAGGACATAGTGGGAGCAATTACAGGTCAACTAAGGCATAGTGGTCGGTCACATGAGAGGCAAAAGTGGGGACTTCGTGTCCCCCTTAAAACACAATCAAAGGCCGGCACCAGAAGTTGGACATGTGGACATGATCCTAGGGCTGTTTTGGGGTCGGTGATATGGATTTGATCCTGGCCATTTGATTTGGTGAATTTGAAACAGGTCCATGTGAGATCTGCCGGTTTGAAAGGGTCTCTTTTGCTATAAATCATATGGAAATACCGCCCAAAAACGGCCCCATGATTTAGAGGCAACTATATATGTTTTTGCAATATTCATATTATACTTATTAGCCATGATTTTTTTTAATTTTTTATACAATCGATTTCAAAATTATAAAATATAAAACTTAATTTGTTATTATTTTAATCATAGCCATATAATGCTGTGCGCCATTCATACCTAACCTGCTTTATTTAGAAATGCCATTGCCTATTGGTATATACTACTATGCAGGTAAAAGACTTCGAAATTAAGTAAAGATCTATGTCCTTGTAAAACCATCTTCATCATCATGATGTAAAAAGACATGCATTTTTTAAAATCGGAGATGTGTTAAATGGTTTGAATTCAAAATCAAGGTGAGAATATGGAAATAGGGACATTTTCTGTAAATAATACAAAGTACTTTAAAAGCAAAACTTTAATTTCTCACATTCGGAGTATTTTGACAATATATTGAACTTTTCTCATTCTCTCCATCTTTTTCTCTGTTGTTTCAGAACATGCATTAACCCTTGTAACAACACTTTGGCTTTGAATTCGAAGAGAGCTTAGCTCATGTGATTTATGTAATCATTCTTAAAAAATAATATTTAATAGATTTAAAATTTAAATATTGTAAACATTGATTTTGTTCGGATTTATTATTTTCAATTCTCGTGTAATATTAATAATAATAATAATTTTAATAATAATAATAATAATATTGGTTTAATTAAAATTAAAAATTAATTAATTAAAAAATAAATAAATTTAAAAAAAAAAACAAAAATGTCCAAATGAAAAAAAAAAACATAAGGGCCGGTGCCAGAGGGTGCCTTACACGGCACCACTGGCTACCCACATCCTTGCCTAGTCATCATGCCATTACCCTAGCCATCATATAACTTCTTTGTCCAGTCCCTTCACTGGGGCACTATGGCTCCATCAGCACACCCCTACCACTCTCGAATCTTCAGATAGACGCCCAAAACCCTAGCACTTGCGAAAACCCAAAAGTTTTCTCACACTCCCACCAGACTCACCCACTAGCAGCGATCCTTCTTGACCCACACAAATACCCAAACAAAAAAACAAAAGCAAAATCAAACGGTCATCCCCGTATGGAGGATCCTCAGTGCCAAAGCTCTCTTGCAATAAAGAAAAAAATATTGTCAGTTTGAGTTCTAAAAAAAAATAAAAAAAAAAGAACATCAAAACTTTAAGCTTTGATTTACGTCGATCAGGGCTATTTCTGATGAAAAGAAGGTCGGATCTGAGCTCAGGAGGTCGAAAGAAACTTTCTAGTAAATTTTGACATTTTTCGACTATCGGCGACAACTTTAGGCCGCGATCGATGTGACGACCGACGCCAGATTCTGGCAAAGCCAAAGTGGATTTTTTGGAAGTTAGGGATTTTTTCGGGTAAAAAGGAAAAATGACCAAAAAAATTTTTTAGGCCTTTTATAAAAAAGGCATAAACCAAGAAAGATCCGCGCGTGGACTCGGATTCGATCTGGGATCTGAGCAACCAACCCACCAACCCGGCTCGTCATATAGCTTTGAACCAATTTGACCAGACTGGATCGAATCGCTCCTCAGACCGAACCGAACCATTCCCCATACGGCTCAACCAAACCACGCGTTAAACCAACCCTTTTTTGGTCTGACCAAACCGCCGTTGACTGATCCGATTCAGATAAAAAAAATTTTTTTTAATTTTTTTATATATTATTTCTGTTATTTTAAAATTATTATTAATGTTCATGCATGATAAAAATATTTAAACATGTTAAAAAAATTTTTATAATAATATTAATAAAAATAAATAATGTATTCAAACTTTTGAAAAATAAATAAATAAATAAAACAAGAATAATAACAAAAAATGCTTAAAAATAATAATATTTAAAAAAAAGAATAAAATAATATATTTGTTATTTTTTCTGCCTAGATGTTGGAGGGAATAAAAACTTTAAACTCTAAAATATAATTTCGCTTAGATGTTGGAAAATTATATTATTAAAAAATAATAATAATAATAATAAGATTAATAAATAAAAAAACTAATAATAATAATAATAAAATTTCATTTAAATATGTATAAAGTATAATATTCTTAAAATTCATAAAAATTGAACTTGTTCCGAAAGTTCGCATAGATTTTGGAGATTTTAGAGATATTCGCGTTTTAAAATTTAAAAAAATTAAAATCAAAACCTAAAATTTTAAAATCCTAAAAATTTAAAACCTTAAAATCAAAATCATTAACCCCAAACCCTAAAACTGAAATCTCAAACCTTAAAATTAAAAAATCCCAATTCTTAAAATCCAAAACCTAAAGATCTAAATTTCTAACAGCCCTCTTGAAATCCAAAATCCCAAATTCCAAAATTCAAAATCTAAAAATTCAAAGGTAAAGACCTTAATTTGATACATATTTTCAAATTTTTAAAATTTTGGGACCCTAACCTTTAAAATATCGACTTAAGCTATAACTAAAACTATCTAAAAATCCTAAGGATACGTGTGAAAATCTCGCTTAAAGTAATTTGTTCCCGAATGCCACCTAAATGATGGGATATTTAGGAAATTTTATTTCATTAAGTTTTTTCAAACCAATTCTTAATTCGTTTTAATAATTGGACTAATTAACAATAAAGGTATAATAATAAAATGGGATCTTAAATATAAATAGTCACGTCTAAGCTTTGCTTAGATGTTGGAGAGTCAAGATGGTCTCATTATATTTAAGAATCCATTGTTTGTATTGCATAATATTCATCGGCATACATACGCTATCATGTTATCATTAACAATCATTTGCATTCTTCTATTTTTTATTTATTTTATTTTATTTATTTACCACTTGATGATAAAATATTTTATAATAAAAAGGGATAATACATTTTTTAAAAATTTGTGATATTATAAAATAAAAATAACATTCCGAAGAAAATGATTATTGATACTTTGCCTAGATGTTGAAGAGTTATCAACAATTATCTTCTATAAAGAGTGTTATTTCATTTTAAAGGATATTGTATTAAATTTCAAATGAAACGAGTCATCTTAAATTCTATTGAAATATTGGAGAATTTTAAGATAATTCTTTAACTTAAATATTTTCTCAAGATTTCTAAATAAAAAATTTTAGCAAAAAAAAGTATTTCTTTAAACGAAAGGAATTAGTATTAAATCTCAAGTCAAAATCATTTTATCCGACATCGAAAATAGCGCATAATTAAATGATACCAATTTATGGGCGTTGTAAGGGTATTAATTGTTTCTCACATATAATCGACTCTCGAGCCTAACCTGATTTTTCGTAGATCAAAATTTATCTTTTTGATAAACTTTAAATCCGTTTTTATAGTTTTATTAAAAAGATAAATTTTTGGGTGATTAATCACACCCTAACAAAGATTGATGGTGAATCATCTTTTATTTTTTCTAATTATAAAACACTTTACGTCAGACAATCCAAAAATCGTTACGACAAATATTAGCATATGTAATCTTTTTCTCTATCCTCAAACTAGGGCTTTTTATATAAAAACAAATATTTAGCTACATGCAGGATGCAGGAAATTGGTAAAAGAAAATTAAACAATAATTTCAATGGGAAACCATTATTTTTAGGATTATTAGTTTATACACAAATGGTGAAACTCTTAACTCTATAAGTAGGTTTGTATAATTAACACGAATCTATATGATAATTATTTTAATTTGTTAATTTCCTAATATTATAACCAAATTGATATATAATAACTCTATAAACCAATTTGTAGAATTTAAAACTGCTAGCTGAAGATAATTTTCCTTATTTTTAACTATAAATCGAAAATTACATACTAATTTTATTTCAATTTTCCCGCTTACAACTACAAAGAATTCTTCCTGTTCATTACCTCTAAATATTTAATCTTATGATCCTATCAAATATAGGATTTTACTAATTAACAGCACAATACAATGGGTTATCATCAAGATTTTTCTCTAATAATTGTATTATCAGAAACAAGTATAATTGCTTGTTTTTTATGCTTGGGGTGCACAAATTATTAGTAAATGTTCAGATACTTAGACCATTATTAATGTGTATGAGGACCATATAATGTTCAAATTAATGTTGCAGACCATTAAAATTATT
Organism: Durio zibethinus; assembly: GCF_002303985.1. The sequence goes on from NW_019167982.1 coordinate 2,646,015, forward strand.
ATGCGCAGGGATCGATGGTACATGCATGCAAGGATGCATGGATCATAAATTATAGCAAGTATAATGTCATTACTGACATTTGATCGATATGTGGCAACATACTTGAGCTAGCTTATGAAGGATCATGTCTGAAAGTATAGAATCTCATGCATAAGAAATGATGTGCATTTAATCATGTACATAGCCAACACGAACAGAAGAGGTGATCCAGCAAGTAGGACCTGACTGAGGTTTCTTCTCTTGTAAGGGAACTTCCAGCAGAGTCAACTCCATTTTTCAATCTAAGGGTCCCTAAGGCCATTACCGCTTCGAGGATTGCTGTCCAGGTTGCCTGTTATACGCCAGCAATGGTACTCTAGCTGGAAAGTGCTTGTTCTATTTTCAATCTCGAAGAAAATTTTTGCTATGGGAATTTATTTTCAATGGGAAAAGTACCCTTCTTTAATTTTCTATAAAAAAAAAAACTAGCATCCTTTTGTAAGTCATATATAAGAAAGCACCATTACTTTTCCATGGTACAGTTTTGCACGATAAGACTGTAGGAAGAAAATTAGACCCCCTCTATAATTAGATGTAGATATAACTCGAGGAACAGTTTAAGACAAACAAGGGGCGTTAAGCAAGAAAATTTTATGCAATATTATAGTAATTAAGATGATTCGCATATTTATAGTGTAAAAAAAAATTTGTAACAATATTTATATACATTTTTGTTGTGAAATATAATAATAATAATTGCAGCATATATAAGAGTTTTATAAGCTGCAAAAGGTTTTTCAACAAAATATAAATTGCTATAATGTGTCGCAAAAAGTATTTAAAACAATTTTTAGGTACATTTTTGCTCCAAAATATATGTATTGCAGCATATATAATACTTTTTATATTATGAAAAAGACAATAATTTGTAGCATTATAAAAGTTATTTTAATTAATATTTGTGTGATCTATTGATAAAATATTAAAATTTTAATTTTAATGATTAGAATTCAATTTCTAACAATTACAAACATTAGGAGGAAAAAGTTATTGCAAAAAATTTTGTTACTAAAAATAAAACTTCTTGAAGGTAACTAAAGAAGTGCAAGCACCATAAGAAAAAGAGGATCAAATGCCATAGTACAATAATACTGTGTTGGGTGACACTCAGTGATAGTAAAAAATCCTTTTGCTTTTTTAAAGTTTAACTTGAGGCCCTTGCCCTTTTATATAGTTACCGACGTCCTAAGCAATAGTAAGGTAGAGTATCGAGCATGGCTTGGTTTGGATCACAACCTACCCCATAAAGAAAAAGTGTGGTGACCCGGTTCCCTTCAGTCTTCACAAAATCATGTCAGCTGTTCGTGCATAAATGAATAAATTGCTTCTCGAGCATGGTCCCTCCCTCTCTAAACAAAAAAAATCAACCACGCCCCTTATTTTCCTGTGGTCCTTAGACCTGGAAAGATTTTTCACATTCTGCCAATACTTGTACGGCTTGTTGATTTGAGGATAAAACGTCTTGTCAAAAACAATTTGAAGAAAGGGACAACTATATATAATATGCTCTCACAATCTCACTGCATGAAACTTTATATTTAGCAATAATTATTTTTGAATAACTATAATAATGTGGTAAAATATGTCAAAACTTGAGCATTAACTTCAATCAAATTAAAAAAAATCATGCGTGTACAAACTACAAAATCAAACAAATTATTAACTCCATTTATTTTCCTTGACCAAAAAGTTTATAGATTCTAGACAGCATACATTGTCAAAGAAAGAATCTGTAGGAAGAAAAAGAGTCCAATGGATTTCTTGTTGGTTTTTATTAGGGATACAATCTTGAAATGGTTCCCTAAAAAATTTGTTTAAATTCATAGTGCCAATAGTAGCATCACTATTATTGATAATTAACTAACAAACCTAACTTCAAATAATCAGTGGGGAATCTATTCTTACCATATCTCACATGACACCTCTAATTTTAGGACTTCAAACGACAAAGAAATACTTCACATCAAGTCTAACTAATAATTTTGTGCATATACATGGTTGAATACATCATTAATGTTGGGGGAATGCAAAATAAAATACAAACAAATTTTAGTTACATCACATGACATTTGTCTCCATACATGTGCACAGCCATCTTCAATATTGATTCAATAAACCATGCTTAATTACTTTAAGCGGAAGGTGTCTTATTGTTAGGGTTACTATAACTGAAGAACAAGACAGTGTCCTTCGGTTGGGATTACTATAACTGAACACTGTGTTTTATTGCACATGCTTCTATCTCTTGAAGGTTTTTAACTTGCTCAAAACGTGCAACACCTCGTATATATTTAAGCTAATCGGTTATTATTGGTGTAATATAGTTTGAATTATGCTTATTTGTGTATACGGTGTAATATTAGAGCATATTTAAATTGTTAATGGTACTGTGGAATATTAAGGAACTATTTTCGGACAAGCTGGACAGACGAACGTCAAATTTTTTTGTTAGGTCTTCACTCCTCGGGGCCCTTTGATTGTGGTGTGTGTACTTCCAAACATTTCTAACGACTACCAAGATATTGTGTTTATTAGGTCAGCTCTAATTAATTCTATAATACATCCAGTCACACTCTTATTTCTCATTGGAGGGAACCACAGAAATTGAAGTAACAGCTACTAGGGCCATACATTTGCAGACTACTTTATCTTTAAACGTAATTCTTACCTTCGTTTGCGTCTTGGAAATTGCATATGAAAAATGTAAGGAAAATGCTTGAGAATTGCATTCAATATTCCGATTTGACTTTTAAGTTTTGGGTGGTGCACTTATGGTTCAATGAACATTATAACATTTTCATTGCAAACAAGCAGGAAGTCTGAAAGAAATTTAAAGATTCTGGTATTTTGTGCAATATTCATAGATACATGCATTTCTTGGTTGTCGATATAAAATTAATTTTATTGCTTTTTTTTTTCTTAATTATCAAATCTAGTTTCACATTTGTTTTTTCTTTTCTATTGGTGCAAGCCATTGCCAGCTTTTCACTTTCAATGAAAAAATTAGTGCTTTTAGTTTCTCTTGGGATTGCAACAATAGGCCTTGCCTTCACTAAACTCTAGCTAAGTTTGACCCAGATCTACATGCGAGTTGCTACTAATCAAATATAATTTCCTCCATGTCCCATAAGAAATTAGATTTGGATAATTAATTAGATCAAAGTTCAAACTACAAATTTAGTGAATCAAAGTGAATAATTGAAAATGCTATAATTTTTAGTAAGCTATTAAAAAGATATTGATGAATCTTCAAAGCAATATTAATTACACCAAACAAACAAAGCCGTTGATATCTAATTTATTTATCTATCTTGCAAGTTGCAATCATCCCGATGATTACACACTTAGACATGATTCCAGACATGATTCCCTTGCAACTTCATCAAATTTTGTCTTGGCAACCGAGCATATGTTTCCTTTGGGTTCGACAGGACAATAAGATTCATGGCAGGGTCCTATAATATGGCACATGTGATAGCAATGTCACCGGCAAAGCACTGGATCACTCCGTCATAAGACTAATCATGGTTAGACAATGTAACCCACATCATAAAGATATGCCTTAAGGGGCATAACACTATATCACTGGTAGGTTGGGATCATCAAATCTTTTCCGTTGATTCAAGTGGTCGATCCTCGATCCCGTTGCTAGCTGCGTGGTTGATTTATGACCATTGATCAGGATACAAATTGTGTGACAAGTAACTTGACACATAGGATAACGTAAGATGTGAACAGAATCTTATTGTTAAATTAGAATTGTGGGGGAAGACTTATCATAGGAATGTGAATTGATGTAAACACAATTTTTTTAATTAAATTAGAATTGCGGGGGAAGATCTACAATATGCAATTGTAAGTGAATACAATGTTTTAAAAAAAATTAAATATGAGAGAAGCTTGGGAAAATTTGTTTTCATGAATGTTGAGTCATGAGTGAGATATTCACATTTGATTAATTGTAAATAATTAAGAAATTAATTTGTTTACATATATTTAAGATTATCCCAGGATTAAATCTTGATAATTAAAATAAAAAGTTCAATATTTTATTACGGTTGTCAGTGGAAAATTTTTTATTTTAATAAAAAAAATGAATTCCTTTAATTTTTTTTATTGGATTGAGAGTATAGCTCAAAAAGTGGAAACAATATTGGATTGAGAGTATAGCTCAAAAAGTGGAAACAAAAATTAACTTATGAAGTCTAATTTAATTTAACTTTAAATTAATCGAGATTTAAAATAATTATTGGATCTGAAAAAAAAAAACTTAGCGAAATTATAGTAGAACGAGAAGGGAAGAAAAAAGAGCAAGTGAAATTAGATATGTTTTCCCCTAGAACATTGTTGTGGGCCTGCAGGCAAGTTGTAGATGTGGCTGAGCCCTTTCTTCGTATGTGGAAAGTGATAATAACCAGATAGACTAGAGAAAAGGAATAGGTCCCAAAGCTTTTTATTAAGCAAAGAAAGGACTAACAATTGCTGCAAACTTCGTCTTTCTTTTCTCTCATTTTCGATCTTTTTCTATTCTTTCGGTTTCCTTTTCTCACAGAGCAAAAAAAAAAAAAGGACGGGAAAAAGAGACAGGGAAGCATAGGAGAACTACGGGGAATCAACAAGGTTGAAGATTTTTTTTATCTTTTTCTTTCTAAAGAAGTGACGAAGAAAGTGAGAGGAACGACATAAAAAGACCAGAATCGTTTGTCGTGAAAGAGGATTTTTTTTGGCACAAAAAAAGGAACAAGATATTTTGCCATTGAAAAGGATTGAAGCCTCGGAATTTTCTTTGAAGGGCTACGCATAGTTGCATACCTCTTGTAAAGTGAATTATCCTATAGATAAAAGGTAAATAGATTACTATGAGTTGAAGGAAAGTTTAAAACATTTAAAAAGTAGTTAAAAAAATAAATTACAATAATTATATCTATATTAGAAAATTTTTTTCCAACTAATAGAGATTGTCGTATATTTTTTTATATATTTAAAATAATTAATAAATTTAAATAAAAAATGAATAAATCAATATGATAAAAAAAAACTAATAGTATTTTTATTTTGCTTGTAAAATTTACAAACTTCATGAATAATGTTTAAAATAATAACCCTTTTCATTTCATTGTTTGAAATTTTCTTCAAATGACATTATTTTCTTCAATAGCTTTTGTTGGTCTTTTTTTTTTTTTATCATTATTATTTTTAATCCACGAAGTTTAACTTTATTTAGAGATTAAATTCTAATGAATCCATAATAAATTTTAGCAATACATGATTAAAATTCTCAAAATGCAATTATCCTCTTTCCATTACAAAAATATTCAAATTTGAACCCACCAAGTCCTCTTGAATCCTTATATTTTGTCTCCCTAATGTTTGAGAGAAGCCATTCTAGCTTGTGGATAAAATACGACAAACCATGGGTCTGGATATGATACGAGTGGCCCATCAACCGACACGTTTCATTCAAGTCATAGCAATCCACTAAAATTTGTCCAGTTGTTACTTGTTATATTTGAATCTTGGGCTGATCAAAGTTGGATACTTCGAACGATGGCCCAGACCAGGTTTTACTCCTTAGGTTGGGCCTGTTTCTTCGTCTTTACCAATCATCACCAGATCAACACGGATTTAAGAGCAACGCTGTCGGGGCAAAACTGGGAAAATTTAATTTTGCCATGAACAGGCAGTGCTATTAGACAAATATTCCTTATGATCCAGTACAATTTTAATCACCGTTAGCAAGTAGTATATGATTTTCTTAATTTATAAGTAGATTTTTACATGTGAATGATAATAATTAATATATATTAAATGATATATATATATATAGAAGGACATCAGCCTAATCCACGATGCAACAGTTTTTTTTTTGTAAAAAAAATTAATGTAATTAAATAACATACCTTAAAATATAGTTTTGGCCAATTATTTTTAAATATAATTGATTGAATATAATAGCGAGTATATATATTTTTCTTCCAATCTTTCCATTTTTTTTTTTTGAAAGGTAGGTAACAACAGACAAAGCCTCATGGTGGCAGCAACGACTGCTGGAGAGAAAGTAAAAAGAAAAAAATTAAAATTATGTTAGGTATACGTGCCAAATTCAACAACAACCTCAAGTAAGATATTGTTTTTCTTCTATATCTCAATCAATTGCAGTATTAAAGTTATTAAAGACAAGGTATATAAAAAAATTAAGATTTGTTTCATTTTTTTAATTATTTTATTCGATTTCTCATATCTTTCTTGGATCTGGCTTCTGCTTTGAGTTACTGGTAATATATTTTTCTTTTTCTTTTTCTCTATCTTAATTATTTCTTTGTTCACAAACACTTTTTTTTTCTCTTTAGTTCTTTCACTCTTTCCTCTTTTTACTATTGTCAAGTATATCAATCCCTATCCTCACTTTTTTCTTTTTCTTTTCAAAATAATTAAGGAAAAAAATGAAAATAAACAAGAGAGAAGAAAAACAAAGTGAAAGAAAAAAAAGGGTGAAGAATGGCCATTGAGGCATTGATTTATATAGATTTTATTTGAATAAATGATGAAATTAATTTCAATGAAATTAAAAATAATAAAAATTATTATAACTGTAATTGAAAAAATAATTATAATTACGATTGAAAAAATTTAATAAAATATTTATATTAAATAAATTTTATTAAAATTGATATTTAAATTTAATTGATAGTATGATAAATTCAATCAAATGAAATTTAAATCTAACTATAATCATAAGAGATTGAAAATTAACGGATACTCTATGACTAAGAGGAGAGAAAGTTAGGCTACATAGTTAATTTATTTAAAAAAAAAAAAGAAAAAATTGACAAACAACTAATGAGGTGCCATTAACCTTTTTTTTTTTAATGAAAAATGCCATTAAAAACTTTAATAAAAACTTCTTCATAGAACATTAACGTAATTCAATAGCAATATTTTGAAATTTATACATAAAAAAAATTTATAATTTAAAATTTTTTTTAATATAATCTATCATTTTTCTCCTTGATCTCATAAAAAAAATACATATTTCTATTATTAAACTAAAAGAAAATATTTTTCATGCAATTAGCATCTCGAAATTTTACATATGATGGATACGCATGGTTTTGGTCGGTGGATTGTTACCAAAGCCCCCGTGAACCGACACTTGACCAGAAATGGTTTTTAATCGAATCATTTACGTAATTGAATTAAATAGGAATTGACTTTACTTTTTTTTAAATATTAAATGAAGAATCTTGTTGATAATTAAATTAAAAGAGGTGTAAATATAAAAATATTTACGATATAAACAATTATATGTGAGAGTTGTAAATATAAAATAAAGATGACCTGTATTAACCAATCGGATTTGTGAAAAAAAAAATCTAAAGTTCGTCAGATTTTTTATGAATTTCAATCAATTAAAAACAAAATTTAAAATTATTTTAAAATTATATATTTTTTTATACATAAAATGAGTATAATCATTGAAAAGGACAAGAGATTTGGATTTGAGATCAAAATTTTTATATCTCGAACTCCTTAACCGTTAAGGTAAGAAGTTGAGAATTAAAATTATATTTTTATTTATTAATTATTGATTCTTTCATATTTTCACTAAAAATTATTCTTCTTAAAAAATTTAAATATGAAATTGATAATACATTATAAAAAATTAAAAATTAAGGAAATTTTTTTAAATTTTGGTTTTCTTTGTAATTTTTTAAATGATACTGAATATTTTTATTTTTTATAGAATTAAATAAAACATTTATATACTTTATAACTAATTTAATTATAATAAAATTTTAAATTATTTTATCAATTCAAATTAATCCCAATGATCGATGAGTCATTTGACCTAAAACTCAGATCCTTTGCACATGTCAGCAAGCATCCGACCCAGCTATAATACCTACGGTTTTTGGCCATCTTAAATAGATCCAAACCGTTAGATCCATGATGGCGAAAAAATCTATCACTTTTGATCTGAACTCCTTCAAATCAAACGGTTCACTAATTTTCTAACCTTTTTCTTAGAAAAAAAAAAACGCTGGCTCTCTCTCTGTTTTGGCGTAAGCAATGGAGCGGAAAAGCTGACGCTATATTTTCTCGAGAAACTGAAAGAATAGATAAGAAAAAGAATTGGGCTTTGAAAAGCTTTATCAGTTTATATTGGCACTTCTTTTTTCTATTTACATTCATATACTATCAGATATTTATTATTCAAAATCTTAGGTAATGTTCTAATCTTTTTCCTCTAATTCTTTTTTTCTTTTTTAATTTAGGGCTTTACTTTCCTATCAATTTATCTTGATTCTGCAAATTAATAATGGGTTTTTAGCTTTGTTGTAGTTAATTAATGGTTTGATTTAAATTTGCTTAAAAATAGCTTAAATATTTAAAATATCGAATTTTTAATTGTTTTTAAGTTGAATTTAAGATATTGTGAAAATATTATGCTAATAATGCTTTGGGTTATCAAAATTATAACAGGAAATGTAATGTTTAGTTTAATATAATAACGATCTTTTGAAAAATTCGATTTGGTTTTTGCTTGGGTTTCTACGTATGAGTAGTTTTAGTTTAATTTTGTATGAATTTGGTGTGGAAATATCAGATTTTTCTTGAGAAAGTGTTGTTGATGCTTAATGTCACTGATTCGTTGTGTTTGTTGTTTAAGGATCTAGTTTTTTTTATTATTATGTAGTGGTGACCTCAAAAAGTGATTTTAAGAGTTTTGTCAATGTATTTGTTGTAAATGCAGACCATTATATGCTATAGTTGCTTTGTTGTCTGATTATGCTGTTGATGCAGCATTGTGGTCAGCTGCTTCTGCTTAATTTTAGTTACCAGTTATGCGATGTCTAAACTGTGTTATAACTACATGCATACACGCATATGCTCTCTTTAAAATTCAAGATATGGGTTTTGTTGACATGATTAGTATAAAAAATTGATTCTTTGCTTGGTTTCATGGCAGCTTTTGTGTAAAGAGGGAATAAAGTTGGTCGATTTGTAGGTTTTGCGGTGCCAAGCGTTTTAAGTTGCTTGGCACAGCTTATTAAGTTTTGGGGGAGTTGGGGGGGAGTGGAGCAGTAGATATCTAGAAAGTCTATAAGTGTCCTATGCTTTCACAACTTCTAATTGGGACCCCAGACTTAGATGGACAGTTCCTCTCCAGAAGAAAGCATTGAGCAAACTGACCAATACCCATTGCTAATGGAACGAGTGGAAAGCCATAGTGATCAAGAGCATATCATTGACATAACAAGACATGATGATGCTTCATCAAGCTCATCTCGGGATGAGCAACCTTCTGGAGTGAACTTAACACAAAGTGAAGATAGACCTTCAAGCAGCTCACAAGCTCCCACTAATCAGACTTCTTCCTCAAACAGATTAAACTCTAGGAATTCATCATTTATGAGGAGAAGTGATGGGTATGGTAGACGCCGCAGAAGCCCTTTAAATTCTGTATTATGGATTTCTGTTGAGTTAGTTGTCACTGTTAGTCAGATTATAGCATCTATCGTTGTTCTGTTGTTGTCAAGAAATGAAAAGCCACAAGCTCCATTATTTGCATGGATTGTTGGTTATGCATCTGGTTGTGTTGCAACGCTTCCTATTCTTTATTGGCGCTTTCGTAACCGCAACCGGGGTATTGAGCAAGATTCGACACACTTGCGTCAAGGTTCTTCTCATGGCAATCCCAGTGATTCTACACCTTATACTGCTATCTCAGTTACTCAAGCTTCAGATGAGGAGAATAATCGCTTCTCTGAATCAGCAACAAGGAACACTCTGATTGGAGGAACCTTAAGTACAAGGTGTGTTTGCATTTGTTTTTCGGTCGCTACTTTATGCCTATTTTTGGGTTAATAAAACTCCACATTGCTCTTACTTTTTATATGATGAAGTTGGATAGAGTGGATTGGAAAATTACTTTACATCATAAACATACTTGCTTTTATGATTAATGATGAAAACACTAATTAACAGTACATTTTAGTCTAATAACTCTTTGTAAGATAAAGCAAAGGAAAAAGGTTCTGGTTCCTGCTATTTTTTGGTTGATATCTTTTTGAACGCATTGTTGGACTAAGGCTAAGCTGCTGTAATATGGCACACAAAACATTTTGGTAAAGTTTCATGGTTTAACTTATTTAGTTATCTATTTAAAGTTTGAAAACAATTGATGTGTTTTGAGTTTAGGTATGCTAGACTTTGACTTGATGACTGCCTGCACTTGAAACATTGATTTATTTGCAGTTAGCAGAATGAGCGTTCACCTTTTTTTTTTTTTTCCCTGGTGGGAGTTTTCATCAATGTGTCAAATAATGTTTATTTCTGTTAAGTTTTCCAAATAGATTCTGAATGTCTTGTAAGAAATTGAGAGCGTTAAGGCTTTGAGATGAAAGGTCTTCAAATTTCTTCATTATCCTTCTTTAAGATTTTCTAGCTAAGGGGGAATTGCCAAGAGCAAAACTGGTGTGATGGCCATGGTAGAAGAACGAAATGATGATGTTTATGGTGGCAGTGATAGAGGTGGAAAATATTGAAGAAGATGTTGATGATTCAGTTGCATATTTATGCCAATACCGCAAAATTCAGTGGTGTTACCGCTAGAATCTTTGTTTTTGTGATAGTGTTGGTGAGTAATGGTGCTGGAAATGGGAAGCAGTAGTGGCAATTGCTACTGCAGTGTCATTGGCAGTGGAGATGGATATATATGCTGCACATTATTTTAGATTCATCTGAGGCTTCATTTAGTTACACAAAGAGAATTATGCTTTTTGTTATCTAAGAAAGTCAATTTTTGAACTATTTAGAAGCTATTTAGAAATGATTTTTTCTTTTGGTATCCGAACTGCTTTTTTTTTTTTCATTTTGTACATAATAAAATTAAAATAGAAAAAAAAAAAGGTAGCAAGAATGGCAATCAGGTCTAATTTGCTTAAAAGAATTCTTTTTGATTAGTAATAGATTGCAATATAGATTGGAAATCCTCTAAATTGCCGTTCTTGTGTAATAAACAGCTGATATGTTTTGGATTAATGTGATCATCGAAATGTAAGCTGGAGTAGGCAAAAGGACCCTGATAATCTATTTGACCAGCACACATTTAAGATATCTGTAATCTTTTATCTGCTCATTCACTATTATTTCAAGAACCAACATTCTTGTCATTGAATTTTTTGAAAATTTGATGAAATAGGAGTGAAACATTCCCACTTTTGGGCTTCAATTGGTATTTGAGGTTAACTTTAAATTCTTGCTCAAAAGGAGATAAATAAAAGTGAAGCCAAAACTTTGCACAAATTCAACAGAATATAAAATACTGTACCTTGAAAAAAATGAGCATGTAAAAAATTTAGGAGCTTTTATGGCCTTAAAAAGGAAATGTAGTTAAAAAATATGTATGCATATAAAACATAATAAAATATAAGCTGCTATTATATTTTCTTGGAAGTCTCCATAGATTCTGAATATTATCATCTAGATGTTGTGACTGAGTGAAGAATTGGCATCAAATATGCAGGCTCAATGGATTAGTAGACCATTTCAAGATGGCCCTAGATTGTTTTTTTGCTGTGTGGTTTGTCGTGGGCAATGTGTGGATATTTGGAGGTCACACATCTCCTTCTGATGCTCCTAAATTGTACAGGTACAATGGGGGCCAAAGATATCTATTGCTTTTAGGCCAAAAAAAAATATATCTATTACTCTGTTTTGCCTGAGATTCAAATTTTCATTATGGTTTGCGCACCATTTACTGGTTTCATTGCAGGTTATGTATAGTGTTCCTTACTTTTAGCTGTATCGGATATGCCATGCCATTCATACTATGTGCAACAATTTGTTGCTGCTTGCCTTGCATAATTTCTGTCCTTGGTTATCGGGAGGATTTTTCACAAACTAGAGGAGCCACCATGGAATCTATAAATGCTTTGCCGACCTACAAGTTTAAATCAAAGAAAACTGGAAATGTTAATGATCAGGGTGAAGGTGGAGTCCTGGCAGCAGGGACGGCAAAGGAACGTGTGATATCAGGAGAAGATGCAGTAAGTTTAATGCTAAGAATTTGCTAACACTTTGTTGGTCTTCACATGTAAACTGCAACCACTTAAAACTGCATTCAGAGTACTTGCTAGGGTCAAACTAGATGAAACTGAACAGATTTAATCATATACAGAATGACAAATTTTGGGAGCATCTAGCTGAGTTGTCTCTTAATTTTACTTGCTGAATTCAGCTTTCACTTTGCTCTGCTTGACTTCTTATTAGCAGTGTCCTAAAGCTGTATGGCTTAGTGACTTGAGATGTTTATTTCTCTTTATTCACATTGTTTGCTGGAGACATAAAATAGATATGGTACATTGACTGTGAGGTGGTCATGAGAGATTTGATTTGTGCCTGTCCTTGGATTAATAATACAGCTTACTAACTTGAGGTGTTGCAGTCTTGTTGTATTTGCTTGGCAAAATATGCAGACAATGACGAGCTGAGGGAGCTGCCGTGCATCCATGTCTTCCATGTCGAGTGTGTAGATAAATGGTTGAAAATTAATGCATCTTGCCCCCTTTGTAAAAGTGAGGTTGGTGAGAGCAGCAGCAGTGCTTCACCATTGGCTAGAGACTCAAATTAACATCATAGGAAAAGGATGGACAAAGGAATCAGTTGAAGATGGGACAAAGACAATGTCTTAATGTTTTGGTGCTCATCTCCTGGCTGCTGTATCAAACTTTGTGATCGTTAACTTGATATGCAACATCCTTGAAGAGCTTTTACTTTGTTCTTACAGATTGTTGCATTTAAGCTCTGAGTCAAGCCTCACACTCAGCAAAGTGACTGTGCCCCATGCACCAGAAACAAATATGGAGTTATTCTGTTATCAAAAAATTTGAAGTGCTATACTATATACGAGATTGTTTCTTCAACCTACCACTCGTACTTTATTTCCCTGCACTGTTTATATAGCTCTCTTCTTGCCATGGAATTGTTTTTGATTTGCTACTGTTCTTGACTATTTCATCTGCTCTTTACCATGTTGTAAGTAAACATGAACGTCTTATATTTATTCGGAATGTTTACAGCTGAAGTTGGAATATCTGTATCTCTGCTGTGCTGCATTTTACAAGGAAAAGGCCTTCTTTCATCGTATACAATATGATAGGACAAATGAAACCCTTTCCCCATTCATTACCTTGATCTTAAATCTTCAATCTTTGATATTGATCAAGCTTATGATAAACGGATAAAATTCATGCTTTCTCGTAGTTTTTAATCTCCGGCTAATCATAAAAATGAGATTAAAAATTCAATTAAATATGTATGATTTAATTGCAATTCACTATAAGTAGAATAAAAAAAATAATCAGAACAAATCATAAGAGATGAAGCAACAAAACTGGAAATTTCTTATAGCCACTCTTTCCAACTCCGTAGCAAAATTTTCCACATTATGAAGAAGGTTTATACAAGATGAGGTAAATGAAATGAGGTCCAAGTACAACATGCTCCGATGATTTGCTCTAACACAGTATCTTTTCTATGCTGACCTCAGAACCAGTATCCAATATTTTTCTGTAGCCATGGAGCCAGCCAGACATCTGTACGGATCTCAACCAAATAGTGAGCAATTTAAAAGCAAAAAATATATTAGTTCATTCAACCCTAAAATCATAAATGCAAATAAATTATACACATTAGCAAAGGAATGCATTTCGCAATCAGGAAAGGCAGAGAAAATTTTGATCTCAAAGCAAAAGAAGAAAGGATTGCCATGGCTTGCACAACTTCAAGATACTCCTCTTTCCCAATCCCAGGCTGCAAAGCACCCTTTGTGGGCGTACAATTAATGCCATCCATCATTCAAACACATTGAGCTCTGATGTCAGTTGATGCACGTAAGTAGGCATCATCTTCAAATGGCAAGGTTTTTAAATGCCTCCAGCTTTCCATTTGGTATAAATGAATTTGCACTTTGCTTGATTTCAGGATGGCTTGTACCGCCATTCACAGACGTTGTGATATCCTGATTGTTCAATAAGTTGTTCACAGCAGAGCTACGACTACCTTCAAAGTAGGTAGAGTAGGGGAAGTACCCTGCGCAACGCACTTTCCATCCTGCAGAATAAGAAAATTATCAGACCAAAAATGTTACTACGTTCAGCCTGAGCAATCTTTACGTTAGACAATTAGCCTTTCCCCAAGAGCAGAACATGATCAAATAGAACCAAACAGGCAAATTCCCGTATTTGTAGAACAATTTTCTATACTCTTCAGGGTTTGACAACCCCAGCAAGGGGTAAGTGCTACAGGATACAGAACAAAAACATGAGGCAGTAATTGAGAACAGAAAAGAGAAATAACAAACATCTAAGCAAAGACTACTACTTCAAATTGTCTACAGAACTCTACTTCAATTGTCCTATAAGACATCTATAAAGAGGGTTTAATCAAAGATGAGCAACCATTTCTTGCATAATTTTGTCACATAGCTTGCAACAAGAAGTGAATAATCATTGATAAGAAAGTGAGAAAATTTGATCATGAAAATCCACCTTTCCTTAAGATGCCAATAGTAATCACAGCACCCACCTTTTAAAGATTAAACATCAAAATAACAAAAACCAAAAAGCCATCAGAGCTTGAGAGATAAATCTCACCAAAAAAAATTCACTGAATGATGAAACCGTAAGTTTTAAAAATCATAATTTAATGTATTAATTTTAGGCAGCTAATCTTACAATATTTAGTAACAGTATATTGAAATTTCAATACCATTAAAAATCTTACTAAAACACTTGTGAAACTAACAACAGTAATAAATTTCAGAAGTTGTTAATGGAGTCGAAGTCAAAAATTTCTAGTCAGTTTCAATATACATGGAGAATTGTACTTACTGAGAGCAACATCTTGATCAATAAGAACCTTGTCCAAGAGCTTATAGACTGCAATACAGTCCTTGAGTTTCCACTCCATTACTGGTCCAAGTGCTCCATTCCTGGACATGTAAGACAGAAAGAAACAATTAATCTCGAGCAAGTTGTGGTGCATGGAATCAATAGCAAACAGCAGAAAATTTAATACTAAAACCATTACGTTGGCACAACTTTATTGGATGAATCTTCAATTAACTTAACAGCCTCAAGTTTCTTGGTGGGATCCAAGGTATATAACATTTCTGCAACTGCCACTCTATGCATCAAAGAATCTGCAGAACAGAAAAGTGAACATCACATGACTGTACAACCTAACTCAAGGAGCTTAAAATGCATCATGTTAAATAAGCTCAATAATACCTTCATGTTTACCAAGGAAAATTTTGTTTGCCTCACTAAGTGTTTTCTCCTGCAATTGACTGCAGAAAGAGAAAATAAAAGGATTTAATGCATCAGGGATCAAAATAATAATAACACTGATACAATGAAATTCCAGCTGGGCGAATAACTATCATAAAGCCATTTTAAAGAGAACCTGATGTATGGACGCTCAGCTTCTAAGACACTCCAAACAAGTTTTTCTGCATCAGTCTCTGGAGCAGCCATTGAGCTCACTTTATGGAAAAATTTAATCTGCATTGCATTAAAATAAAATGAGCAGTGTAAAGATTAGATGATCTTCCTATCTAAGTAAAAAAAAAAAGAATGTACTTGTACATGACAGTGCACAATATGGCAAGGCTGATGTTACATACCAAGCAGCGATGGGAATCAGGATTCTCAGCATCCAACCTTAGCAGTTGCTTTACAGCCTTCAGGAAAAAGAAATAAAAACAACACATACTAAAATGAGATCATGAAATAATATTAAGTATAATTGAGCAAAACCATTGTTCTTTAACTCAAAGACATGTTACACTTACACAAACTATCTGATTCACACAAAATCATTGACACTATGTTTGGGAGATGAATTTGAGAGAGTGAACTTGGATTTAGTTTGCTATATAAATTGTGAGAACAAATGCACAAACTATATTACGGAATTAGTTAAAATTCAACTTAGGAAGATGAATTTCAAATTTGTACATACCTATAGGTATTTCAAATTAACCACCAAATAGGGATCCAACAAATCCATGATTTTGAAAATAACCATGGGAGTCAACTTTACATGTATTTTGTCACACAAATTTATACTAAATTTCAAATTCAAATCCTTTCTTCTAAATTCAAGTGACGAAACACAACCTGAATAATCAAATAATAAGACAAAGATGTTTGGTTTAATGATACAGTTTCATTACTCCGAGCAGATATTGAGGCAGCAAGGGAAAAAGAGAGAAGGGGCCTCACAAATTACACTGATCCAAATCCACTTGATCACATTACATATTAGTTCTAGTTGGTCAAGCACAACAAAAAGAACAAGCAGACTCATTTCAATTCTTGGAAAACATGAATACCTTAAAAGCAAGCAAAATCCTCTGCTTTCTCATATTTACTTCAAAAGAAAGCAAGTGTGTCTCCAAAGAATCAGGTGAGTTCTTTTGAAGCAACTTCAAGTACTTTGATGCTTCTGACAAGGGATCCTCAGTCTAAAAAAACCACATTAAACAGAACCTTAGATTAATAGGCATTAGAGAAACACATTCTTACAGCACAAGAGGACTTCAACCAGGAATCTAAAAAATAACAAAACTAATAATAATAATAATAGATAACCTGCAATAATTTTTCTCCATAAGGATCTGGATCTACAGGTTTAAGGTGTCGTTTCCCAGACTTAGAGATGCCACTAGCACTTGATTCTTCATTTTTCTCCTCTGCCTCCTAAAATAACACACAGCATTAGATGAAATCATCAAAGAGAATGTTATCCAAAAATCATCAAAACAAGCTGGTATACTTTCTTAGCTCGTTCTGCCTTTCTCTGCTTCTTCATTTTCTTTTTCTGAGAAGGAGTCTTTGATGTGTTGTCCTCTTCTTCAGGTGGTGAGTTCAAAGGAGAATCGTACAACTTTAGATAGCATCTGCACTTCAAAATCCAATAATTATCACAATGCAGAAAGAATAATTTTGAAATTTAACTAATCACTAATTTCAAGCAAAGAGTTTCTGACAAACAAGCACCACTAAGGAACAATATTAAAAGTTATAATCAACAAATAGTGGTATAGTAACATGCAATTCTATCCTTAACCAAACAGAAATCCAGGAAACACCTTCCTCTCATTTAACCAGCCACAATCTCAAATTACGAATATGCCCACAAGGAACATTTAATCCTTTTCAGTAATACCATCACAAGAATATGAATTTACAAAAGATAGATCAGAAGCAAATTGAAACCACCAAGCAAAATTTTTTAACTTGTTTGACATATGCCACAAGATCTTGTCTCGTCATCATGTGAATCCTCTAAAGACAACATAGAACACTGTGCAAAGTAGGATAGAAGCAAACAGACTAACAAAAATGACACTATAATCTATAATGGTTGTTAAAGTAAAGTTGAATCAGGCATCATCTAAATACAAATTTTTGAAGCAGATTCAAATATTTGCACCTTCTTTTAATAGTTAATAATTTGAGGGAGATACATTTGAACTTGAAACCTTTTTCCTGAACAAGTGGAGTTATTGCAACTAAGGTATGTGTCAAGCCACGAAAATATTTCCTTTCCAATATAACGTAATCAACTAATGGAAAAATTACCTTCAGGAAATTTTGGATACTTTGAAAGCAAGGTTCAGACAAATGCATCATTGCAACTTTCAACTAACACATGATGAATGCACCTGGATGATTGAGTAGATTTCCGGTGCATTCATTATGTGTTAGTTGAAAGTTGCAAAGATGCATTTGTCTGAACCTTGCTTTCAAAAAATCAAAATCATCTCCCATCCCCAAAACAGAAAAAGAAAAAGAGGGAGGCAAAGATGAACCCAACCCAAAATGAAGCAACACATGCATGTATTGACCAACAATATGTGACAGACACTAAAAGGACTCTGACAAGGAGACAACAGAGATTACATAGCATTTTACACCACCCACAAACAAACAGAATAAGTCTATTGTGATTTGTGAATCATAGAGAAGTTTGCAGATCCTAACAAAAATGCTTGACCTGATGGCACCAGCTGCTGCTTTGTGAAAATAAGCATGTGAATGTAACCGATCTTGAAATTTTAGCATTTCAACATATGCACGCAGTGTCATTTTCCGTAAACAATAAGAATGGAAATCAAATTGATCTTCAGTAATATCAGCATAGTGCTTCTCCACAGCTAAAAATTTCTTCAGGGCCCGTCCAAGATCACCTTGTCGAAAGTAACTTTCACCAGAAGCAAGTTCATACCTTCAAAAGATGAATATCGCTCAGTAGGTGTATCCAATTTATAGTTAGAGATAACATCATGCCCAAGGCAATAAACAAAAACGTACCACATGCACTGCATGTCATGAAGGTTGTTGTGCTGGTCCCCATCTTTGGTGAACAACACAACAGTTTTTTCTGCCAAAGCCACCTTCAAGAGTAGAAAAGTTTGTGAAGAGTACAGTAATAGTGAAAGAAATTTTGACAGTGACAAATATCAAATATGACAAAAGATTGGGGGGGGGGGGAACAGCATCAGAACCTGATCAGCCTGCAACATACGCTTGACAGATTCACTGTTTATATAGCGGTCTGCGAGATCCAAACACCTAGCTTCATCTGCAAATGAAGCCGCAGCTACCAAATCACCAGCATGTTTCAATATCCGGCTCTGACACCAAAGAAGCAACTAATATAAACCTACAGCCAGCTTCAAAAAAGATTCCAAGAATTTCTCTAGAAGACATTAAAAGGAAAAACGTTCATAAAGAAGCAAAAGTCATGTACCAAAACCCTAAAACCTAAGAAAGGAAGTCATATACCTGCCCAATGCCCATCAAGACTTCTGTTGCACAAAGAAAAACTTGTATCCATTTTATATGAATATGTAAGCAACTTTGCACAATTATTGCACAAAAAAAATTCAATGAAGCTCAGTATCATAGTAAGTGATAAGTCTTACAACTGAGGAATAAGTCCAAGGAAATATCTTGAAGTGTTTTCAGAAAATGCTATGTCTCATGAGATGTGATACAAACCAGACAAAACAAATTCAAAATATAACAATACTAAAATCATTAAAAAAAAAAAAAAGAAAGGATCCAGCTGACAAAAATATAAACCCACCAGATGAAGCCAACGTGAAAATTTTAAGATTATTGACAAGAACAAACCTTGACAGAGTATAAATCAATTACAGTTGGCGTGTGCTGGATAGCCTCATCAATTTTTGAAAGAGCAACATCATACTGTCCTCTTCTGTCATAATGCTACATCAACAAGTCCAAAGTCACTCAAAGGAAGATGCAAAGAAAGCACCAAATATTTATTGCAAGTAAAGAAGAAGAAAGGACCATGGCCAATGGGGTAAGGAAAACTGATGGTTAACTACCTGAGCCAAAAAGAACAAAGTCCATAAAAGTGTTGAAGGGGGCTCCTTCTCTGTCCTGCCCTCAAAATGAAACACAAGCAAACAAATGACTCAGCATAATAACAAATGTGTGCTAGTGTTTTAGCAGACAAATAAAAATATTTAGGTACTTTATACACAACCATATGGCATAAGCATTATGTACACATTTAACAGATCAAACATAAATGACTGAGGACTTGACTAAACAATAAGCAGTAAACATGCACTCAAACCACACCCAATATCTAAACATTTGGACACTGTCAAGACTTATTACAATATCACACAAGGGCTTAAAGTATATATTACCTCTTAAGGGTAGGCAAATCTAAATGTTTATTTGCTTTCAAGACTTACTACACTATTGCACAAGGGTTGAAAGCATATACTACCTATCGGGGTATCTGGTCCTAATTGAATGCTCCAACTCAAGAATAAGTAGCTCCAATATGTCTGCCTGTATAAGTGTGAACAAAGCAGGAAAATCAGTCCTAATGAAATCATGCTCCCAACCAGTTGCCAAGCAATTTAGGAGAATTAATATTTAGAAACTTAATTCTATTTTTGCAATAAATTTAAGTTACCAAACTTACCTTGCCAGGGTGATCATACAAAGGAGAAAGATCCGAGAATAAAGATGGAACCCCCTGAGACCACAGAGAAAATATATCATTATTTCACCCACCAAAATAGAAACACCACTCAAACTAGCACACACACACACACACAAAAAACACTTATTTGCATATGTACCTTTGTTAAAAGAGGCTTAATGTAATTAACAGCTGCTTCACGGAACTTGTCTCCTTGCAGAAAATCAAGTGGTATCCTCTAAAATTTGAGAAAACAAAGTTCCAATATAAGTCCTGGTAAATTCATCATACATAATAAAGAAAGTAGGCATTTATTGACAATGACAATGCGCATTATAACAGCAATAAATACAATTCTCATGCATGAATTCATAACAAATGTGGGTTTACAGGAATAAAACTATTTAATTACATCCTCACTGCAAGAATCAAATTCTGATAGCTCTACAGTGGATAATTCATTGCAATCATCCATTAACCAGGCCTTGTCATGTACCCACCCTTACAGGTTTTTATATAGGAAAATAACAGCTTAACTAAAAGAACGAAGCAAAGATAGTCATTAATAAAAGAATTAGATCTTGAATTTGCCATGCTGCCACCATGTCAACTTCTAAGGGTGAAGCATATGAAAGTAGAATTTTAACCACCACAACCATTTTTTCCAAATTATTTAAGAATATTACAAAGTCATTGGATGGATTCAATCTTTGGTAGAACCGCATCACTACATTCTTATTCAAGCCATCAAGAAAAACAAAGTCTGTACAAGAGTATTAGTAACCATAGCCACCCCTCCTATCCCTAAGAAAGGGGAGAAAGCTTGACAGCTCCACAGAAAAGCAAGGTTTTCATTGGAATTTCAGTGTCATTCTATAAATATATGGTTTTCGTTTGGAACTCATAAAACAAAAAGATACAGTCAGAACATTGAATTAATACGACTAACAGCTAGGACATAGTAAAGCAGTTTATACTAGCATATTCCACTACTGGTAAGTTTTTCAAATACGAACATATCATGAACATCCATCTTAATAAATATAGAAGCATGACATAAGTGCATCACCTTAACTGCAGATGACCAAGTGTACTGTTCTGCAAGTGATTTATATAATGCATCCAATCGATCAATTTCATCAGCAGAATAATTGCCATTTTCAGAATACAGGCCAAAACATTTCTGCAAGCCTTCATAATATCTGAAAATATACATATACAGTATGAGAGTTGGTTGGCTCCCCGTTAATCAGACATAAAAGCAATAAATTACACCGATATAGAGGCTATACTAAGTGAAGAGACAGAATTTAACATTTCTGTCATATGAATTTCTTTGTATCCCAACCTGAGAAAGCACCCAAGAGACTGTTGACACAGGCAGAGTATACTAGTATAGAATTACACCTGTACTGATAGTTGCTTTGCTACTTTTTGTATTTACATAAAAGGTGCCTAATGCATCTTTATCCTAAAACAAATAATTATACTTCATTTACGTATAATGTTGACTACTGAAATCATGTTACATAAGGCTCACTATGACATGATGTGTGTGTGTGTGTGGGGGGGGGGGGGGGGGGGGAGGGGTAAAGTAGTAGAATATCAAAACAATTTCTCCAAGCAACAGGTTGACAGGACATGAAGGTATAAAATGATCCCAAGAATGAAAAATTATATATAACCTCACTTTACATAAAAATACCAGAATGTAAATGTAACATGCAACTACTATACAAAACAGCTAGATAAAACAAAGGTTAAAACTACAAAAATATTGAGCTTTTGACATAGGAGATACACTAATTAGGTTCAAGCTAAAGCACCAACTATAATAGAACATAAAAAATAATATGACTATTTCTATCATCCCTTTAATCCTTGTAAAGCTCTAAAGGTAAAGAAATTGTAAGTGCAACTACAAGAAGAACTGAACAAGCTATTAGCTCGAAAAATATATATTTTTAAGCACATCCACCATTCAGAGAAATTAATAATTCTTCTTTCCTTAGAATAATAAAACACCATCACAATGAGAAAAAGAAGTCTTATAACTTCTAGAAGGCTAGATAAAAAAGATTTTTTTAAAAGTTGGTTGATATTATTTTCTATAAAAGATTCATTTATGAGTTTAACTAGGCTTATCAAAAGAGATATCAAATGCATAGGATTCACCTGTAATTGTCAGAATTCATCTTGAGTAAAACCTTGTAAAGATTTGCACCTTCTTCTAGGCGTCCAAGCTTCACCAGGAGAGAAACCTCTTGTTCTTTGTAAGCCAATTTATCAACCTAGGAGAGTAGAGTTGTTAGATTTTTAATGTTCAAGAATTCAAAACTTCACAAAATTTTTAATCTCAAAAGTATCCTGGCATTATATATGTTGACACTTACTATTTTTGGCTCTTTTTTGTGCAACTCCTCAAGTGCTCTCTCAAGAAACCCACATTCCTCTAGCAAAGAGATCTGGAGAAAGATACCATACCCATATGAACATCAAAAAAGCTCCAAGGGGGCACCCCTAGTCTAGTAATATATGGCATTCATTATAAAAAATATATGTAGCATGTATCTAGGCAAATACATATAGCAGAATTAAAGAAATAAATGACATCACAAGGGACTGTAGGTACTTGTACAATTGATTAAGCTATATCTAAATCTTGTTACTAGCGCTAAACCAAAAAAAGAGTATATAAAAGATAAAAGGTAGACTTGTTTATTACTATGTTGGCAAAAAAAAAAAATCCAGAATGGTTCCATAGAAAATTAATTGAAGATCAACAATGATATAAGGCTTAGTTTGTTTTTGTTGTTTGTTGTAATAATGATAGAGATTCAGAAGAAGCTAGGTACAAGCACCACATATATGATCCCTTGTAAAAGGCACAACACTTTTTGAACAAGCCATATTTCTCTCTAACATGAAACATAGGTCTAGACCCTAGAGAGCGAAGAATTAAATATCTTATAGATGCCATATACAACGATGGGTTACCAGTTTGTACCACATCTCAGATTAAAGTAAACTTGAACAGATTTAATTCTAGTTATCTGCTATACAAACAGAATCATGAAAAGCCATACTTCAGAAGTAAAAAGATTAGGTTTGCAAATATTAGGTGTAGAATTTACATAAAAGTATAACAGATTTTGGCAGAAATATAAGCAGAAGGAAAAAGAACTCAAGAAAAACAGGAAGTTTTTATAATTGCAAGTGAAAATAAAATTAACTCAAAAATTTTACCCCATTTATAAAGAAGGTAGAAAAGACATTAATATCTTTAATTTTTGTATATTTATTATTACTTTATTACTTTATTTGGTTTATGGATGGTTTCACTAACTACACTGGTGTCTGGTTAACTAGTGACACCAACTCAGTTACTCCCATTATATATTAGTATAAATTCTAAAAGTTAGAAAGTCTGCATAATGAAGTGAACTCATGTGAAATGCCAGCCACATGCATATGCATGCAAAAACATACAAGTAGCATATGAGCAATACCTTATATAAAAGCATTTCACCATGCTCACAACGTTCATTATCTGGTGGATAATCATCTTCTAATGTCCCTTCATATGCTTCCAAAATTTCAACGGCTTTTGCACCACTGATATCAACAAAAAAAAAAAAGGCATTTAGCATAAATACCTGAAGGATGAAAGAAATTAATAAGTAATCTTCATTCACTTAGAACTACAAGACTGATGCAGGGACAGAAAGGTAAAGGAAAAACACTGATACTGATGTGCCAATGCAATAACTTCAATTCGTTCATAAAATATGCAACACAGAATCACTGATATCAACAAGTAAAAGCCAGAAGAATATATCGCGTCATCATTGTTTCCAGATAACACCATAATGAAAACAACAGAACTCAGCAGTTAACTAGGCATTTGAAGGCATCGTTTAAGGATTGTTTGTAAAATGCTAATTTGCAACAAATTTCATATATGCATTTGTCATCAGCATCCTAGTAGACCAGTAGAATATATATCTATCTATCTACCCACCTACCTATATATACCATTATCACCTTTAATACAGTGTACACCACCATATATTGTCACAAAAGAATTTTAATACCTTCAACTTGTATTTTCAACATCTTATAAAATCTTATTGGATACTTAGTTGAAATCCTACAAACCACATGAACAACATTTTAAAAATCAACAGTAATTTCATCTATGTTAGCACCCATTTGATAATGTAATTAGAAACATAGAGTTCTGATTTCTAAGCATTTAATCTAAAGAAAGGCTTTAATTATATGAACAAATGTTTCAATCTTCAATACCAACAGAGCCTTCACATCCAACCTTCAAATTTTGCTTAACCATAACAACATTCTAAAGCATGTTTCACAAAATAATAGTCGAACAAAAGTTGGTGAAAGGTAAGCATAAGTATGCAACAAAATTCTTATTTGAAGAAGCAATAGAGAACGACAAATACTTAGAGTTTAAATGGTGGGCTACAGCAAAGCCAATCCAGTTCATGCGATGATTTGGTTTCAAAGTCAAAAGTTGTTGTCTTGTCTCAACAAATCCTGTCAAATCCCGCATTTGTGCCTGAAATGAGAAGATAAAAAAACATAATAATTTCCAAAACAACCTGAAATAAGTAATATGAGAAATTACAAAACCATGATCAAATTAAAAAAACATTCTCCTAAACGTCATATCTTAATAGAAAGACAAGTGCTCATGATCTTCATACCTTTTTCTTTAACTGTTCAAGGTATATAAACCATAATAAATAAAGCACACATAAGTTACTGCCAACAGATGACTTTAATCATCAGAATATCAGGAGTTAAGAGTCCATAGAATATGGCAAGCACCAAAGGAATGATGGAGAATAATATAAATGAAAATCAGAACATCGGTAACCAAAACATCATTAGTCTCTATCTAAAATTCATCAATTTCAGACTCTTTTACTATTCTGGAGCAGCAAGGCACATGTGCAGATGAAGTTAAGAGAAGCATCGAGTCAGAACTCAGGACTGATCCAAGCATAGGTCATTTTATAAACACTTTCAACCATTAAGGAACAAGTAGAATGAGAGAGAAAAGGATCTGTCATGGTACCAGAAAGTATCAATTCAAAGTGGTTGATTCTTAGAGTATATGAGGATGAAAGGATCAAATCATACTGGTTGCTTCTGACTGTAATACTTTTTATTTTTGTGCGCACAACAAAACAAAAACTACGATTAAGATGCTAAATTTGAACCATCTCTCATATAAAATATGGTGCCAAAATATCAGATGATGCCCATTAGATTCTTTTCCTTTCCCTAGAGCCATAAGCTGTTTCTATCAAAACTATGATCTAAATTTGCAAAGTTATAAAAACCAGCTGCCTCATCTACTTTACAAGTGTCTAAGAAGATTTTCATGGTCTAATACAGCCTCTCACTTTTAGTTCAGTTATCTCTCTACATTTCATTCCTGTTATAAGCCACATATCTTCATTTCTTTCATCCCTATTTCAAGATAACTCAGTCCTTTCTACCCATCTATAGATTCCTTCTAGCAACTAAAACAGCCTAAGTTTCATAGAATTTATTTTCACCAGTAAAGTTAGCCCGATCTTGGGGTTTTCATCCAATTATACTAAGTTACCACAATGAACCCGCCCCTACCATGAAAATTCTAGCTGCATAAAGGTTAACGGCAAACTATTGTAGTTGCAATCTTGACCTGCCTATTAGAACCCTAATACTTAAGATTATCAAATTCCACAATGGAATCCAAAAAACCTATTAGGTAAACCATAGAGCTCACAAACTGTTCAAGAAATGCCATGCCTAGCATCAATGCTAGGAACTTGTGTGAGCATGTGTTCCGTAATATCAAGCATACAATTGATGAACATCTTAGATTAAATACCGAGTCTAGAAGCACAAATCACAAACAAGGAAGGTAAATAAGGTATACCTGCAAGAGTGACAAGTCTCGTAGTATTTCAATGTTGTCCGGATCTCTTTTCAAAGCATTTCGATAGCATTTGATAGCCTCCCTATATTCTCTATCTGACCGATAGAGGAGACCATAAACATGCCAGCAAACGTGACTTTTTACATCATTCTAAATTAAGACACAAACAAGAAAACAATGTTAAGAAAAAATGACAATGCTTTGACATCACAGAGGTTGAAAGAAAAGAAACAAGAGAACCTTTAAACCTAGCCGGACGAGTTCATATGCTTCAGACTTACGATCCATGCAATTTAAAGTCAACCCCTTCATCGACAATGTTTCTAACAACAACGAACAAAAGCCCATAAAAACAATATACAAAACAATAAACAAACAGCTACTAGAAAATATAAAGTACTACTTCAAAACCGCATATTTAAAAGGACAGATATATTACATAAAACACAGAGAGGGAGAACTACTGATACTATAGCAATTCCACACATTAATGAATATCCACAAAAACCAACCAAGATGAAGAAATTATTAAACTATCACAGATTTTAAACGTTATAAGTTAATAAAATGCAGTTATATACCCCCAAAATAATGCAATATCTCTCATACATCATGGAAAAGTCACTAGACAGCTAGTGCTTTTGACAGCAAACAAGACATAAGAAACGAATCCATAGAAACAATCATGTCAAGTGCAGATGCATTTTTGTAAAGATTATCCAAACCAATAACACAGATATCAACACAAACTATTTAGTGATAACCCCTTTTCTTCTAACTATAAAGTTCTTTTTGTTTCAGAGTTATTGCCCCTTTGCACAATTACATTTAAAAAGACCATGTTACATAAACACTAAACAATCAGTGCCTCTTGGCCAAAAAAAAAAAAAAATTTGCATCAAATTAAACTACCTCCATGATCAGGAAACTTTTTCAGTATTGCATCTGCTGCCTTCAGTCCTTTCTTGTACTGTTTAGTTTCATATGATTTCTAGAATGAAAAAAATATAAAAGAGCTTTAGCAATAGCACATGAACCTCCAAGTCAATAATATAAAAATTCAGTCATAAGAATTAGCTATAATATAATAACAGATAAAAATTAGTTACATAAAATTCAGGCCAAAAGGAAAAATAACCGTGTCAAGAGTTTATTTATGATAGAAACTAAAAAGAAGTGAGAATTCAACAGTCAAAATTATAGTTTTCATTATAAATAATAAAGAAAAAGGAGGAGGGACTCTCAACGGTGTGTATAAAACATTCAAATGTTGCTATTCCATATCTAATACTAACAAGTTCTTAAAATGTGTAAATATTCAAATTTAACCTATGAAGTCTAGAATTACATTAAGAACGGCTCGGCCAAATTATCAAATTTTTAAATAGATTTCTCCACAAAGGTCATTCTAATGCATTGAATGGTTGTATATGTCAAAGCCAAAATGCCACAATCGCTTCCCATTAGGAACAAACAAAATTCAAATTTAAAAAAAGTTAACAACACGCAAGAGAAATCACTAATAGCAAGAGTCATGAAACCTTTTTATTTTGATTTCTCTAATTTTCTACAAGATTATACAAATGAATTATCACCAATGTAATGCACGAAGAGCATCCTTGCTTAACAAAAAAGTTCAAAGCAAAATTCCATTTTTTACAGTTGCTTTTCAACTAAATCGAACTCATTGACCTAAATTAAGCAAAGCCAATAAACTTATTTAAGCTTCAATAGCTAAACAGAAAAATAAAACGAACTTAATTCATAAAATTACCCCCCCCCCAAAAAAAAACCTAATTGACAAACAAGCATATCTAGTCCAAATTTCAATTTCTCATTAGATATCCACCGATTTTCTCAGCAACCAAACAGACCAGTATCCAGCTAGGGTTTTGCAAGCAAAGAACAAAAAGAAAAAGAAGTGCGATCGTATAAAAATGAAATAAAAATCCAATACGACTACAAATACTAAGTAGAAATAAGTAGATAGAATCGAAACATAAGAGAGAAAAGAGAATCGAAGCCTTACGACGATGAGTTTGAACAGGTTAGCTTCTTTCGGAGGCAACGAAGCTCCCATTGTTTTCTCCGCGGACGAAAATTAGAAACTTCTACAAGAAAAATAAGAATCGAAATAAAAAAATAACAGGGTTTAAAGAGAAGTGAAAAGATTGAGAGAGAATGTGAGAGTTAGGGGTTTGCAAGAGAGAGACGAGAAAAGAGAAAGGTGGCGTTCTATCTGCTTCTTCAACCCTACCGTGAAAACAAGATGCTTAAAAAATAAAAGTAGAACTAAAAATAATAATTAATTAATTATTTGAATAATATATATCGTCCGTTGAAATTACAAAAAGAAATAGCAAGGGATCATTTGTCTTTGTCCCTTTTATGGGGGCCCTTTTGTAATTTCGAAAAATAAAAATAAATTTTTTTTTCTCACTTGCTGATAAAAAAGGGAAAATTAATAAATTAATGAATAAAATTGTCGGAGACTTATGAAAACAGTCGTCGTGAAGCTATATTTTTTTTCTATGACTTTTTTTATGCTTTTTATTTATACATACCGTTAATGCAAGATAACTAAAGCAAGCACCAATACTTGAAAATTTTCAAGTAAATCACAATTGTACTCACTTCTGTCCTAAAAAAAAACGTTTTCATGTTTAAAAAATTAATGTAAAAATGAAAATTTGTAGAACTTATATCGATTATGATGATACCCAAAATCTTTTTGTGTTATTAATTAATGAGTTTAGTTAAATATTTCAAGATATCGTTTGTCTTATGAACAAAATTAGATTATAATTCATGCGTTGCTCAAAATAATTTTATTTATTTAATATAAATACATATAAATTAATTTTTAAAAAAATTATATTAAATTTTTAAATTTATAATATATATAAAATTTGTATATATTGACTTGTCATTAAAAAATAAATTTTTTGAAAACAACAAAAAAAATCATGTCTTTCCTTTGAATATTTTTTTTATAATAATATCTATAAATCTGTAAAATTATATCAAATAAAAATAAATTATGTCTTTTTTTAAATATATATTATTGAATGATAAATTAAATAATAAAAAAATATTAACACATTTTCACTTTAGTAATCTTGACAAATTTATTATACAAAATATGAAAAATGTTAGCAAATATGTGAAAAAAATAAATTGTAAAAAATATTATTTTTCATATGAATGAAACTGTAATAATAATAAAATATATATTAAAAAATTTATAAACAAAAAAATAAATTGCAATAATAATATAATATACCTTTAAAAAGTTACTGAAAAAATAAAAAAATTTGATGTATAACAGATTACATTTGTAATCTTAAAATTATAAGAAAATTATTTAGTGACAATTAGGATTAAATAGATAATTTTTAAATTAATTTTTTAAATTTTAAAATGAATATAATAAGTGATAAATATAATATTAAATTTTTTGATATATAAATTTAATAATTACAGTTCAAATTGATATAATCATTTTGATAACTTATTATTTAAATATTTATGATGAAAATTTTTTGAATTTTCAAAATCTTACATAAAATTACTTGTATGTAAATTTTTTAAAAAGATAATTTTTTAAATAAAAATAAAAAATATTGTTTAAAGATTTTAATAAGCTTAATTTTTGTAATTTTTAAATTATTTAATTTATAATTAAAATAAATTATATTATTTTTTAAAAAACTATCATATGTGTCATTTAAAAGAGTTATTCACATAAATGCTTATGTGACAAATTTATTTGTATATGTTGTTATAATATATATATATATATATATATGTATATATATTAAATTTATTTAAAAAATTAAAAGATAAAAAAAATTTAAAACAAAATTTTAATAATTATTTAAATTTTTAATATTTTATTCCAATTAATCAAGCCATTGCAGTCAATGAATGTCTATGATATATTCTTTCACACGTATCGTATGATTGCTCGAGAGGTTTGAATCCATATGCATGACATACAAATGCCCTTTTTTTTTTAAACGATGAACTTAGCAAGAACAGGGAGGCATTCGGTTGTCATATTTGTGGCATCTGAATGTTGATCAAGAAATTTCAACCAAACTCAAAAACTTGATTAAACGTACGACGAATGATTTATGCATGTCATCCAAATATCAATCTTGCATAAACACATAAAATAAAAATTACATTAAATCATTAAAATATTTTACTTACCAAATTTGAATGTTGAAACATAAAAATAAAATTTACAAACTATAATGATTATATTTTCAAAATTGATCATATTTCTCTCTCTTTAACTGCTAGAATTTAATCTCTAAATATAAATATTTGCAAAACGGTCAAAGTACAATAACTTAGAAACTTCAAATCTTCGATAAAAAATCGCACACTCTTCAAGATTACCGAGTTTTTATTCTTATTCACAAGTGACATTGATACACTGAGCGTAATTTGTGTAATTAAATCATTTAGTGATCATCTTAATTTAATAGTAGAAATTTAAACAGTGCTATTGGTTAAATTAGAGTTAAATTACATGTTTTGACTTTTTCTTGTTAATTTACGCTTTACAAGTAATTGTAAGAATAAAAATATATAGATAATATATATATATATCCCCACAAGATTAATTCAATCAATGTTTTCTTTTATTAATTAGATTCAATCATTGTAAAAAAAATATTTCAAAAATAAAATTTTAAAACCATTAAACTGAGATATAAAAGAATACATCTTTCAAATCTCGAATGAAAAAGATTAAACTGAATCGCATTATAAAAATCTATATAATAATATAACGAAGCATTTCTCTTTCTAACTCCTTCAAAATTTACTTGTAGACTGGTAATCTGTTAATTTTACCTTCCCTTATTCAACTGTAGTGGCACTCGAGATTTGAGGTTTTTCTTATGTTGCCTTTGGAAATGTCTTTATCGAGCCCAATGGGCGGCACTGTAGCGCTGGATGTGCACTGTCTTGACACCTGCAATCCAATGAGTCCAATTCTTATGCATTAAAAAAATAGGTAATGGAGTGGAAAAGATGTTCTTATTTTTCTGTTCAAAAGAAATTCTTCATCAAGCATTTGACGGTCTGTTCATGGACATGGTAGGGAATTCGTGGTTCAATGTAATACAAAATAAATAATACAAAATCTCGATTGCCTGAGTTAGTTGTAAAGTGGGAAAGCATACATCCGATAGTCCAGAACATTTTGACTCCAAAATGTGGATAATTAGGAAAGGAGAAGCAAGCATATATATGCAAGCTCAGAGAGCAATAGCAACAGTCTCTCTCTCTCTCTCTCTCATGAGCAATGTTGTTATACCTGTAATGCATATGCCTTAAACAAGCCAATCATAAAACCAGTATTTCAGTCCATTGACACAAACGGCATTTACAAAGTTTCAGATGCAAAATTCTTGTATGCAAGGTCTATCTCTTCCTCTGTCATCTCAATTGTTTCATCGCTGTCATATCCTGCTGTATCCCGGGCTTTGGTTCCCTCCTTGTTGCCCTCTCCACCTCCATCAGTCTTTGGCTTTTTATTTTTTGATGAGCACTCGCTATCTAACCAGCTTAGTTCATCCTTGTATATTTGTTTGCAGACCTTGGCCTTTCTCAAAAGATCTTCCTTGGTGAGTGAGCCATGCTCACTACCATCAAAGATGGCAAGCTCCTTGACCACACGAGGTACAAAGCTCCACTCCTCAGTGATTTGCCGCACATCCTAAACAACAGACGAAATGGTAATTTTGTTAGGAGCAAGATAGCAAACAACCACAAAATCATGTTTATAAGAAGTTAGTTTCTGACAAATTCCAGATATGAATAAATCTTGTAATGCTAGAGAAAAAAATGAAAGAAACCAACAATATAATCCCATAATATAATTAAATAAAATTATCCCCAAGTATATTAATTTCTTTGTTCAAAATATTTATCAGCAAGCATTATCAGATATAGACATTCATTTGAATAGTTTTATGCTTTAACAGGACGACATTACAAAAAATGTCAGACTTTATAATCATCACTGCATATATCCTCATGTACAGTACAAGAGGCTCCTGCCGAAGGAGCAAAGAGAGGCTACTGATAAATGATCATCCACAGAACTTCAAAACTGCTAATAATGAGAGAAAATCCTAAAGAAACAACTCATCAATAACTGAAAATAAGAGGGAAAACTTTCAAGGATACCATCTATAGAATACTAAGTTGCAAAGAAAAGGAAACTAACATAAGAGAACATAAACACCCTTGACCCTCCCCTTTGAATAACACTTCTGTAACAACATTATGTTTATTTCATAAAAGATAAGAAATTTGATAAAGTTGACGGCTCATGAAATATTGTCAAATAAAACAGTAACAAATTAAGAGGGTATATAATTTTTCCGTGACACTGCATCCTGAAGATTAGATGGATGGTATATAGGTACCTTCTAAAGGGAGACATTTATATTAAATTCACCACATATTCCTGACAACTTTAAGAGCATAAATGCATTGTCCTGACCACAGCATACCTGCTTTTGTGCAAGACAATCTATGGCATCTTGCAAACAAGTTAAGATGCCTTCACCAGCTATTTGCTTTATCTCATGTGGTTCTGGCTGTTAAAAGAGAAAGCAGATATCAGGCTAGTACAATAGATATTGTAAGTCTACAAGAACAAGGAGGCCATGATAGACCAGCATATCAGCTGAAAATGAAAGCAACAAATGCCATTTACCTTTTCCTCTTGACTCTCCAGCCATGAAATAGTTCCATGGAAATCATCAATAACCCACTTCTTCACCTCAGAAGGAGAAAAGCTCTCTTTATCGGAATGAGAAGCTTTATTCTGAAAATACACAACCTCCGATAAACTCAGGGATAATGGGACTGAAAGGAAAGTGCAACAGCATTTTTATCTTTATAACAATCAAATGTTACCTTGGAGGGAACAGAAGTTGTCTTTGATTGTGTTTCTTTGACTTGCTTGTAAGATTTTGTTGATGATAATCTTTGTTGTTCTGCAAGCACTCTTTGAATTCAGAACATAGACTTATTACACATGCTAAGACGTAGAAATACAGAAAACATTAAAGAAGCACAGCATGTGCAGGGAAAACACAAAAATTATTACATTTGATGAACACACCACATTAGACTTCAATAATGCAGCAATGTTTGTTGATTAAAAATTGAATGTCATTTGACTCATTCCAGCCACTGGAACAATTAATCACATCTGGAAAAACTACATAGTTATCGACCAGCCACGTAGGGCTTGTACTAACATTCTTCTTGATTTTTCGTTAAGGGATTTGCACATACAATTGGTGAAAATTTGGCTCACTTCTGTAACCTAGCTCCCAGACAGCAGATCTGAAAGAATAGAGACCAATAGTTCTATACTTATATTGACTATTGGATAACTCAGTAAGTTCCAAGACAAACCAGGTCCATACTTAGGCAAAGTAAATGTCCTTATATTCTTCAACAAAACTCATTTTCACAACAAGTCTCCAAAAATACAGAAAACATTATTTGTTGTTCTGCAAATAATCTTTGTTGTTCTGCAAGCACTCTTTGAATTCAGAACATAGACTTATTACACATGCTAAAACGTAGAAATACAGAAAACATTAAAGAAGCACAGTATGTGCAGGGAAAACACAAAAATAATTACATTTGATGAACACACCACATTAGACTTCAATAATGCAGCAATGTTTGTTGATTAAAAATTGAATGTCATTTGACTCATTCCAGCCACTGGAACAATTAATCACATCTGGAAAAACTACATAGTTATAGACCAGCCACGTAGGGCTTGTACTAACATTCTTCTTGATTTTTCGTTAAGGGATTTGCACATACAATTGGTGAAAATTTGGCTCACTTCTGTAACCTAGCTCCCAGACAGCAGATCTGAAAGACTAGAGACCAATAGTTCTATACTTATATTGACTATTGGATAACTCAGTAAGTTCCAAGACAAACCAGGTCCATACTTAGGCAAAGTAAATGTCCTTATATTCTTCAACAAAACTCATTTTCACAACAAGTCTCCAAAAATACAGAAAACATTATTTGTTGTTCTGCAAATAATCTTTGTTGTTCTGCAAGCACTCTTTGAATTCAGAACATAGACTTATTACACATGCTAAAACGTAGAAATACAGAAAACATTAAAGAAGCACAGCATGTGCAGGGAAAACACAAAAATTATTACATTTGATGAACACACCACATTAGACTTCAATAATGCAGCAATGTTTGTTGATTAAAAATTGAATGTCATTTGACTCATTCCAGCCACTGGAACGATTAATCACATCTGGAAAAACTACATAGTTATCGACCAGCCACGTAGGGCTTGTACTAACATTCTTCTTGATTTTTCGTTAAGGGATTTGCACATACAATTGGTGAAAATTTGGCTCACTTCTGTAACCTAGCTCCCAGACAGCAGATCTGAAAGACTAGAGACCAACAGTTCTATACTTATATTGACTATTGGATAACTCAGTAAGTTCCAAGACAAACCAGGTCCATACTTAGGCAAAGTAAATGTCCTTATATTCTTCAACAAAACTCATTTTCACAACAAGTCTCCAAAAACTCACCTGCTAAAGCTTTATGAAGGTATGTTCAACAATCAGCAACTCAAATGATTCAAACAAGGGTGACAAAAAACAAGACAGAAAAACCTTGGCTTGGGTTGTTAGGACAAGGGATAAAGCTCATGGAGGTCTTCCATTTATGTCTTCTCTAACATAATAGTAATATGTAGTCTTTACTCAAAGGGAAGAAAAGAAGGTACTGAAACAAAATTACCTTCACTAGTTTCATAAGGAATGCTACTTCTTCGCCAAGGTTTCCCAGCATGCATGAGGTAAGGATCAATATCGACAAGCTTTTTCTGTGCATAACATTCTAATATCCATTCCTGAGACAGAACAAAGTAGATATAATCAGTTTAACAGGCAAAAGTTTAAACAAGCATGAGAAAATAGCCTGTGGAGAATCTGAGATAATATAAAAACAATGTTCTGTAACCCATTATGGTCATGTTTGATGCATAGGATGATGGATAGGATAGGATGATTATCATCCTATACTATGTTTGGTTTGCATCTAAAGAAAGGGGTAGGATTGTAAAAAGTATTAATTATCCTCTTGGTATAGGATGATTCAATCCTCTCAAAATGGAGAGAATTATTTTTAATCCATGAAATTGAACTTACATGTCCCATTATACTCTTAAAAATTACACTAATAATTTAAACTTTGAGGAAGGATAATTTTGACCAATAAATAAATTATCCTATCTTAATCTTTGCACATATCAAATACAAGATAGTATAATATTATTTAATCTAATGATAATCATAATATCATCTTATCCTATTTTATCATAATCTTATGTACCAAACACACCCTATAAATCTAATATGAATGAAACAACCCTGGGAACTCCTCTTGCTAACAAATCCATCGCAATTGCAACCAGGCAACAGTCAAAACCTCAGAATCTCCTTGTGTTGGAATTTTGATTTCAGCCAAATAGTAGATTGCATAGCTGAACTAAAAATGGGAGACTACATCAACTGAGTCATAGGTGGTACACTGGGCCTAGAAATGTCTATAGCTCAGCAGCTTATATTACCTTTGATACAATTGTTCCACAATCTGCTTCAACTTGTCGAAACTTTGGAGTATTTTGAAAAGCACATACCAAGAGGGTGCAATTTGAATTCCAGTCAGGCTCGTATTCTGCTCCCATAGCCAAAGCCTGGGAACGCAATGTACTGCGCTCCGGATTAACAAATCCTGACAATACAAAGACCACCCCTTCCTGCCCAGACAGAAACAAATCAAATACAATTCCATTAGATTAATCATAGAAACTACGAATATCAACCCACTTCATAACAATCCAGTACCATAAGTTTGGAAAAATTTTTGTTGCTAGAACTAGGGCCTTGTCCTTGACCACGTCCTTTAGCATAATTTGACTTGTTTCCGTGGCATTCATTCTCATTCTCTCTTGAACTCGTCCATGATGGAAGATTTCCAGCCTGGGTCTTTCCAACACCACCACTTTGGCTTGTCTTTGAATCAGACATGTTAAAACACCACTTCAATAACCATAATAAATTGTGTTCGATTTGGTGCAATTATGTTTGATGTTTTGATACCATGCAAGTAAGCTGTTTCAGAGTACACATTAATCAGAATCAACTGGAGAAAACTTTCACTTCAAATCGTAGCCAAAAAGTTAAAGTGACTACCAAAGTTGGGCTTTTGAAATAATCACATTATCTTTGCCGAAAACATGTCAAATCAATGATTAAAAAAATTTAATTCATATCATAATTGGTCAAATTCTCAAATTATAAAACAACACATTGAATAACTAATTAGGGCTGGAACACAAAATTTAAAGAGAGGAAGAAATGGAACCTGTTTCTCTTCTGTTTGCAACAAAAAGGGAAGCGTGCTTTAGAAACTGGGTTGTGGCTTTGCTTTGCTGTGATATTCATTTTAAAAAGAAGTCTCAGAATTTTCAATAACCGCGAGATTCATGGGTTTTTTTTTTGTTTTTTACAGATATATTTTCTTTAGTAAAACGGAAGGCCACCGTTGTGGACGTGCCGGAGTGGTTATCGGGCATGACTAGAAATCATGTGGGCTCTGCCCGCGCAGGTTCGAATCCTGCCGTCCACGGTATTATTAAAATTTTATCTTATTTTGATAAGAAAATCGGAAAAACCATTTTTTTCATTTTATAAGAGATAACGGAAAATGCTTATGATGTTGGACATGATTTCCAATTACTTAGTTTTGCTTGGATTGCATGGAATGGAAGGAAAAAGAAAAAGGAAATGGAGGGGGAGGGGGAGGGGGAGTGGCAAAGTGTAATATTTGTCTCTTTCATTTGTTTGAGAAACATTTCAATAGAATATATTTTTTTTAATTTCAATAAAAAGGTGTAATGTAAAAAGATTAATAATTTCTAAATTATAACAAAATATTTAATATGATATTATAATTTAAAAAAAATTTAATGTAATTTTGAATTATGAATTTATTAATTAATATAATATTTATTTTTAATATGATTAATTTTAAATAATGATTTGTAACGATTTAAATTTTTTTTAATTTATAATTCAAATGTTATATTAAAATTTTTTTAAATTTAAATATTATATTAAATATTATATTATAATTTAAAAATTATTTTTAATATTAACCCATAAAGAGAGCAGTGAATATGAAAATAATTGTAAATGCAGGGATACATTTGCAAAAACCGATAAAATATAATCACAGCTGGATGCTCACAACCTAATCCAGTCCCGCTCAGTGCCATTTTTCGAATCAGAAACGCCCCTTCCAGTTTCACCCCTACTCTTTCTCGCTCTGAGGCAATGATCCCAATC
This sequence comes from Durio zibethinus, assembly GCF_002303985.1. The sequence continues at coordinate 2,683,500 of NW_019167982.1, forward strand.
TCAATCCCCCAAAAAAGCCCATAAAAACAAAAACAAATGCCTCTCCAAACTCCTACTCCAGATCCGCTGGAGGGCTATTCGGGTCTCTCGCTTTTTGCTCGGACCTTCGCTGCCCTTCCAAACCCTCCTCGACCTTACGACCCTGACGATCTTCAACACTCTCACGATTTCCTCAAATCCATGGTGATTTTCCCCCTAAATTTACCTTACTGTTATTTTATTTCAATTATTTTGTTCTAATTTTTTTACTGTTTCAGCCATTGCAAAGTCCTAATAAGCTTATAGAGCAAGCCAAAGCAATTGTTGATAGTAGTTCAGAGCTCATGGACTTGGATATGCCACGCTCTGATGCTGAAGTTATGGAAAATCCTCGTGAACGAAGACCCGCTTTAGGACGTAAACGACCTCGTTTTTCTTTGAAACCTAACTCTAGGTTAAGATTATTTGAAATGGCTTGATTTATTTAATTTGTTTCACTTTTGTGGTAAAATGCTAGTTGAATTTAATTTTACTTCTTTAATCTTTTGTAGTCAGCCTTCTGTGATTATAGAACCCAGTTTAGACATTGATAAATTAAAAGATCCTGAAGAATTCTTTATGGCTTTTGAAAGGGCTGAAAGTAAGTTTGCTGCTTCGATTACTTTGGAAAATTTAATCTGCAATTATTTATATGAACTTAGCTTTTCGCTGTCTGTTTGTATTGTTTTATAGATGCCAAAAGAGAAATAAAGAAACAGATAGGTGCTGTTCTGATGGATTTGGATCAGAATATTCAGTCTGTGGCAGCAAGGCCTCGTCGCCCTGGAATATCGCGGTCTGATCAATGTTTCCTGTTACTGATTTTCTGTTGTATTCATTTTGATTTTTTTTTACTGTTCTGTATGTATAGAGGTTTATAACATATCCTTATGATGTAATGTTCAGGAGATCAGTTAAGTACAGACATTGCTATTCTACTGTTATGTCCCCTGTAGAAAGCTTAAAAGAGGAAATTTGCAGTCCACTTTGTGGCTCACAGCAAGAGAAATCTGACCCCAATGTCGAATTAGAAGAGGAGTTCACTGGTAAGTCAAGAAAGGTTGATTTGTCCTAAGTTGTTACTTTATTTTGTTCCTGCTCACTCATTCGTGATATCTTCTCTAAATCTAACCTGTTGTATGATTTGGTTTTCATTTGTGTTTTTTTGCACAATGTTGTAAAATTTCCCGCACCATGTGTATATGATAACATAATGTTATATTCTGTCTAGGCTTGGTGACTAATGTAGAGAACAAGGTCAATGACCTTCTGGATCATTTGCTTACCAGTAATTATGATGGGGATGAGGCAGTCAGTCTTCTACAGGAGCACTTGCAGATCAAACCTATTGATCTGGAGAAAATATGCCTGCCTGACTTGCAAGATATTCGGAGGATTGATTTGAAAGCTTCTACAGAAAACTTGCCAAAGCCTAGAAATTCACTATCAGACATACAAAGTTTGATGAAAGGGACCAGTAAAAGGACACCAAAACAACAGGCTGAAAGTTCAGTTCATCATTTAGCTTCTCCCACTCCGCCAAGAAGTCCATTGGCTTCCATATCATTGCTGAAGAAACAAATGTTGCAGTCCAACGTACTTAGTGATCCTTTTTCAACTGATGATATTGACCGATCACCGATGAGAAATGCATCTCCTATTGAAAGTATTAGTAAACAATCTGATCAGGTTGATACAGAAAAGGAACCAAGTTTGTCTCAAAACGATGATAGAAGAACACTAAAAAGGCAGGCTGAAAGTTCAGCTCTTCATTTAGTTTCTCCTACTCCAAGAAGTCCGTTGGCTTCAATGTCATTGCAGAAGAAACAGTTGTTGCAGTCAGATCCACAAAGTGGTCCTTTTTCAACTGATAATATTGATCAATCACCAGGGATAAATGCACCTCCTATTGAAACTTTCAGTAAACAATCTAGTCAGGTTGATGCAGAAAAGGAACCGAACATGTCTCCCCTGTTAAGGTCTCCATTATTAGAAGCAAATCAAACTGCAACTGTTAATGCAAGTTCCGAGTTTGATAGGGGAGATTTTGCTGGTCTCTTTGATAAATTTATAAATGATAATGCAAGGAGGTTTGATTCTGGTATTAATGTTGTCTCAAGTGGGTCTCAGGCTGACTTAGAGAATAACAGTTTAAGCAGGCCTGAAATTGATGCCGATGGTCCTACAATCAAACCAAATGAATTTGGTGGAAGGGTGAGTTTTCCTATTGACTTTTCAACAGTCATTTGCAGTTTAGTGGAAACCTTTGTTTCTGAATGTCATACTCTGAGGTAAATCCTTGTTACTGAATGTCATACTCTGACTCATTGTGACAAAACGCAGGAGCAAGATATGCCACAAAAAGCAGTTGTTTCACCTCAGATCCAACTTAATGTGGAAGGCCCAACTGTTGATAATTTGGATGCCATTCAGAGAGCGTCAGGTATGATTATTTTCTCTGTTGTCGATGAGATATTCTTGTTGGATGGGGATACAAATGACTTGTACCAAAATGCCTCAGTTACAAGTTTTTTTCTTCTCTAATTCATTTAGTGGTTGCATAGTAGCATAGTGATTGGTTTTCAAAGATGTTTTATGATTTTTTGCAAAATGGAAAGATAATTTTCTTCCTTATTGGCCTCTTTGGTTTTCAAAAATGCTGTATGATTTCCTTCAAATATGTTTTCTAATTGCCAATGCATTAAAGGTCTAGTGCTCTTTGGTTGGTCTTACCTGTTGAATGTCCTGGGGGATTTTTTCCACAAAGAGGTTTGAAGTCAGTGCTGCAAGATGTAGAATTTATGATCCCATCCTAGTGCCTTACATACTATCATCCTGACCTTTTGGCAACTCCTTGGACGCCCTCCTCATTCTTGTTAAATGGGATTTTTACGTTCATGCTTTAGTTGGTATAGCTAGTGAAGACTAACTTCCTTATACACTTGAATACTTAAATTACATTAAAAATACAAATTTATATTGGATATACCCATTTAACTAATTAGTTCAACATATGTGGCATGTGGTTTGGTGTCTGTTATAAATCAGAAAAGAAATTTCATGTTATAGTCATCAGACAATTCAGGCGGTAATTTTCTGCTTTATGCTTTAAATAAATTATCATTGAAATATCTTTTCTAAATTTAATATTATTGGGTTTTAAATGTGAAATACCTAAATGGTAAAGTATAACATTCTTGCTTTTAGTTTCCTTGGACCTAGCATATCTTGACCAGATTTACCGTAGTCTTTGATATGCTTTGATGGTTTCAATTTATTAGTTTCCTTTGTGCACATTTCCTTTCCCTTAACAGATGAATCTAATCCTGCTATGGATGAGGACCGCGCTATGGATAGATCTTCTAGACCTGCAGAAAGTGATCAGGTGCTGCACGAGGTTTGTACTTTCCTAGATTATTTATCTTCTTGTTTATTTTTCCACTTAATATGGCAGTCAACTTTCATGATTCGGGAGTTCTTTTGTGCTTGTTTGGGCTTATATATGGAAGGTATATTACCTTTGTATTTTTGAAACACTGATATCTTTTTTTATCTGATTTTCTCAATCTTCCAATCCCTTTCTTGTAAGAGCTCATATAATGTATTGATATTAACTCAAAAGGTTTTCTGGTTGTCACTAGTCTTTTAGAATTTTGCACCACAAAGATTGATTTAATGACAATGAATAGGGCTACATCTCTAATCATAGAATCTATGGTTTCCATTTTCTGTTTGGACGTCTTTCTTACAAAGATATCCTTTGCACATTTTTAGAGTAAGCATTTGCTATGTGAAACAGTGATTGCAAATAATGCCAACTCATTCTCCCCCACCCCCCTTCTTCCAGAATAATTCCCCCCTAGTGCAAAGGACTTTAAAACTTTTCAATAAGTAACGTGGCTACTAGGTAACTGAAGGGAATAAGGGACTGCAAAACAGGGAAGATACATGCTTTATCTGATTTTCTCAATCTTCCAATCCCTTTCTTGTAACAGCTCATATAATGTATTGATATCAACTCAAAAGGTTTTCTGCTTGTCACTAGTCTTTTAGAATTTTGCACCACGAAGATTGATTTAATGACAGTGAATAGGGCTACATCTCAAATCATAGAATCTATGGTTTCCATCTTCTGTTTGGACGTTTTTCTTACTAAGATATCCTTTGCACATGTTTAGAGTAAGCATTTGCTATGTGAAACAGTGATTGCAAATAATGCCAACTCATTCGCCCCCACCCCTCTTCTTCCAGAATAATTCCCCTAGTGTAAAGGACTTTAAAACTTTTCAATAAGTAACCTGGCTACTAGGTAACTGAAGGGAATAAGGGACTGCAAAACAGGGGAGATACATGCTTCTGATACATTCCATATCAATTATTGTAAGATTATTGCTTGTTGTCTTTTGTACCACTGCTTCTTTACCCCATATTTTGAAAATGTGTTGTGTTCTATTGGCTGTCATTAGTTTATGATAATAATTAAAATTGATAGTTGACAAAGACAATGTACTTAGCCCTATTTATGAGATGAGAAACAGTTTGATCTACTATGGTATCTAAGAATAATCATTATCTCAAATCATGCCAAGTCTAGACTTTGCTTTTACTTTAATTGAGAAAGGTAAAGCCTGAAATTTGATTGGTAAGTCCTGAATGGGAAACTTCACCTACTGAAAATGTTACATCTGTAATTCTTTTTGAGCCCAAGGGTATCAGGGTTAAGGTGAAAAATTGAAATGTGTTCTAGGATATTACCTGGTACTTATTGCTATGGCTGATGGTGTCATTTTGAACAAAACAAAGTGACAAAGGTTGTGGATTAGTGGCAATTTCTGTTAGATGTTTGTATGTTTACTTTGCATGCTTCAGCTTACTGTTCAGAATCCCTTCATATTTTATTAGTCTGTGTCTATAAAACCATGAATCGAATCATTTCTTCTATTTAGTGAAGAAAAAGAAATAAGACTCATGCCTGTTTTTGGTTACTTCCCCCCCCTTTTGAAAATTTCTGAAGTTTACGTTTTTTTTTTCTTTTCTACTTTTTAATTTGTTTCTTTAGCAACAGAAGGGTAAAACAAAACCACGACCACACAATGAACGTGAGATGAAAGCACTTTCTCGAAGACAAAGCCTTGCAGGTGTTACTAATACCAAAAGTTCAACTTGCAACTTTGAAGTTCTTTAGTAAATCTGTTGGGATGACTAGGTGCATTCTTTGTTTATAGGTTCTGGTACAATGTTTGATTTAGAAGGGAGGAGAAGAAGCACAAGGATCAGGTCAAGACCTTTGGAATTCTGGAAAGGTGAAAGATTCTTGTATGGACGCATACATTCAAGTGAGTACCTTAATTTTTTCCTTTTACTATTCTAGGAGTTTATTGTGTTATTATAAATTAGTTTAGATTAGTGCCTGCATTATATTAGCCCTAAGTCTGGCACGGTGCTTTCTGAAAGGTAGGGAGAAAGGCAATCTGATTTTTGGTATCCCCGAACCTGAGGTCATTTCATCACAAGTCATTTTTTTTATTGTTGTAGCAAATTTTAGCATATCTTATATATGTTTAATTTGAGATTTTATTGCAATAATATTGAGCAATAGTTTTTTTTCCCTTCCTAAATAACTATGTTTTGGTGAAAGTTTACTATAGTAAATTCATAGTTTTGCATTAATGTTTACTGTTACCTGAAGATATTTGAAACCAAATATATCAATCTCCACCTGAAGTCCCTTCCCCTTAGATCCTGTTTAGCATTACATGGAACGCAAATGTTTGTTTTTGGCATCAAATGTCAAATATGCCTCCATTTGAATTTGAACTACCTGAGACTTTGTTATGTGGTAGAATTTGGTTTTCCTTTGTTTTTGTACAGGTCTGGCAACTGTAATTGGGATAAAGTACGAGTCTCCAGGGAAGGTTGATGGTGGAAACCCTACTCTCAAAGTGAAGTCTTTTGTAAGTGATGAGTACAAAGATATGGTTGAACAGGCTGCCAGGTTTTGAAATGGCTGTGATTGGTGTTTATGGACTGAGTACATCATCCTTTCAGGAACTGACCATTTGTTCACCGGTTCTCTTGTTTCTATATATGGTTGTTCTGCATTGCTTGTGAAGTAGTAGGGATTTCTTTCTTGGTGAATTTGTATGATGATCAATAAGATTTGAAAGCTTGACGTGTAGGGGACTTATGACTACATATCCCTATGTTTATTTTGAATTTTTCTCTGTAGCAATTGAATTTACCAGACAAACCTGCATTTTAGATTTCAATATTTTATTATCTGTGTCCAAGTTATAAAGCGAAGACCTGGCTATTTCTTTTCCCCCAAGCATCATAATATTCACAGGTCTTGACCACTATAGCGGAAGGACTCTTGTATTATGGTCCAAGTCTTTTAGTTCGTGTCAATCTTTTGGTTTCCATTTGGAATGTTCATAAACCATAACTAAGAAGAAACGATGATGAGAAAGTGAGAACAGCACATATGCAACGTGGTTTGCGGTTTTTGCTTTTCCCATTCATTCTTTTCAATTCAAATGTAATTAGTTTGTAAAACATGTAGGTCCTTTTGTTATTATTGTGTACCATTTTGTCACCTTCTAAGAACGGTTGCGTGCTCCATCCTCCTCATATTTAGCTTCGATAGCGACCTATTCTTTTTATTATTATTATTACTATTATTAATAAAATGGGCCCAAATGACCTATTCTTGATTGCATTTATTCAATTCTAGAAAACAACAGACTTCCAACCAGAAAGCAAGTGCAATCAGACTTGATTTCACCATTTCTGTCATAAACGTAATGTGATTGATTCATTTCATTGATGCTTCACATTTATCTCCAAATCTAACTAATACACACTTTCTGTTATCATAGGGTAGGTTTAGTTTCTGTTACTGGTCATCAACCTCTTACAACTTCTAAACCATTGGCTAAAATTTAATCCAATTAAAATACACTTTTTGGTTAGTAATTATCAGCTTTTTTATAAATTTGACTTAAAGTACATTAAAAAATTTGATTGAAGAATTTTCATCACATTTAAAAATACAATTTATGGTCTGACCCAAATGAACCCAATGTTTATGGTTTACAGCTTTAAAGTGCAAATCACCAAACTAACGTTCAGACTTTCTTTAAAAGAGCACCGTGCATGTTTTAATCGCGTTCGCTGCCGCTTCTTAAAGGGAAACCGACGCCGCTTCTAGGGTCGCTTTGACCTCTGTTATTATCAATATGAAAACAAACTTTTACATTTTACGTATTACTAATTCTTACGGTTCATTTACTACTTTTTTATTTCCCTAGAAAATACATTAAAAAAATACTAAGAAAATGATAAAGAAAGAGTTAATTTTAGAGAATGGTACCCACAGACAAGTTGATACCATGACCAACTTCGTGTTGGCTCTCAATTTGAGTTCAATGGTTTGTTTTCTATTTCATTTAAAAATTATTTGTTTACCTTGACTTTACCTCAAAGTAATCAACTTTTTTGGTGCAAGATTAGAATGTCACATGTTCAACTTGTGAACAAAAATTCCAACAGCTGGCATGTAAAGTCAGTGTCTTTAGAGAACCATTAAATTTTCAGCTCCAATAATTCAGTCTACCTGAATTTGATCTAAAAAAGGAGAGCTATCTTTTCTTTTATCCATTATTTCCTTATTTATAACTCACAATTCATATGGACCTGATTTTTAATTAAGAATTTTTTTTTAGTAGTTAAAGTAGTGGACTTGATCTCTAATCAACGATTTTTTTTTTTTAGTATTTAAAATTGAAGAAATTTAGAGATTGATATTAAAATAAAAAATTTACTATTTTATCCATCAATCACATGATTATGTACGAGATTAAAGATTAAAAACATAGGAGAACTACTAATCCCGCTAGCCTTCACCCAAATATTTGACAAGTTTTTCAATTTCAAAAAATTTCAGACGTTATCGACTCAGTTATAATGATCGATATTTCAAATTTGAAGTAATGAACATCTTATTTTAAAAAATATATTTGACAAGTTTTGATTCAAATATTTAAGTATTATCATCTCATTATATCATGAAATTCATGGATGACAATAATTGAACCCTTTTTTAATTTTTATAATTTTATTGTATATTGAATTTCAATTTCTTTCTCTTTTTGTTTTTAATTTCAATCCATAATAAAATAGACCAGACTTCACTCTTCAGAGGATTAAAAGGAAACATGTCTGGTGGATACAAATCAATACTAATAAAATAATCTGTAAGACATTTGCCTTAAATCCCATACATAAATAAACGTCAACGGGTCGGATTGTGTTTTTCAAATACACAAGTAGTTTTGGCACAATGTTCCAGACACAATGACTACGACAACCCAATATATGCGAATCATGAAAAAAGATTCAATTTGATTGTCTGACTTCCTCTATAAAATTCTAGGTTAATAGGAACAAAGAACATCAACGTTAGGGCTGTTTCCAAGTTCTCCAACTGGTCTTTTCTATTACAAAATTAAAAATAAAATAAAAGTTTCAAAACTTTTCTAGAGTGTCTGCAGCTTAATCCCACCCCCTATAAAAGGAACCATCGTTTCTTGAATCAATGTTAAACCTAGCTTCTTCAATTTTCATTTGTCAAAATCTATTTTCTTTATTTTACCAATTACCATATGGAGCTGGTTCCAAATCTCCCCAACGATATTGCCAGAGAATGTTTAATCCGAGTCAGGTACGACCAATTCGCCACACTTTTGTCAACTTGCAAAGGGTGGAAGACTGAGATTGAGCTGCCGCAGTTTTTTCACCTTAGGAAGGCTACTTGCCATGGCCAAAAACTTGTTGTCATGGCTCAAGCTCGGGTTGACCCTGATATGAAACAGGGTGTTCAAAAAGGCTGCTCTGTTAAACCAGTCTATGGGCTATCTGTTTGGGAGCTGGATGAGGGCAATTGGGTTGAACTTGATTTGCCTCAGCTTCCTCATGGGCTGCCTTATTTTTGCCAGCTGCTTGCTGTCGGGTATCATCTAGTTCTAATGGGTGGGTTGGACCCGGTGACTTGGGAGGCTTCCGCTTCTGTCTTTGTCTTCAATTTATTGAATGCCAAGTGGCGGCGGGGGGCTGACATGCCAGGTATTCGGCGGTCAATGTTCGGATGCGCTTCCGGTGATGATCGGATGGTGTATGTTGCTGGCGGACATGATGATGAGAAGAATGCTTTGAAGTCAGCATTGGCATATGATGTGGCGAAGGGTGAGTGGATTCCATTGCCTGACATGGCAAAAGAGCGAGACGAGTGTAAGGGAGTTTTCCACCGTGGCAAGTTCCACGTGGTCGGAGGTTATTGCACCGACATGCAAGGTCAATTTGAGAAAAGTGCTGAGGTGTTCGACATTGCCACCTGGCGGTGGGATCATGTGCAAGATGACTTTTTAAAAGCCAGCACCAATCCAAGCACTTGCATAGGTGGCGATGACGTGGATATCTGCATGATTTGTGAAGGTGATGTGGTGGCATTTAAAGATGCCAAATGGCAAGTAATAGCCAAGCTACCTGGTGACCTGTGCAAGGTTGCTTACATGGCAACATGGCAGGACAAGTTGCTAGCGATTGGTTCTTCAAGATTCGATGAGCCCCACAATGCTTACGTGTTGAATTTGAAGAAATCAGAGTGGACAAAATTAGAGACCCCTGAGAAATACTCCGGTCACGTTCAATCAGGATGTTACTTGGAGATTTGAGGCAGACAAACATAAGATTGATGATATTGCAGCTGTACATAAATTGCAATTGCATTTATTAATTCTTTTTTTTTTTTAATCTTTTCATCAATACTTTTGAATTTGGATTTAGCTAAAATGTGTAATCTGATTTTGTTAATGATAGCTGTGATTATGCTCACTTGGTTCTTGAAATATTTAATCTTAATTTTGAAACAAATTAAAGAGAAATAATATTTTTTAAAGTAATTTTATATAAATGTCGTAAATATATATTTTTTTCATCATGAATTGTGTTATGTTACAATAAATTAATACAAGTAACATTTTACAGCAAGAATTATACAAATTTGTTATTAATGTTTTTACAACATTATTATTTACAGTATTAAAACAATTTGCACAACACTTTGTAGAATTTTATCACTCAAAATTTACAGTATTGAATTTTATCACTAATTATGCGTTCAATTTCATTGATTATTGAATAAAAAGTAATTGAATTGAAATATTTGATGAACCATTTTGTTAATGTAAATGGAAAATTTTATCATTATATTTTTAATTTTTATCGTTTTTAGTTAAATAATAAATAGATCAATTTTCATTATTTTTATATAAAAAAGTTAATAAAATTAAAATATAATGATAAAATTTAACAAAATTGAAATTACAACACAATTCAACGAAATTAAATTACAATAACAAAATTCAATGTTGACACATAATACATATGCAAATTTCACTTTTATCCCTAAGTCTTATTTGTGCACTCAATTTATAATTCACATCGATAAAAGATCAACCGTGTTTTCATGATGTCTATGAAAATTACTTTTTTACGAAGTTTTTTTTTTTTTTTTTGACATTCACATACATATATACATATATATATTATTTATTTTATTTTATTTTATTTATTAAAAAGACATTCTCCCAAAGGCTTACATCTTTTCTTTCTGGCCATCTTTGACATTTTTTTTATAATATGGTGCGTTGGCGGTCCATACCAACTGGTATGGGAATTAACAATAATGGTACCGTGTTCCATATGTATCATTTACTCTCCGTGGTTGCCAGGTTATCCAGGCAGCCATTCGAAGATGGAAATTTAGTCACCAAAAAGAGTTGACATAGTTAATATTTTGTTCACATTACACACCACCTTACCAAAATTCAACATCCATGTGTTAATTTCTTCAAACATTTTGAATACTCAGTTATTTCCTTCTTGTGTTAATTTCAAAGGCTTTTTACGACCAACATTTCTAAATAACGTAGGCAAGTGGTAATTAAAAATTAATCTATTTTCTTCCCTCCCTAATTGACACATATTTGTTGAAAAATCATTTATAGAAGTATACTATGTAGCTGTTGTTATTGCAATGATTTAACCAAACAAAATTTAGGTGAAATGCTCTCAATTTAATTGTTGCTTAAAAAATATGAAAAAAAAATTAATTGTTATACTTTGAATTTAGGTATGGAAATAGATAGTAAATAAAGGTATATTTATCATTAGTTGATTTATTCATGTCAATTTTAAATAATTATAAATAAATAATTAACGGATTCGGATAGGATATATATTATTTATAACGAATTTAGATATTATATAAATAGAATTATTGGATATCTAATATCTAAATTTATTTAAATTTTAATAAATAGTAATTTATATATGAATTCATATCCGAATCTATTATCCGTTTACATATGTAAAATTTTATACTTGTAAAAATTTCATATTTTAGCAACTAACCTTTATTTATTATTAATTAAGAATAAACTTAAATTTTAAATTCAATTATTATTTATTTTATATTTTGATAAAAAAATTTAAATAAACAAATACTATAATAAATTTAAATATTAAATGATTCAAATTTAGATTATAATATTAAACTTAAAAAAATTTAAATATTATAAATATTAAACAAATTTAAATACGTATAACTAAAAAATAATAGATATATATTTTGTTGCTATCTCTAACTTTAATGGCCATGTCATCAAAACTCACATGTGACCTGACACATTATTTCAAGGCATATAGTGAGGTCACCACCCATGAAAGATATAAAAAAGTCAGATAAGAATGTTATACAATCAGTCTACCTCTATTACTCTATTCCTTTCTCTTTTCATTTACTTTTTTTTTTCCTCTCAAAAACTTAGTAGATCCGAGCATTAAAACTGTCGTGCATCTTACTTAAAATTAATTAACTATAAATGAAAGGTTCAACCTAAACATAAAAATATAAAAAATTAAATATTTATGAAAATAAAATAATACCACTTTAATAATGCTCTAAAATTTTAATTTCGATAATCTTAATTTATTTTTATAGATCTAACAAACTCATTGATTTCAGCTTTCAATGAGCTCTTTTCTCACCAAACCTAAAAAATATCTCAACATACCTATTGTTTTTCCAATTCAAGTGGAAGAAAATCACTCCGATCCATCATGAATGAACTTACTTTACTTGATTTGCAAAATTAAATTAACAAGATTCACCACCTTAGTACTAATTATTAATTCAAGATAATGGAAGACCCAGAACCAATAAATTCTTCATCCATGTTCTTACGTCAAGTAAAAACAAACATCAATTATTGCATTTATTTTCCAAATTCCAATCCATGCGCGTTGAATTTTTAGCAATTTACTAATTAGTAAATACATAATATCACGAGGAAAGAAACTAAAGATCATATCTATTATCAAATAAACTTAACAATTTTTTTAATATTAGATACATTTTAATAGATAAATACCAATCTTTTTCACCTAAAGTTATAAATATCCTATACCATGTTACATGCTCATTGGCTAGCTATATACGATAACCTTTGTAGCTTTCAAATAGTAATGTATTCTCCCCGCTTTCAGCTAGCACCTGGCAAACTTTTTTTACAATATTTTTATTTACTATGCTTAATTTGGCTCGTCATTTGCCGCATTATTTACTTTTTCAAATTTTTTATAAATAAGAGGCAAAGGTCTAAATTTATGTATTCGTGGTTTAAATTTATTATTAATTTTTTAATTGATGTAATTTAATTATTATATTTTTAGTTATAAATGAAATTTATTATTATATCTTAAATTTTAAAATAATTAAAAAATTCAATAAAAATTAATTAAAATAGTTACAGGGAAAAAAACATAAAGCCAAAACTCAAAATTTTCTTTTATTTTTTATTTCCAGTAAAAGTTAAAATTTTCTTTACCATATATAGAAAACAATCTCTTTTATTATTCACAAAAATTAAAATTTTATTTTTACTTATTTAAATAACTCTATTTATTTTTATCTAAACATTTTTTTTTGCTTTTTTATTTTCAAAAAATATAAAATTGGAAGCAAATTAAAATGAATAACAAAATTAACAAACCAAAAAAAGGAGTTAGAAAATTCATGCTAAGTTATAATTAATGAGCATGTAACATGGTATAGGATATTTATAACTTTAGGTGAAAAAGATTGGTATTTATCTATTAAAAATGTGTCTAATACTAAAAAATTTGTTAAGTTTATTTGATAATAGATATGATCACTAGTTTCTTTCCTCGTGATATTATGTATTTAATAATGCAAACCCAGCAACCTGAGAATCCGTTGAAGCATATAGTAATAATTAATAAACAAATAAAATAATAATATTAAGACAACAAACGGCCGATTTTCCTATGGTCTCCCATTGTCTCTTTCACCTTTACCATCAACTTGCTTCGGTGCCCGTCTTCTTCGTCTTCTTCTTCTTCAATTCGCATTCTTCCAATTCCCTATAAAAACCACCAAAACTTTACTCTCTCCCCCAAAACTTCACTTCTGATTTGCTAATTCATCCATATATCTCATCCCTTTCCTTTACAAAAGCCACCCTTTCTTTTTCCCAACTAATTTACCATGGAGCTCATACCTGGTCTTCCTAATGATATTGCCCGTGAATGTTTAGTTCGTGTCCCATACAGTAGATTCTCCAATATTTCATCAACCTGTAAAGAGTGGAAGGCTGAAATTCATTTGCCACAGTTTTTTTGTCACCGACAAGCTGCTGGGTGTAGTAAGCATGTGATGTTAATGACCCAAGCCCGAGTCAAACCAAATAGAAATTCTGGCCTGAAATGTCAGGCCATGCCGGTTTATCAAATCGTGCTTTGCGAGCCGGATAACGGGGACTGGAGTGACTTGCCACCTGTTCCGGGGCTGTCCGATGCGTTGCCCATGTTTTGTCAAGTTGTTGGAGTCGGGTCGAACATTGTGGTGATGGGTGGGTTGGATCCAGACACTTTTGAGGTCCGAAATGCTGTTTATGTTTACAATTTTATGTCCGCCACGTGGCGTCGTGGGGCTGATATGCCAGGTGTAAGGAGGATCTTTTTTGGATGTGCGTCGGATTTGGATCGGATGGTGTATGTTGCCGGTGGACATGATGGTGAGAAAAATGCGTTAAGATCAGCTATGGCGTATGACGTGGCCGCTAATATGTGGGTTCCATTGCCTGACATGGGCAGAGAGCGTGATGAGTGCAAGGGAATTTTCCACCTCGGAAAGTTCAACGTCATCGGCGGCTACTGTACAGATAGACAAGGCCAATTCGAAAGCAGTGCCGAGGAATTCGACGTTTCCACGTGGCAATGGAGCCCAGTGCAAGAGAACCTCTTAGGAACTGGCGCCTGTCCAAGAACCTGCGTGGTTGCAGATGGAAAATTATACATGTGTCGAGGTGGTGACGTGGCAACAATAGAAAATGACACGTGGAAAGCGGTTGCTGAGCTGCCAGCTGAAGTGTTCAATACAGCTCATATGGCCACATGGCAAGACAAACTGTTGGTGATTGGTTCACCGAGCTTCGGCGAGCCCCACGCTGCTTACGTGTTAAATTTGAAAAATTACACGTGGACAAGAATGGAAGTGGCAGATGAATACTCGGGTCATGTTCAGTCAGGTTGCTATCTAGAGCTGTAAATGGGTTCAAGTGGGTTGCTTGATTTTTCAGCAGGCTATTTGACTCTAATGTACATATGAAACACTTGGGCCTTTGTTTTTTTTTTTTTCTTTTTCCAGTGTGCCAGGTTCATTGTAAATGCAATTTTGATGCCCTGTAACAATTTGTCAAGGCTAATAGGATAAGGTGATGAATATGCATGTCATTTTCCTTTAAATAGAACACTTTTAAATTAAGTTTGAGAAGGAAAGTGAAAGCTGAAGAAAAAGTGAAAAGGCGTTCACAAGATGTGGGCCTTTTTAAAAGGGCAATCTATAAGTTGATCGATGGGAGTGGCAACTGGGCAAACAAAAATTCGGACATATGATGCGACATCAACAGTTGACAATGTGATTCTTGTGCTTCACATAGAGGCCCACCGCACCGCCTACAAGAGAGGCACTCTTGTCTGAATAGCCAGTGGCCCTGAGAAAGCCTGGAACATGGAATGCTGTAATCCAGGATTTGTTATCTCGTTTTGCCCGTGAAAGCATAACCATGGGTGAGGAGCCATGGTTTTCAAGTGGGATGAGATGCAGCTTAAAATTTCCACATTTATGATTTATACGATCTTAATGGATACGCAATATAGTGATTACTCCCAATGATGTTTAATAATTATTACATTGAGGTGAGTGCCTTCTCTTGCAACAGCCAATAATGAGGAGAGATCGGATGAACAATTAAGGCATTATCTTCGTATTGGAAAGACTTATTGAAGCAACTTGTTTCACATTGCATCTCAATTAATGCCTGCTAAAGCACCAATAACGTGTTGCTGGGTTCCTGGATATTTTAGCAATTGTAAGTCAAGAAATGGAAGTGGGAAGAAAATGAGAAGCCTAATTAAAAGTTTAGCCGGTCATTGCTGTCACTACAATTTTTCCAACGATAGTGGAAGCTTGAAAGCCATAAAAGTCAATTTTTTTGTAGAAATAAGTTCATAAATGCAATGACAGAGATCGGTATCATTGAGCTGATCTGAAACAAGAGAGAGAGGGAGTGAAACATTTAAGTTTGATGTAGTTTTAGTCAACAAAGGGATGATTAATGGTATGAGCATGCAAGTCTTATAATAAATACTATGAGGGGAAATGATTCTTTTTTAAAAAGTATGTAAGGATTTTACATTCAAAATTTTCGCATTAAAACAGTTTGAAATCTTATTCCCAAATGAGATTTTCTTTCTAAATAAGGTATTTCAAGTCACATCAACTATGTAAATGACAATGTTTATCTACGAAAACTGTTTTTTTTTTTTTTGAGTAAAGATTTGAATTTATCTTGGTATGGAAAAACAAAACTCATCCAACTTTGCAAAAGAAAAAAAAAGTTCCCTGTAGAAGAATTTTCAAGGAATCTTATAAAATTTATTGAACCTGTAATCACTGCTTAGTTTTATTGATCCCTTTGTGTGTGTGTGTGTGTGTTTTTTTTTTCCTGAATTGATAATTCATTGAAAGTAAAACAGCAAACTATCAAAAAGTCAGGCGGCAGGTTGGAAAAAAATGCAAAGGAAAAGGGCCAACCGATATCGATAGACATAGACTTGGCAGGCTTGTGGGCTAAGTCAATAGCCCAGGGAACAGTTGAGCTTGGAAAGGCCAGGAGGCCCCTGAATACACTCATCAAGATCAAGAAGCGGTCGCAGTCCTGGCACGGATAGATGATTGATTGTTTATGATCGGTAGCGAATCATGTTCCAACACTACTAAAAGCTGAGTATTTATTTGGGATTTGGCACATGAAGCAGGGGATAAAAGAAAATTGGTCATCTTAATTTCCAGGGTGATTCAACAATCAAATGAATAATGGCGGAAAGAACATGGATTTCTTTTTTTTGGTATGAATCTTCATCTGGAACTGTAAACTTCTAGCACAAAGTCAATACCTACAAAAATGATACTTTCAAAATAATAAATAAGAGCTCAAGCAAAACACCCAACTTCATTTAATCAAAGCAGCAACATTTAACCCTCAAGTTTCACAAACATAAAATTGCAAGCCACATACACCAATTAACTCTGGACACATCTTTTCCACAAAACAAATATGAATATAATAATACATTAAAATATGACCAGCACAAGCAAACCAAACATTTCTTTTTCTTTCTAGCAATCCAAATTCCTCTTTTTCAGATGGTCCATGGCTCCAATGCTTCAAAATATTTGCAAACAGCTTCTAAATCAATAGCCCATTGTTTAACTAAAGAATGAGAGTGTCCAATACTAGATGCTAGTGAGAACCTCTACAAATCTCTTGTACATAGGCCGCTTTAGACTCTTTTTCTACCTTTTTTCTTCCTTCCATCCCCATTTGCTTTCTTGCAGCCGGATTTTTTAGCACAAACCGGAGATTTTCAGCTAGAACTGTCCCAGGATGCCCCATAGGGTGAAAAAGCCACGTCACATTGTGCTCAACTCTCTTTTGTGCCTCCAGCATCAGTCCCTAAAACCTGTGATCAGATCATATGAAGGCAAAAATGTAGCTTGTTGATAGACAGACCCTTTTGTTTCCACTCCCAAATCCAGACAGTGCCAAATGAAGGTCCAAGCTTTTCGATTTGCATCACAATTAACTTGGTTCCATGTAAGTCATAGGCACTAAAAAAGCATGATTGCAGAAAGGTTCATGGGCAAAATAAAGACAAAGTTCTTATGGAGGTCTAGCTTCCATGACCTAAAAATTTACTAACTGCACATGATTCTGGCACTTCAAAATGGAAATTTTCCGTAATAATGGAGACAAATTGTTGGTGATTGGTTCACTGAGCTTCGTCGAGCCCCACACTGTTACGTGTTAAATTTGAGAAATTACACACGGACAAGAATGGAAGTGGCAGATGAATACACGGGTCATGTTCAGTCAGGTTGCCATCTAGAGCTGTAAATGGGTTTAAGTGGGTTGCTTGATTTTTTAGCAGGCTGTTTGACTTTAATGTACGTATGAAACACTTGGTGGGCCTTTGTTTTTTTAACTTTTTCCGGTGTGCCAGGTTCATTGTAAATGCAATTTTGATGCTCTGTACCAATTTGTCAAGGCAAACAGGATAAGGTGATGTCATTTTCCTTTAAATAGAACAGTTTTAAATTAAGTTTGAGAAGGAAAGAGAAAGCTAAAGAAAAAACTGAAAAGACGTTTACAAGATGTGGGCCTTTTTAAAAGGCCAATGTATAAGTTGATCGATGGCAGCGAAAATCATTAGTGATTGGGATGATTAGAGTGGCAACTGGGCAAACAAAAGCAGAACTATGGGCAGGGAGCCATGCTTTGCAAGTAGCATGAGATACATCTGAGAGTTTAAAGTCTCCACATTTATGATTTATACGTATAAGGCCTAAATTTATGAAGTTAGATTGGAGGATTAATTTAAGGCATTATCTTCATATTGGAAATACTTATTAAAGCAACTTGTTTAACATTCGATCTCAATTAGTGCCTGCCAAAGCACGAATAACGTGTGGCTGGCTTCCTGGACATTTTAACAATTTTAAGTCAAGAAAAGGAAGTGAGAATAGAGATGAGAAGGCATAGTTAGAAGTCTAGCCTGTCATTGTTATCACTACACTTTTTACTCATCAACAGCTCTAAGTTTGTAAGAGGACCGGCGATAGTTAAAGGCCATAAATGTCAAACAAGTCTGTTGGTAAATGCAATGACAAAGATCATTATCATTGAATTTATCAGAAATGAGAGAGAGAGAAGAGTGAGTGAAGCATGATATAGTGTTAATCAACAAAGGGATGATTAATGGTGTGAGCATTCAAGTTTTGTAATATATACTATTAGGAGAAATGGTTCTTTTAAAAATGATATGCAAGGATATGTTACACATCCAAGATTTTCGCATCAAAATAATTTAAAATCTTTATTCTCAAATGAGATTTTTTTTTTCCTAAATAAGGTATTTCAAGTCACAGCAACTATTTTTTTTTTTTTGGAGTAAAGAATTTAATTCATCTTGCTATAGAAAAACAAAACTCATCCAACTTTGTAAAAGAAAAAAAAAAGTTCCTGTAGAAGAATTTTCAACGAATCTTAAAAAATTCATTGAATCAGTAATCACTGGTTAGTTTTATAGAACCCCTTTTTTTTTTTTTTTTTTTCTGAATTGATCATTCCTTGAAAGTAAAAGAGCAAAACTACCAAAAAGTCAGGCAGCAGGCTGGAAAAAATGCAGGGGAAGGAAAAGGGCCAGCCGATGTCGAAAGACTTGGCAAGCTTGTGGGCTAAGTTAATAGCCCGAGGCACAGTTGAGCTTTGAAAGGCCAGGAGACTAATGAACTCCCCTGAAAACTGTAATCAAGATCAAGAAGCGATCCCAGTCCTGGAAAGGATAGATGATTGATTTTTTATAATCAGTAGCGAATCATGTTCCAACACTACTAAAAGCTGAGATATTTGTTAGGGATTTGACATATGAATCAGGGGATAAAAAAAAATTGGTCATCTTAATTTCCAGGGCGATTCAACAATCAAATGAATAATGGTGGAAAGAACATGGATTTCTTTTTTTGGCATGAATCTTCATCTGGAACTGTAAACCTCTAACACAAAGCCAATATCTACAAAAATGATACTTCCAAAATAATAAATAAGAGCTCAAGTAAAACATCCAACTTCATTTAACCAAAGCAGCAACGTGTAACACTAAGTTTCACAAACACAAACAAACATAAAATTGCAAGCCACATACACCAATTTAACTCTGGACACATTTTTTCCACAAAACAAACATGGATATAAAAATACATTAAAATATGACTGGCACAAGTAAACCAAGCATTTCTTTTTCTCTCTAGCAATCCAAATTCCTCATTTCAGATGGTCCATGGCCCCAATGCTTCAACATATTTGCAAACAGCTTCTAAATCATCAAATGGTTGACCTACAAAAGTAACAAACTATTCATTTCGGGTGGCCATTATCCCTCGCTGGCAAGATTCAAAGATTCATTTCTCAAAAGGCAGATACTTCAATAATAAAACGATATATAATTTACCTGCTAGTGGATGACTGATCTTTCTTTTTCTGCAGGGGTCCGGATGAGGTGGACACAAACTTGGAGCGACAAGCATCCCAAATGGCTTCATCATCCCAAATCAAGCCATTCCACCACTCTGTTTCTCCTCTAATTTTCTGTAATAAATTTGCAGTTTCTAAATCAAATGGAAGCTTCATCAGCAACGAGCACTGAGATACTTCAATCTCTGACAGAGAAGGATAGCATCCGGGAGATGGACAGATGCTACTCAGATTTCGGAGACGAGTCAAAGAAATAGTTTTCAGTGCGGGGAATGCTATTATCTCACTGGTAACTTCCGCCAGCAACTCACAATCAATAATGGTAAGAGTCTCAAGGTTTTTAGCATAAGCAAGGAAGTTGAGGTTTAGTAAGAGGGGGCAAACTCCTACGTACACCTCACGTAGGTTGCCGAGTTTACACCATTCTGATAGCATAATCTCTTTGAGTGAATAACAACCAGAAATCGCAAGCCTCTCTAGATTACCAAATTCTTGTGTAAAACATAATGAAATCAAACCGTTACAGTCCATGATTGTTAACTTTCTAATGCAACTCCGTAAAATGTAGGACTCCAGAATTTTGTCGACAGAAGGGGCAGCAAATATTGTGATGCATATTTTATTTATGTGATTCAAGCACTCCAGTGCCTCTAAGAATGCAACTTCAGCATCAGCTGGAACTTCAACACGGTCATAGTACTCACTGACTCCATTTATTTTACTATAGACTTGCAAAAGTAAAAGACTGGAGATCACCTCCTTTGGAATCCTTTTAAGATTTGCAGTATAATCTAATAGCAAACACCTGAGGTTAGTTAAATTCACAAGGCCAGCAGTCAACTTTGCTATGCTTGTTAATGACAGATTAAGATGCTGCAACGTTTTCACATTTCCAATGTCAGGTATTTCAACTAAGCCTTGATTACCTGATAAATCCAACACTTTCAAAGCCGGCATAGAGTTAAAGAATCCACTGGGAAACGATTTCAGCAGTGTATCTCTAAAGAGCAAAGATGATAGGTAATTGCAAGATGGTGAGTAATCTATGTTCACTCTCCTCCTACAACCCCACAAGGAGATCCAATTCGCCCCTTCACATTTTGTGAGTTCCTGATATGTAACGGTTCCACTTTTTGCCACCAAAACCTTGCTCCTGTTTTTGCCTTGATCTCGGGCTAACCACATGGCCATGTCATGGACTATGTCATGCATACGAACACATTGTTTAGATTCATCACTTTCCAGCAAATATGCAAGCTTTGAAGTCCCAACTATGTATTCTGCCTGATCGCGTGGATTTGATCCATCTAAAAAGCCTTCTCCCATCCACAGGTCAATAAGCTCATCTATTCTGATGTTATAATCCTTTGGAAATATGGAACAATATTTAAAACAATTTTGAGCGGTGGCATTGTTCAAGCTATCGTAGCTAAACTTGAGAAGAGGAAAAACATGAGCCGCCATGCCTTCAATCTCCGATGGGTTGCTCTGTAACAGCTCAGCTGCGTGGCGCCACTCAGCGGGATTCCTCCGACTAGCCATGGCTCGACCCACAGTGAGGAGAGCAAGTGGCAGCCCTCCACACCTTGTGGCTATAATTTCTGCCAATTCTGAAAGCTCTGGATCGTTATTCAGGATATTTTCACCTACTGTCATCCTAAATAATAACAAGGCTTGATCCGGTGGCAAACACTCCACTTCAATTGTCTCTTGAGCTCCCATTGCGTTGCACAACTCCACCGAACGGGTTGTATATATTACTTTGGAGCGATTCCAATGATCACTCTGAAGGTGGATGCCCAGTCTTAAAAGGTCGAATCGCTCCCCTACATCATCCAACAGCAGAACAAACTTTTTAGTTTTGAAGACTCTAGATATCTGAGCTCCCTTCTCCTCCTCGCTTGAACACTCATTCCATATGCTATCAGAAATATCTAATTTCTTCCGAATGGCCTCTTGAACTTGCTCTATATAGTCTTCTTGTCTATACACCTTGACCCAGATGACAAAATCGAAATCATGGTTTTGGTTATGGAATTCATTGCTAACCTTCTTCAAGAGAGTTGATTTTCCAACACTGCCAATGCCGCATAACCTGATAACTCGAGTATTTTCATCCTCAATGCATCTCCATACCCTTTTCACGGTCGAGTCTAGGCCAACTGTGTTTTCCACAAGCAGCTTAGGCATGAGAAGCCGCATACGTGGCATCCTCGTTGTTAAATGGCCTTCCTAAAATCAATTGATAGGAAATTGAATGACTTAATTTGAATATTAAATATAAAATTATAAAAAATTAAATATTAATTAGATATGATTTAATATGATCACGCCGTCTGTAAATAGAAATAGAAAAAGCATATAATATAACAAATTTGAAAAAATCAATAGAAAAAAATTATTTTTCATGTCATATTAAATATTTAATTAAAAATTAATTAACAATAATTGAAAGATCTAAACTAATTTGAATATAATATTAATCAATTGATAGTAAGTGAAAGGAACAACTAAACCAGAGATGGAAGACAATAAAAAAAATTTTGACATGATACTATACTAAGTATCAAACATAAAATCAATTAAAAGTATATATAAAATTATAAAAAATTAAATATATTTATTAAATATGAAATAATATCACTTTAATAGATATTAATTTTGTGTAGACGAAGATTGACAATAAATAAAAAAATCTAACTAACTTAAATATCAGATTAATCAATTGATAATAATAAAAAAAATCTAACAAACTTAAATATAAAAATATAAAAAATTATATATTTATTAAATATGTGATAACATTGTTTAATAAAATTTCAGTGATATGAAAAAACCTTGGGTGACAAATTAAAAAAGAACAAGAACAGAAATCGAACTCTAATGTTATATTAGACATTTGATTTAAAATTAATTAATAATAACAATCCAATGACAAAAAAAATCATAAACTTTAATGATTAAATCATAACTTTTTATAATTGAATGATCAAAATAAAAAATTACTTAAAATAAAATGACTAAACTTGTAATTTAACGTTCTCTTAATTGTTGATATGTTTACATCCATTGATCCACAAGGATGCATAAGTCCAAGTCAATAATAGGGTGATTATTTAAAATATTTAATATGTGTACGAGTGAAACGTTAAATAATTTTTAATATGCGTTCGATTCAAACCGACCTTAATTTAATGGCAAACAGAATATTTTGATATCCAAAAGGGCACAAGGAAAGAGCCTCACCAAGACAGTAAGAAATGCGAAACGCGGTTTCCTAATCCCTCCTTCCCCTCCACTAAAGATTA
This sequence comes from Durio zibethinus, assembly GCF_002303985.1. The sequence continues at coordinate 2,706,562 of NW_019167982.1, forward strand.
AAGATACTTCCCATGAAATGCCGCGGCAAGTTTCAGGAAAAAGAAAAACAATGATAACTTTTCTCGCTTGGTGACCAACTTTCTCGTCTTTTATCCAAAGACCAGTTTAAAAAGACTTAAGACTAAGACGAAAACAATATCTTAAGAAATTTATTTCATCAATTATTCCACTTAGTCGTTTGATGGGCGAAATGAAACATTTTTTTTTATAATTTCCATCAAAATTTCCACCTTTTAAATGAAACACTTTAATAGGAATCTCGGTAGTTGAGGCATTGTTTTCTTCTTAGTATATTTTCCCTACTATTACATTCTTAATTAGTATTTTTGTTTATTAACTTTCACCCAAATATTATATTGGTCTTCAAATAATCAAAATTTATTTGTTGGTCTACAAATTTGTAAACTCATAATGTTTTGATCTTTTGATTTGTATTTCTATCAATTGAACAGTTAAGTGTCACTTATTATCACATAAGGAAATATGTCAAAGTATGTATTGATTAATTTGAAAATTTCAAAACAATCCAATTTAAAAGTGCTTTTATAAAAACAAAAGAAAAAACAAAAAACTATTAAAAAAAAAAAATATATATATTTAATTTAAATTATAAATTCATAAAATTTTTTAAAAAATTTATTTTTATTTAAAATTTTTTAATCTATTTTCTCTTTTCTTCCTTTCTCTCTCTCTCACCGAATCTGGCCAGCATATAATGGATTTCTTTCAACTTTGTGTTTATATTTTTACTACATTCATTGTTTAACAAAAATATCTTTCAGGGTTTTAAGTTTAAATAGGACGATGATTATTTAAATTTTTTAATATGTGCGTATGAAATCTTAATTTAATGATAAAAATAAGATTTTGATACCAAATTTAAATCCAACTTTGTGTTTGTAATAATTTGTTGATTTATTTAATTTATTTATTGATTTCTTCTTAAATTTTATAATTATATCACATGTATTAATGATGTTTCATTGGATTGTAATTTATGCTCATATACCTAATCAACAGGCCTGAGGATCGGGCCGATGTGGTATTATTAGTTTCTTTGGGCTTATGTACTTGAAACTCTGGCAAGGGAAAAAAAAAAGCTATGTACTAGTAACTGAAGCAATAAGAAATTTGACGAATCACTCGCGCAGGGTGATGGAAATTCCAATGTTCGCCAATGTTTCGTATTCAAAAACCAATTAAAGAATGAGAGCGTCCAATACCATATGCTATTTGCTACTCATACACCTGGAGAGAACCTCTACAAATCTCTTGAACATGTGCCGCTTTAGATACTCTTTTTCGACCTTTTTTCTTCCTTCCATCCCCATTTGCTTTCTTGCAGCCGGGTTTTTTAGCAAAAACCGGAGATTTTCAGCTAGAACTCGGGTCCCAGGATGCCCCATAGGGTGAAAAAGCCCCGTAACATTGTGCTCGACTATCTCTTTTGTGCCTCCAGCATCAGTCCCTAAAACCTGTGATCAGATCATATGAAAGGCAAAAATGTAGATTGTTTGTTAGTAGACTGACCCTTTTGTTTCCACTCCCAAATCCAGACAGTGCCAAATGAAGGTCCAAGCTTTTCGATTTGCATAACAATTAACTCGGTTCCATGTAAGTCACAGGCACTAAAAAAGCATGATTGCAGAAAGGTTCATGGGAAAAGTAAAGACAAAGTTCTTATGGAGGTCTAGCTTCCATGACCTAAAAATTTACTAACTACACATGATTCTGGCACTTCAAGATAATTGGCTCCACCTTCGCTTTTTGTTCACAAAACATAGGCTAGTATCTCATAAAAATATAAAAAAGAAAAAAAAGAAACACATACTAGTATCTAATACACGTGCCATGGATACATAAATCTCCACAATCTAGAATACTTTAGCCGTCAATTTATCCGAGTAGACATTATTTACTAATAAAGTTATTACTCAAGATTCATTCTCAAAATGGAAAATTTCCGTAATAATGGAGACAAATTGTTGGTGATTGGTTCACTGAGCTTCGTCGAGCCCCACACTGTTACGTGTTAAATTTGAGAAATTACACATGGATAAGAATGGAAGTGGCAGATGAATACTCCGGTCATGTTCAGTCAGGTTGCTATCTAGAGCTGTAAATGGGTTCAAGTGGGTTGCTTGCTTTTTTCGCAGGCTGTTTGACTACAAATGAAACACTTGGGCCGTTGGTTTTTTTTTTTTTTTTTTCTTTTTCCGGTGTGCCAGGATCATTGTAACTGCAATTTTGATGCTCCGTACCAATTTGTTCAGGCAAACAGGATAAGGTGATGTCATTTTCCTTTAAATAGAACAGTTTAAAATTAAGTTTGAGAAGGGAAGAGAAAGCTAAAGAAAAAAGTGAAAAGGCGTTTACAAGATGTGGGCCTCTTTAAAAGGGCAATGTATAAGTTGATCGACGGAAGCGAAAATCATTTGAGATTGGGAATGATTTAGAGTGGCAACTGGGCAAACAAAACGCAAAACTATGGGCAGGGAGCCATGCTTTGCTAGTAGCATGAGATGCATCTGAGAGTTTAAAATCTCCACATTTATGGTTTATACGTATAAGGCTTAAATTTATCAAGTTAGATTGAAGGATCAATTTAAGGCATTATCTTCATATTGGAAATACTTGTTGAAGCAACTTGTTTGACATTTGATCTCAATTAGTGCCTGCTAAAGCACGAATAACGTGTGGCTGGGTCCTGGGTCATTTTAACAATTTTAAGTCAAGAAAAGGAAGTGAGAATAGAGATGAGAAGGCATAATTAGAAGTCTAGCCTGTCATTGTTATCACTACACTTTTTACTCATCAACAGCTCTAAATTTGTAAGAGGACCGGCGATAGTTAAAGGCCATAAATGTCAAACAAGTCTGTTGGTAAATGCAATGACAAAGATCACTATCATTGAATTTATCAGAAATGAGAGAGAGAGAGAGAGAGAGAGTGAGTGAAGCATGATGTAGTGTTAATCAACAAAGGGATGATTTATGGTGTAAGCATACGAGTTTTGTAATAAATACTATTAAGGGAAATGGTCCTTTTAAAAATGATATGTAAAGATACGTTTTACATTCAAAAATTTCACATCAAAATAATTTAAAATCTTTATTCTCAAATGAGATTTTTTTTTTTCTAAATAAGGTATTTCAAGTCACATCAACTATGTCAATGACAATGCTTATCTACCAAAGCTGTTTTTTCTTTTTTTTGGAGTAAAGAATTTAATTCATCTTGGTATGAAAAAACAAAACTCATCCAACTTTGCAAAAGAAAAAAAAAAGTTCCCTGTAGAAGAATTTTCAAGGAATCTTACAAAATTCATTGAATCAGTAATCACTGCTTAGTTTTATAGAACCCCTTTTTTTTTTTCCTGAATTGATCGTTCATTTAAGTAAAACAGCAAAACTACCAAAAGTCAGGCAGCTGGTTGGAAAAAAATGCAGTGGAGGGAAAAGGGCCAACAGATATCGATAGACTTGGCAAGCTTGTGGGCTAAGTTAATGGCCCAAGGCACAGTGGAGCTTTGAAAGGCCAGGAGACTAATGAACTCCCCTGAAAACTGTAATCAAGATCAAGAAGCGGTCCCAGTCCTGGAAAGGATAGATGATTGATTTTTTATAATCAGTAGCGAATCATGTTCTAACACTACTAAAAGCTGAGATATTTGTTAGGGATTTGACATTTGAAGCAGGGGATAAAAGAAAATTGGTCATGTTAATTTCCAGGGTGATTCAACAATCAAATGAATAATGGTGGAAAGAACATGGATTTCTTTTTTTGGTATGAATCCTTATCTGAAAATGTAAACCTCTAACACAAAGCCAATATCTACAAAAATGATACTTACAAAATAATACATAAGAGCCCAAGCAAAACATCCGACTTCATTTAATCAAAGCAGCAAAATTTAACACTCAAGTTTCACAAACACAAACAAACATAAAATTGCAAGCCACATACACCAATTAACTCTGGACACATTTTTTCCACAAAACAAATATGGATATAAAAATACATTAAAATATGACCAGCACAAGTAAACCAAATATTTCTTTTTCTCTCTAGCAATCTAAATTCCTCATTTTAAGATGGTCCATGGCCCCAATGCTTCAACATATTTGCAACTAGCTTCTAAATCATCAAATAGTTGACCTACAAAAGTAACACACAAACTATTCATTTCAGGTGGGCATTATCCCTCGCTAGCGAGATTCAAAGATTCATTTCTCAAAAGGCAGATACTTCAATAATAATACGATATATGATTTACCTGCTAGTGGATGCCTGATCTTTCTTTTTCTGCAGGGGTCTGGATGAGGTGGATACAAATTTCGAGCGACAAGCATCCCAAATGGCTTCATCATCCCAAATCAAGCCATTCCACCATTCTGTTTCTCCTCTAATTTTCTGCAATAAATTTGCAGTATCTAAATCAAATGGAAGCTTCATCAACAACGAGCACTGAGATACTTCAATCTCTGACAGAGAAGGAAAGCATCTGGGTGATGGACAGATGCTACTCAAATTTCGGAGACGAGTCAAAGAAATAGTTTTCAGTGCGGGGAATGCTATTATCTCGCTGGTAACTACCGCCAGCAACTCACAATCAATTATGGTAAGAGTCTCAAGGTTTTTAGCATAAGCGAGGAAGTTGAGGTTTAATAAGAGAGGGCAAACTCCTACGTACACCTCACGAAGGTTGCCGAGTTTACACCATTCTGATAACATAATCTCTTTGAGTGAATAACAACCAGAAATCGCAAGCCTCTCTAGATTACCAAATTCTTGTGTAAAACATAATGAAATCAAACCCTTACAGTCCATGATTGTTAACTTTCTAATGCAACTCCGTAAAATGTAGGACTCCAGAATTTTGTCGACAGAAGAGGCAGCAAATATTGTGATACATATTTTATTTATGTGATTCAAGCACTCCAAGGCATCTAAGAATGCAACTTCAGCATCAGCTGGAACTTCAACAGGGTCAAAGTACTCAAGGACTCCATTTATTTTACTATAGACTTGCAAAAGTAAAAGACTGGAGATCACCTCCTTGGGAAACCTTTTAAGATTTGCGGTATGATCTAATAGCAAACACCTGAGGTTAGTTAACTTCACAAGGCCAGCAGGCAACTCTGCTATTCTTGTTAATGACAGATTAAGATGCTGCAACGTTTTCACATTTCCAATGTCAGGTATCTCAACTAAGCCTTGATTACCTGATAAATCCAACACTTTCAAAGCCGGCATAGAGTTAAAGAATCCACTGGGGAATGATTTCAGCAGTGTATCTCTAAAGAGCAAAGATGATAGGTGATTGCAAGATGGTGAGTAATCTATGTTCACTCTGCTACTACTACCCCACAAGGAGATCCAATTCGCCCCTTCCCATTTTGTGAGTTCCTGATATGTAACGGTTCCACTTTTTGCCACCAAAACCTTGTTCCTGTTTTTGCCTTGATCTCGGGCTAACCACATGGCCATGTCATGGACTATGTCATGCATACGAACACATTGTTTAGATTCATCACTTTCCAGCAAATATGCAAGCTTTAAAGTCCCAACTATATATTCTGCCTGATCGCGTGGATTTGATCCATCTAAAAAGCCTTCTCCCATCCACAGGTCAATAAGCTCATCTATTCTGATGTTATAATCCTTTGGAAATATGGAACCATATTTAAAACAATTTTGAGCTGTGGCATTGTTCAAGCTATCGTAGCTAAACTTGAGAAGAGGAAAAACATGAGCCGCCATGCCTTCAATCTCCGATGGGTTGCTCTGTAACAGCTCAGCTGCGTGGCGCCACTCAGCGGGATTCCTCCGACTAGCCATGGCTCGACCCACAGTGAGGAGAGCAAGTGGCAACCCTCCACATCTTGTGGCTATAATTTCTGCCAATTTTGAAAGCTCTGGATCGTTATTCAGGATATTTTCACCTACTGTCATCCTAAATAATAACAAGGCTTGATCCGGTGGCAAACACTCCACTTCAATTGTCTCTTGAGCTCCCATTGCGTTGCACAACTCCACCGAACGGGTTGTAAATATTACTTTGGAGCGATTCCAATGATCACTCTGAAGGTGGATGCCCAGTCTTAAAAGGTCGAACCGCTCCCATACATCATCCAATAGCAGAACAAACTTTTTAGTTTTCAAGACTCTATATATCTGAGCTGCCTTCTCCTCCTCGCCTGAACACTCATTCCATATGCCATCAGAAATATCTAACTTCTTCCGAATGGCCTCTTGAACTTGCTCTATATAGTCTTCTTGTCTATACACCTTGACCCAGATGACAAAATCGAAATCATGGTTTTGGTTATGGAATTCATTGCTAACCTTCTTCAAGAGAGTCGATTTTCCAACACCGCCAATGCCGCATAACCTGATAACTCGAGTACTTTTATCTTCAATGCATCTCCATACCCTTCTCACGTTCGAGTCTAGGCCAACTGTGTTTTCCACAAGCAGCTTAGGCATGAGAAGCCGCATACGTGGCTTCCTCGTTGTTAAATGGCCATTCTAAAATCAATTGAAATTAAATTGAATGACTTAATTTGAATTTGAAATATAAAATTATAAAAAATTAAACATTAATTAGGTATGATTTAACATGATCACACCATCTGTAAATAGAAATAGAAAAAGCTTATAATATAACAAATTTGAAAAGATCAATAGAAATAAATTATTTTTGATACTATATTAAATATTTAATTTAAAATCAATTAACAATAATTGAAAGATTTAAACTAACTTGAATATAAAATTAATCAATTGATAATAAGTGAAAAGGATAACTAAACCATAGATGAAAGACAATAAAAAGAAAATTTGACATAATACTACATTAAATATTAAACCTAAAATCAATTAAAAGTAGATTATAAAAAATTAAATATTTATTAATATAAAATAATATCATTTTAATAAATATTAATTGTGTGTAGATGAAAATTGACAATCAATAAAGAAATCTAACTAACTTAAACATCAAATTAACCAATTGACAATAAACAAAAAAATCTAACTAACTTAAATATAAAATTATAAAAAAATTATATATTTATTATATATATATATGATAAAATCATTTTAATACGACCCAGAAATATTAAAAAACCTTGGGTGACAAATTAAAAAAGAACAAGAAAAGAAATCTACCTCTAATGTTATATTAGATATTTAATTTAAAATTAATTAATAATAAATAGACGAATTTAAATTAAATATATTATTACAAAAAATTAAATATTTATTTGATACGACATGACAACAATTTAACACTCACCTCTAATCGGCGACCGCGCTCAATCATATCAGCGGCAGATTTCGACTGCTGAACTATTCGCTTTCCAACCTTGTAGTTGGATACGAAGTTAAAGTACCAGCGATATCCCAAAGCTGTCTTTCGGAGTGCTCTATCGCCTTCTCCAACAACTACATTCAATACAATCAGCAATTATTCTGCACTTGTCAGCCATTCTTGCACTTCTTCCCCAGGTATCATTCGTGGTTCTCGCTCAATAACGCTTTCCACCACTTGGCATATGCTATTTCTGCGACTTTGGAGTGAGTCCATCTCACGCCGAAGTCGTTGAAGATTATCTTCAAGATAGTAGATATCGGCAATATGCCCGCAAATGCAAAAGCACAAGCCAGTGGCGATCTCCAGCAAGCTCAGGCAATCCATTGAGTCGTTTTGGACCCCAAGCACGCGTTGTAATTGTAAGCATAAAAAGTAGAGCAAACAAATTAAGAAGCTGAGGAGTGAAAGACCATTAATTGCAAGCAACAGAGCATCGCGTGGAGGCATGGGGAAATTTCTTCTAAAATTAAATAAAGGATCGAGTCGAACACGACTCAAGACTAAAAGGAGTAAGGAAAGAGCAACACAAAGACAGTAAGAAATGCGAAACGCGGTTTCCTAATCCCTCCTTCCCCTCCACTTAAGATTAAAGATGCTTCCCATGAAATGCCGCGGTAAGTTCCAGGAAAAAGACAAACAGTGACGACTTTTCCCGCATGGTGACCAACTTTCTCGTCTTTTATCCAAAGGCCAGTATAAAAAGACTAAGACTAAGACGAAAACAATATCTTAAGAAAATTTCTTCATCAATTATTCCGCTTAGTCGTTTGATGGCGAAATGAAATATTTGTTTTTATAATTTCCATCAAACTTTCCACCTTTTAAATGAAACACTTTAATAGGAATCTCTGTAGTTGAGGCATTGTTTTCTTCTTAGTATATTTTCTCTACTATTACATTCTTAGTTAGTATTTTTGTCTATTTAACTTTCAGCCAAATAGCATATTGATTTTCAAATAATAAAAATTTTTTTGCTGGTCTACAAATTTTTAAACTCGTAATGTTTTGGCTTTTCGATCCATTTTTTTTTCAATTGAGCGGTGTCACTTATTATCACATAATGAAATATGTCAAATATGAATTAATTAACTTAAAATTTTTATAATAATCCAATTTAAAAGTATTTTTACTACAAAAAATTGACAGTAAACTTATTAAAAATAAAAAATTAAGATATATTTATTTTAAATTATAAAAATTAAAAAATTTATTAAATTTTGAAAAAAAATCTATTTTTATTTAAAAAATTTTTATCTTTTTTTTTTTTTTTCTTTCCTTTCTCCCCACGGCCGGACCTTGCTAGCATATAATGGATTTCTTTCAACTTTGTGTTTATATATTTACTACATCCATTGACCCACAAGGATGACTTGAAAAATTTTATGTCTCAATGGTTCGGTGATTATTTGATTTTTTTAATATATGCCGATGAAACCTTAATTTAAGGGCAAACAAAAGATTTTGATACCAAATTAAAATCCAACTTTGTGTTTATAATAATTTATTGATTTATTTAATTTATTTATTGATTTCTTCTTAAATTTTATAATTATATCATATGTATTATTTATGTTTCATTGGATTGTAATTTATGGTCGTATACGTAATCACCAGGCCTGAGGATCGGCCCGATGTGGTCTTATTGGTTACTTTGGGCTTATGTACTTGAAACTCTAACAAGAAAAAAAAAAGCTATGTACTTTTAACTGAAGCAATAAGAAATTTGACAAATCACTCGTGCAGAGTGATGGAAATTCCAATATTCGCCATTGTTTCGCAATCAAAAACCAATTAAAGAATGAGAGTGTCCAATACTAGATGCTATTTGCTTCTCATGCACCTGGAGAGAACCTCTACAAATCTCTTGAATATGTGCCGCTTTAGATACTCTTTTTCTACCTTTTTTCTTCCTTCCATCCCCATTTGCTTTCTTGCAGCCGGGTTTTTTAGCAAAAACAGGAGATTTTCAGCTAGAACTTGGGTCCCAGGATGCCCCATAGGGTGAAAAAGGCCCGTAACATTGTGCTCAACTATCTCTTTTGTGCCTCCAGCATCAGTCCCTAAAACCTGTGATCAGATCATATGAAAGGCAAAAATGTAGATTGTTTGTTAGTAGACAAACCCTTTTGTTTCCACTTCCAAATCCAGATAGCCAAATGAAGGTCCAAGCTTTTCGATTTGCATCACAATAAACTTAGTTCGATATGTCATAGGCACTAAAAAAGCATGCTTAAAGAAAGATTAATCGGAAAAGTAGAGTCAAAGTTCTTATGGAGGTCTATCTTCCATGACCTAAAAGTTTACTAGCTACACATGATTCTGGCACTTCAAGATAATTGGCTCTACCTTCGCTTTTTGTCCACAAAGCATGGGCTAGTATCTCATAAAATTATAGAAGAAAAAAGAAACACATGCTAGTATCTAATACTGATGTGCCATGAGTACATAAATTTCCACAATCTAAAATACCTTAGCCGTCAATTTATCCGAGTAGACATTATTTACTAATAATGTTATTACTCGAGATTTGTTCTCAAAATGGAAAATTTCCGCAATAATCTTGCCCTTAAAAAGGAATTCTCTATTTATGAGAACCTGATTCATAAAATTGTCTGGAGTTTAACTTAGTTGATGTGGTCAAAATGATAAAACAAAATCTAACTAATCCACATGTATGCACTTACACCTATAAGTACACGTGCTGATAGAAATTTGCATGATATATGCACACATGTAGAAAAAGGTGAACAAGACTAATCTAATCCCATAAATCTCAACAAACATTGGCATTCACGAGGATGAAGGCAACTACAAATGGAACTTCATGTACTAGGAGGAAACACAACCCAATCAATGATAGGATCTATGACTAATACATAGCAGGTGACATTCTTGGAGCACATGTTATCACAAAGTTTAAGCAGGATAACATCCAACAACAGCTGTCAGAAGCGCATAGACAGATCAGAAAGGTAAATAAGTTAGTTGTCTTACTGGAAGACCAAATGCCATTGCTTCAACAGTTACTCTGCCAAATGTTTCTCCAAGTCCCTGTACATAAAATGTAGACATCATTACATGTTTTCCATTTAATTCAAAAAAATCTTAAAATTGAGAAATAAGTATTACCTAAGTTATAATTTGAATATGAATTAAGATTCATAATTAACCAGAGTTAGACGTTTTAATCATATCAATTTCCAATATGTTGTTTTCAGAAAAAAAAAAAAATTCCAATCTGTCGAAAAAGCATAGCCTTTCTCATCAGGTATTCCATAACAAATTCATTAATACATAGACAACCAGGAAAAATATGGCTTTTTGTGGTGTTAACCAACAGCCTAGCAGTTGCAAGACAGCTTTCTTTTTCCTTCATTAAAAAAGCTCCACCATATAGTTGCACAAAGAAACAACATAATATCAAAACATTTTACATGAACTATGTGTATAAACTCTACTGCCAAATAGAAGCAATGTGTTAATCAGGATGAAGCAAATAAATGAACGTATACAACAAAAAAAAGCACTGAATTCTCTACTCATATGGGAGAAAACTAGCAAGATATTAATTCTATGGAAGATATAGCTATAGATTAATTCATATTAAAGGGCCACTTATATGCAAAACATTCCAACTGGAATGGCATCCAAATATGCTATATAACATTGAAGAAATAAGAGCATATCTATGCTAATCTAAATTAAGACAAAAAGATAACCAATCTATCACCTGGGAATTCATGACATAAACATCTGCTGCAGAATATAGTGAAGCGACACGTGTAGTTGCAGGAGTCCAGAGCACGGACTGTGACAACTTTTCATGCTGAGACAAAAATCTTAGAATTTCTTTAAAATATGGTATCTTATTGCTCTTAGATCCAATAGAACCAATAAGAATTTTAAGAGCTTGTTCCTGTTTTCCTTTACTATCAAACAGCATTTCCCTTCTTCTGTTACTGCTGTCAAAGCTGACAGCAGTTGTGCTATTTACGGGGGTAAATAACTGCAAATCTGTAGAAGATACATTAACATAGCTTGACTTTTGAAGCAAACCTCTTAAATGATGCTTTACAGCCAAGGTTGACTGATCTTGCCTGATATCAAATGATTTTTTAACTTCAGAATCAGTTTCCAAAGGAACTTGATCAATTATAAGGCCTGCTGATTTGAGAAGCAAGAGCTGGCCCTTTCCAGCATTTATACTACTTAGAGACATCACAAGCATATCATTATCTGTCAAACCCATCTCTTTTCTTACAGCATCTCGCAACAACTGCCTTTTCTCAAGCATCTTTTCTGGGCTAGCAGACACAGAATTTAAAGAACAAGGAATGCCAGCTACAAAAGCCAGTTCATCATTAACAGCAAGTGGAACAAGAGCAGGTTGAGATCTCAACTTAATATTTTCTTCTTGACACCAGGTGAGCCATTGTTTACTCTGCAATTCAGATAAGAAAATAAGCATTTTCACTCGGTGTAGAACAAGCTTTGACCGATCAAAATATTCTCTTCTATTTTCCATAATCCACCAAGCAATTTGACTTCCCCCAGCTGGGAAATGAGCAATATACTGATCTGAAACCAACACATTGCATCTAATATTACACCACAGTTGCATATATGCAGGGCATTATGATTCAAAACTCTAGGGAACTCGGATGATTAAGCTGTAGTGGAAATGACAATGAAAGATAACTACAAGATGCAGACCAACCAATGAAAAATTAAGTTTAAGGATTTTAGCGCAAACTAAAATTAGTACACAAATACACACCTATGACAATTTTCAATAGCTTTTCACGTGGTTTTCAGGTAATAATAACAGGGAGTTAAGAGGACCAGTGTCCAATATAGATAAAAAATTTTTGACAATGACCTCAAAAGCTTAAACCAGATACCTACTGCTATTCCAAAGTGCAGGTGAACAAACTGTGACAACGCTAATTGGGATTGGGGAAATTTCATGTGACTGTCTCTATGCATGTGTGTGGGAAAGACCGTGAGAGATAGGTCAACTTTGGTAACAGGACTGATAAATCCACTACTTTGTTAGAGAAAATGTTTTGCATTTTGACTCAAAGCAGTGTCTACTACCCAGTCACTATCAACAAATGCAAACAATCCATGGAAGAGTATAGTCCATCAACTCAAGCAGTAAGACAAATTACTATAAATTGTTAAAGCCATATAATCTAAAATAAAGGACATTGTGGACCATCTTAACTGAAGGCATGTATATTGTTTACTATATTCAATAAGTAATTTTCTAGAATTAAAAACTAGCACTTCCAACCCACAATGATCACAATTTCTAGGACAGTCAGTTGATGCTTGAAGGAAGTATAGGACGATGCCATTTTTAATCAATGAAAATCAAGCAATATTGCAAAATTATTGAAACTGAAATGGACTATCCTTTTGGATTAAGTTATCATATACAAACTTAGATAAAAAAAGGATCAATAATCTTAATGGAAGCATTATTACACACAAGATAAGGTCTAATGTAAAATTTCATTTGAGAAGTGAAAATATGTAGCTTAGTACCACGTGTTTAAAACACTATGCAGCTAAAATGAAAAATGCTGCAACCTTGTATTAGATAATAGTTGATCTTCATATCTGTGCATAAGCAATTACTCTCAATTCCAAAGAAAAATATAAAAATTTTCCAATAAATTTCTCACCAATCCATGATGCACAAACTGCTGATCCTGCAATCACAAGGTCTGCCTTCATGGTAGTTTTGAAGCTAAGATCTGCTCTGTCTTCAATCACTTTGATCCTTCTCCTTGCAAGCTCGGACATCAGTCCTCCCTTCTTACTGAGAACTACAGCAGATACTGTGGCTCCACAGCTCAAAAGCTCTGTCGCCAGCTCCATCATTGAAATTGGAGCCCCTGTCATTGAGAGTTCATGAAATACCAACACTAATCTTCTAGACCAAACAAGGCGTGCAAAGTGCCCCTTCCTATCACATGTTCCAGACCTCTTTTCAGGACTCCACTCCAACACTCTGTCCTCCACCGACCCAAATGGACCAACAAGTAATCCGTAAGTATAATTTTTCAGCAGAATTTCCTGTTCTTGCACCTCTCTGTCACCATTTTCAATGTTCTTTGTTGCCTTTGGCTTACCATGCATCTTGCGCAAATTATGCCTTGCTTTTTTACTCCTTTTCTTCCTAGATGAAACGTCATTCCCTTTCTTGGCCAAAATCACATCAAAATTTTTATCACTATAGACCTGAGTTCTTTTAGTTCCATTATTCACTGCTACCAAACTGTCCTCAGCAAGCAGATCTCTTCGGGTGTTCTTTTCAGCATCCACAAGCCTATTCCTTTGATCACCACCAAAACCCAAAAATTCATCTTTGTTATGACCATGAGCCCACCGGGATTGGACAAAAAATCCAAGGTAAGCCCAAAGAGTGATCAAAAGCAACCAATAAACTAAGCGGTTGCTCCTAAACCACTGAATGCCACCAGCACCACTTCTAGCTTCTCTTCTTGGAGTCCTGCTTGAATTCAGTCTCCGAAATGTAGGAGAACTCCTTGGAGTTGATCTTCCTGACAAACTGGACTTAAAGCTACCTTGCCTTAATGACGATGGTCCCTTGCTGACACTTTCCTCCATTAGCTTCTGGCTAGAGTATATTGCTGACAAACTAAATCAACATTCTTCATATGTTAGCCAATACCAAAAGCACACAGCACTTAAGGATCTATGCTGTTCTTATAACTCCAAATGCTTACAAGCACCTTCTGCTACAGCTTTTAGAACTCCAAACCTACATTGATGAAGAAAATACAGGTTTGATATTCTTCAGACAACAGCATCAATATCTAATGCATGAAAAGTAAAAAATATTATTGGCATACAAACACAGGAAAAGATAAATAATACAATTCGCAGAAGTTACCAAGTCTTGCATTAATTCTTGATTTTTACTTGAAAGAAACAAAAAATGCGATGAATAAACAACAGCCTGATTTAGCAAATTATAGCTGTGAGAGTTAACGTTCTATCTTTCAGACTACCAGAAGATTGAAAAGCAAGAAAATAATCTGTTTCCTACCAAACAATGCCTAGACAAAAACTAGATTTAACTTTCTATTAACTCATTCCCTAACACTTTCTTAGGAACCAATCAGAATATTGAAAATGGAAAGCAACATTCAATAAATCTTAAAACGTTGAGATCAATTGTTTTTCTTTTCTTATACTTTCTCAGCAACCAAACAGTTCTCAGAAAAAGAAAACAGCAAGAACGGAAAAAACCAAGCTCTTCAAATTTCACTACATTCCACATCTTATTTTCTCTTCTTTTCTTTCTTGCATTTTCTCGACAACCAAACGCATCTTTATGCATGTAACTAACTTAGCACTCGAATACGAAAGCTAGGAAAAAAATCAAGAAACCAACTAATCAAACGTTTAAAAGTTACAGGAGCTAAAGAACATTAAAAAGAGAACTAAAACTTAAGATCACAGAATATTTAAGAAAATATCTTAAAAATAAACGCAAAAAAAAAAGAAAGCAACTATTTTAGCTTACATTAAAAGATTCGAAGAAAATGAAGAAATGATTCTTCTTTTCTCTTTCTGGATCTCTGTTCTTGATTGATGTAAGCTTACATTAAAGAAAAGGTCCCAAAGAAAATTCTAGAGAGAGAAACAGATCAGAGTAAAAAAATTGGTTCCAGAAGGAGAGAGAGAGAGAGAGAGAGAGAGAGGAGGTTTAAGGAAGAGAGCAATGTCTGAAACTTTTTTGTTGAAAAGGATCGCACGTGCCAGTTAACACACGGGAAAAAGTGTCTTGGAACAAAAATTTTGAAGAATGGCGGGTGGGTTGTTTTAGTGTAAACAGCTGTAGGAGGAATCCCGTATGCTCCTTTGTTTTGTGGATCGTCCGATCAGGCGCGTGGGTTTAGTTTATTTAAATCCGAAGGTGGGGAAGTTATGATGGGCAATCGATCGGAGAAACGTGTGGAATATTATTTAGAGTTTGGGTTTCAGTTTTATTTATTTATTTTTTGCATTATGAGGAGTCGGTGGATATAGTTTTTTAAGATGGGTTGAAATTGCTTTGATTAAGGAAGCTTAACAAACTCAGGGACCCACCCCCACTTGCTTCATTTTTTTTAGATTAAGAGAGCAAAAGAAAAGAGTTAGTTAAGTTCTAAATTTACAAAGATAGAAAGAATTCAATAATTTATTTCAAGATGTTAACATATGTTGTTACCGTATCCGAATATTAATTTACTATTAGTTTTTCAAAAATTTACAAGACAATGATTAGAATATTGTATAAAATTTTTTTATTGTATAAAGATAATAATAGAAATTAAATTTGATCATTTGTATATTTGAATTGTATTTATTATATATTAAATACATATAATACATAAAAATTATCCGACCAAATTTATGTTATCACACCAAATATAAATTTTTTTTATCAAACTCACAAAATTAATTTATTAAAATTTTAAATCAGATTACTTCAAATATCTAATGAAAATGCCAGGCTAGAAGGGGAAGGCTTTAATTGTGAAATGAATTGTTGGACAGGAGAGACCAGGTAATTTAGTAATTCCAAGCTTTGGGAATGCAAGCCAGCAATTCATTTTGAATTGGCCACTCAGTAGCCCACCTTGTCCCATCGAAAACGCATTCATTCATTACCCTTTCAATTCTCAACAACTCTGTTATCTCAATAACCACTCAGCCTTCAAATAAAAATATAACAGAAACCCCATACATACATTGATAATGTTACTCTCAAAACCAGGCCTAGCCCATCAACCACGCAACTATCCTCGCCAAAGAGATACAAGAACACCATCTATGCAAATGATAATAATAATAAAAATAAAAAAAACTAAAATTTGCCAACCAAACAGCTGCTGCACAATAATTCTTGTTCATACTTTTACGGGAAGCTTCATTAGAAAATCAAGCCACAAGAAAAACCTGTTACAAACAGTAATAGCAGTCTTAGGAATTTTTTGCAGTGTAACTGAGAAAAAAAAAAAAGAAGATTATTTTCTCTAATATATATTCATACCGCACATTTAAACAAGGGAATGCCACCCATCAAGCCACAACAATATTCTTAAACTGAATGTAGCATGAACAGGCGTTTCTCATACATACTGCCAGCCAAAAAAAATTGCAAGTGAGAGAGATTTATGATTGGAGTGAATGGACCAGGACACCTCCAATTAATGGGAGAAAATAAATAACCACTGCAGATAATATACTGATTATGAACTCATGAAAGCACAAATGCCAAGAAAAAAACTTCAAAACTGCCTAAATCCATCGCAGACATGTTAAATCAATGCCAGTCTCTAAAATGCCACCAACATTAAACCACATAAATTATGTCTTTATTGCTTATGACCTTGAACTTTTTCACATGTGCCTGTAATTACAAAAGAAATTTCCAATGTCTCATTAGGGGGAGAGGATGGAGGGAAAGCGCAGGCATATAAACTGCATTGTTACTGATGCTCTGTTTTACTTTTTGGACATGAGACAATTGCCACGGAACTAATAAGTAATAACTTTCTTCTAAAAGAAAGGAGAATTTTTAAATTCCAAACAGCTTAAGCAGGCATTAACTAGGGCAGATGCATGATTTACCTACAATATCCTGAAACAAATTGCCGCCCAAAGTGGTCCAGGTCAAAAGCTGGAGATCACAAAGGGCCTGGAAGAAAGGCCTGCACCATCGAGTAATTCACAAATAAGAAACTCCAAATATCCATAAAGATAATAAAAAGTTTCATTGCTAAATTTTAACCTTTATCAGTTAATTGGGACAGGCTCCATCTTAAATAAGTAAATTACTTGGTAAAGCTCATCTCTGAATATCTGCATGGAAATGAAGGATAAAATAAATCATGATGCTTAGATATAGTAGATGACAGAAACAGACTGAAAAATTTCACCTCCCATTGCTTACATATAACTTAGGAGTTTCAACTTACCTGCGAGGCTGCTTATTTGGGTTACTTTGTCGTTGCCCAAATTCATCACTCACAAGCTCTGCATAGGATACAAGTTGTTTAACAACCAAAATATAAGAAATGGGAAAGGTCTATGTCCATAAGTCCACCAAATCTAAGATAAAACCAAGATCATTGCTTACCAGGTCTTTGGGAAGGCCTCCATTCATTATTTGGTTTGTTAGAAGTATTTTCTTTGCTGCAAAGGAAGGGTGATTAAATATTACTAAAACAATCACCAAGCAACAACAATAACTACTTGTTGTAACTTATAAATAGAATAAAACAAAACCAGATGCAATATCTGTCATCTTAGATTCACTAGTTTTTTGGTCTCTCTCTCTCTCTCTCTCTCTCACACACACACACACACACACACACACACACACGAACAGCTAAGCATGTAGAGAAGAAAAAGTGCTAGACATTGTCCTTAAGATCAATTATCAGACATCTATCTCTAAGGGTGTAAGACTTTGATCATCAAACAATCTCCCAATAAAAACATTGCAATAAGAAGGGAGATACCAGTAGGCCATTATAGAGATAAAAAAAAGAAAGAACATCAAACCTTTAGACTCTTTTAAAACATCTTTCAACAATTATTTTCTATCTAAAGTTAATCAATGTAAAAGGGCAATTATTCTATGTAAACCAATCATACTAGTATCCCCCAAAAGACTTGGCTTTCACACCAAATATATTAATTGGATTCCTATAAAGTCGAAGATATAGCCAAGATTGAATAAACAGAACTGTGTATATAACTAAACTCATTCAACTCAGCTTAACCATGTGTTAATATGGATTAAACGGGTTTCTTGCAAAGAAATTCCAACCAGATGTTAACCTTCAACACTAAAAAAGAGGCAAATACTGAATGCTTCCAGTTTCCAAGACTAATGAGGAAGTTAATGTTTCCCTACCCACCCTGGCAAGCAGAAGGAAAACAATGACAATCAAGGCTATTTAAACCAAACAGGTTGAAGGATACCAAAACCATGCTACTAACCTTGAGGATCCTGTTGAAGATGTCTGTCCCGATGAACGAGCATGATAAGCCCCATCAACAGCGATATAAGGTGGACAATACGTTGCCCTTAAAGCCCCAGCAGGACCTGTCAGTACTGGTAGCCTAAACATAAACATGAAAATCATTAGTGTTTTTGGCTTAAACAGATGAATAAATCCAAATAAACAGGTGATCAAGAGAGAGATTTAGCATTGCATTGATAGTCAAATAAATGTTCAAGCTAAAAGTTATTCCTACATTACCATTTCACTACTGCCACAATGAGTAGCAAATTGGAGATTAGCCATGAAAGGCTTATCTGGAAACTATGTGGAGTCTGAAAAGCTGACTCATAACTCATAAGTTATGTTTAATTATGGAGAGGTAACTTACTCCATAAGAAAATCAATTGGCCTTTTACAGAACTGATCGAGACATCACTCTCACTTCTCATTGGAAAGCAGATGTAATCCAAGAAAAAACTTTTTTACAGGGAAAGAATTATTGTACCATGTCATTTCGGAATTTCCTGTACCAAGTTGCGGCTGGGCAACATATCCAGGAAATGCCATGCCAACAGCAGGAACGCTAAGGCCACCAGGGTGCTGGCCCCCAAATTGCATAACTGCATGCATTCAGGAAAAAAAAAAAACGATTAAAAAATTATAAAAGTTTAATGCCAGGAATTGGGAAAGCAAAGAAATGTCCAAGAGAAAATATAGAATAATATAATGAATCTAAGCAACTCAGAAGATAAAAGTTCTTCCCTAACACCCAAAAGAATCAAACTCAAACAAACTCCAACCTCTAGCCAAGCCAGAAAAAAGTATATTCCTAATCAAAACAAACTACATTCCAGGAATTAAAACTCCATCTGATCTTAGCCAAAAGGCCATAAAAGAATTCAGATGAAAATTAAATCTAATATTTACTAAAACATTTAATTTAATCCATACAAAAAGTTAAAAAAAGGGCCCCAGGATTTAGTATGCACTGTTCCAGGTAAGGCGATTTCCCCCATTTTACATTTTACATTTTACCTTTTATAGTAGATTATGTTATCCAAATAAACTAAAGAATTATAAATGGGAAAAGCTTTACCATGGCCGACAGCCATATTTCTTGTAGCTCCCATAATCTGAGCTCCACCATACAGAAAAGAGCCCCTTCCAGCTCCTTGAACACTGTTTTTACCCTTGCTTACCAATGCACCCTTGGATTTAGTTGTTTCTGAAGATTCAACCTCTCCAGACACATAGGAACTAACTGACGTAGATGTTTTTGGTGGAGAGGAAGCTTGAGACCCAATACCAGGATGCTGGCCCAACTGCTGAGAAGCTGCTCGTACAGAATAGTGAGACCTACCTTGAACAGGATTTCTCCGAATAGCATTGACCTGTGTTGGTAGAGAAACTCTATTGACTTTGTTCTGATGTGGAGCTGGCTGATAAGCCTTTGGTCCTGGGATAGCTACACCTCTAGCCTGTAGCCTGGACTGAGAGGGTTGACTAGTATTACTATTATCCAATGAAGATCCAGAACGCAGCATTTGCACATTGGTCAAAGGCTTCACAGAAGCTGACGTGCTGGAATCATCTATATAAAGCTTTGCCATGCTGAGAGAATCAAGTACATTCTTCCCTCGCAATGAATTTGATTGCGACACAGAAAAATTCTCATCTGTAACAGAAGGGGGAAGATTCCTGCTCACGCTTCCAGCTTGCATATCCTTCTTCTGAGTCAAAGTAATGTCTTTGTTGGAAGACCCTGATGGATAAAAGGGTGGGGAAGCAGAACTCAAGCTTGAGGCAAAAATATGTTTCCTAGCAGGAAGTGATGCTGTGTCTGCATTTGTTGCAGGTGTGAAAGCTCTATTTGAATTGGCTTGTGAAGTTCCCTGAAGAGGCTTTCTAAAACTGAAATATTTAACTCATTCAAAATCATGCAAACTTAATCATGGTAGGAACAGATAGAAAATTTAAGAAAAAAAATGCATATTAATACTCACGGTTTGTTCAGTGTAGGAGGTGCCTGACTGCTGTTTTTCATGGTAGGTCCATACCTCCTAGGTCCTCTTCCTCTCACAGCCTTAGGAGCCTGGTTCTGATTGTTGTTTTTCGCAAATGCTTTAGACCTACTTCCACCAGGATAACCATGATCTGAACCCCGATTTTTACTCCGAGCTCGATATCTACCTCTAGAAGATCTTCTTCCCTGAATGTGGAAGAAAAAACATATCAGTAAGCAAAAAGAAAAAGATCAAATGAGATTAAGAAAAGAAACACTAATCATGCAAGTTGATTATATACAAAACCATTACCCCTTCATAATGCTTTTCTTGCAAAGTCATCTCCTCAAACTTGTCATGTCCCCATTTCCTATCGTCTTTGGATTCCCACAATTTCCTTCCACCATGTGTTCGCCTAAAACGAGCAAATCAGGTTGATATACAACTTAAATCATTAATAATAACTTGAATGCAGAAAGCAGGATAAGGACATGACAATGCAAACCTATGAATGTAAGAAAAACCAAAATACAACAGTGAGGGCTGAACCCATAAAAAGATTAAATCTGGGCCAGAAATTAAGCAATGATAGCAAAGATTTATCAGTTACTAGTTCAACAGTCCCATAAGGGATTTAAATTGCAGTTGCGATCCAGTTTTCGGTTGCGTAGTGTTTATTGCGATTGCAGACATAACAGATGAAATAGCGGTCGTTGCACCTACCACGATCATGAATTTTTTTTTTTATTTTTGCACAACTCACCAAATCTGGGTAAATAATAATTTTATCCACGAAAACTCTTATTTTATGCTATCTAAAATAATTTATGACATTTTAATTCCTTTACTTATATGATAAAATAAATTATTATTTTTTATAACATAAATTGGCAATGTGCATATTTAAAAGTGTTCAATATGCATATCCATGAATTTTATGATTATGACTACTATAAATACATGAGATTAAAAAAAAAGTATCATATGTAAAATTTTTTTTTCAAGTATACAAAATTAAGCTCATTAATTTTAAATTAACCAGAAAAATAATAGCCAAAAGTTTTAAGATATTAATTAATAAGAATCTTGGCAATCTAACTTAAATAAAAACACAAAAAATATAAAAGAAAATTAAAATAACATAAGTAATACCAAATTTAATAATTTAAGATTAATTTTTTATATGAGACTAAAACATATACTAAACTTATGAAAATAAACTTCACTATTTATTGTGCATATTTCCCTCTCAAATAACTCAAAAAAAAATTCTCAAATTTCCATTTCCCACAAATCATGTGTCTTTCCCTCTCAAAATTTTTACCCAAGGAAAGAGAAAATAAAAAATTAATTTTAACTTTTAAAAAACCCACAAAAGGCAGCCTTTCAAATTTCCCCATTTTCCCAAATTTGCTTTCTTAAACTCTTAAAATAATTAACAACTCAATTAACTTTTAATTTTCATTTAAATTATCAAAAAAATTATATTAAAATACCAATTTTCCACCATCCATTTGTCTTTCTCTCTTTAGATTTTCACCTAAACAATAAAAAGTCAAAAACCACTTTTGATTTTGTGCCACAGATGAGCAACCTTCCATATGTCCCTTTCCCCACCCATCTCTGTTTTTCCCCTGGTTATTTCCCCTTTTCTTCCCCAACAGAGCCATCATGACCCAACCCAACCACCACCCTCATGCTTCTCTCATATCACCACAATCCCTCCCTCAAGATTTTCAACTATAAAGTCTAGCCTATATATATTTATCAAATGCAAAGATTGAAGATGATAACAGAAACTGAAGCCAACACCCATGGAAGCCATAACAGACCTCTCTCTCATGACCATCCCCCACTAAAATATTAAAAGATGTGAAGAAAATTGGTAATTTTTAGTGAATATTTGTTTATTACCTTGAATTAATTCTATCCTTTTATATTGATGACGACTTAAATCTGTTTAATTTTGATTGAATTGACTGGATATTGAGTGGGTTTTTCTTTGTTTTGGTATGAAGCTGAAAATAAAAACAACATTAGCGGCTTTAGCGTCCCGTTACAACCGATATTTTCCGCTACGTCGCTATTTACGGCCGCTAAAAGCTGTTACACCTATGAATCACTGTGCACAACCCTATTGCAGTAAACAGCGGTGGCGGAGGGTGCCACTACCTCTAAGTAGCGGCTGCTATTCCTCTAAGGGAGCGCTATTTCCCATTAATAGGTCAGCAGATGGATTATACACCTAATCTTTACAAAATATGCACACACTATAACACAGTTAGTCCTTACACACACAAGTCAATGATAAATACGGACATAAATAAAGATTTGAACCATAATAAGCCTGTTGCTATTAAAATTTCAAATAGTTGTCATTGTATTGCCAATATAGATGAAAAATATGTTCAGAATTAAAAGTTACTTTTCCCTTCTCATAAGCAAATAAAGTCAAGGAAAAATAGTCATAAGCACTTATAATGTCCTCAAAGACCAAGGTTCCAATCTGGGCCTAAATTTTGACCAAATCAAGTTAAAGTTGGTCTTGTGTTGGGCCACTCAGTGTTTTACAACAAAGTTCCTGATCAACTAGCTCATGCCTGGATCAAACTGGGTAGCCTTTAAGCTCTTAGAATGAATGAACAATGACATCCAAAAAAATCTAAATAAAGAACGAGAGCATCTTGTATTTAAACAAAGTCTACTTGTGGAACATTATGCTAGAGTGAATTACGACATTTCCCAACTATTAAAGTTACATAATTTAAATTTACCAGAAGCCATACTTGTCCAGAAGAGCAAGTAAGTTAAGCTCTCATCGTTACAACCTTACATTTCCTTAAATTTGAATAATCATGGACCAATTAAAGGTTTAAGATAACAAAACATAGAACAGCAGCATTAAGTACATGAACATCATAGGTGTCAAAAACCCAAAATTAAGCACATTTGAATGTAATAACTTCTATGAAATCTAAATGTAACATTTTAAAGGTATACAAAATTAATTTCTACTGTCCGCAAGAAAGCATTCCAATTTCAATCATTAAACAAAAAAAGTTAAAACAGGCATAACAAATAATCTTATAGAAAAAGCACCACATACTTTTCTATAAATTGTTAATTTTTTGCTCAATTAGTTAAACATATTATGAATTAACAAAGCAATTTTAACCCACAAAAGCAAAGAAAACAAAAAATAAAGATAAATAGAATACCTATGACGACCGCCAACATTGTCTTGAAATCTATCATCGTGCATATAAAACGCCCCAGCAGTTGGCACAGCAAATGGCTCATTCTCTTTCTTTTCCTCTTCATCTTCCTCCCCCACATGATTATCATTATTATTATTAATCTCCAAAACATTATCCACATTCCCATCACCCACCACCGCTTCCTTCACATCGTCTCCGGTTCTCTCCACATGCCCTTGCACTTCTCCTTTCTCTACTTCCTCCTCTATCTCATCTTCATCAATTTCTTCCTCTTCTTCCTCCTCTTCATCATAAACTTCTTCTAAGTCCAATTCTTCTTCATCATCATAGTCTGCAGCACCGCCCTGACCGTCGGATTCTTCTGAGTGAATCACAGCCCTCCGGTCCATCCTCGCCTCAGTATTGTTATCCTCTTCCCTTTCGCCTTCCTCATCGTCACTCGCCGCCTCTCTCCTCCGCATCGCCAGCGAACGCTTCACCTCCTCTGGATCACTCTCGTACTCCACCTCTTCTTCTCCTGCCGTTGCCATCAATTTGTCGCAAACCAAACACCAACTTGTAAGAAGCAAAAGACCAATTTCAAAACCAATCGCCTAAAAATCGAAGAGAATCAAAACCCTACAAGCCTTGAGATTGAAGGAATTATTTGCATAGAGGATAGGATCTAGGGGTAGCGTTACTCAGTAAAACCCTAGATTTTGTAGGGATTTTTTTGGGGATTTTTGGGTAAAATATTGAATTGAGATAGGGCTTTCTTTTCTGATTAAAGCTTTTTTCTCTTATTTTTATTTTTGGGTTTGGGAATTACTGTAAATGATAGGGGCATTTTAGGAAACTTAAGAGTCAAGTAAGACGTAAGATCGGGAGAGTGCTTTGGGTTGGATTCTGATACACAGTGAATCACATGAGGCCTTCGGGTTCTGTTTGAATGAATCTCAAAAGAAGTTTCATGATTGGGAGCCAATGGGGTTTTGCCACGTTTGTATATGGAATTGAGATGATTTTTTATATTTACAATTTTTTATATAATTTTATAATTAAGCAATTATAATAAAGAATTACAATTTCATAATTAAGCAATCATAATAAAAAATTTTATAAAAATTCATCACCTATAAATATATAAAATTTTTTATAAATCTTACATTATTTTAAATTATAATTGATTAATTATAATTTAATAATATAGTTATCCATTCAAATTGATAGGATTAAAAAAAAAACCCATTATATTGGTTTATAAAAATTATATTTATCATAAAAAAGGGTTTATAAAAAACATTCTATTTGGCTGTTACTTTATTATTAAATTTTTTTCTAAAGTAAACAAATTAATATTTGGATGAATTAAAAATTTTAGTTTAAATTCTTTTAAAAAGTAAGTTTTAAGTTCATGAACGCATTTTGTTTTGTTTTTTTCTTTTATAGAAGTAATAATAGTTAGAATTTCATTTATATTATAATTATTTATTCCTAATTTTTAATATCTATAACTATAATATAAAAGTAAGTTCCCAATTTTTACCGTTTAAACAATTATTTACTAAGACCGTCAATGTCATGCCAATTGTCATATTTTGATTGACATACGAACTAAAATTAAAATAATCTTTTCAAGTCTTTAGACATTTAAAAAGATTTAAAAAAAAAATTATGAACTTTTGGTAGCTCACAGCAATTAACAGACACAAAAAATTAGAGGAATGCACAAACAAAAAATTCATAAGCATAAACCTTTCGCACATTATAGCCTGAAATTCTTACACCACCGTACCATTCTCCGTAGTCCCATCACACAAACAGAACATAAAGCACGGGCATAACAGATTGAAACCCAAAAAAACCTCAGTCCCTCTATCTCTTAAACTACCACTGTAAACCATGCTAAAATCTACCAACAAATAAAGGAAGGACACAAATGAAAAGTAGATTAGAAAGACTAAAAAATAAAAATAAAAAGGAAAAAGTGAGAGGAAGGATAAGCTTAAAGAGCTTAAAAATAGAAGTAAATTAAAAAAAAAAAAAAAAGAAGAGAAAGGTTGGCGCGTGACGACTAAAGGTGAGAAATAAGAGAAAGAAGGGAAGGCAAAACCTAAGAGTTTAGTATGCTTTTATATTAGAATAAATTGTAACATTTTAGAAAATTAAAAAAGAAATATGAGAAAGTAAAGGTTAAATAATTTTAGCCGAATTAAATTTAAATTTTTTAGTTCTGTCAAATGTTAAATTAATAAGGTGTTTAGGAATATTGTATAATATACTTTTTACCATTTATTACATATATAAATTGTGTTATATATGTATATTTTTAATGTTAAATTTAGGATTAATGATTTTATTCATTTACATAGAAAATTGATAATAATAGTAATAATAATAATAATAATAATAATAATAATAATAAAAGATATTATTATAAAATTTTCAATAATTGGAATCGGATTTTTTTAGTGACATTTTTTTTTTCAAAATTTTTCTTAAGATAAAAAATGATTTAATGAGTCAAAATATGGGAAGAATATTTTGAAAATAATATATACATATATTTTTTTCTAGCTTGAGAATTAAATTCAAGTAATTATTAAAAATTCAGAATAAATTAAAATCACATATGTATACTATTAATCATATTTAAATCATATTTTTATTTTATATTAAAATATTATAATTTTAAATAATTAAAAATTATAAAAGATTTTACTAATTAATTATTATTTTATTTAAGAATGCCTGAATTCAAATTTTTATATAAAAAACATACATACTTATTATTCAATTAAAATTTTAAATAATTTATATTTCATAAAAAAAAATGTGTGATCCGACCTTAGCCGAGGAATTTTCCAGTAACTTATGATTTCATACTTTATCCTGTTTTTTTCTAGTTTAGGACAAATTTTGTGGAAGTTAAAAGGAAAATAATGAAATTTAAAAATAAAACAGTACTTTGATAATACCTTAAAAGATCTTAAATACAAAAAGAAAAAAAAATCATATGATATTTAACCCCTTCCAATGAAGAACAAAATTCTTCTGGCATATATATAGGTGATCAAATTTGAAATTAAAGGTAACCAAAGAAAAGAAAAGTTCAAAAACGCCAAAATATCAATGGATGCTTGGATGCTTGGGGTTAGATTTGATTATTTATGTATTTACATTGTATAAAAATATTAAAATTTATATATTCAAATCGTATTTTATATAAAAATTAAATCATAATTCATATCGATATAAAAATATAAAATATATTTTATTATTTTATTAAATTCATGTATAGTTATTATTTAAATTTTAAATCGTATCATCATCGTAGTTTATTTTTGTATCATATTTATATCGTATCATCATATCGTATTTTAAATTATTAGATTTACTAAAAGCAAAGAGAGTGCACTTTTATCTGTATTATTTAGGTTTGAATATATTAAAAGAGTATGAGAAGATAATTTTTTATACATTCACTAGATCCGGCAAAAATAAATTTATTTAAATTGATTCAAAAAGAGAATATACTGAATAAAAGTCAATAACGCTTTATCGTTAAAAAAAAAAAAAGAAAAAGCCAAAATCGTATGTAGTGGGATTAATTGTAATTTAAAACTAAGATCACTTGCATTTTATTAAGGGCACAGTCGTTGACGATCTTGTGTTTATTACAGTAGAATTCATGGCAGCACTTGTCAGATTCTACATCCATGCATATATTATTACCCGATGTTCAAAATTAATTAATGTTTTAGCAGTCGCCCATAAACCTTCCGGCTATCGGTAGCGGTGCCGTCATGAGAGCATTGTATGTAGCATTGGTGGATGCATTGTTTCATTTGTGGCGGTGGCGCATCGCAACCAAACAAGCACCCATCGAAGCATTGCTGGTTTAACACTGCAACTGTGTGCCCAGCAATGAAAACCATCACGATCGCCATGACAATCATAGCATTGCGAGTGGTCACACCTTTCCCTCTAGCCTCCATGCTTAAAATTCTCAATACTAAAGATTATTAATTATAAAAACTATTTCAAACAACCTGCATATATATATGTATATAAGTATGTATGAATTTGCTAGAAAGGAAAGCAATCTGGCTGCATACCTAGTATAATTTTGCTGCCTAATATTATGTTCTGAATATAGTATTGTATGTAATACATATCTGGCTGTTTCTCAATATAGAATGTCCCTAAACCCTAAAACCAAATAAAGAAAAGAAACTTTTATAATTAATTCATTTATTTGAACTATTTGGATTTACATGTAAATGTTTTTCTTAATTATATAGATGTAATGCGTTGATTTCATTGATTTGTATTTGTATCATTTAATAAGTATATTAAGCTTAAATTACATTAAACAGTAAGTATATTTATTAACAATTAATTAAATTTATGAATATCATAAATGATTAAATGATTAAATTTGTGAATAGTTAAATTTACTCTATTTAAATTTGATTCACAATTGTTTAATAATAAATATGAATTTATATATTTAAAATTTAAATAACATTGAAAGATGAAATACATTTATTCATAATTAATTAAGTTTATAAATATTATAAATTCATAAACATCTAAATTTAGAAATAACCAAAATACATCAAATCATAACTAAAAAAAAATAATATTTAACATGATAAATGAATGATTCGTACATCACAGTGTCTACATGGTACAATATTAACAATTCAAAAAAAAAAAACGTGTCAAGTGTTAAACTAGTACCTAATTAATAATAATAATAATAATAATGATAATAATAATAATAATAATAATAAATATTATTATTATTATAAAATTTTCAATTATTGGAATCGGATATTATTTTTTGGTGACAATTTTTTTTTCAAAATTTTCCTTAAGATAAAAAAATGATTTAATGAGTCAAAATATGGGGAGAATATTTTGAAAATAATATATACATATATTTTTCTAGCTTGAGAATTAAATTCAAGTAATTATTAAAATTTCAGAATAAATTAAAATCACATATGTATACTATTAATCATATTTAAATCATAATTTTATTTTATATTAAAATATTATAATTTTAAATAATTAAAAATTATAAAAGATTTTACTAATTAATTATTATTTTATTTAAGAATGTGTGAATTCAAATTTTTACATAAAAAACATATATACTTATTATTAAATTAAAATTTTAAATAATTTATATTTCATCAAAAATAAAAAGATAAGTGACCCGGGCGTAGCCGGGGAATTTTCTAGTATCTTATCATTTCATACTTTATCCTGTTTTTTTCTAGTTTATAACAAATTTTGTGAAAGCTAAAAGGAAAATAATGAAATAAAAGTAAAAATAAAAAAGTACTTTAATAATATCTTAAAAGATCTTAAATACAAAAAGAAAAAAAAAATCATATGATATATAACCCCTTCCAATGAAGAACAAAATTCTGGCGTATATATAGGTGACAAATTTTGAAATTAAAGGAAACCAAAGAAAAGAAAAGGTCAAAACCACCAAAATATCAATGGATGCTTGGGTTAGATC
Source organism: Durio zibethinus (assembly GCF_002303985.1). Next base: position 2,735,716 of record NW_019167982.1, read on the forward strand.
CGACGATTTATGTATTTATATTATATAAAATATTAAAATTTATATGTTTGTATTATATTTTATATGAAAATTGCATGTCATAATTCATGTTGATAAAAACATATAAAATATATTTTTTATTTTATTAAACTCATATATAATTATTAATAAAATTTTAAATCGTATCACTATCATGATTTATTTTATATCATATTTATATCGTATTTTAAATTGTTAAGTTTACTTGAATGCAAAGAAATTATACTTTTATCTTTATTATTTAGGTTTGAATATATTAAAAAAGTATGAGAAAATAATTTTTTATTAATTCATTATATCCGACAAAAATAAATTTATTTAAATTGATCAAAAAAGAGAATATAGTAAATAATAAATCAATAACGCTTTGTCGTTTAAAAAAAAAAAAGAAAAAGCCAAAATCGTTTGTAGTGGGATTAATTGCAATTTAAAACTAAGATCACTTGCATTTTATTAAGAGCACAGTCGTTGATGATCTTGTGTTTATTACAGTAGAATTCATGGCAGTACTTGCTAGATTCTACATCTATACATATTTATTACCCATTGTTGAAAATTAATCAATGTTTTAGCAGTCGCCCATAGACCTTCCTGCTATCGGTAGCGGTGCCGTCATAAGAGCATCGTATGTAGCATTGGCGGATGCATTTTCTAATGTGTTGCGGTGGATCATCACAGCCAGACACGCAGTCAGTGAAGCATGGATGGTCTAACACTGCAAACGTTTGCCCAGCAATGAAAAACATCACGATCGCCATGACAATCATAGCATTGCGACTGGTCACACCTTTCCCCCTGCCCTCCATGCTTAAAATTCTCAATAATAAATTATTAATCACAAAAGCTATTTCAAACAACCTGAATATATATATATATATATATATATGTGTGTGTGTGTATGTATGTATGTATGTATTTGCTAGAAAGGAAAGCAATCTGACTGCATACCTAATATAATTTTACTGCCTAATATTATGTTCTGAATATAGTATTGTATGTAATACATATCTGGCTGTTTCTCAAACATAGAATGTCCCTAAACCCTTACCAAATAAAGAAAAGAAACTTTTATAATTAATTAATTTATTTGAATTATTTGGATTTACATGTAAATGTTTTGTCTTCCCATGATTTGACAGTAATTTCTTTATATTATGCTATAGGGATTAGATTCTCATTCATTAGTTTCTTTTAACAATGCTTGGTAGAGTTAATTATACATTTGACATCTTAATTTTTCAAAAATATATAAATTAGTATTTGAAGAAAAAAAATATACAATTTGCAACTTAAATTTTTGAATCATGTAATGTTAACCCAAACTCAAACATAATTAAATCAATCATATCCAAACTCAAACATAAACCCATCAATACTCCTTTCAATCCAATTAAAACTTAATTTATGTGTTTTGGCGTCTAAGTGGTAAATTTCCTATCCAATATCAGTTAATTCTGGGATATGCTATGTGTATGTCACATGGCATCCATGGGAGCCTTTTCATAATTTTTTAGTATTTTTAAATATTGACACATATATAAATGACCTAATGATAATAGTTGAATGAAACAAACGACTTAAATTAACAATATATGTTAAGGCTCAAGTTAAAATAATATGCAATTATACATTTTTTGGATACCTATTGATATATTTTATTGTAATTCAATCATCAAATCCCTTAATAGAAGTATCAATCTCAACCATTCATTTATTCATTCATCACAAAGAGAACTTTACTTCCTTCTATGGTTGAGATCCATAATTATCCTATAGGCTTAATGTCCTTTAGTTTCTATTATTTTATTATAGCAAATGAAAAGAGAAAGAAGAAATTAAAAAAAAAAAGGAGAATTCCAAAAATTTTAAATTTTGATCAATTTATTAGTTTGTACGAAAATCGTTTTCTAAGAAAATACTTGTAGAATATTTATTGTGAGGATACTTGGTTTATAAATTTTCTAACAATATCTTACGAATCTACATTCTTTTTTCAGATTTTCAATCACAATAAATGAGGGAATGATCCAAGAAATTTCAAACCTTCAATTGAGCAACAAAAAATTCAACTATTTTATTCTTTTATTCTCAACTAAATACATATCTCTAGACTATTAATTTCATCACAGGCTACATATGAAGAGGAAATTTTAACAAGGAACGCCTAGTTATGGTTGGTGCACTTCTGATAGCAGGAATTCACATAGCTATCAATTTGCCCTTCATCTGAAAAATCAGGAACACACATTGTCAGAATCATAGGATAATTAAAGAAACCAATAAAATTGTTGGTAAAGAATGACTTTAAAGGAAAAGAAAGAAGGTATAAAGAGACAACTGATTAAAGAGGTAGGGAAGTTTTCGTACCGGTAGCAAGACTGACAGGCATGGATTGAGCACAATTATTAGTACAATTGTAGATCAACTCTGATTGAATGAGCTTGCATTTAAGATTGCAGATTTTGAAACATATCTTATAGAGGAATTTAAAGATAAGTTTGGAACACTTCATAGCACACTTGTCTTCACAAGTCAAGCCTTCTGGAGGCATAGGGATTGTGGGAGGCAAGGGAGTTTCAGGAGGTAATAAAGGGGTTGATGGAGGCGAAGGGTCTGTTGGGGGCAATAGGATTGTTGGAGGTGGAGCGATCAGAGGGGGTAAAGGTGTTGGAGGTGCCGAAGGAGTATCAGGTGTCAAAGGGGTTGCTGGAGTTGAAGGGGACTGATCTGGGGCCAAACCTGGAGCCGGAGGGATTTCTGAGGGCGAAGGGGTTCCTGGAGATAGTGGGGTTTCAGGAGGCATGGCAATGGCAGCATTCCAAGGAAGAATATTTTCAGCAGCATTATCAGGGCCTGGAAAATCTTCTTCCAGTGCCAAAGCTAGCACAAGCATAATTGGCATCAGCATTGTTAAAACTCTTGTCAAACTAATTCTCTTCATAGCTTCTTTCACTCACCCTTAATAATCAAAATAAAACTGTACGTGCGTGAAAATTCAAGGACTGGAACAAGTTTTTTGTTATTATTTTGTTGATCATGAAACTGAATAAAATACCACCATTTATAGGTTTGAGAAAGAAAGCTCTTTGAAGTTGGGAATTATAGTTGATTTCTGTCACTAATTCAGGCATGTGTAGAAGTTCTAAATGGAAGACAATATCAATTAATAAGTTGACAAATTCTTCTTTTTTTCCTCAAAGAATGTTGGCTATTTCTCAAATTTGATTCTAATTTAGAGTTTGTGTTTATTGCAAATAGAATTAAGTTTCCAATTGAAGCATCGTTTATTTTTAGACATAATTATAATTGACCATTGTAATTTCTTCAAGCCTTATCAAGTTATAATTTCATAAAATTTGTCAACTTATTAATCTAGTAAAATATTCACTTAACAATTTAATCATCATATCCAAATCATTCAAATTATGTTTTATAGCCTCAATCACATCAATCAATTTATTAAGTATCAAATTACATTCTTAATTATTAAATTCAGGAATATCATTAATTACTTTAATAAAATAAATAGGAATATCATTTAGATATTTTAGATTGAAAATTCAATTTAATTCCATTACCTCTTAATCTAATCAATCAGAGGAAATTAATCATAATTTTATTACTTGTTTTTTCCTTTTGAAATTAATTTCTTAATTTTATTACTTGCTGGACATATTTTCTATACCTTTTACTCACTCAAATTATATCATTAAAAAAGAAGAAATTAATGAATAAAAGAAAAAAGATACTAAAGCTTAGGTGACTCAAAGTTTTTAATAGTTTAGGAAATTGAAGTATATATAGACATTTTTTATAAAAAATAAAATTGAGAAAATTTAGAAAATTAACAAAAATATGTCTAGCACAAATCAAAAGCTTACCTCTATGAATTTGAAACTAAAACCTAGACCATATAAAATGAATCAATTTGATAACAAAACAATATTTGATTTTTTATTATCAATATTTATTGTCTCAATTAGCATAAAAAATTTTAAAGACACATTGAATAAATTTTATTATAAATTAATTTCCTTTCGGGTGACTGTATTCTAAATTTTAAAATGAAGGCATAATCATTTGAATACAATCTAAAACGATGACAATGTATAATGATTTAAATTATATTTAATTAAACCCCAAAATGGATTAAAGTGACAGAAGAAATTCACATTGGATAGTGTCGTTTTTTGTAAAAAATTTTGACTTTTATATATTTATATAAAATAAGTATCCTTCTACTTAATTCAATTTGAAATTTTGAATTTTTTTATTGAAAATGATTAAAAAATGTTTATATATTGTAGACGTGTTGGTAAAATTCGTTTTTAAATTTAAATTTAAGAAGCATATAGGAGGCAATGTAAATTAATTTTAAAAGATTAATTAAAGAGAAAATTAATTGGTTGGGTTTCTTTTTTTGGAACATACTATGGAAAATGGTTATACGCAAATAAAAAAATATATTTTTGGAACCTATCATGGAAACATAATATTTAAATTAAGAATTGTTGTTGACTTTTTCTCATAAAATAATTGATTTCTTATAAAATTATTAGGGATGAGTTAAAATAATTGATTTTAAATTAATATCTACTTTGACAGATTCTACTTTGCTACAATAATCTTGTCTTATATTGGAAAGTCTATATTTAACATTTTGAAAATTTTTTATTAAAGAGTAAATTATGCCTATAAATATGTGTGATTGAAAATAGAATGAAATTTAAAAATATGTTTGGAATTAATTAGGCTTTTTAGTTTATGTTTGAATTTTTAGCATTATATATTCATTTAAGTTAATAAATGTATAAATTATTTTTAATTAAACACTAAAATTACGGTCATTAAATAGTCAACGCTTTCGAAGCATATTTCTTATTTATAGAATTCATGTTTGATATTTCAAATTAAAAACTAATTTTTTTAAAGTGATTTAAGATAATTGATTTGTACTATATATTTATCAAAGGTAAGAATGTTTGATCTTTTATAAGATAATAAATATATTTAATTTAGACAAAATAAATCTTTTAAATAAATAAAATTTATATAAAATCAAATTAACATAATTAAATGCAGTACATATGGGGATTTTTCAAAATTGTCCATATGTCAACAATACAGGCTATCTTAATTTTTTTTGTCAAAGACTTTAATTTTTATATATTTATATAAGAGTTTGATAATAAAATACAAATATTCTATTGCAACATTTTTGGAAAGAATTGATTGAACAGGACATTATCACTAATTAAAATACAGGTTTCAATTTTGAAAAAAATTTGATTTAAACAAGTAATCATTAATTAACTAGGAGAATGAAGTAATTAAGCATATGATAATTTTGAATTTATTCTTACAATCTCTATGATTGAGAAAATTAACAACTTTTGCTACCTTGTCAATCATGATCCTTAATGATCAAAGTGATTCTGAGAGATTTGAAACATAAATGCAAATGAAAATCATAATTACTTTCTATGAAATGGGGCTGCATTATCAAAACAAATGTATTCCTCTTAACTCATTATTCCACCATTTACCCCTGTAAATAAATTGCGTCAAGCCTATAAATATGGACTCTGTTTAAGCCTTCAACAGACTTACAGTTAACAAAAACATTAGCAAAATTAAGAGTGAAAGAAACTTTGAGAGAGAGTATTGAGTAGAGTGATGGAGGGGATTGGTTCAAAAAGAATGATGGTGACCTTGTTGATATTGGTTGTTCTAGCTCATGTGCGAGGTGAGTTAGCAGATGTTCATCCAGCTACCGAGATGGGAGTGTGTGCTAGAAAGTGTTTTTTCAAGTGCGTGTTTCGCATCATTCCTTCCCGCATTGCACTTTGTTTTGGTCTTTGCATGATAGGATGCAAACTTAATCCCTCAGAAGTTGTCTATAATTGTACAAGTGATTGTGCAACCTCCATGGTCAATGCTTACAATCCCACTGGTAATAACACTAAAATCTATCTCTATATCCTACATTTTTACATCTAAGAATTATATGCAATTCTTTTCTCCATTTAGTTTATTTCAAACAATATTTTTATGGGTCTTTTTCTCTTTATGATTTTGCAGATGCTGGGAAAGTTGAAAACTTTGTTGGTTCCTGCTATGAGACTTGCAAGCAGAACAACAATAACAATTAGGACTTTTTTTTTTTTTTAATTCACTATTTCAAGTATGTTTGTTAGATTTTTCTTTGTTTTAGGTTTCGTTTAATGAATAATGGAGAATATTAATATATATATTTCTTAATACATTTTTCATCTTTTATGGCTCTCAGCATTTCTCAATCAATCAAGGCTAAAGCATTGAATATATTTTTACACCAATTCAAAACAATCGATTTTAGTTCAATATAATGTCTACTATAAATTACAATTTAAACAAATTCATTACCATTTTATTTTATTTTATTTTATTTTTTCCTTTCTTGTCGAGCCAATCTCTCTCCTCCTTGCCCATGCCCTGGTTTTTTACTGCTTTCTTTCTTTTTCAAGATCTTTGCACATATTTTATTTAAAACTATTTTCATTTTCCTCATCATCTAGGAAAATGGAAGAAACAAAAACTCAAAAGATTGGCCATAACAGTAAGTCATGATTGCTCCCATAAAGTTACCCCAATTCACATTTTTGAACTTTTTAAAAATTGCATAAATTACCATGAAAAAAAATTGTTAGAAAATAAGGATGTAGGGCTTCGTAGTAATTATCCAATATCTTCTATCCCATGTTAATAAGAGGGAAAAGGCCGGGACAAATGGTCTGTTGTAAGTGGATGGATTGCATGCATATCAACTCGGAGAATATGAAGAACAAATGAAAATTTTGGATCATAAGCAGATGTGGGGAGGGAGAATCAGGAGATGGATGAATAAAAAAGGAATAATTATTTTATACTTAAAATTGACGGAATTTGAATTCTGATTTTATCACTTTATTAAAAATAATTACGTGATTGTTGGGAAAAAAAAAAAAAGAGAGTTATGGAAAGAGTAAAAATGGGAAAAGAGTAAGATCATGAGAAAGAGCGGATTGCCAGGTGTAATTGACTATTGTTAATGTGGACAATTAGTTGACTTTCTCGGGACCGTTGGATTAAACAAAGATCATTGGTCAAACATTAGTGTAAAATTTTAATATTTTACTCTGGTAAGTAGATACCTTCCCAGATATGGCTTGTGGATTTGACCTTTTAATTATTTTGTAGGTGGAATAAATTTCAATCAAAGAAATTAAAATCATAAAATTATATTTTGCAAAATAAAAATAGAATTTTCAAAATGCTTGGAATTTGAACAGGATTTTAAAAGTTCAAATGCTCGTTTCATTAATGTAGAATTTATTAAATTCTTTAATTTTTCAATAAACGTCAACATTTATTTTTTTTTAACACGACTTTTATTTTCTTTAATTCTAACTTAAAAAGCTTATTTTAAAATATATATTTTTTTATATCTTATATATAAAAATCAAAACTTTTGATAAAAAAGAAAATAATTTAATATGGATATTCTATTATTTTAATATGTGAAAAGTCTTAAACAATTGTCTCATATTCTACATTTAATTATTTTGATTTCATATAAATTTTAAAATTTAAATGCGCTAATTATATTTATTTTTATTTAAATTTTTAATTGATTTACTTTTTATTATCAGTTAAAATATCCGAAAATATAAAAATAATATTAGAAAAACATAAACAAGTTGAAATTTATTTTTCAAATGAATCTATTTAATTATGCCAAATTTAATTTGCATATATGTAAAGTCTACCTATTTTCTATTAAAAAAAAACCCTCTATTCTAAATAAAGTATCTTGATGTAGCATCCCATTACTTGAAGTCTATTCTCCAAATGCATTAGCTTTATAAATCTAGAAAAACCTATCATGCTCTGTCCGCAAATCCAATTTATTTATTTTCAATAATTTATATTTCAAATTATGATTGTTTTGATTAGTTTAATTTGTATCATTATCATGAAAGAAAGATAAAGCTAATTACAAAATGTGCACTAATTTTATTTTTTATGGTTTTATCTTTATGTTTTTGGTAATACTTTTTTCAACAGTCTCAAGTATTGGATGAGATTTGCTTCAAATATGAAATTTTAATTTAATTATTTAGAAGTGCAATAGTTGAGTTTTTTTTTTTTTTTCAAATTAATTTCTCTCATCAAGTCTGTAAACTGTTTTATTTGTACTTTTTTACTTAAAAGTGGAAATATTACCATTAATATTATCATGATATCGTTGCCAATTTTTTTTTAAACTTCACTTACCAAAATATATAATTGTAATATATTAGGCACATGCAGTTTTATTTATTTGTATATTTTTATTTTGTTTTTCTTTTAAGAGCTTTCTTTGATTAGTTAATTTTATTTATTTTTAATATTTTTATTTAACAATATTTAACATTTCATTTATTTTTTACCATAGTTTTTCTTCATTGGTTACTAGAATTTAAATGGATGATATAAACCACAAGATTACAACCCATACTTAATTTAACAAATTAAATCAATCAATATATATATGGATCACAGTTAAATTAGTTTTTTACTTAATTTGATAAATTAATTCAATCAATTTTTTATTTCTGTTAAGGCATTGAGTTAAAATTGATTTTAATATTAATCAATATTTAATTTAATTGAATGATATGTTTATAACTATAGTTTAGGAAAATAAAGATTATAAAATTTAATAAATATTTAAAGATAGTAAAATTTTTGTGTCCAAGATGAAGACAACTAAGTATAATTTTGATATAAACAGTTTCAAACTTACAGTGAATAAGATGTATAACTTTGATCCTAAGCTTGAAAGTAAAAAATTATTGGAACAATATAGATTTATTATAATGACTATCTTTATTACAAAGTTATATATTTTAGATTATAATTAAAACTTTAATTAAATTATATATTGTTGTTTTATCTATATCTTCACCTCTATTTGCAATCAGTTGAATTATTAAGTAAAATGATATATCCTTCAAAAATAGTAAGAAATACTTAAGAATTAATTATTGTTTCTTTGCCCTAATAACTTATAGAATAATCTCCAATGAAAAAAGTATGTACACCACATTCATTTTAAAATGGCAAAATTTTCAATTCATTTTTATCAAAGACACATTAAGTTTTGTTTTATCGATGTCTTTATCTCTATCTGTGCAATCTATTAAATTATAAAGTAAAATGATATATCCTTCAAAAATAGTAAGAAATACTCAGGAATTAATTATTGTTTGTTTGCCGCAATAACTTATGGAATAATCTCCAATGAAAAAAATATGTACCCCACATTCATTTTAAAATGGCAAAAATTTCAATTCATTTTTATCAAAGACACAATTAAGTTTTGTTTAGAAATTACTTGGATTTAATAAATTATAATGACTTATTTTTAAATTTGATATTAATTACATAACTATATCCCATTTATAATTTTCTTATTTTATTATATTAGAATATATAAAATTAAAGAAATAAAGCTCTAAACTTTGAGTTATTCATAAACTTAAAAACTTATATTATTATTTAAAAAACTTTATATTATAAATTAATTTATTGATTTATAAATATACTCATGTGCATCGCATGGGTTTAAAACTAATTTTTAGTAATATATATACTTTTTTTACAAATATAATGATACCATATTTCATATTTCTCTTGAGTTTTTTTTTCTATATCTAATATCATTAACCTTATTTTATAATTAATTTTATCTCATAAAACTTCAATTTTCAAAATGTCTTTAAGAAAAATTATTTAACCTGATAATGCAATTAGAAATGTAGTTCTTTGAATTGGTATATTTTAAAATGACTTAATTTCAAAATTCTCCATTCAATCATAATAGAAATGAACATATTGAATATTTAAAATATGTGATTAAGCATAAGTTGAAAAATCCTAGAAAAAACGAATAAGAAATGTAATAAGTATAATTAGAGTAGGAAGAACAGTCATTGTAAATATTAATATTTCTTGTTATATATATTGAAATCTCTTAAAATAATATTTGTATTCTAATGATGATATTCAACATAGGAATACTTTCCTTGAAGCGAAACTTTAAAAACTTGGAAAGTTGGTTACTTGATCTGTAATTTGAAAGTGACTAAAAATTGATAATTAATTAATTAATAGAGATATGTTAGGAGGATGGAAAAACTTCGAAAACTAATTGAGTTTTCTTGCACCACAAGCGGAGAGGTAGGTAGATACAAAATTTTTTGTTGAAAATAAGAAGTGTTTTTTTTACAAAATTCTTCGTATGATAAAGTGAGGATATAATACTCTTTTGTCGAATATGACAAAATCATTACCAATAAAATTTTTTGTCAATAATATTAATAAAATTCGTCAATAATGTAGTTTTGAGTTTTTTTTAAATTTTTTTATTTTTTTCCTAATTTTGGTCAAAAAATTTCTGTTATTTTCTTGATCATGAAACTAAATAAAATGCCATCATTTATAAGTTTGAAACATGAAGCACTTGTAGATAAGAAAGACCGTTTTTAAAGTTGGGAATTACAGCTGATTTTTGCCATTAATTTATGCCTATTTAGAAGTTCTAAGAAGACAATATCAATCAATAAGAATTAAGTGCCCAAATTTTTGAACATTTACTCTTGTAATTAAGACATTTTAGTGATTTATTATGAAACTAAAGTAAAAAGAAAAAAAATTTCATCTTATCTTATATAAATATATAAAAAGTCAAAACCTTTTTTTAAAAAAGAAATTATCCAATGTGAATAATTTATATTATTGATATGTGGATAATTTTGAAAACTGCCATGTATATTGCATTAAATTATGTTGGTTTGATTTTACATAAATTACCAACAAGTAGTTGGTTTAAACGGTTAGGCTCGTCTTTCTCAACAAAGAGATTTTGGGTTCGAATTCTGTTGGTTGCCACTTGTTGGGGTCATCTCAAATGCATAATCTGCAGCCACCTATCTTGCCTTGACCTGAGAAACTAAATAACTTATCTACCCTCGGATTTTTTCTACCAAAAAAAAAAAAGATTTTACATAAACTAGGCTTGAGCCCATGTAATGCACAGCAATAATTATATATAAAAATTTAATTATAATACATTAATAAATTTATATAAGAATAAAAAATTTTAAAATATATATACAAATATACACTTTTTTAGTTTAAATGACATACATTCTTTTGACATTATTTATTTTTCAAAATATAAAATCTATCTAAAATAAATAAGTTCATATGAAAATGTTGCATAAAAATATAATTTTTTAAAATGTTATACAAATTTTAAAATATAGATAGTATTAGAAAAAATAATAAATTGGCAGATGGTAGAAAACTAATTCAATTTATAATAAAGCACATTATATAATTATTTGATGGAAAAAACTAATAAATTAATATGAAATGAAAAAAAAAAAGAATACAAAAGGCAAAATAGTAATAAGAATTTATGATTGATCGGATAAAAATTGTAAAAGTTACAAAAAATATACTTTGAATCAATTTAAGAATCCAACATTTATAATCTAAGTAATTGACAAAGTGATAATGAAATTGAATAATAAAATTTAATGAGATATGATGCCAAAGGAAAAAGTAATTTTGAATTAAATCAAAAATTTAAATTTGGTTAAAAAAATTCATATTTAAAAAAGTTAATAGTGATGTTTTCACTAAATTACCATGGTTTTAGAAGAAATTAATTTTACTTATAAATTAATTTTTTTAAAAAAATTGAACAAAGACAAGAACAATAATTATTTAAAAGAAATTCAATATAATTAATTTAGGTAAAATGAATCTTATGACCCCAATTTGCATTTGACAGTAGATTTTTGTGCAATTATATGAATTAAAATGTAAAAATTAGAACAAATATGGTATTTTCAAAATTGAAAAAAATAATGATAACTACTTAAAAGAAATTTAATATAATTAAATTCATATGAAAATATTTATTTTAGATAGATTATATATATTGAAAAAAATCATGTCAAGAGTACGTATGTAATTTAAAATATAAAATATAAAATATTTGCATATTTATATATTTTAAAATTTTTTTATTCTGATATAAATTTATTAATCATATTATAATAAATTTTTATATATAATTATTTTCAGTGTATTGTAAAGACTTAAAACTAGTTAAGTAATAAAATGTAAATATTCTACTCTAACATTTTCAAAAAGAATTGATCAAACAGGACAATATCACTACTTAACATACAGTTTTTCAATTTTGAATAGAATTGATTTAAACAAGTAATCACTAATTAACTAGGAGAATGAAGTAATTAACAACATGTGATAATTTTGAATTGATTCTTATAATGCCTATGATTAAGCAAATTAACCACTTTTGCTAGCTTGTCAGTCATACTTCTTTTAATAAACGAGATTGGATGTTAGTTATATAATCAAAGTGATTAGGAGAGATTGAAACTATAAATGCAAATGAAAATCATAATTACTTTCTATGAAATCGGGTTGGATTATAAAAGAAAATATACTTCTATTAGCTCACTATTTCACCATTTACTCTTGCAAATAAATTGCTTCAACCCTACAGATATCGGCTTTATTCAAGCTTTCAACAGAATTATAGCTAATGAAAAACATTAGCAAAATCAAGAGTGAAGTGGACTCTGAAAGGGAGAGTATTGAGTGGAGTGATGGAAGGGATTGGTTCAAAGAAAATGATGGTTAGTTTGATGGTGGTGATGATGGTTGTTTTACTTCCTATAATATTTTTAGGTTTTTTTTTTTTTTCTCTTTCTGATTTGCATATACTGAGAAAGTTGAAAACTTTTTTGGTTCCTACCATGAGACTTGCAAACAGAACAATAACAACTAGTTATGAGATCTTTCTTTTTTTTTTTTTTTTTCTTTTATTTCAAAAAAGAAATTGAGTTTTCTTGCACCACAAGTGGAGAGGGAGAGAAACGTTTTTCTAACGAAAATTTTCTCGAAAATAAGAAGTGTTTTCTGAACAAAATTTTTCGTATATAATGTGAGGATGGTAATACTCTTTCATCGACAATGACAAAATCATCACCAACTAAATTTTCCATTGATAATTTCAACAAATCTATTGGTAATATAGTTTTGAGTATTTTCTTAATTTTTATTTTTCTTTTAATTTTGGTCAAAATTTTTTTGAAAAGTGGTTGACCAAATTTACGTAAAAAATCTGTTTATTTTCAATGGAATTTCATATATTGAAAACAAATCAGCAACTCTGTGCCCTGCAATGAAAAACGTCATGATTGTCGTGACAATCATAGCATTGCGACGGGTCACACCTTTCCCCATGCCTTCATGCATAAAATTCTCAATGCTAAATAACTATCTTATATAAATATCTAAAAATCAAAATTTCTAACAAAAAAAGAAATAATCTGATGTGAATAGTTAACATTTTCAATATGTAGATAATTTAAAAAATTGACATGTGCTGAAAATTAATTATGTATTTAACATTTAAAATCTTATATAAATATATAAAAATCAAAGCTTCTAACAAAAAGGAAATAATCCGATATAAATAGTCTACATCTTTTATATGTAAATAATATAAAAAATTGACATGTGTTCAAAATTAATTATGCATTTAAAACTTAAAATTTAATGATAAAATAAATTTAATTTAAAATAACTTATTTCCATTATTATAAAACACATTCAATGATTATTATTAACATTTATTTTTAAATGATTAATTGACAAAAATAAATTAAGAACCAAATCAAGAGTAATAATATTTTAAATTAAGAGTAATTTATGCTTGATAATTAGAATAGTCAAATATAATATGTATTCAATACACTTGAGAGAAATGAAAAAAAAAAGATTTTGAAATTAATATAATAATGATAATAAAATTAAATTTTTATTAAATGATAGTTTTTATACATTCCATAAATTACTCTCATTACTTTCATTTTTAGTTTTTAGTCAACTTATTATAATAAATATTAAATTCCTTGAATACCTTATTAATCTTATATCTTATTTTATACAAATATATAAAAATCAAAGCCTTCAACAAAAAGGAAAATATTTAAGGTAGATGCCTATTTTTTATATGTGTACAATCATGAATAAATACAATGTGTCATTTAATAAATACATTATTTTATTTGATTTGATACATTTTTAGTCTTAAAAAATAAATATACTTAATTTGATTTGATTCATTTGTAATGTAAAAAAAGTAAATTTATTTAATTTAGATTATTAAACTTATTCTCTTTTAAATATTCATTACTCTTACATTATATAAATAAATTTCAATTCAAATTGTAATCAAAGTTACTTGTTTTTTACCTTAAATCACTCTCAATTAAATTTTATTCTTAATTTTTCACACCAACTTCAACATTCTAAATAAGAATATGTTTTTGTTCATTAGAGATAATAGTATTGGACTTTTGTTCTATAATTCTATTATGTTTGTCACAACGTCTAGATCCGGGGATCTATCGCTAGACATTGACTTTAGGAAGTCGCCACCAATCTTTTTTATCTAGGTGCGATTGGCCACCTAAAGACTCTGTTCTTTTAGGGAACGTCTAAGTTTAAGGACCCCTAAAAGAATAGGTTTAGGTCTGCTAACCAGAACAATGTTCGGGAGTTCGATTACGTGTGAGGAAGGTTATAGCACTCTCACAACGCCCATCAGAAGATGGTACCAACTTAAATTTGTGTTATCCAAAAGCCTTAAAATTTTACCAAGTAATTAATTATTGGAAATTATTCTCAATTGACTCTAATACTTTTAGCAGAAAATTAAGAAAAATCCCCTCACCTCAAGAGTATGCAAGAAAAACTACTGTTTCACTTGCAGAGGCTCCGTCGTTGGATTATTTAAAGAAAAATCAAAATCAAAATCAAAATTAAAATAAAAAGGAAGAAAAGAATGATTGTTCTTGCGCAGGGAAAATTGATACTTTCAACTTTTCCCTAAAAATATTTTTTTTGAAACTTTAATTTAGAGGAAAATTGATACTTTCAACTTTTCCTCAAAAATCCCTTTTTTGAAAATCTATTTTTAAGGAAAATTGATACTTTCAACTTTTCCCTAAAAATATTTTTCGAAAATTTTAATTTTCAAGGAAAATTGATACTTTAAACTTTTTTCCAAAAATATTTTTTGGAAATTTATTTCTAAGGAAAATTGATGCTTTCAACTTTTCCTCAAAAATATTTTTTTTGGAAACTTTGATTTCCAAGGAAAATTGATAATTTCAACTTTTCCTCAAAAATCCTTTTTTGAAAATTTATTTTTAAGGAAAATTGATGCTTTCAACTTTTCCTCAAAAATATTTTTTTTGAAAACTTTGATTTTCAAAGAAAATTGATACTTTCAACTTTTTCTCAAAAACCCTTTTTTTGAAATTTTATTTTTAAGAAAAATTGATACTTTCAACTTTTTCTCAAAATTTTCTTTTTGAAAATTTTTATTTTTTTGCAAAAAATAAAAATAAAAATAAAACTCTTGAAAATAACTAACAAAAAAAAAAAAAAAAGTAAATAAATAAAATACCAAAAAAAAAAATTATCTTGACTTGAGGAATTCGACGCGGCTCCACTAGATTGTCCATAGCCTTCACCAATTTGACACGATCTCCCCCATTTTTCACGAAAGAAATAATGGCTTGAAGTGTTGCTGAACATAACCATATACTCCCATTTGGTTGCCATACATTTGTTGAGGATACATAGGAGCCATTTGCTGTGGAAGTATGTCCATATACTGTGCTCTCAGAACTGGTTGAGGATGAAAACCAGCAAACCGATTTCCCTGAACAGCCTCGTTATTAATTGCTGACAAATGACCGGTTGTGATTGGCTGAATGTACATACCCACCACCTGATCGCTTCTCATATGTTGAGGTCCTTGAGGTTGGCCATGTTTTACACTAACTTGAGTAACCATTGACTGAGGATATTGAGCACCCGCAATTGGGCTAGAGTCTGCTGCTTGTGCTTCCCATAGTAGTGGTGGTAACAAGCCACTTCTCTGAGCACCATAGACAGGTGAAGAGGGCTGCTGTTGTAGAACCAATTGACCATTCCAGGCAGGACCTGTGTCTTGAGCATATGACTGCTCATATCGAGGTGATCCCGTGTTTGGTGCAGCTCCAGTCGCATGAAAATTCTGCTGCTGCTGAGTAGGCTGTCGTCTCTGGTCTGTAAAATTCCCATCAATAACCTTCGCTCCCACAAATGGACACCAACCGGTTCTTCCAGAAATCGACGAAGCTCCAACACCGTCGCCTCTGCATGCCGCTACAGTCGCCCACCGTTGATGCTGAAAATTCACCATGAAACTCCCTTCGACCTACTCATCTCCTATTTATGGTCGGTTTCTCACCAACCATCCTCCAACAGCGTAGATCTAGAAAGGAATCTGCGAACTTTCTTCACTGTTTTGGTTCCTTTCACTGTCCGATCATTCTGGGTTTTGAGTACGTCAGTGGCCCCTTACTGCTCTTCATTTTTATTATTTTTGATCTCCAAAAGCTCAACGTTCGCTATGGTTTGTCCATCTAAACCCGAAAACTGGGTGTTAACAGAATCAAAGGTGTTGTTACTATCAGAGAACATATCAAAGAGAACAAGGGCATTCTGCTGTGATGCAGGAGTTGTTTGTTGTGTTGTTGTTGATCGGTTCCATCAATAATAAATCATGGTTCTTCGGACTGTGCATTTGCTTCTCCAAAGTCCCATATCCATCAACACATGGATGAAACACGATCAGTATGAACTCTACTGTATAGGTAGAAGTACCATCCCCGGGAAAGATAAAGCCACCTTTAATTGACAAGAAGAAAAGGAATATCTACTGAGGAGGCCACGTGATTTAAAGTAAAGTTGGAGAAAATCGGAAGCGATTTACGCTAATAGTTTGGAAGAAGTGGATGAGTCTCCGATCTACGAATCGATAAAAGCCAAAAACTAAAAAAAAAACTATGCCGCCAATCGTAGATCTAAACAGCTATGTCCAAGATCTAACTCCATCTCCTCATCGGTGCTCTTGAATTCTGTCTCTCAACAAGGAAAAGAAGACATCCAGATTAATCTGTAGGAAAATCTAAACCGAAAGGCTGCTGCTTCCGATCCACAATCTCGAACTGGGGCGAATGAAGAAAGCTGCCTTCATAAAGCATAAAGAAAGACCGCTGGATTGTGTGCCACAGCAAGGCTCAATTCGTCACAGTCCATTACCGAAATGACTGTGATCTCTCTTTTTTTTTTGTGGCCCCCTCTCCTATTCGGATTCCTCTTCTCTCCTCTCTTTTTTCCGTTTTATCAAACCATGCTGTTTTTTATAGAATTTCAGTTCTATTCCACTTAGTCCTCCGATGCTAAAGATTAGCCACCAATCATGCTTTCTGATCATCATCCAACTTAATCTCAATCTTTCCTTTTTTTTTTTTTTAAATAATCAAATAATAAAAAAAATGATAAATATGAAATAAAAAAAATTTAAAATAAAAATAAATAAAAATCCCTGCAACTGAGCTTGGACTCAATTGACAAAAAATCTCGGACAAAATGGGGTGTCTACAATGTTCACTTTTTTTTTTATTTGTTCCATTGATTTGTTTCTTTTTCTTTCATTTATTTTATTCCTCTTTATTTCAAAATGTGATTTCTTTTATTCTTTTTTAAAATTACAATTCACTTTTTAGCAAAAAAAAAATATGCTTTTAGTTTTTGGAACAATATTAGTATAATATAAAATATGTTGATATGCCTTAGAAATTAATCTAAACATTTCATACACAATATAAAATGTCTTGCTTTATTTTATCTTTAAATTTAATTTTTAGTTTATTTTTTATGAAATAATTTATAATTTTTATGTGCAAATGTATATACATATGTTATGTGATTAATATTCAGTACAAAGTTTTACCAGCTTTTCTAATTACTAACAAGTTGTTATTATGAACATGTCTGATCTCAAATACTATAATGAAAGATTATTACCATGAAAAAAAAAAGATATGGTACGCAAGGAATTGTCCAAACAAATATGGATGGCTTACACAAATTAGTCTTGCATGGGATTAACAATTTCTAAATTTCAATCATTCCAATACAAATGAAATTCAATTATCTTATACATATAAATGAAAACAAAATTATAATTCGATATCTAAATTATAAATATATTGATTTCTTAAATATTATTATACGTAATGAGAATTATGCTAATTTTTTTTGCTATATCATTTCTTTTGAAAATTCAAAACAAAATTGAAGTTCATATTAATCATTTAACGTACAATCTCTATCAATTACCTCTAACTAAATTAATTGGTTTCTTTTAAGTTTATGAAATGTGTTAGAAATGTGTTGGCATTCATTAGAGTATATTGAACAATAGAGATAATAAATTATTGTATTGCTAGAGATTTGTTATTTACCCAACAATAGACCTTGATAGTTTGGAAAAATAGATCCAATGATAAAAAACTGTGTTAACAGGCACAAAGTTTTTAAGAGTAAATTTGTTTTCTGAAAATTAAAGTAAAAATCAAGTTTTCAGATAGTGTTAGCATTGATCAAATCAAGTGTTATTGACAAAGCAAAGTTAAATGAGGATTTAAACCTCTTAAAAGATTAAGAGTTAAGAATTGATTTATTTGAATGATTTATACAATAAATATAATATTACAATCATTTCCTTATAAGTAGCCAGTGCTTTTGCCTTTTATGAATAAGTTACAATTCAAGTTGTAATTAAAATTTAATTTTTCATTATTGTTTACCTTAAATTACTCAAAATTAAATTTTATTCTTAACTTTTAATATTCAACATTGACACCACAAAGAATAGGAGTTTGCTTTGATATATTACCATTTAATAATTAATACTAAAAAAAATTAAAATTTAAATTATTATCAAAAGACCAAATTTTAATTTTATATATTGTCTTTCTAATATTACAATACTATATTAAATAAAAGATTTCTTTTCTATCTCATGAGAAAATAATTTATTTTACTTCCAATTAGTAAATTCATATAAAAACATATTTTAAAAAATTATTATCTATCAACTATTTGACATTAAAAAAAACTTATAAAATTTGAAAATTATATAGTTATTAAATTGATAACTATATACATTTTATAAAAATTTTATTAATTTATTTAGATAAATTTTATCCTACAGTAAATTAGTACTATGTACCTTTGATTTGATTTTATATTATATAATATTTTTTATTTATAATCTAGCCTCAAATATAATGTTAAAATATATATACATATCAAGGGGAAAAAGTAATATGTACAAGTATGAAATAAATGTGCTTGCTAATAAAATCTTTTAATTTTATTATTTAGTGATTAATTGACAAACATAAATATCAATGGATTGACTATAATCAAATTATTAGATTTTTTAACATATTAAAACAAATTTTTAAAATTAATTTTAACATATATTTTTTAGATTATAAATTCTCTTAATGTTTATGTTTGATTGATGAATTCATTAAAATTAAATTAATTTATTTTAAAATAAGTGATTGTCCAATCATGAATTAATGTTATATTTTTACGTTCTTTATCACACATTTTATACTAAAATCCAATTTTATTCTTTTAATTTTAAGTTACCAAACCTAATATATAGGTTGTTGGAAAAAATAAAGACAAAATAGGCTTTCCAATTTTAAAAGAAATTTTATATGAAGAATTTTTTTTTATTTTGATTTCAGATTGAATTAAATACAATAACAACATATAAATTTAGTTAAAAGAAATATAATATTATCATATTAAATTTAATTAATTAAAATAATTTTATAAAAAATAAAATACCGTGCATTGCACGGTCACAAACTAATTAATTATAAAAGCTCAAACAATCTGAATATATATAGAGTTTTTATTTGATATATTGTCAGTATATAAATTTTATATACTATCAGTAAATTATATGATATTACCTTATTAATGAGTAAATATCAGCCCTTAAAATAAATATATAAAAATTAATATTTTTAAAAAACTTACTAATTAATGATGTAGTATCATCTGATTTACTTCATTAATAAGATGATATCATCTTATTCATTGATAGTGCGTAGAATCTATACACTAGCAGTACATTAAATATAATATAAATATATATATATATATATGAGAGTGATCAATTTATGCTAGTATAAAATTAAAATTTTTATCTTTTTTAATTATTAATTTCAGTAGATCTAAGAAATGAGAGACCAAATGAAAAGAGAAAAAAATGATTTATCTTATCTTTGAATCTATTAAAATCAATTATTCAAAACAATATAAATTTTTTTGTGTAATTTAATCCTATATATGTATTTGTTAGAAAGGAAAACAATCCGGCTGCATATTTATAGCCTAATACAGTTTTACAGCCTAATATTATGTTTATAATATGATATTGTACGTAATACATATCTGGCTGTTTTTCAAAGATAGAATGTCCCCAAACCCTTACCAAGTAAAGAAAAATAAAGAAAGAAACTTTTGTAATTAATTAATTTATTTGAACTATTTGGATTTACATGTAAATGTTTGATTTTCTCTTATGATTTGACAGTAATTTCTTTATATATGCTCTTGGGATTAGATTCTCATGCATTAGTTTCTTTTAACATTGTTATTTTGAGTTAACTACATATTTGACATCTTAATTTTCACAAAATGTAACAATTAGTATTTAAAGAACAAAAAATACAACTTGCAATTTGAATTTTTAAATCTTGTAATGTTAGCCCGAACTCAAACATAATTAACTCAATCGTAACCAAACTCGAACATAAATCCATCAATACTCCTTTCAATCCAATTAAAACTAAATTTTATATGTTTTGCCTAAGTGGTAAAAATCCTATCCAAAATCAGTTAATTCTTGGATGTGCCATGTGGAGGTTTTTCATAATCTTTTAGTATTTTTAAATATTGACACATGTATACGTGGCCTAATAATAATAGTTGAATGACGCATAAACGAATTAAATTACCAATGCTAAAGTTTGAGTTAAAATAATATGCTATTATACATTTTTTAGGTACCTATTTATATTTTTTACTGTAATTCAATTATCAAATCCGTTAAAAAAAGTATAAATCCCAACCATTCATTTATTCATTCACTAAAAAGATAACTTTAATTCGTATGGTTGAGTTCCATAATTATCATAAAGGCGGAGAATTCCAAAAATTTTAAAATTTTGATCAATTTATTAGTTTGTACCAAAATCGTTTTCTAAGAAAATACTTACCGAATTTTTTTGTGAAGATACTTAGGTTATAAATTTTTAACAATAACTTACGAATTTATTTTTTTTTTTTTGAAATTTTCAATCACAATAAATGAGAGAATGATCCAAGAAATTTCAAACCTTCGATTGAACAACAAAAAATTCAATTATTTTATTTTTTTATTCTCATCTCAAGACATATCTCTGGACTATTAAGTTCATCACAGGCTATATATATGAAGGAAATTTTACAAGGAACGCCTAGTTATGGTTGGTGCACTTCTGATAGCATGAATTCACGTAGCTATCCATTTGCCCTTCATCTGAAAAATCAGTAACACCCATTGTCAGAATCATAGGATAATTACAGGAACCAGAAAAATTGTGATAACTAATAATTTTAAAGGAAAAGACATAAGTTATAAAGAGACAATTGATTAAAGAGGTAGGGAAGTTTTCTTACCGGAAGCAAAACTGGTGGGCATGGATTGAGCACAATTATTAATACAATTGTAGATCAACTCTGATTGAATGATCTTGCATTTAAGATTGCAGATTTTGAAACATATCTTATAGAGGAATTCAATGATATGTGTAGAACAATTCATAGCACACTTGTTCTCACAAGTCATGCCTGCTGGAGGCATAGTGATTGTGGGAGACAAGGGAGTTTCAGGAGGTAATAAAGGGGTTGATGGAGGCGAAGGTTATGTTGGTGGGCAATAGGGTTGTTGGAGGTGGGGCGATGAGGGGGTAAAGGTGTTGTTGGTGCCGAAGGAGTGTTACGTGTAAGGTGTCAAAGGGGTTGCTGGGGACTGATCTGGGGCCAAACCTGGAGCCAAAGGGATTGCTGAGGGCGAAGGGGCTCCTGGAGATAGTGGGGTTTCAGTAGGCATGGCAATGGCAGCATCGAAAGGAAGAATATTTTCAGCAGCATTATCGAGGCCTGGAATATTTTCTTCTAGTGCCACAGCTAGCGCAAGCATAATTGACATCATCAGCATTGTTAAAACTCGTCAAACTAATTCTCCCCATAGCTTCTCTCACTCACCCTTAATAATCAAAATAAAACTGTACGTGCGTGAAAATTCAAGGACTTGGAACAAGTTTTCTGTTATTTTCTTGATCATGAAAGTGAATAAATTACCACCATTTATAGGTTTGAGACATGAAGTTGGGAATTGCCACTAATTCAGGTCTGTTTAAAAGTTCCAAATGGAAGACAATATCAATCAATAAGAATTATTGCCAAAAATTTTGAACATCTTATATTCTTATGTAAAATTCAAAGTTTTTGATTAAAAAAGAAATAATCCAATGTAAATGGTCCATTTTTTTGACATAGAGAAAATCTTAATCAATTGTCACTATTTTGCATTTAATTATTTTGATCTCATATAAATTTTAAATATTTATATGCATTAATTATATTTATTTCCATTTAAATTTTCAACTGACTTACGTTTTAAAAAAATAATTCAAGAACATATAGAATTATTTATTCTGCTTACAGAAAATTACAACATAACAAAGTAAAATAAAGGGAAAGAAGCCAACACCATCCTCAAAACCCATAGAAATACTTTTAAGACAGGCCCAAGCTGACAAATCAGGCCATTACATCACTCCCTGTAAACAAGTAACTAACAGATGCAAACCAGAACTATGGTCCAAACACAGCAGGTTGAAGGAATTATTGTAGGATGCACTGATCAAATAACAGAAAAAAATTATCCATAACTCTCGAGTCAACTTAAAGCAAATTGCTTACAAGGCAAAGGAAATGAGCGGCTGTGAATATGCATTACGGACAGATTAGATGAAAAGCTCCCATCCAAACTCTTTATTTATCCATGCACCAAATCATGGATCACTTCAACAAAGCCATTATTGATCACACCAACATAAAAAGCATATATACTTGAAGTTCAATTTATTCAGAATTCAGATTAAGGAACAGTTGACCTACAAAAAATAGAAATAGGCAATTTTTATTAGCTGTCTAGTACCTCCCAACTATCAAATTATGGTCCGGCTGGAGAATCAGTGTTACGGAAGAAACGGGAGAAAGTAGATTTTAGGGTCATGTCTTCCCATTGGAGTCCAGTCCGCCATGCTTCCTGTCCTGAAATACTATATAGTTTGTCCTTGGCGCTGTTGGCATGAAATGGGAGTTTCTTGAACTTTGGGCAGTCAAACACATGGATTTGACGCAGAGACAGAAAGGATAAGGGATGACTACAAATGCTCTCCAGTTGGGGTAGATCATGAAGATGAAACGTCTGAAGATGGCGGAAAACCCAACTTTCCTCTGTTATTTCAACTCCATCACCATCGCTTATAAGTTTTTTCATGGCCTCACAGTTTGCAATTTTTAGAGTTTTGAGGTTTGGGACCCAAATAAGCCAATTCAAATGTAGAAGAACTTTACACTTATTGATTATGAGGGAACCAAGTCGAATAAAACATCTCGCCCTTAAATCCCTGCTGTTGCATGGGATTTCAGGCACCATTTCTTGCTCCTCCTCCTCCTCCTCCAACCAGTCAATAGCCAATTCTTCCAAATCACTGCAATTACCGATTTGAAACCATGATAATCCCATATCTTTCGGAAGTCACAGAATAGCAGTGCCTCTGCACAACTCAATGTCTAGGCCAAATGTGCAGTTCTGTAATTTGTCTGACCTCAAAAATTTTTGCAGCGCATGTTCGCTTTTCACAGTGAAACTTAAGGATTGCAGGCTCGGTAAGCAGTCCAGTTCATCCACCAACAGTTCATTACCACCAGAAAAGACATTACCGTCCTCTAGTTGATCTGAAATACCAGAATGAAACAAGTGCAATCTTTTCAACATTGAGAGATTTGATAGAACCTGTTGTGGAAGAATCTGAAGTTTATCCATATTATTCACATATAAATGTTTCAGCTTCGTTAATTTCCTAAACTCCAGAGGCAACACTCTAACCCCTGTAAAAGAAAGGTCAAGATGTTGCAAGGAGACCAATTCAAAAAAGCTTAAGGGCAACTCTTCTAAACTTTTATTGTGAGATAGGGCTAGCAGTTTAAGAGAAGGCATAAAATCAAAGAAGCTATCAGATATCATTTTCAAAGCATTATATCGAAGATTCAAAGTCAACAGATTGGGGCATCTAGGTGTTGCTGTTAGTTGATCAATAGAATTGTTCATGAGTGATATTCTTTCAGCCTTCTCCCACTCTGAGACTGCAGGTGCTTTGGTCAATTTGACAGCCACTTGCACCAAAAACTTGCCTTTTGTAGCTCCCTTATCTGAAATTACCCACAGCGCCATGTCTCGAATCATGTCATGCATTTTAATATAATTATCTCCGATGCGTTCACCACTCTCCAACAGGCATGCCAGCTTTAAGGTGCCTATAATATGGTGCCCCTTATCAATAGCTTCAAATAGATCGTCACTTTGATCCAAAAAACCTTCTCCAGCCCAAGCATTTATAAGATTCATTTTATCCAGATAAAAATCTTCAGGATACAGCGCGCAATACAAGAAGCAAGATTTAGTAGTATCATCTGGTAAGCTATCAAAGCTGAACTCTAGTAGAGAAAGTACCGTTTTCTCCATACTAGTGAATTCAGCAGCAGATTTCCTAACCGTGGTTGCCGCATGACGCCATTCTTCAATGGTACTTCTGCTACGCATGGCTTGTCCAACAGTGATGAGTGCTAGCGGCAAACCGCTACATTCGTTTACAATCGTTTCTGCTAGTTTGGGTATGGCTGGGTCCAACCGTAGGACTTCTTCTCCCACCTTGCTTTGAAACAATCCCCATGCTTCCCTCCACGCTAAACAATTCATTTTGAACTTCCTTTGTGCATGCATGAGATCGCACACATCCTCTTGACGTATTGTGAGTACTACTTTGGCCTTGTTTTGTTCACTCGGAAGTGGTACCCCAGCATTTATAAGATCAAAAAGCTCCCACACATCATCTAACAATAGCACAAATCTTTTCGTTTTCAACACCCTGAAGATGGAATTGGTTTTCTCTCCTTAGCTCATCCTACTCCATCTGTCATCAGGGAAGCCTAGTTTTCGGCCAAGTGTATCTTGCACCTTTTCCATGTTTAGATCCCTTGACACCACGGCCCAAATCACCACATCATAATCTTGACCAACTCTGCCAATTAGTTCAATGTTGATTTTACTCAAGAGGGTGGCTTTGCCCACACCCCCCATACCATATATTCCAATGATTCCCACTCGTTGATCACAAAGGTAGCTCCAAACCTCCCTGAAATTTAAATCCATGCCCACAGTGTCCTCGAGGGGCATTTCATCCACCAAGGGCGGGGGCAACATGTCAGCCACATCAACAAAACTTCCTTCTGTTCTCAACTCTGAAATAGCTTTCAATGTTTTTGATACTTGCTTCCCGAGGTTGTAACGAGACTTCAATCTTTTGGGAGAAAAGTTGCGGAAACATCTTTGCTGAGCCTACCTTTCTCCTTCCCTCACAACCATGTCAAGTTCAGCTTCTAGTTCTTCTACTCGCCGTAACCATCCTTCGACTTGCACCCTAGGCCGCATTTGTTGCCGCTCAGCATTTTCTACTCTTGTCTTCACATCGTTCCTTTGCTCCCTAAGCTTTTCTGTGTCTCTTTTCAAAGATCTTATAAGCCTTTCGGGATGACAGATCGAGATACGGTACTCTCTGTTTCTTTCGCTGCAATCCCGCAAACAAGCGATGACCTCTAAGACTAGGCTTGCAATTTCCATTGCAGATAATTAAGAGGCGGTTTCAGGAAGAAAAATGAATCGAAAGATCTAGCGTGCAGCGAAGATTGAGCTTGGTCTAAATCTCACACACACATGAATGTATACATAGAGAGGAGGGATACAAAGTGGAAATGAGATATGATTTTAAAGGTGAAGGATAAATGATTATATATATACATATATATATATATTTATAGAGTTAGAGGATGAAAAAAATATATACATATATAATATAATACAACTAATAATTTTTATATAAGAATAAAAATTTTGATGTAAAACAAATTAAAAAAAAAAAACTAAAGATCAATGTGTAACTATAATAAAATTTTAAGGAGATTTTGTAATAAAATTATTTGCCATATTTACATCAAGATATGAATTGAGTACCATAATTGGTATAAAGTTTATAAAGATAATAAGTCATGATCCCAACTTTATTTAAAACTTTTTTTTGGTAAGTATATACTTTTACCTCTTACATATAAAGAATGCGTTATGACTAAAATTTAATAATTTTGATCTTAAAAAAACTCTTAGAACTATATAAAAGCATGAACCGTACATAAAAATAATTTTCTACTTATGGTTGATTGTATATTTGTATTATTTTAATAAAAAAATTAAATCAATAACAGATAATTAAGAAATAGATTAAGTTTTAGACAATGTCATGTTAAAAACAATAAAGTAGAAATAAATGCAATTCAAGCTAATTAAACCAAGAAAGAAATAGAGACAAATCTTGAAAAGAAAAACATCATATATAATTGTAATATTAGTCGAGACAAAATTGAATAGAAATGGTAGTTAATTTGATAATTTTGATCTTTTTTGTAATCAAAATGAAAATATTTATATTATTAAATGCGATTATGATAAATGTAATCATGATTTTAATCTTTTCATAGTAGAGAATGATTCGTTAACAACTATTTTTGAAATCACAAAAAAAGATCATACATATATGGGACACGGATTGTTGATATTTTGAATTTAACTTAATCTCGTGCATCTTGTCAATTCATTCAAACTAGATGAATTGTTTATTTTTTAGCACACCACATAACTAAGATTGAGTGCGAGATTAGCAACCAACAAACCTGCTTAGGATCACTTCCAAGCTTGTTTTTTAGACTTATGCTTTTTGATGTTAATGAAAGCTACTTTTTTTTCATAAAAAAATTGAGCAAACAAATGAGAAATATTAAAATAATACCAACTAATAAATGTGATAAAAGGAAAGCATCTATAAACACAAAAGCAAAGCAAATTAACTTGGTGATCAATATTTAGCATTGTTGTTCCTATAATGAACAATGACTAATAAACTAAAAGAATAATGTAATTTGACAAAAAAATAACAATAAAAGAAATCAAAATCAAAATAATTCATTGTCATAATAAATTAATATAATTGTATGGATAAAAATTAATATAATTGTATTGACAAAAATTTACCTAATCATAAAATCGATACATTTGGAAAGTAGCTTCCTAACACTTTTAGATTATATGATTTATATTTATAGTAAGGATTATAAAGTTTTTTTATAAATTGAGCATAATTTATACAGAGTAATTATAATGGGTTATTAGAGAATATATTTTGAAACAGTAAATTTTGTGATTATAATTAATATTTATACAGAAAGAAATATATAAAAAATATGTTTGCAATTAATTAGGCCTTTTATTTTAGGTTTGAATTCTTAGCATTATATGACTTATATACTCATTACATAAATTATTTTTTAATTAAATACTAAAATTACAGATATTAAATAGTCAATATTTTTAATGCATATTTCTTATTCATAGTGTTCATGTTTGGTGTTTTAAATTAAAATTTGAATTTATTTGAAAATGAATTAAGATAATTGAATTGTAACATATTTATAAAGGCAATAATATTTTATATTTATAAGAAAATAAATATATTTAATTTACTCAAAATAGAAATCTTTTAAATTAATAAAATTTATATAACAACAAATCAAAATAATTAATGCAAAACATATGACAATTGTTCAAAACCATCCACATAACAAAAGAATAGATCATCCACATTTAACCTTTTGTTTTTTTTACTAAAAGTTTAAGCTTTTATATATTTATATAAGATATGACCATTTAGGTGAAAACTTTAATGATTCAAGAAGAATAACCCACTTTTTCATTTCTTAATTGCATTCAATCCAAATTCAGCACATTCTAATCATAGACACTTAATTTTATCCGTCGATAAAAATGAATCTTAAATTATAGATACTTAATTTTATCTATCGATAAAAATGAATTTTAAATTTCATTTATGATTTTGATATTCGAAATTTAATTAGGCATTGTAGTCAAGAATAGACTTGTTTATTGCATATTGGGTTTAATTGACTTTCTTGTCCTAATGTTTGGTCCAATTCAAGTTGGATTTAAAGTCCAAATGTTATCCAGATTCAATTATGGCCCAAATTTGATTAATTAGAATTAATTAAGTTTTAATTAAAAAGAAAGAAGATAGAATAAGGGCTGAAGCATTGTGCTAGGCATAGTACCAATGTCACGAGCTGAGACTCAACCTTCAAGCCCACGTGGCTCTAAGATCTGGGCATGCACTCATCCAATATACCAGATTAGCCTACTTATCACGTTTCAAACTCTTGTGAAGTATTATCCGCTCTGGCCTGTCTAGCCTCACTATTTTATCTCACAAAAAGTGTCTCACAAAGAGAAAAATATGTGAACTCTTATATCCCATGATCAACTCTAGTACATAGCTAATGTGAGGTTCATGGCTCCTCTCTAGGACTATGACACCATCTCTTACTCCAACGACGGTTCATCGTTTTTGGTAGCACATCGTTAGCACCATTAGAGCTGGCTTTGATATCACTTGTCATGAGTCGAGACTCAACCTCCAAGTCCACTCAACTCCAAGACTTATGCATACACTCATTCGATGTCTCATATTAACCTACCTGTCACGGTTAATACCTTTGTGAGGTATTATCCATTTTAGCCCCTTTAATCTCACGATTTTATCCTATAAAAAGCATCTCATAAGAAAGAAAATGTGTAAACTCTTATATCCCATGATCAATTCTAATATACAATCGATGTGTGATTCATGGCTCCTCTCTAGTATCGTGACACAACACTCAATTATCACCTTGTCAGATTCTTATCCCCTATTAGCTGACATACTCTGTAGAAATCCATGTCCTACTCAACCCTTAAACCCTACCTTGCATTTCCCATCACCATGGTAGTAAAAATTAAAGCTTAATTTTTGGGATGTGTTAGAATCACTTCTTTAAAACCTAGTTGAAATCAATACGAAAAGGGAGAAATTTTTAGGGAGCCTTCTACCATTACCACCACTATCACCATTTCCTCACCCATACACCTCCAACTAAACCATTTTTGTCCCAATCTAACCAGTAGCTGCAAAAACCACCACCATCACTCATTCCCAAAACCCATTCGACAATTAACCAAAAAATCCAGCTAAAACCCTCACTTGAAGACATTCTTCACCATCGCCCAAAAAGGACCAAAACCATCATTAATTTAACTCAAGGCCCACCCAAACCTTCTATCAAGCAACCCACACCCCCTTAATAGAAAAACCCAAAATAAGAAAACACAAAAATAATCACACATCCCCTAGATCAGGGAAAATCAGCACTGAAAGCCAAAAACAAAAAAAACAAAATCACCAAAATGAAGGGAAAGGGTTTTGTTTAGGGCATTTTAAAAGGTTTTGAGGCCCAAAATTTGGTGAAAGGGATGAGCAAGAAAGGGGGAGAAACATAGGAGAAACCAATGATGATAAGCACGAAAAAAAGTGTTTTAATGAGTGGAAGCCACGGTATTTCGATTTAGATCTAGGCCATTTGGGATTGTTTTAGGCTAAACAAAGGTTGAAACAGTTACGAGGGGGTGGAAAAGGTCATTTTTGGAGATTTTTAGCTTCGGTTGGCATTGGCAACCAGAGGTTGACGATAGCAAATGATGGCCAATGCGGTGACCAAAAATCGGGTTAGCTTTAAAAGTTGGCGATAGTTTTTGAATCTTGAGAGAGTTTTTAAGAATTTTTTTAGAGAAAGGTTTGAAATGAATTGAAAAAAAAGTTTGGCAATTTTAAGCTTGAAAAATAAAAACTTACTAGGATTCCTTATTTACTTATTTTTTAAAATTAAAAACAAAAAATTCGATAATAAAATAATTTTTTAAAAAAGTAAGGTTAAATATAATAATGTATGAATATTAATGACATTAATTAATTAAAAATATGAGCATTTAAGAATGAGATTTTAAGAAAATTTGAGTAGTAATTTTCAAAAAATCTTTAGGTGAAAATTTTTTCTAATATTGTAATGTACTAAAACATTTTAAGAATTTTTTCATTATAATGTTCCAATTTATTTTTCAAATAAAAATGAAATAATAATTTTTTAAATAAAATTTTTTATAAGGAAAATAAAATATAAAAATAAAATAAAAATAAAAGGCTAAAATTGTGATAAGTAAAAAGAGTCAAGGTAATTAATATTAACTATCAATACCACTAGATCAAAGAATAATACATGATTATTTGGTAATATTTTTGGATGGACATTTTAGGGGTGCTAATCGTTTCTCATATGTGACCGTTCTCTTGAACGCAAACTATTTTTTCAGGCTCAAAAATTAATCTTTTAATAAAGATTTAATTAATTTTAAGATGTTATTAAAAGAGTAAATTTTAATAGGTAGACTCACAAAAGATTGGTTACAACTCTTTTTTTTTTTAAAGCTCATCTAATAGCCCTTAAAACAATTATGATAACTTAGCTATTCAGCTAGGGATGTAATTTTTTTAAAGTCAGGCCAAAATTAATTTTGTGGTATCCTTAATTTTGAATTAATGGTTTTAATATGTATTTAACTTTAATTTCTTTGATTTTGATTTTGTTTTTAATACAATAATAAAATAATAAAAAAATCATATGCATTTCATTTTAATTATATCATTTATTCAATTATTATTGTTTGTTTTGTATATATTATTCTTGATAAATTATAGAGCTTTTAGGATAAAGATTGCAATGTTATTTTCACTCACACATACACACATAATGACACATTACATTTCATATATGAGCTCATATCCAAACTTTGTCTCTATAAGAAGAAGTAAAGTACATATACTCTCGTGAGATAAAAACCTTTGCAATGACAAGTAAAATACTTAATTCAAATTGAACCATTTCTAATTGTGACCTATGATGAATAAAGATCATGGTGCTTTATTAGTCCAATATGGATGATAGTAAGGGACAATTTGAGAACTTTTAAATACATGACAATCCAAATCCAACATATAATAAACTGTAAAGAGCCAACCTTAGGTAAAATCATGTTGACATTTTTGTAAGAAATCACCTTAATTATAACATGTGAGGGAATATATTTGTTGTTGACAACATTTTTTCTTGGATTAATAATAAAATGGTTATATACTACCAAAAATTAAAACAAAAACTTAACAAAAAAACTTTTTATTTATTTATTGATTTTAAATTATTGTATGTTTGTCAAAATTTTCTTTCTTCTATATATTTTTTTTCAAACAAAAAAATTTTGCATTTAGAAAAAATTGTAAAAACAAAAATTTCTTTTCTTAGAAAAAGATAAACTTTTTTTCTCTTTAAAAAAATTCTTTTAATTAGATCTTTTCTCTAAACTAAAAGAAAAAAAAAGACAAAATCACCAAAATTAAAGAAGGGGGGCTTCAGTTTGGGGCGTTTTGAAAGGTTTTGAAACCTAAAATTTGGTGGGAATAACGAGCAGGGATGGGGGAGAAACATAGTAGAAATTGACGACAAATAACACGACGAAAAAAGGCATTTCAAAGGGTGGAAGCCAGGATATTTTAGTTTAGATCTAGGCTGTTTGGGGTTATTTTAGGCTAAATGGAGGTTGGAATAGTGATGACGAGGTAGAAAGGGTCTTTTTTGGAAATTTTAGGCCTCGATTAATACCAACGATTGATGATTGACAGCCGACAATAGCAGATGGTGCTAGTGCGATGGCCGAAAATTGGGTTGGCTTTGAAGGTCGATAGAAGTTCTTGAAACTATAGAGAGTTTTTGGGATTTTTTTTTTTTAGAGAAAAGTTTGAAATGAATTGAAAAAAAATTTGGCATTTATAAGCTTGAAAAAAAAACTTAACAAGATCAATGCGTGGACCTAACCCAGTCTAGGATCTGCGTGCCTAACCTATTGCCTAGCTTCCCACAATAACCTTGAATTGATCCAATTGAATTAGTTCAAATTGCTTCTAAACCAATAACTGACTGCTAAAGCGCTAAAAATTAGAGAAAAAGCTTTAAACCGTCGCATGAACTAGGACAAAATGACCAAGTCACTTGAACCTATTGACTGATATGTTGACTGGGCTTGACAGGTTCTTTTGAGTAATTTTTTTTAATTATTTTCTTTATTTTTTTTTATAAGTTAGTTATTTGGTCATCTTTATATATTTAAATTTTAAATTTTTAAATAAATATATATTTTAAAAAATGTTAAAAAATCTTTTTAAAGAAAAATTGAAAATCCTTCACCAAAGAGATATTAAGAAAATCCACGTGGTATTTTTTTAAAATCTCTATATGATGATATTTTTCTAAAATGCTATCAAAGTGCTGGAGTATTTAGAAATATATCAAATACAAAATGATTTTCATTTACTT
This sequence comes from Durio zibethinus, assembly GCF_002303985.1. The sequence goes on from NW_019167982.1 coordinate 2,768,524, forward strand.
ATTATTTTTATTAGTTTAAAAATAATAATAAAAGAAAAAATATTTTTAAGAGTAAGGTTATATATAATAATGTATGAATATTAATTGCATTAATTAATTAAAAAAATGAGCTTCCGAAGATAGAATTTTAAAGAAATCTGAGTAATGATTCTTAAGAAATCATTAGGTAAGAAAATTTTTTAATGTTATCGACATACTAGAATATTTTGAGAAATTTTCAATAAAAGGCTTCGATTTAGTTTTCAAATAAAAATGAAATAATAATTTTTTAAATAATTTTTTTGTGAGGAAAATGAAATATAAAAAATAAAATAAAAAATAAAAAAGGCTAAATTTGTCATAAATAAAGTGTGTTAAGAAAATCTTATATAAATATATAAAAGCTAAAGCTTTTGGTAAAAGAAAATAGTTTTACTTGAATAATCTATATTTTTGACATGTGAACAGATTTAAAAAATTGTCATGTGTCTTTTAGTAAATGCATTTTAATTATTTGAAATGTTTTTATTACATAAACATAATTAATTAGACTAAATTAATTACATTTATTCTCTTTTAAATACCCAATATTCTTACCTTATATGAACATATCTTATATGAATAAGTTACAATTAACTTGGCTAATAATACAAATAAATTAAGAAAAAAAACTAAATGGAAAGCTAATTACTAATGAATATATTTTCATATCTTCTAATTAGGGCACTAGAATTTTATTTTATTTTATTTTTTTGCTTTTTAAGCACTCTAACATACATTATTATAAAATATTATTAATTTATTAAATGATAATTTTTATACATTTCATAAATTACTCTCATTACTTCTATATTTAGTTTTTAGTTAACTTAACTTATTAAATATATAAAAAAAAATCAAAGTTTTGGATAAAAATGGAAATAGTCTTACTTGGAAAACCCACATTTTTGACATGTGGACAGATTTAAAAAATTACAGTATGTCTTTTAATAAATGCATTTTAATTGTTTGAAATGTTTTTATTACTTAAAGAGTAATTGGTTGGACTAAATTAATTCCATTTATTCTATGTTAAATACCTAATGTTCTTACCTTATATGAATAAGTTGCAATTAACTTGGTTAACAATACAATTGAACTAAAAAAAAATGGAAAGCTAATTACTCATGAATATATTTTCATATATATATATATATATATATCTCCTAATCAGGGTGCTAGAATTTTTTTTTCTTTTTAAGCACTCTAACAGACTTTGTTATAAAATATTATTAATTTATTAAATTATATTTTTTAGACATTCCATAAATTACTCTCATTAGTTTTTAGTCACCTTATCTTATATAAGTATATAAAAGATAAAGCTTTAGGTAAAAAAGGAAATAGTCTTACTTGGATAATCTATATTTTTGACATATGAACAGATTTAAAAAAATTGTCATGTGTCTTTTAATAAATGCATTTTAATTATTTGAGATGTTTTTATTACTTAAAAAGTAATTAGTTAAACTAAATTAATTATATTTATTCTCTTTTAAATAGCCAATATTCTTACCTTTTATGAACATACCTTATATCAATAAGTTGCAATTAACTTGGTTAATAATACAAATAAGTTAAGAAAAACAGCTAAATGGAAAGCTAATTACTAATAAATATATTTTCATATCTTCTAATTAGGGCACTAGATTTATTTATTTATTTATTTTTGCTTTTTAAGCACTCTAACATACATTATTATAAAATATTATTAATTTATTAAATGATAATTTTTATACATTCCATAAATTACTCTCATTTCTTCCATTTTTAGTTTTTAGTTAACTTAACTTATATAAATATATAAAAAACAAAGTTTTGGATAAAAATAGAAATAGTCTTACTTGGAAAACCCACATTTTTTACATGTGGACAGATTTAAAAAATTGCCATATGTCTTTTAATAAATGCATTTTAATTATTTGAAATGTTTTATTACTTAAAGAGTAATTAGTTAGACTAAATTAATTCCATTTATTCTCTTTTAAATACCTAATGTTCTTATCTTATATGAATATACCTTATATGAATAAGTTGCAATTAACTTGGTTAATGATACAATTGAACTAAAAAAGAATTGGAAAGCTAATTACTCATGAACATATTTTCATATATATCTTCTAATTAGGACACTAGAATTTTTTTTTTCTTTTTAAGCACTCTAACAGACATTGTTATAAAATATTATTAATTTATTAAATGATATTTTTTAGACATTCCATAAATTGCTCTCATTACTTCCATTTTTAGTTTTTAGTCAGCTTGTTATCATAAATATTAAATACCTTCAACACTTTACTAATCTTATATCTTATATCTTATATAAATATATAAAATCCAAAACCATTAATAAAAAAGGCATTTTGTTCTATATAGATAATTTAATTTTTTGACATATGGAATGTTTTAAGTAAATAACATTTACCCTCTAATTAATGGATTTGACTTGATAAATTTTTATTTTAAAATAATCTATTATGGCAAAATTGATTATATTTATATTATTTAAATATCAATATTCTTGCCTCCTATAAATATCAATATTCTACATATCTTCTAATAACTATTTATAATTATATAAACATATTACTTTACTATAATAACTTAAATATATTAACTTTTGACAAAAAACCAAATAAGTCAATAAATATGAGCTAATATTTTATTCATGAATAATCTCAAATGATATCATGTGTTTTGATCTTAATCAACAATTTTTCCAATTTCTGTCCAAGGAATTTATTAACTATTCAGTGGCTTTAATTTTAGTTTTAAAAAACACTTTGATTATGAATATTTCTTAATAATTATTATTTTTTTACAAAAGGTCTTATTGAACATTCAATATCTTCAATTTTTGTTTTGAATTTGGTAAAATGTTCCATACTTACATTATCTTAATTTTGGGTGATTGATTATAATAATAAAAAGAATTGATTGATATATCAACTTATGTATTTAAAATTTAAACTCCATAATAATATGTAATTAAGAAAGATAGAAAATTTTCATGGTAATAAGTCATTGATTGATAGCTAAATCTTTGTGATTCAACATTTATGAGTATATATATGTTGTATATAAATATAATGATAATATGATGAAGGTGACAAATACTGTTGTAAAAAAAATTTTTCATTTGTATTATTTTACTTTTTTTTTTCTTTTTCTTGATACATTGTTTAAATATTGTATTTTTTTTTTTATATTTTACACCAATTATCTATATTTCATAATAAACTCCAAAGGTTGGTGTAAGATTATAACTTTGTAAGTATTATTATTATTATTATTATTAATATGTTCTTTTATTTCCTTTATTTAGTATTATATTTTTGTAAATATATTTTTCCTTTGAATTAATGTATTAACTTTTATATTATGAAATACAATATATATTCATATAAAATTCTATTGCAATTTAATTTTGTATACAAATCGTCTTAGCCAAAGTTTATATACAGTTGATGTTAAGAAATAGCATGTTACAGTAGAGGTCCAAAAGATTAATTATTTGTTTTGGTTAGGGAGCTTAGTGATTTTTAATGGTTTGATTTGATTCTTTCTATGATTATTTGTAATTATGCAATTTTTCTCTAACAATGGTTTCAGAATTTACACAAAAAATTTAAAAGCTGATCGATAAGGATATAAAAGTAAAGCTTAGCAATTATTCAAGAATTACCAAGGATACTTGCAATATGGCATTTTTGTCAAATTTAGACCACCACTCAAAAATATTTGATTGATTATTATTTTTTGGTAATTTTTGAATTACAAAGGAGATTTTGTATTTCTTTTAACGTTTCAGTGGAATTTTTTTTTCTTTTTTGGAAGTTACAGTAGATTTGACTTTTTTTTTTTAATGTAGCAGATTTGTCCCATTAAATTGGTTGAATAATTTTTTTAGTTATACAAAATAATATGAATATATGTAGTGTTATTTTAGTTTTTATATAAAAGAAAATAATATTTTATATTAAAAGGTGTACGTATTATTAATTGATTTTTTTATTGTAGTTGTTTATTGAATTTTATATTAGATTTTTTTTTTCATTTTTTATATTAAGTTGTAATTTTTTTTACACAATTATGTTTGGATGATGTAAATTAATTTAAATACGTTGAATATGCTTTATTATTTTATATGAATTGACAGTTACTTCCTACCATTCACCAATTTATTAACTTTTTTTTTCTAATATTATTATTCATTCCATATTTGAAAATTTGTAGAACATTTTGAAAAGTTATTTTTTATATAAAATTTCAAATGAACTTATATATTTTATATAGTTTATGTATTTTGAAAAGTAAAAATAATCATGGTCAATAATATTTATTTCATTTAAAATAAAAAAGTCTATTTGTAAGTATATTCTGAAAAAGTTATTTTTATATAGAGTTTATTAATTTTATTATAATTAAAAATTTAAAACAAGTTAATTTTAAATATTAAAACCATTTTTATTAAAATCAAAAGATAATATATGATTAATTGATATCGTTTTTCAACGAATATTGTGAAAATATTAATTTTTTTTACATATAATTATATTTTTGAATCTAAACTATTTTTATAAATTTTAAAATTAATTATTTAATAAAATTTGAATTAATATTAATATTTTATTAAAAAAATAAATTTTAATAAATAATAAATCATACCTAACAAAAAAAAATTAATGTCGATTCTTTATTTTTTACAATTCATTTAGCGACTACAAGAGTATTATAACACCAATCATTAATTCTAAAAACTGTCAATCACTTTTCAAATCAATGAATTATGGCTATTTGGGTGAAGACTTTAATGATTCGAGAAAGAAAACCAACCTACTTTTTCATTTCTTAATTGTATCCAATCCAAATTCAACATATGCCAATCAGTAACTTTAAAACTACCAATTACTTTTCAAATAAATGGATTATGGCCATTTAGGTGAAGACTTTAATGATTTAAGAATGGATAACCAACCCAAATTTTCATTTCTTAATTGCCTCCAATCCAAATTCAACATGTGCCAATCATTAATTCTAAAACTACCGACTACTTTTCAAATAAATGGATTACGTGAAAACTTTAATGATTGAAGAAGGATAACCAACCTAATTTTCCATTTCTTAATTGCATTCAATCCATATTCAACACATGCCAATCATTAATTCTGAAAACGACCAGAGTACTTTACAAATAAATGGATTATGGCTATTTAGGTGAAGAATTTAATGATTCAATAAGGATAATTAACCCACTTTTTCATTTTTTAATTGCATCTAATCCAAATTCAACACATGCCGATCATTAATTCTAAAAACAACCAAATACTTTCAAATAAGTGGATTATGGCCATTCAGGTGAAGACTTTAATGATTCAAGAAGGACGACCAAACCTCATTTTCTTTTCTTAATTGCATCCCATCCAAATTCAACACATGCCAATCATTAATTCTAAAAACTACCAAGTATTTTTCTAATAAATGGATACTAGAATAATGTCTAGGCTCACTCCGAGTCTATTTTTAACATTTGATTAAATCATTTTATAAAAATATGAAAATATTAAAATGATAATAAAATAAAGTATTGAACAATTAAAATTAAGTAACCAATCTCTTAAATTAGGAGAATAATGTCAATCTTGATATTTTACGTTTATATGTCCCCTTCCAAAACTTAACATCATAAAATATTTAACTCGAATAAGCTTTACACCTTCTAAGTGAGGTGTATATCGTCGATGTTCAAGTAGTGCTTCACTCAAACCATTAAATCCTCTTCTGATGAAAATGTTGAGTACAACTCTCACTATAATGTTAATAAGGTAGAAAAGTTAAAGTTTTCAACAAAATACAAATATTGAACAAAATAGTTAGGCTATAGACCATTTAAGTACATGAATACCTTTAGTTGTTTTTCCCCTATAGCAAAAAGAATTTATTTTTCCTTCTTTAGTGTTCGAGCAGATCAAAAGTTTACAATTGTCGAAACATAGTATAATGGGGTATGAAGATATAAGTATAATGGAAAAAAAACTTTAAAGCTTTTACATTGCAAATTTTATTGAAATATAAGACTAATCTTACAAATAAGAAAATAGAAATTATAAAATTCAATAGATATTCGAAGATAAACTTGGCAATTCGTGTGGCCATGTCGTATAAAATATTGTATTCGTATTATGTTTTACATGAAAATCGCGTGTCATAGTTTATGTCGACACGAAAACATAAAATATAATTTTTGATTTTATTAAACCTATTTATGGTTTTTCTAAAATTTTAAGTCGTGTTATCTTCGTGTTCTTTATTCATATCATTTTTGTATCATGTTATTGTATCGTATTTCAAATTACTAGATCTATTCGAAAACGGTAAAATTTTTGTGTTTGAGACAAAGGCAATTAAATATAATCTTAAGACAAACAGTACCAAACTTACAATTAATAAGGTGTATAACTTTGGTATTTAGGTTTGAATCTATTAAAAGAGTATAAGAACCTTCCTGCCATCGGTTGCAGTGCTGTGAAGTAGCATTGTTGGAGCATTTTTGCATTTGTGGCTGTGGTATGTATTTACTAGAAAGTGTCATAACGTCTAGATCCGGAGATCTATCGCTAGACATTGACTTTTGGGAGTCGCCACCAATCTTTTTTTATCTAGGTGCGATTGGCCACCTAAAGAATCTGTCCTTTCAGGGGGCACCTAAGCTTAAGGGTCCCTAAAAGAATAGGTTCATGTCTGCTAACCAGAACAGAGTTCGGGAGTTCGGTTACGTATAAGGAAGGTTATAGCACCCTCACAACGCCCATCAAAAGATGGTACCAGCTTAAATTTGTGTTATCCAAAAGCTTTAAAATTTTACCAAGTAATTAATTATTGAAAATTATTCTCAATTGACTCTAATACTTTTAGCAAAAAATTGAGAAATTCCCTTACCTCAGGAGTATGCAAGAAAAACTACTGTTTCACTTCAGAAGCTCCGTCGTCGGATTAGTTAAAGAAAAATCAAAATAAAAATCAAAATAGAAAGGAAGGAAAGAATTGATTGTTTTTGTGTAGGGAAAATTGATACTTTCAACTTTTCTCCAAAAATATTTTTTTGAAAATTTATTTTTAAGAAAAATTGATACTTTCAACTTTTCCTCAAAAATATTTTTTTTTTGAAATTTATTTCTAAGGAAAATTGATACTTTCAACTTTTCCCCAAAAATATTTTTTTTGAAATTTATTTCTAAGAAAAATTGATACTTTCAACTTTTCCTCAAAAATATTTTTTTTTGGAAATTTATTTCTAAGGAAAATTGATACTTTCAACTTTTCCTCAAAAATATATTTTTTTGAAACTTTGATTTCCAAGGAAAATTGATACTTTCAACTTTTTCCCAAAAATATTTTTTTGGAAATTTATTTCTAATTAAAATTGATACTTTCAACTTTTCCTCAAAAATATTTTTTTTTGAAACTTTGATTTCCAAGAAAAATTGATACTTTCAACTTTCCCTCAAAAATCCTTTTTTTTGAAAATTTATTTTTAAGGAAAATTGATACTTTCAACTTTTCCCAAAAATATTTTTTGGAAATTTATTTCTAAGGAAAATTGATACTTTCAACTTTTCCTCAAAAATATTTTTTTTATTTAAAGAATATAAAACAAAATAAAAGTAAAAGTAAAAGAAGAAAAAAAAATAAAGAAAAGTAAAAAAAAATAAAAATAAAATAAAGATAAAAAATATTAAATAAATCTAATCTAATAAATAAAAAATAGAAAAACAAATAAACAAATAAATGAAAATAAAAAAAAAATCTGGAGCGGCTCGGATCGCGACTCGGCTCGGCTCAAGGAAGAGAAAACGGCTCGAGGGGCGGCTTAGGAAGCTCGGGTCGGGTCGGCTTGGCTTGGAGGGGGGCAGGCACGCGCGGGTCAAAAACGGGTCGACGCTCGGGTCGGGTCGGGTTTCGACAAAACGCGCGGATCCTCTGGTTACTTAAGGCCAAAACGACGTCGTTTTAAGCGGGTATAAAAAGCACTTCCCTCTGTTTTTCGGCAGAACCCTTCTCCTCTCTCTCTCTCTTCTTCCTTTTTCCTCTCCCTTCTCTCTAAAAACTGAAGAACACCGGTGAAATTTTTGCCGGATTCTGGAAAAAGTCATCGGAATCTGGAAATTTCATCGGAAGTTGGTCGGAAGATCACCGGTTTCTAGGATTCTTCGTTGGAAACTGGGTTGGTCGTCGGAAACTTCAAGGTTGGCCGAAATTTCGTCGGAAAATTCAAACTTCGCCGAAATTTTCGTCGGAATCTGGAAATTTCCCAGAAATTTCCAGAAAAATTTCTCGTCAAAAATTTCTAAAAAATTATTTCCGATCCCTACAGCTATCCTAACTCTTCTCAACCTTCTTTAGCCTTCGAAAACTCTTCTATACACCTTTTTTCTCTCAAATTCAGTAGCTTTGCTCACTGTTTTCTTTGTGTGTTTCATCTGTTCCAGGAGGGTGCCTTTTATAAGGGTTGATCAGGAGTTCCTGATCAATCCCAATTCCTCCTTGGACGGGGATTCAATCTTTGAATCCAATCGGACTCTTTTGATTGAATCCCCACTCCTAGTAGGATTCTTCAACATTTAATCTTAGCCATCAAAAAAGAAAAAGAAAAAAAAAGAAAAAATAATAATACTATCAGATAATCAAACAAAATCAGATGGATGAATAAAATAAAATTAACAGATAATTAAAATATAAAATAAGATAAATCCAAAAATATTTACCAGAAAAAAAATGATAATGATAATAATAATATAATAATAATAATAACAACTATAACTATATAAATAAAATACATATAAATATTAACAGAAAAAAATAAATATATATTAATACACAATAATAATAATAATAAATAATAAAATACAAAAGAAAGAAAAAAAATAAAAATAATACCAGATAGAAATTGAATTGGGCTTACCCTTTTGGGCCAGGCCCAATTGATCTAGGCCTGGACCCAATTGGGTGTCTACAGCTGCCCCTCTTTGCACATTTTCTGTGAAACAGAAATTGTGCAAAGACGTAGACACCCAATCAAGACTCAATTCAACATTGTCGTTTTTTTATTTTTTGTGTTTTTTTGTGTTTTTTGTTTTTTTGGTTTTGTTTTTTTTTTTTACCAAAGCTCCTCTAAACAGAGGCTCAACGACTTTGAGAAACATAAATTGCTCCTCTAAACAGAGGCACCACGACTTTGAAAAGTAAATTGCTCCTCTAAATAGAGGTACCACGACTTTGGGAAAGTAAATTGCTCCTCTAAACAGAGGCACCACGACTTTGAAAAAGTAAATTGCTCCTCTAAACAGAGGCACCACGACTTTGGGAAAGTAAATTGCTCCTCTAAACAGAGGCACCACGACTTTGAAAAGTAAATTGCTCCTCTAAACAGAGGCACCACGACTTTGAAAACTAAATTGCTCCTCTAAAGAGAGGCACCATGACTTTGAAAAGTAAATTGCTCCTCTAAACAGAGGCACCACGACTTTGAAAAGTAAATTGCTCCTCTAAACAGAGGCACCACGACTTTGAAAGTTTTGAAAGTAAATTGCTCCTCTAAACAGAGGTACCACGACTTTGAAAAATAAATTGCTCCTCTAAACAGAGGCACCACGACTTTGAAAAATAAATTGCTCCTCTAAACAGAGGCACCACGACTTTGAAAAGTAAATTGCTCCTCTAAACAGAGGCACCACGACTTTGGAAAGTAAATTGCTCCTTGACAATCATGTCCAAAGGAGTTGAAAGTTGTGTTTGAAGGAATTTCAGGAGATTATGCCCAAAGGTCTTATAAATCAACCCTGATACTAAAAGACATCCTATTTCAAGGATTAGGAACTTACCTGACAAGCTTTTTCTTTCTCAATTTTGAAAGTGTCTTCACATCTATCTTCTCTATGTGGGATCTTGGAACACCCCTACTTCTTGGATTTATACACTATACTTTTTTGAAAGTAGTGTATGCTATGCAAATGCATATGAATTTCAATGCATGTTATGCAAATGTTGGCCAATTAATTCCTGTTCAATGTATGGTACTCAAGTTTCTCAAGCTCTTTTCTTAAGCATCAAACCCTTTGATTCTTCAGAAATCCAATTACACTGCTCTTCTAAGATCGAACCAGTGTAGCTCTCAATTGTCCTTTCCACTCACATTCTTCTTTGTTTAGTTTCTCGATACTTTGGAATAAGCTTCATCAATCGATCATCACTTGACCATCATTTAATGAATTTTTCAGCACTAACAAATTTTAAAACAAGTTTCATCCATCATCACTGGGTCATTACTCATAGATGTCCCAGCATTAACCATTCCAAAACAGACTTTGTCTACTGATTGTCTTCATCATTCAATCATAACTTGCAAGTCATATCGATCAGTTCATCACTTTTCAAAATTTGCCCCATTATATCATATACCTTTTCAAATCATCTCTTTTAGGTTTCTACCATTTCTTTATCATCTTAGATTTCTTTTCAAATGAATGTAAGATTCTTTTAAGCACATATCCATTCATTATCATTTCAAATTTTGACAAATACAATGCAATCAAGCATTTTCTCAATTCATTCTAAGGGTGTAACAATAAGAGGACAGAAAGTGAACTATAGTAAAGATAATCAATAAAGATCTATTTTGGTACAGAACAAATGGGAAAAAAATGTCATTGAGATGGATTGTATGTCCGATTGATGAATATTCAGACAATTCTCAACATTAATCTAAGATTCTTTTTCAAAAACTCATTCCATTTACTGTTGAAGTCAACTTGAGCTTGGTAAGCTTTGCCCTAGTCTTTGAGGGATCTTCAGATGTCTTTGATCTTCCATTCATGTGAGCCATTTGACCTGGATCTTTTTTTTTTTTGCTACCAAAATCACCCTTTCAGGTTTTCAATTTGAATCTCTTTTTTTATTTTTTCATTTTCTCATTTTTTCCCCTTTTTTTTTCTTTTTTTTTCTTTTTTTTTCTCTTTTCTCATTTTTCATCCATTGTTGATATCTTTCATGTAGCATGATTCCATCGCTTCATCATGAGCATGTCTTTGCTCACCCTATGATTATTCAAGTTGAGTATTCACATTTGATCCAAATGGACTTTTCAAGGTTGTAATGTAGGCCAGGGTGAAGGGTCATAAAAAAAGGATATAATAGGCTCAAAACATGTATTAAAAAGGTTCAAAACCGAAGGATCATTTGATACAACTTGGCATTTTGCCCCCACATCGTTTCACTATTTTTCTTTCTTGACACAAAGGATTCTCACTACTTTATCCCAAATCATGTGTGGCATTTATTTTTTTTTTGCTTTTCTTTCTCTTTCCATTTTTGAAACCTTTTGTGGTGTTTTTTTTCTTTTTTTTTTTCAAAATTTACCCTCCAGTGTAGAGGGTGATCCTTGGTTGGGGTTCTTCAAAAAAATGATAAGCTCAAAGGGGTAACAATAAATGGTTTTTCAAATGGTAAAAGAAAGATGGCCATTTTTCATCTCAATTGTGAATACCTTTCTTGAACATCATTTATTGAACAAAGCTCATGAACTTGTATAAAAGATTGCACACCTTCAAGACATATCTATTTCACCTTCAGTAACATCTTACTTTTTGCTCAAATAATCTCCTCACATTAACGTGGATGAGTTCTCAAAATTAAATCCCAGAATTATTGTTATCATTGTCTAAATATTCATCATCTGAAATTTAAGAATGGGAATGAAGTTATGGAAGGTAACAGGGCATGGAATAATGATCAAGTGAAAGAGAAAAATGTAATGAAATGCATTGACTTGCCTTTATTAAAATGATAACAAGGGAAGTCACATTGCAAAAAGAAATCCAACAATCACTCGAAAAGAAATCCTAAGAAACCTTCAACCAGCCTTATCTCCATTTTTCTTTTAAAAAAAATTGTCCCCCTATGCGATCATGTGAAGAATCTCTATTGACATCTTGCCCCTCAATTCATTGTGATTCTTCGGACCCTTTCTGTTTTTGACTTTCACTCAGAGCGCTAACATTAGATGTTGCTGCTTTTCCTTGATCAAAACTTACCATTCCATCATTGATCAACCGTTGCACCTTATACTTTAAAGTAGTGCAATTTTCAGTAGAATGGCCAGTAATTCTATAGTGATAGTCGCAGTGGGCTGTAGGATCATACCACTTTGGGTAGGGTGGTTTAAGCGGCTCCACATGGCTGGAGGCAATCAAGTGGCTATTATAGAGTTCTCGATATAACTCTGTATAAGTCATAGGGATTGGATCAAATACAGGTTTTTTTTGAGTAGTTCGTTGTTCTCGTGAACCACTTGCTGGGTTAGTAGGGTGAATTTGGGTTCTTACAGGAGCTTGAATGTTAAGGCGGTAAGTGGATGAATAAGATGGTTGTGGAGCTAGCTGGTATGGGTAGGATGAGGCATTGTTCATAGTAGGATAGTATGGAGAGTAACCTTGGGATGGATAGGGTTGATAACCCCTGAATTGTTGTCTATCAAAGCTCATAGCTTGAGCTTCAGCTTCTTTCTTTTCTGATGTCTTCTTGGTTTCTCCTCCTTTCAACTTATCATTTTTTATGGCACTTTCAATAATTTCTCCAGAGATTACCATGTCAGCAAAATTTTTTGTTGCATTCCCTATCATCTTTTCATAATAGGGAGGTTTTAAAGTGCTAACAAACAACACTGTGGTCTCTTTCTTCGTCAGTGGAGGTTGTACCTGTAAAGCTATATCTCTCAATCTCTGGGCGTATTCTTTAAAAGATTCATTTGCCTTTTTCTCCAGATTCTGTAAAGTCAAACGATCAGGGGCCAAATCGATGATATGTCGATACTGACCGATGAAGTCATGTGCCATATCGCTCCAAGAGCGAATGCGAGTCCTATCCAGTTGAACATACCATCTGGCAGCAGAGCTAGTAAGACTGTCCTGAAAAACATGCATCAAGAGTTTTTCATCATGTGCATGAGCTGTCATCTTCTTGCAATACATGGTGATGTGGGTTTTGGGGCACTTTGTACCGTCATATTTTTTAAATTTTGGTACTTTGAACTTATGAGGGATAACCACATCAGGAACCAAGCAGAGTCCAGCAGCATCAACTGACCCATAAAAACTAAATCCTTCCACAGCCCTTAGCCTTTACTCTAGCATGCTAATCTTGGAACTTTCTTCAGCTTCCACTCTCATCTTTTCTTTCTCTTTTTCTTTTAAATCATCTAGATCAAGAATCTGTTCTGCTGCCTTTTCAGTGAAGACATGATTTATATAGCTATTATACTGCCCTGGGTTGAAAGCTGATGGCATTCCGAGATATGTTGGATATGCGAAGTGTTGTAACGGGACCTCTTGAGTAGAATGAGCTTGAGGTGGACCAAAAACTGAAGGGTACAGAGGGTCAACCACTTCTTGTAATGGGGGAACTTGCTGGCTTGTACTTTCTTCAACTCTTTTTCCTTTATTTATGTTATTAAGAGCTTCTAGAATCTTGCTTAGCTCACTTTCAATCTTCTCTTGTGCTTTTTCTAGCTTTTCAAATCTATGAGAACTTTCTTCTTCCATTTGCCTTACTCTGGATCTTGTGTTGTATGGATGAGCAGGGTTTTCGCTAGATGGAGCTATCCTCGGACCTTGAGTACCATACTTATGATTAGAAATATTATGCTGTGCCTTATGTATGATGCTTTGATACACAAATGAAATGTACATTTTTTGAATGAAATCTAGTATGAAATGAATGCAAATGATTGTGTTGAAACATGATCATGAAAAGAATACAGATGCATACAATCAGACAAACAACATAGTTAGTTCCGTGGATGAAATGTAAGTGATGCTGATGCATAATGTTACATATGATAAAAATAATACACAAAGTTAAGCAATCAAAATGATTAGATAAACACCCTTTTTATGTCCTAATTTTAGGGTATATCTATCATTGGGTAGAAAGAGCTCTATCCTAGGTGTAGACACTCTTAAAGTTCACTACATGCAGTTTTAAGGTCAGAGTCTAAAGGTCCTCAAATTGCTCCTTACATCCCTGTCCATCACAAACTAGTAAGGCACTCTAATCCTCACCCATTACAGGCTACAAGCGAAAAAGGTTCAATTTGAGTGGGAGTATTTCGCTAGCCACTGCGGAGGCATTAGACCTCACGAAAGCAATAGGTACTTTACTCCCTCTTAGAGGGACGGAGCTCGGGTGTAGAGCTCATGTTATGCACATGCACATGAATGACATAATTAACAAAGCAAATAAACATGAATGAATAATAACACAAATATACAGAAGGGTTCAATTTTATTAGGCTTTTGGATAACATAAATTATTTGCTGGCCTGACTCTCAAAGTCCCCAGTGGAGTCGCCAAGCTGTCATAACGTCTAGATTCGGAGATCTATCGCTAGACATTGACTTTTGGGAGTCGCCACCAATCTTTTTTTATCTAGGTGTGATTGGCCACCTAAAGAATCTGTCCTTTCAGGGAACACCTAAGCTTAAGGGTCCCTAAAAGAATAGGTTCAGGTCTGCTAACTAGAACAGAGTTCGAGAGTTCGGTTACATGTGAGGAAGGTTATAGCACCCTCACAACGCCCATCAAAAGATGGTACCAGCTTAAATTTGTGTTATCCAAAAGCCTTAAAATTTTACCAAGTAATTAATTATTAAAAATTATTCTCAATTGACTCTAATACTTTTAGTAGAAAATTGAGAAAATTCCCTCACCTCAGGAGTATGCAAGAAAAACTACTGTTTCACTTGCAGAGGCTCCGTCGTCGGATTAGTTAAAGAAAAATCAAAATAGAAAAGAAGGAAAGAATTGATTGTTTTTGTGTAGGGAAAATTGATACTTTCAACTTTTCCCCAAAAATATTTTTTTGAAAATTTATTTTTAAGGAAAATTGATACTTTCAACTTTTCCTCAAAAATATTTTTTTTTTGAAATTTATTTCTAAGGAAAATTGATACTTTCAACTTTTCCCCAAAAATATTTTTTTTGAAATTTATTTTTAAGAAAAATTGATACTTTCAACTTTTCCTCAAAAATATTTTTTTTTGGAAATTTATTTCTAAGGAAAATTGATACTTTCAACTTTTCCTCAAAAATATATTTTTTTGAAACTTTGATTTTCAAAGAAAATTGATACTTTCAACTTTTCCTCAAAAATCCTTTTTTTGAAAATTTATTTTTAAGGAAATTTGATACTTTCAACTTTTCCCCAAAAATATTTTTTTGGAAATTTATTTCTAAGGAAAATTTATACTTTCAACTTTTCCTCAAAAATATTTTTTTTTGAAACTTTGATTTCCAAGGAAAATTGATACTTTCAACTTTCCCTCAAAAATCCTTTTTTTTGAAAATTTATTTTTAAGGAAAATTGATACTTTCAACTTTTCCCAAAAATATTTTTTGGAAATTTATTTCTAAGGAAAATTGATACTTTCAACTTTTCCTCAAAATATTTTTTTTGATTTAAAGAATATAAAACAAAATAAAAGTAAAAGTAAAAGAAGAAAAAAAAATAAAGAACAGTAAAAAAAAATAAAAATAAGATAAAGATAAAAAATATTAAATAAATCTAATCTAATAAATAAAAAAATAGAAAAACAAATAAACAAATAAATGAAAAAAAAAAAAACCTGGAGCGGCTCGGATCGCGGCTCGGCTCGGCTCAAGGAAGAGAAAACGGCTTGAGGGGCGGCTTGGGAAGCTCGGCTCGGCTCGGCTTGGCTCGGAGGGGGGCAGGCACGCACGGGTCAGAAGCGGGTCGACACTTGGGTCGGGTCGGGTTTCGGCAAAACGCGCGGATCCTCTGGTTACTTAAGGCCAAAACGATGTCGTTTTAAGCGGGTATAAAAGGCACTTCCCTCTGTTTTTCGGCAGAACCCTTCTCCTCTCTCTCTCTCTTCTTCCTTTTTCCTCTCCTTTCTCTCTAAAAACTGAAGAACATCAGTGGAATTTTTATCGGATTCTGGAAAAGAGTCACCAAAATATGGAAATTTCACCGGAAGTTGGCCGGAAGATCACCGGTTTTTGGGATTCTTCGTCGGAAACTGGGTTGGTCGCCGAAAACTTCAAGGTTGGCCGGAATTTTCATCGTAAAATTCAAACTTCGTCAGAATTTTCGTCGGAATCTGTAAATTTCCCAGAAATTTCAGAAAAATTTCTCGCCAAAAATTTCTAAAAAATTATTTTCGATCCCTACAGCTATCCTAACTCTTCTCAACCTTCTTTAGCCTTCGAAAACTCTTCTATACACCTCTTTTCTCTCAAATTCAGTAGCTTTGCTCACTGTTTTCTTTGTGTGTTTCATCTGTTCCAAGAGGGTGCCTTTTATAGGGGTTGATCAGGAGTTCCTAATCAATCCCAATTCCTCCTTGAACGGGTATTCAATCTTTGAATCCAATCGGACTCTTTTGATTGAATCCCCACTCCTAGTAGGATTCTTCAACATTTAATCTTAGCCATCAAAAAAGAAAAAGAAAAAAAAAGAAAAAATAATAATACTATCAGATAATCAAACAAAATCAGATGGATGAATAAAATAAAATTAACAGATAATTAAAATATAAAATAAGATAAATCCAAAAATATTTACCAGAAAAAAATGATAATGATAATAATAATATAATAATAATAATAACAAATATAACTATATAAATAAAATACATATAAATATTAACAGAAAAAATAAATATATATATTAATACACAATAATAATAATAATAAATAATAAAATACATAAAATACAAAAAAAGAAAAAATAATAATAAAAATAATACCAGATAGAAATTGAATTGGGCTTATCCTTTTGGGCCAGGCCCAATTGATCTGGGCCTGGACCCAATTGGGTGTCTATAGAAAGGAAAGCAATCTGGCTGCATACCTAACATAATTTTACTGCCTAATATTATGTTTCTGAATATAGTATTGTATGTAATACATATCAGGCTGTTTCTCAAATATAGAATGTCCCTAAACCCTTACGAAATAAAGAAAAGAAACTTTTATAATTAATCAATTTATTTGAACTATTTGGATTTACATGTAAATATTGTTTGATTTTGTCTTCTTGTGATTTGACAGTAATTTCTTTATATTATGCTATTGGAATTCGATTCTCATTCATTTGTTTCTTTTAATAATGCTTGGTAAAGTTAATTATACATTTGACATCTTAATTTTCAAAAAAATATAAATTAGTATTTGAAGAAAAAATATACAATTTGCAACTTGAATTTTTGAATCATGTAATGTTAACCCAAACTCAAACATAGTTAACTCAATCATATCCAAACTCAAACATAAACCCATCAATACTCCTTTCAATCCAATTAAAACTTAATTTTATGTGTTTTTCCTAAGTGGTAAAATTCCTATCCAAAATCAATTAATTCTTGGATATGCTATATATGTGTATGTCAAATGGCATCCATGGGAGCTTTTTCATAATTTTTTAGTATTTTTAAATACTAACACATATATACACATGGTCTAATGATAATTGTTGAAAGACACAAACGAGTTAAATTAATAATGTTAAGGTTCAAGTTAAAATAATATGCAATTATACATTTTTTAGATACCTATTTATATATTTTTATTGTAATTCAATTATCAAATCCGTTAAAAAAAGTATCACTCTCAACCATTTATTTATTCATTCACCACAAAGAGAAATTTACTTCCTTCTATGTTGAGATCCATCCTACAGGCTTAATGTCATTTAATTTTTATTATTTTATTGTAGCAAATGAAAAGAGAAAGAAGAAATAAAAAAAAAAAGAGTGTGATAACATATAGATCTAAAAATCTATAGCTAGATTTAACAAATAGATAAAGTTTCCACCAATCTTTTTTACTAGGTGTGATTGGTCACCTAAGGAATCTATCCCTTTAAGGAGCTCCTAAGCTTGACTAAGGTTCTCTAAAAGAGTAGGTTCGGGTCTGCTAATCAAAATAAGATTCGAGAGTTCGGTTACATGTGGGGAAAGTTATAGCATGCCCACATGCTCATCCGAAGGATTGTATCATTTTATTTTAAATTTATCATAGGATCTTGATTCTAATGGTTTTAAAATTTAATGTTCAATATTTGAAATAATTCTTAAGATTCTTCCATCAATTTGGTAGAACTCTTAAAAATATTTTCTAACCTCAAGAATATTCAAAAATCTCATTTTATTTCTTAAAGAGGCTACGTCGTTGGAAATATTTTTGTTAGTTTTATTTTTTTGGGATTTTCGTCGAAAATATCTAATTATTCCACCATTTGGACTAAATTAGAAATATTTTCTCCTTTTGAATCTCTAAATTTTTCACCATTTAGGCCTATTTAAAAATTCTTTTATTCCTCTTTCTCATTTTTTTTTTTTGGAAAGAAAATAATATGACAATTATTTATTGAAATTTTATCTAAATTATTCCACCATTTGGAACAAATTTAGAGAAAAATTTTCACCTAAAGATTTTTTAGGAATTTACCATTTGAAATTTCTAAGGATCTCGTCATTGAGTAATTATCACATATTTTCAATCAAAATTTTATTTTTTATTTTGTTATTATTATTTTTTGGATTAAAAATAAATATTAATTATTGTTATTAAAACTTTATTTAAATTATTCTACCAGTTGGAACAAATTTAGACAAAATTTCTTACCTAAGAATTTTATAAAAATTTACCATTTGAAATTTCAATAAATTTCATCATTAGATAATTAATATTTATTCCCAAAATTTATTTTTTTATCTTTTTTATTTTAATTTTTTTTTAAATTTAATCATGCAAAAATACTCAAAACACATAAATAGAATATTAAATAAATAGAAAATACCAAAAAATAAAAGCGGATATACTCAACAGCTTCGAAACGACTCGGCTTAAGGCATAGAATGTGGCTCAGGGGGATACGATTTGGCGGCTCAGTGTGGCTCAAATTGGCTACTGCGAACAGTTGGTGCGCGGGTCAAAAGATGGGTCGTACTTCAGGTCGGGTCAATTGAATAAAAAAAAAATAGATCTTGATGGGTTATTAAGGTCAAAATGACGCCATTTCAGTGAGGATATAAATTGCCCAAATTCAGTTTATTTTTGCCAGAATTCCTCTACTCCCTCTCTCTCTACTTTCCTTGTCTTTCCCTTTCTCTCTAAATACCCCTAAGAACACCAGTCGAATCTAACCGAATTCTGAAAAATTTTGTCGAAATCTGGGTTGTTCATTGAAAATTTATCGAAAAGTTCATCGGTTTCTGAAAAATGATTGCCAAAAACTAGGAAGCTTACCGAAATCTTGGAAGTCTACCAAAAAATTCAACCGATACTGGAAAACTAGCCAGCAAAATTCAATCGGCATTGAAAAATTTCACCAAAATTTGAAAAATTTTCAAAAAAACTCTAAAATTTTTTTTTGCTTTCTGCTTGCTGTGTTTTTTTATTTCTGTTTTCTGTTTCGTGTGTGTGATTGTCTTTGTGGGAGTATCTATTTATGGAGTTCTAATATAAAGAACTATATACCCGAACAGAATTACAGTCCCTTTTAATTTCAATTTCAATCTTTGAATTTAATTTAAACACCTCACACATAGTCCTGCACAAAGTCAACCTACCAAAGTTTTTTTTTTTTCCATTTTTTCATTTATCATTTATTTAATCAACAGACCAAATTAAGTTGAACCTCAAACAAAATGAGATGTCTATAAGGAGAATTCTAAAAACTTTAAAATTTTGATCAATTTATTAGTTTGTACAAAAATCGTTTTCTAAGAAAACACTTGTAGAATATTTTTGTGAGGATACTTGGTTTATAAATTTTCTAACAATATCTTACGAATCTACTTTCTTTTTTCAGATTTTTAATCATCATAAAGGAGGGAATGATCCAAGAAAATTCATAACTTCGATTGAACAACAAAAATTTCAATCATTTTATTCTTTTATTCTCAACTCAATACATATCTCTAGACTATTAATTTCACTGGCTCTATATATATGTGAAGAATGAAAAGGGTTAACAAAATTAGGCCTTTATAGCTAATGTTTCAGAGAAGTTACCAACTCCTATTTCAGTATCGGTATTGTCGACTCTTAAGATCGCTCAGCGAGAGT